>BLBF01000004.1:36318879-36345671 GCA_015471245.1 Laticauda colubrina | reverse complement strand
TGGAGATCTTTCTATTTGAGAGTGCAGGCTTCCAAATGATTGACAGTCTGCTGGAATCATCTCTTCTATTCATGCTTTAAGGTCTTTTTTCAATCTCTATGGCTTCTCTGATGATTCTGTGGCTGGGGTTTTCTATAGTGGCTAGGGTTTTGGTGCCATTGAAGTTGATGTTGTGACCTGTGGTTTTATGTGTTGGACTAGTGAGGAGATGTGTTCCAGCTTTTTTACTGCATTTTTTTGTTCATCTAGGCAGGTACTTATTCTTCTATTGGTCTGTCCAATGTATGTGGCTGGGCATGATGTACAGGGAACTTCGTATATGCCTTGGTTTTCCATTTCAATTTTGTCTTTGGGGTTTCTAAGCCAATGGCTTCCACAAAAACAAAATCACCAACTTTATCCACAAAAACACACCAAGATATAACAGAGACCTAGAAGATCGACAGACCTATGGAACAGCTGTCTTGCCATACATAAGAGGTACTACAGATAAAATCAGTAAGATACTACACAGGCATCACATCAAGACTACCTTCAAAACAGACAAAAAAATAGCAGCCATCCTTAGAAACCCCAAAGACAAAATTGACCTAGAAAACCAAGGCATATACGAAGTTCCCTGTGCATCATGCCCGGCCACATACATTGGACAGACCAATAGAAGAATAAGTACCCACCTGGATGAACACAAAAATGCAGTAAAAAAGCTGGAACACACCTCCTCACTAGTCCAACACATGAAAACCACAGGTCACAACATCAGCTTCAATGGCACTAAAACCCTAGCCACTATAGAAAACCCCAGCCACAGAATCATCAGAGAAGCCATAGAGATTGAAAAAAGACCTGAAAGCATGAATAGAAGAGATGATTCCATCAGACTGTCAATCATTTGGAAGCCTGCACTCTCAAATAGAAAGATCTCCACACTACAAGCCAGGCAAACAACTGAGCACAAACAGACTCCCTCTGATGCCTCCAGCTCAAACACCCCCCACCAAGCACCCAGGTGAAACCTAGCTTCCTAATAGATAACAGCCGTCCTTTCACACGAAGCCAAGCTGCACTGAAAGCTTCCAACACAGGAACAGAGTGTTACCAGCCAATCAAAGCCACAAAACAGACAGAAGAAACCAGAAACACCAATCAAACAAACTCCAAGTCCAATAAACACAGACCAAGACTCCCAACCAATCAGGATAGGCCAGCCTCAAATTTAAAACCAAAGGCTGTGAGACCCACATCCATACAGAAGCCTGATGATGGCAGATGAGATTCTGCTGAAACGTTGCTACAACTTTAAAAGCACTACAATGACATGGGATAATACCCAAAGGAAGCTGAACAGCACACACACACACACACACACACACACATATATATATATATGTATATATATATGTTTTTTTAGGCTTTCGCGGATACTTACATGTGTGCTGTTTAGCTTCCTTCGGGTATTATCCCACGTCATTGTAGTTCTGTTAAAGTTGTAGCAACGTTTCAGCAGAATCTCATCTGCCATCATCAGGCTTCTGTATTGAGCTAGTTTCCCAGGTGAAACCCAGCTTGCTAATGAATAGCAGCTTGCTAATGAAGAGCAGCCGTCCTTTCACATGGAGCCAAGCTGCACTGAAAGCCTCCAACACAAGAACAGAGTGTTGCCAGCCAATCAAAGCCACAAAACAGACAGAAGAAACCAGAAACACGAATCAATCAAACTCCAAGTCCAATGAACACAGACCCAGGCTCCTAGCCAATCAGAATGGACCAGCCTCAAATTTGAAACCAGGAACTAACTCAATACAGAAGCCTGATGATGGCAGATGAGATTCTGCTGAAACGTTGCTACAACTTTAACAGAACTACAATGACGTGGGATAATACCCGAAGGAAGCTAAACAGCACACATGTAAGTACCTGCGAAAGCCTAAGAATATATATATATATATATATATATATATATATATATATATATATATAATATGAAGTGTTGTATAGAGGTCGAGCATAAACCATACAAAATTATTTTTTGTGATTTAGAATTTGGATCTAAAATAATATATATACTCCAGTAACCAGTTAAGAACACAGCTATTCAGCAGGTAGACAGATTTAGCAATTTGATATTGGTCAATCTTAATATAGGGTTTATAACACTGAATGTTAATCTGGGACAATATAATTAACATAGTTCAACAACAGAAACAAATCTTAAAAGAAATGACTTCCACAACTACTACTGCTTTGAAAACTGGAAGAAAGGCCACCCTGACATTGACAACCATGTTGGCAACAGCTTCGCCCATGGCACAAAAAACCATAAAAGAAAAACTATCAGTGGAGAAACAAGCCAATGTCTTGAATGCCAATATTCAATCAATTTTGCTGACCTTATAGGAATTGATGACGAAGCTGCAAGAAACAATGATGAAAAATCATAATGAGACAAGAGCAGATATCAATGAACTAAAAGAGGAGATGGGGAAATTAAAAGCAGAAATGAAAGTGGATATCTCTAAAGTAGAAGACAAAATTGGAATATTACAGCAGGTCTTGGAGTAAAATGAAGCAACAATAAAAGAGGTACAGAAAAGGACTGAATGAACTGAAACGAAACTAGAAAGGGTAGATGAAGAATTAAAGAATGTGAGTAAAGAAACTGAAGATTCATTGGTCTACCTAGAGATGGTCAAAGTGGCTACATACTTGAGATTCCAAAATGTAGAGGAATCCAAGGAAGAAGACTTGGAGCAATTAATGGCAGAAATACTGGCTGAATTATTGGAAAAGGATAAAGATGGCATCCTAAGGGAGTTTGATGAAGTTTATAGGGTCAGCACTAACTATGCGAGATGTCGCAAATGACCAAGAGAAGTCCATATACGATTTGCAAGATATCATATTTAGGATGTCCAGAGATCGAACAATTGCATACAAAGGTAAAGAAATTCTGATTCTTAAGCAAATACCAAGAAGAGTAAGAGAACAAAAGCGAGATTACAAATTCTTAGAAGCTTATTTAAACCAGAAAAGAATTGCATTTAAATGGTTAATCCCAGAGGGGATGTTAATTTCTTGGAAAGAAAGGAAAATTAAAATAGATTCCATAGAAAAGGCTCAGGAATTCTATGAGCTGCTGGTAGGTCTGGAAGACCAGAGCAGGAAGGAGGAACTGGAAACAAATTCTCAGGAAGATCAAGGTTATCACAGAAATAAAGACAGAACTTTAGGAAATCAAGGGAACACTAATTTACATCAGGAGAGAGAAGAAGCTATACATCTTCAAGTACAAGGAGAGACTGGAGTCATTACAAGACAAAGAGCAAAACAGAATTAATTAAATGGAAGAAGAAAAGAAATTACTATCAATTAATATAAATGGTTTAAATTCGATGATAAAAAAAGAAAAGAGTATTAGCTAAACTCATCAAACAAAATGCTGATATAATATGCTTACAAGAAACTCATATAAGGAAAGTAGATGAAAAGTACCTAGAATGCCCAAAATTAGGGAAGCTATTTACTGCACCAGCAGACATGGGAAAAAAGAAAGAGATTGCAATATATGTTAAAGAGGATTTGAAAGCAGATTTACTATGGTCAGACTCTGAGGGAAGAACTTTGGTTTTGCAGATCTGGATTAATGCTATTTCTATTCTCTTAGTGGTAATCTACGCCCCAAATGAAGATCAGAAAGAGTTTTTAAAGCATCTTTATCGAAAAATAATAGGATATGAAAAAAGAAATATTTGTATCATAGGGGACTTCAATTCTATTGCTGACTATCAAAAAGACCATAGTAATGGAGGGAAAAATAAAAAGGGGAAAAGAGAGCTTCCTAAGATATGTAGGAAAATGATGAAGGAGTTAAATTTGGTTGATATATGGAGAAGATTACATCCTGACAAAAAACAATTTACATTGTACTCAAATCCTCATCAAATATGGACACGAATTGATATGGCATAGATGAATGGGGAAATAGCAAATGAGATAAAAGGAATTGAAATTTTACCAAATGAATGGGCAGATCATAATCCAATTGAAATAATATGGAAGGGTAGGTAGAAACCAAAGAAAAGATGGATGTTAAATACTCAATTAATAAGAGAAAAAGAATATACTAATAAACTCAAGTAGGAATTAAATTATTTTTTAAAGGAAAATGATAATGGAGTAACTACAAAACAAAATATTTGGGATACAATGAAAGCAATAATAAGAGGTATAACAATTTCTTATGACGCCAAGATGAATAAGGAAAAATATGCCCAGCAAAATAAATTACAACAACAAATTAAGGAATTAGAAACTCAATTACAGAATACCCCAAAGGATTCAAAAGTGCAAAATCAGATAATAATAGCTAAACATAAATTGAATTTAATTGAACAAGAGAAAATGATTATAAATTTGAATATGACTAGTCAAACCTATTTGAGCATGCTAATAAGCCAGGAAGATGGCTATCTTATAAACTAAAAAAAGGCAAGAAAAGAGATTGATATACCAGCTAATAGATGGAAAGGAAGATATACAACAGGAGACAGAACAGAAAAAAGAAATTGCTCATAAATACTTTGAAGAGTTATATTAAGAGGAAGAAGTTAAGGAGGATAGAATAAAAAACTATTTAGATGAAATGAAGGATAAAGCAATCGGGGAAGAAATGGTAGAACTATTAAACAAAGACATTACTTAGTTTGAATTGAAATCAGCAATAGAGAATCAGAAAAACAATAAAGCCCCAGGGCCAGATGGGATTCCAGGGGAGCTGTACAAGGCAATTGCAGAACAAATTGGACCTCTTATGGGGGAAGTCTTTAATGATGTTTTATTGACAGCCAGGATGCTGGACTCATGGAGGGGAGCATTGATTTTGCTGATCCCGAAGGAGGAATTGGATCTTCAATATATTAATAATTATAGGCCAATTTCACTGTTAAATAATGATTACTGAAAATATTCACCTCCATTATAGCAAGTAGACTAAAAAGAATGTTAAATGTGTATATATATGAAGATCAAAATGGATTTCTCCCGACCAGACAGATTAGGAACAACTTAAGAACAGTCTTAGATGTCTTAGAATTTTATGAAGCCCACCCTAAAAAACAAATTGCACTTATGTTTTTAGATGCAGAGAAGGCCTTCGACAATTTAAATTGGCAATTTTTAATTCAAAAAATTTATAATATGAATCTAGGCACTAAATTTGAAAATATTATAACAACTATTTATGACACACAACAGGCTAATATTATAATAAATGGGGAATATAGCTGCCCAATAAAAATAGAAAAAGGAGTTAGACAAGGCTGCCCACTCTTACCCCTGCTCTTCATACTATCATTAGAAACATTATTAATGCGAATTAAACAGAACCCAGATATAAAAGGATTAAAGGTTAAGAAAGAAGAATACATGTTGCAGACATTTGCTGGCGATATGATCTTTTTCATTGAGGAACCAATAGAAAGAGGACAAAAATTGATGAATGATTTAGAACAATTTGGAGCGGTAGCAGGACTCAAAATTAATAGGAAGAAAACAAAAGTAATGAATAAAATCTAACAGAAAAACAGAAAAAAGAATTAGAAGAAGTTATGGGATACAAGTGATAAAGTTAAATACTTAGGAATATGGTTGACAACACATTGCAAGACACTTAAGGAAAATAATTATGATAAATTGATGCAACAGGTAAAGAAGGATCTAGAAACATGGGGAAGGTTGCAACTTTCATTATTAGGCAGAATTGCTGCCATTAAAATGAATATTCTTTCAAAATTTCTATATTTATTCCAGACGATCCCAATCAAAATACACATTTTTTTTTTAAGATCTTAATAAAATAACTGTTAAATTTATTTGGCAAGGGAAAAAAACCTAGTATAAATTTAAAGGCAATGCAGGATATGAAGAGCAGGGGAGGGCTGGCACTTCCAAATTGGGAGTTGTATTATATCACTGCCTCTCTGGTATGGTTAAAGGAATGGGTGAATTTAACCAACAAGAGAATATTATTTTTAGAAGGCCATGATCTGCAGAGGGGTGGCAGGCTTTTTTATGGGATGTAGGGAAAGTTAGTCAGAAATACTTCCATTGACATCTAATAAGAGACTCATTATTAACTAATTGGAAAAAAATACGGAAAAAACACTATTCAAAAGTACCAATTTGGATTTCAACAATGGAGGCAATGATTCACCCAAACAATCTGGATATCACTAAAATGATTAAATATAAGGATCTACTGGATACACAAGGAAATCTGAAATCGCGGCAAGAACGGGGATTAAAAATTGATCAGTGGGCACACCTACAAATTCAAAGTAGATATAAACAGGATAAGAAAGAATTCGGAATCAACAACAAACTTTTTTGGAATTTGTTTATCAAAAATCCCAAACAGAAAGGACTCTGGTTAGTTTGTCAATCTGTTCTTTTGTTATTTATTCCAGCCAATTTCTAATTTTCTGCCAATATTTTTGGGCTTCTGTACACCACATATGAAAAAAAGTTCCCTCTTTTTTTTTTGCATTTCCAGCATTTCGGACTCGTATTGGGACGCATCTACACTAATCTCGAAGGGGGAAGTGGCCATCTATAAAACATTTTAGATAAAATGCTTTATAGCAATTAGATAAAAATGTATTAGGATCAGGCAAAAAAATAATAATAACAACATTTTATAATTATTTATTAGAAGTAGAATTAGAAGAAGAAATTAAAGGGAATATGATAGCCTGGAGTAGGAATGTAGGATGTAGCATTACTTTAATAGAATGGGAAAAGGTCTGGGGTAGAAATAATAAGATTACAAAATTGGCAGCATATAAAGAAAACACCAATAAAATGTTTTATAGATGGCCACTTCCCCCTTCGAGATTAGTGTAGATGCGTCCCAATACGAGTCCGAAATGCTGGAAATGCAAAAAAAAAAGAGGGAACTTTTTTTCATATGTGGTGTACAGAAGCCCAAAAATATTGGCAGAAAATTAGAAATTGGCTGGAATAAATAACAAAAGAACAGATTGACAAACTAACCAGAGTCCTTTCTGTTTGGGATTTTTGATAAACAAATTCCAAAAAAGCAAAATATATAACAATACACATTTTAACAGCGGCCAGTTTAGCTTTTGCCTAATGTTGGAAGTAGCCTCATATTCCATCAGAGGAAATGATCACTCAAAAAATTTCAAGCTGTGCAGAAATGGACAAATTAACCATGGCATTAAAAAATAAAGACACCTCAATATACTACAATAGCTGGAACTGCTAGTATAAATGGTTAGACCAAAGATAGACTTTACACTATAAGGCAAAAGAGAATAGGATAAATTCATAGGAGTGATATACAGATATATGTAAGGATTAGGTGTGTGCATATGGCATAAATTAAGGAAAGAAAGATCTTACAAACTGTTGAAAATGAGAATGTTTTTAATTATTTTCTATCTTTTTTTTTCTTTTTTCTACTCCTTTTTTCTTCTTTTCTTTCACTTGTGTATGTGTTGTCGATTTGTTTTACTTGTAAAATCAATAAAATTTATTTATTAAAAAAAAATAAAGAGAAAACAAGGACTCCATAACTATCCCACCCCAAAGCCTGGGCAAACAGCCAGGTCTTCAAGTATTTTTGGAATATAAGCAGAGAAGGAGCCAAATGGATCTCTGGCTTTGATTCTGCCAGTGCTGCATTATCACTGATTAATTCAAAGGGAATGTGATCTTACACACAGAGAAAGAGTCAGAGGGAGAAGGAAGGAGGGAGGGAGAAAGAGGAAGAGAGAGGGGGAGGGAGGGAGGTAGAGAAAGAGTATAAATTTGTTATACTTGGATTTTTGTTGTTGTTGTATGTGAGATTGATACTCTGCCACACCAGGTAGAATTTAACATTTTTAAAGATTCTCATTCAGTTGGATGGCAAAGAAATTACTGAGGGAAAAAAATCATCCAAAGAAATTCCAAAGTCAGTAAAATAGCCTGAAAAGAAATTCTAAATTTCTTTTAATAAAGTAGAAAAACAGAAGCCTCTTTTTTTTTTTTTTTTTTTGCAAAGAACACCTAATTTCAGCACCAAATTAAGGCACGTTAAGTCTGAGTTTCTAATTGTGAAATCTTTTTTGAGAAAGATTACCTAATCATCAGAAGAACGTTCATGCCTGGTTGGATAGATATCTGTATTCTAGCATTCTAATTCCTACAGTTATTAATCAGAAGCCTTGTAGGAAGCTTGCAAATAAAACAATAATGTAATGTTCGGCCTTTCCCCACGAGACTTCTTACCAGCTAATTGATATTCACTGCTTCTGAATATTGAGTTCCTCCTGAGTCGCCATGGTTAACAGGCATCTATGAATTGTTCTAATTTCATTTTAACCTACTACCCCCTTCAAACTTTTATAGCACCAACTTTCATCATTCCTTAATCAATACACTAAAATATGCTTTGAGGAATCCCAAAGTAGAGGTCCCATTATCCCTACTCATAATGACCAACTGAACCTTACCTTTTCTTCTGGGAAAATTCTGAGCCAAATTATTTTTTAAAGAATTCCCATACATTTAATTCCCATACATTTATTCTCTCTTCATTCCATACAAATGTATGGCTCTTCTATAATAAAACCAGATGTGCGACATTGATATTGGAGGCCTCAAATTTGGGGATAGTTTTTAAATTTTTGCCTATTGTGAAATGGAATGTAATTTAACATTTTCAAATAAACAAGAAATAGGTCAAACGAAGGGAACTACATAGAAGCAGGGATTGCTTATCTGAGTTACTCATTAAACATGTGTGCATAATGAATAATATTAACAGATTTAAAAAATTATATTGGCAGACAGACAAATCATGATGAATAATTTAATCACTCCTATTTATCACAAAGCAAAATCAAGCACACACTGTACAAGATCAAGCCCTCAAGGAATAACTTTCAGTGTAATATACTCAAAAGAAAGCACTGGTTTTCCCATTCCCCCCATTTCTTTGCTCTAAAGGTGACTCACCAGGTTGTAACCCAGCATCAAAGTTTTACAAACTTCGTTTACAAAGCTGGGTTAGATTAATTGCCATCCAGTCAACCATGTTATGCAAAGGTAGAAGATAAGATAAAAGAGAGTTACACTACAGCAGGGGTGTCAAATTCAATTTCATTGAGGACTGCATCAGGGTTGTGTTTGACCTCAGGGGACCAGGGTCGGTGTAGCCATAGCGAGCACGGCCAGTTTCACATCACTCGTGCCGGGGGCGCCTGTGGTGACCCAAGCTCTCTGCCAGCAAAATTGGGCTCCTGAGCTGTGTTTTCAGCTGTGACAGCCTCTTGCAACCCTCTACCAGTGAAAATGGAGTTTGGGAGGGCCACTTGTGGCCCTCCTGAGCTCTGTTTTCACTGGCAGAGACATCGCAGGCCGGTCCTTCGCTGTTTCCCGGAGAGCCCCAGGGGCCAGATCTAAGCACCCTGTGGGCCAGATCCAGCCCCTGGGCTTGACACCTTGCCTGCACTACAGGCATGGATAAACATGCCTAGAATAGCCAGTTAGAACTGGGCTTCAAAGGATCTATTCGGGTTTATAAACTGACTGTAAAAGTTGTGGAATGATTGCAATAGTGGGCTTCAAATAATTTAACAACCAGTTCTCTGCCTGGTTGCTGGATGGACGTGGCTATGGTTGGCATGGTCTAGTCAGCCTCCTGCACCATCCTGGGAGCAAAAATGGGCTGCGGAGGATCTATTTTTCACCTCCATGAGCCTCTAGGAGGCCCATTTTCCACCTTTCTGGGCTCCATGTGTCCCCTGCACTTACCTGGGATACAAAACAGGCCAGGGGGGATTCTTGGGAGGGGTGGGGTGGAGTCAGCCAGTCCTCGGAACTACTGGTTCACTAAACCAGATATAAAATTAACATCCATTTCTCCCAAACCAGTGTGAACTGGCTGAAACCCACCCCTGAATGATTGCCCAGTTCAATGCATTTGAACCAGCATTGAAGAGAGAGAGAACAAACATAGCCATTCAAAACTCCTTGTGTTGTTAACAATGACCAAACATTTTCCATTATAATGGCTTCAGATGAAGAACTTGATTGCTCTTTCATTCCATCCCAAGCTTACACAACATGAATGAAAAACCTATGTTCCTAAAACTTCCATCCATTTTTCTAATGTTTCAGGTATCCATCAAATCTGGAACCAGTTATTTTTTGCACAGTAAATTGTAGCAACAGCTCCACGAGAGTAGGGTTGCTTATTTATTTGTAAGCTACCATTATTTGTAGACTACCAATAAGGGAGCACAAATTCAAAAATCTCATTTAAATTTTTTGACTGTAGCCAAATGAAACAGTTGAGACTACTGACGTTAAGTTAAAAAAAAGACCAATACCACTAGTGTGCAAATCCTCCACAGAAGAAAAATTAAAGTCTTCCTAAATACAAAGAGATTGGGACTCTGATATACAAGAGGAAAAGGATAGAATTAGAATTTATATGCTGGGAGTGTCAAATAAGACCCAGTATTACAGTGCTATCATTGTAAAATAAAGCACAGAAGGAGAATTGGGTTTACTCTAGTATGAAAATACACTTTAGGTTTTCTGACCAACTCTATGTTTGGCTAGAATTTGGCAACATAGAACTAAGGAGAAATTTCCTGACAGTTTGAACAATTAATTCATGGAACAGCTTGCCTCCAGAAGTTGTGGATGCTCCAGCACTGGAGATGTTTAAGAAGAGATTGGACAGGCATTTGTCTGAAATAGTGTAAGGTTCCTGCCTGAGCAATGGATTGGACTAGAAGATCTCCAAGATCCCTTCCAACTCTGTTATTCTGTTAGAATTGTCTTTTTATAAGTCAGACATAGTTAGCCTCACTGAATATTTGTCTCACTACAGATTTATTTTCAGCAACATAATTTAAGGCCCCAAAGGTTTTCTCCTTTAGAAACTAACTTACAGAGACATTTCAGGTTAAGAAGAAGACAAACCAATGATGAAACTCATATCTTTTACCCTTATGTGAGCGTTAGAAATAATTACCTCCAGATATATCATGGCATCATGCACAGTTGGCACACTGAGATTGCCAGGTGTTGGATGTGATAGCAAAGCACAGCCTTATTATATATAATGGACATCCAAGCACCACTAAAATGTCCCCTTCAAAAGCAATAAGGGGGCACGGATATAAAAATGTCATTTAATTTTTTTGACTGTAGCCAGTGTTTCAAGCCAATTTTCTTATAATAATACAGGGCCAGGGAATGCATGTGGCAATAAAGAACTAGGGGGAAAATAGGTTTTGTAGCAAGGGAAATAAAATACATTAGTCTTTTGAAGTTTCTTCCCCCACATTGCTAGTTTAATTTTCTTCTTCTTGGTCTTCTTCCTATTTTAAATTGAAAATGGATGCAGTGGTTTTGAAAGTCAGAGTGTGAAAGATACAAATAGTAGAATTCAGCTTAGAGTTTACTCCTGGAGTTGCCGTCTTGTGACTCTATGGGCAAATGAGTCCCGAATGGCTCTACAGAGCAGTGTGTACATGAATCAAGTGCTTTATTGCATGGAGTTGCATGAAGATCCCACTAAGCTCATCATTTTATACATGGGTAATCCTCAGCTTTGTACCTCTAGTTGTGTTGAAGTTGTAACTCCCAGATTTCCAGGAATTGTTGGAGTTTTAATCTCAATGCATAGTTAGGGTCCTGTTGCGGCCTGCCGGCAGTTGACAGTGCTGGCAAGGAGGTTGGGGAGGAACCTGAACCAGTCTTGGAGGCTTAGGAGGGCTCAGATGAGGGCTCTACATCAGAGGCAGGGATGGGGCCAGGATAGGCGGGCAGTCATCAGCTGCCTTCAGATTCAGACAGCAGTGAGGTGGGGGAGTTTTTGGAACCAGTTCCCAGCCTGCACATGCGCAGGGCTACCAGAAGACAAGAACAATGGAGAAAGCAGGATCGACTCAAGAGTAAGGCCACACCTCAGCGATGATAGACCCTTCCCATAGGACATAAAAGAAGAGCGAATGGGATGTGATTTTTTTGCAGGAAGCATTAGTTCGTCGGGTCGATTCAAGCTTTGAAAAGTTCTGTTTGACTCTGTGTCAGGTTTGGCCTTGCCCTGCATTTGGCAATCTCTAGCAGCATTCCAAGTGCAATAAGGTGGATGTTTATAAACATTCCCCTGAAAGACTGTTTGTGAAGTTTTGCAGGCTGTGAATGAATGTAATTCACAGCTGTGGAAATAAAAGAGGTTTTGCCAGAACTAAGATTGTGTTTTATACTTTCTAAGGAAGTCTAGGTCAGAACAGGTCCAAGAAAGTAAGATTGCTGTGTATGGAAATATCTTGAAGCGGATACAATAGTTACAATAGTTCATTTAGTGACCAATCAAAGTCACAACAGCACCAGAAAAAAAAGAGTTATGATTGTTTTTCACCCTTAAGACCATTACAGCATCTCCATGGTCACTGATCAAAATTCAGACACTTGGAAATGACTTATATTTATGATAGTGGCAGCATCGTAAGTCAAGGACTACCTCTGTTTGCTTAGACAAATTCAGACAATTTCATGGCTCTCTCCCTCCTGAGATTTGGCTTCCATGCTAAAATGTCCACTGCATAGTTCTTTCAACTGTTAAATACTTAGGGCTATTTCTCCTTTTGGTATACAAGCAGTCCTGAACTTACAGCTACAGGTCTGAAATTTTGAGCCATTTGGAGAACCAGCAAATACCACCTCTGACTGGCCCCGCCTCCATCTATTCTCTGCCTCCTGAGTCCCAGATGATTGGCTGGGTCTTCTTTGGTTGCCCTGCACAGGAGAACAGAGCTGGAAAGCAGGTCTGTGGCGCAGTGGTTAGAGTGCTGTATTGCAGGCCACTTCAGCTGATTATCAGCTGTTCATATCCCACCAGGCTCAAGGTTGATTCAGCTTTCCATCCTTCCAAGGTGGGTAAAATGAGGACCCAGATTGTTGCGGGCAAGAGGCTGACTCTATAAAAACTGCTTAGAGAGGGCTGTCAAGCACTATAAAGCAGTATGTAAGTCTAAGTGCTATTGCTATTGCTATTAGTGGGGTAGAGAGGGAATGGAGATTTTACAGTAGTCTTCCCCCAGGAGTGGGAAGGGAATGAGGATTTTGCAGTATACTTCCCCTGCCATGACCACCAAGCCATGCCCTCAGAACCGGTAGTAAAATTTTTTGAATCCCACCACTGTTGTCATTGTCATTGTCATTTTCAAGATACTTGCCAATTGGGTTACCTTTTATTGGTGGTGTCCCTTCTGTGGAATGCTCCAAATATTTGGGATGCATCTACCACCTTTTAGAAATTGATTAAAGACCCATCTCTTCATCAAAACATTTTAATGTGTGCATTGTAAATTTTGTTCTCTTGCTTCAGTTCCGTAATGTGTGTTTTTTAATCAACTGTATTCAACTGATTGCCATTTTATTTGTTGTGTTTTGATGTTTTTAATCCATGCCGCTGCACATTTTTAAGATGTTTATACAGGAAATGGTTTAAAAACATATTAATGGGAAAAAATAAATCATTAAAATTTCACCCAAGAGGTTTTTTTGCACATAGTAGTTGAACTGTAATGGTTTCTAGGATTTGGTAAAAAGGAAAGAGGGGGAAAAATCCAATTTTCATGGGTTTGCTAAACAGTTTGAAATGCTCTCTTGATTATGAAAATATTGACAAAAAAATAAAATAAAACCTCCCAGAAAGTAGCTCTCTGCATCAGTAATTTTTTTGTTTTGTTTTGCCATGAGATCATTTAAAGTATAAAAATCCACATCACTTTAATTTATGATACAGTGTACTGTACTGAAAGAAATAGTTTGAGATAGTAAAAGGCAAGGAGCAAAGGGAAGAAAATGGGGCAAGAATTAAACCAAACTAATGACAACTGGAAGAACAATCAGTCTTAGAATTGGCAACGAAGATAACAAAATGGTGGACAGCTTCTGCTTTTAAGATCAATTATTAACAGCCTTTATTTATTTAGTGTATGGCATACAATGTCAGGGAATTGAGTTGTGTGGTGGCCTAGAGGTGGAGCTCTCGCCTCACAATCAGAAGGCTGTGAGTTGGATCCTAGGTAGAGGCAGATATTTCTCTTTCTGGGCACAATAAGAATATACTGTATCTGCTGAAACAGTCTCCATATTGATTACAGGAAGGGCATCCAGCCAGTAAACACTCAGCTCCATTCAGTTGCCCAAGGCTCCACCCCACAAGGGATTATGGGGGTCTTTGAAAGAAGAAGATGATGATGATACAGTGTCAAGGAATTCTACAAATGCTAGACACAATGCAGTCCTAAAAGCCTCAATTGCTTAGTTCATTCTGTTCAGCACCTGCATGTCTATCCTTGGTGCATCACAGAGGGCAAACTAGCTTACACCAGCTGATAGTGGTGATCAGGTTGCTAGCTACTTCTGGAATCCTCCGCTGGTCTCACTTTGCTTCACCCTGTGTTGCATTGCCTCGTATTTGGACAGGCCCAGTGCCAGCTTCTGCTCTCCACACACACAAACGCAGCTTGGTTTTCCCCACCAAAGTGGTACCCATTTATCTACTTGCAATAGTGCATGTTTCGAATTTCTGGGTGGCCAGGAGGCAGGGAGTGAGTAGCAGGAGCTCATCCCATCTCATGGAGCTGAGCTCGAACCACTGGAGTGCAGACTATTTCTGGCTGGCAGTTCCAGCATCCAGTGTGCTTGACAACCCTATATGACAGGCTCAGGATCCATCTGGATCTTGACAGACTTGAATACTGGGACCTATCTAACAAAATGAAATTAAATGTAGAGAAAAGTAAAGCCTTACACTTAGACAAGAAAAACCAAAAGTATACATATAAACTGGGTGAAACCAGGCTTAACAGCAGTAACTGTGAGAGGGATCTTGGAGTCTTAGTGGACAAACAGCTAAATATGAACCAGCAGTGTGCACAGCAGCCAAAAAAGCCAATGCAATCTTAAATTGCATTAACAGAGGGATACACAATCAAGTGAAGTACTAATATCACTCTATAAAGCCTTAACAAGACCACACCTAGAATACTGCATCCAGTTTTGGTCACCACATTATAAAAAATATGTTGAGATTCCAAAAAAATGTGCAGAGAAGAGCAAGGTTAAAATATGTGAAGAACAGTTACAGGAATTGGCATGGCTAGTCTAGTGAAGAGAAAGATCATATGATAGCAGTGTCAATATTTGAGGAGCTCAAGCTATTTCTCAAGGCACCTGTAGGCCAGACAAGGAATAATGGATGGAAACTGATCAAGGATTATTCAACCTAGAAATAAGAAGAAATTTTTTGTTAGTGAAAACAATCAATCAATGGAACAGCTTGCCTTTGGAAGTTGTGGGAGCTTCGTCACTAGAGGCTTTCAAGAAGAGATTGGATTGCCATTTGTCAGAAATGGTGTAGGATCTTCTGCTTGGGTGGGGGCTTGGACTAGATGACCTACAAGGTCCTTTCCAACTCTGTTGTTCTGTCCATAGCTGCTGAGCCACTGCATCCCTTATCCCAAAAGAATAAGCAGTCAAGAAATACTCTGCAGAATAGCCCTTGGTAGAACAGTTGTGAAGGCCTTGGAAAAGATAAAAGAGATGTTGTGATGTCTGAATACCTACAAAGATCAGAACCATGCAAGCCACAGTATTTCCTGTGACTCTGGAAACTTCTTTAACTCTGGAAGTTAAAGTTGGACTTTGAAGATGCAGGACAGGAAGAATATTGATTCAACAATGAACTTTTGTGTTGGAGAAGACCCCTGAACATACCATGGACAGTCAAAAAAAATGAATCATGGATCATCAGACAAATCAAACTGGAGTAATCATTCAAGGAACAAATGACCAGGTTCAAATTATCCTTCTTTGGACACATTATGAGAAGATCTACATCTTTGGGGAAAATGGGAGGGACGAGAAAAAGAGGATGACCAACATCAAGTTGGATGCACTCAGCTGCAGTAGTGATGAAGACTTGAAGGGCCAGGTTAGGGCCCTATCATTCTGGAGAAAATGTATCTGTGTCAGAGGTCTTCAAACTTGACAGCTTTAAGACTTGTGGACTTCAACTCCTAGAATTCCTCCTCCAGTCATGTTAGCTCAGGAATTCTGGGAGTTGAAGTCCACAAGTCTTAAACTTGCCAAGTTTGAAGACCCTTGAACTATGTGGTTACTAAAAGTCAAGACTATCTTGGTGGTATATAATCAATTAATTAATCAACCAACTCAGAATAACAAAATTGGAAGCGGCCTTGGAGGTTATCTAGTCCAACCCTCTACTCAAGCAGGAAACCCTATCTCATTTCAGATAAATGGTTGTCCAATCTCTGTAAAAACCTCCAGCGTTGAAGCCTCCACAACTTCTGGAGGCACTGATGAATTGCTCTCACTGTCAGATAATTTCTCCTTAGTTCTTGGTTGCTTCTCTACTTGATTAGGACATAAATTATGGACATAAATCATATGTCCACACAGATGCTCCATATGTTCCTTCATGATTACCAAGGAGAAATTCAATAACACTGGCTCTACATCTAGACATTTTTTTTCGTGTTCCTTATTTCTGATACTATGGATCTTGGGATAAATCTGAAGATTTCATTCTGTTATCAAGAAAACAGATGTGCAAAGAATTCTTGGAATTTGATCAAATCAACCACTGCAGCAAAGATGCTGTCTTCAGTTCTGTATCTCATAACAGCTTTGGATTGGTGAGGCAAGAGCTATTTTTAGTGGACCAAAAAATAATAGCTATGATATGATTTAGTCAAGTGCATTCTGATTGGAGGATATGGAGGACTGAGGATGTGCACAAATGAAAGATTCAGATGCACAAATTCAGAGAAAGTGCAAATTAAGTGAAATCGGTGCTGCGAATCTCTGATACATCTGCAGACCTCATGCCAGATTCTTCTTGTTTGGGGGGGAGAGGAAGTAGAATGCTCTGGCAAGCCAAAGTAACAGCTGGTATTTCAGACTTCGGGCTGCTGGGATGCACTTGAAAAATTATTTCTCTCATTCCAAAATAAGCATTGATGAGATGTGTAATACAGATCTATATGAGTTTCAGATGTCTAGGAAAACTTAGCACGGATTGCACTTTAATCTTGAAAAAAGATAGTTGTATGGTTGAAAGACAGTTGTTTCTCAATAGCTTCTTTTTGGTATAATACGGGAGTGGGCAGCTGGGGGTTCACAGGGGTTCAAGAGAGCCCCTAGCTAAGATTCTGTGCAGTTCGGAGAACCCCCAAATCCCACTCCTGGCTGGCCCCGCCCACCCCTCCCCTCCCTTCACAGGAGTCCTCAGGTGGTCCGTTTTGGATGCAGCTAAGTGTAGGGTGCATGCAGAGGTTCAAGGAGGGGAGAAGTTTGGGAAGGCTGGAAATGAGCCCATTTCTGGCTTCCAGAGAGTTTCTGGAGCCTAGAGAGGCTGTTTTCGTCCTCCCGGAGGCTCAAGGAAAGCCTCTGGAGCCCAGGAGGGCAAAATATCCCCCCTACCATGGTGCAGGAGGTCAATTAGGCCATGTCCACCATGGCCATACCCATCCAGCAACCGGGAAGAGAACCCTTTGCTAAAATTTTTGAAGCCCACCCCTGGTATAATGTAAGCGGTTAAGCAGCAATTCAGGTTGAATTAAAAAAAAAATTCCTAGGGCCATCAGTGAACAAGAGGTAAGTCCCACAATAATCTTGAAGTATTGATTATCCCACAATAATCAACCACAATTCAAGTGGTTGAGATGGGCAGATGAAGCCTTCTTGATGGTGAGACCACTGTCACAGGTTATCCGCCTGTCCGATTTCCAGCCAAGCTATGGGATCCTGTACATTTTGTCCACACTGTCAAATGATTCAGAAATCTGTAAAGCTGTGTCTCTTTCATTGTGCTTTTAATTATTAATTTGTGCCATTATGCTTAATAATGTATTTTTAATGTTGTGATTTTGTTTTGTTTTTTAAATTGCTAGCTGCCTCAAGTGCTTGCCAAAGCAAAACAAAACAAAACCAAAAAAACCCAACATGGCGTAAATTAAATATTGAAACAATGCGTATCTCAGTGCTTGCTAATAGCTATTGTTTCTGTGCTTAGATACTCCTTTTGAAGGTGCATAATTTAGCACAGACCTGGACTTCGGGAGCCTTACTGGTGTAGTGGTTAAAGTGCAGTATTGCAGACAAACTCTGCCCACAGCCTGGAGTTCGATTTTGACGGGGCTCAAACTTGACTCAGTCTTCTATCCTTCCAAGGTTGATAAAATGAGATGCAGATTGTTAGGGGCAATATGCAAATGATGCTTCTACATTGTAAATCACCCAGAGAGTGCTGTAAATAGAGTAATATATAAATCTAAAATGCTATTGCTGTTCTATTTTGAAGCCCCTGGGCCACATCTGTCTGGAACGCTTGACACCAATCAGAAATTAGATATCAAATGTAATTAAGCAAGCTGAGTCGGAACAATTGCCTTGCACTCCTTCAGTCAGCTGGCAGCTGCTGGAGATCAAGGAGAAAAAAAATGCACCTCACTGTTCTGACCAAGGCTTCCTGAGACAGTAACAATCACACGCTGTTCCCCAAAACCACTTTTTATTATTATTTCAACGGCTGTGCATTATATGCATTCACAGCCAGTAATGAGTCCCAAATAGTTTCTTCATTGGGTAGTGTCTTCATTGGGTAGGACTTTGCAATAGGAACAGAAAGCTTGTGAGTGATTAAAATACATATCACTCACAAAGTACTTATTTTTGTCTGGGATATGTTTGATAGGTCTGCTTTATAGTTTTGTAAACAGCTAAAAAGCATGTTTTCTAGTTCCTAACTAGTGGCTATGATGTTTTTAGTTTGACAGGTCACAAAATAGACTGCCTTGTTTTATATGAATGTAGGAGAATAGGGGTTTGCATGTTTGCATGCAAAAACATTAATGGTCCAACTTTAAATTGTAAAGATACAATTTGGTAGCATAGATACTATTCAGTCCAGAAATATGACCCAGCTTCTAAACTGGAGTGTAACTATCCAACTGTTGCTTGAGTGTGACTACCCTTTCATACTTCATCAACAGTCACATCAGTTAGAGCTGGTGATATTTGAACAATTGGATGCTACTGTTTCAGGTTAAGTCAGTGTGATAAGGCAATATGGGACAGAGAGGTACAACCAAAGGCAATAAGTGACCTGGATGGCTGAGAATCTCCATAGGCAAAGGCAATAAGGCAATGAATCTCAAATCAATCCTAGATTATTTTCTCTAGTTCATTAGATGAGTAAGAACAAAGAGGGCAAGTCCCCACCCCCTTGATTAAATCACCCAATTAGTTAATGTTTCAGGTTATGTTGTCTTTCCCTTTTAATACCCAGTTCTTGATGGCCTTCACTGATATCAGCCTTTTTCAACCTTGTATCCTGAAATTATATTGCTCTGTAACAATGCTTTGAGCGGTGGCAGTTTCTGTATGAATGGACTTCAGCTTCCAAAGTCTCAGCCATGATTCTGCCAACTGGGAGGAATTCTGAGAGTTGGAGGTTACATATGAGGAAGTGCTCAGATTGGGAAAGTCTTGTTCAAGTTCCAGGAATTTTGAAATTGCAGCCTGATATACCTGGAGGGCTCTGGGATGTTAGTTTGTCCCAAACTTCTTAAAAATACATTTCTTAAATGTTAAGATGAAGGTAAGATTTCCTTTCACCTTTAGCACAGCTCAACTTTCTTGTTCCAGATTTTTCAACATGAGACCCTCCACATATGATAGGATATCAGTGTCCAGAATTCCCAGCATAGCCAATGATTTCTAGATGTAGCATGCCCAATATACCTATGGGGTGACAGGGCAGAAGTCTTGTTTTAACACCTCATAAATGGAAGCAAACATTAGTAATTCCATTACTTGATGATAACCAACCTTGGTGAACAGGCCAAACTCAGTTGCAAAATTGTCTCTTTATTTCCAGGCCATTGGATACAACAAAACTTTAAAACTACGGTGCCTAGAGACAAAATGTGATTACATTCCCGCAGTTCCATTTCAAGGCATGTTCTTGAGAATGCTCTTAGGATTTTGATGGGTCAGTTGTTCTAAATGGAGGATCTTAATTGCTTCCAATTGTTTGGATGATAAATGGACCTTGCAGATAGGTTAACAACTTCTCAAGTGCTCATTGCTTTCTTTTATCTCTAATGCTTGAGGGGAAAAAAATCACAATAGAATGTATATTGATGCTGAGGAAGCTAACAGAAAACAGAATATATTTCTGCAAGAGAAAAGCTTTAAGAAACCTTCACGAGCTATCTATGTATGGCATGTGGAGAAGGAACAAACAATATGCATGAGAAATAGCTGAATATATACTGTATTATTTAGATTTATAAAATTACTCTTTGCCTGAAGGTTTTTGGCGCATGCAGATAACAGGAACAGACAATAAACAATTTAACATTGAATATTTAAAGGTTAGAAAATCAATAATTACATAGATTTGGACAAAAAATGGAGCTGGAACTAATCAGGGAACAAAACTTGATGCATCAAAGTTAGTATGAGATCTAAATGTGTAGAATTTAGAACTACACACTCTAAATGTGTAGAGTTGTAAGCTCCCTGTGATATGTAGAATTATGCCTGTGAAAATATAAAGCAATGGTAATGCCATTTTTAACCTCTGTGTTGACGTAAGATAATTTACTGGAATATTATATAAGAATTCTCTATTTTTTTGTATGAAGGTCACATATTTGGCAGGTTATGCTGTCCAGTGTCATATTAATGATGGAGATTACTGGAAATGGAAACGGGTAAACAGGACGAGGAAGCAGATGTTATGCAACAATAATAATAGGTTGTTGCGTAACTGGATACATAGCTGGCTAGGTTGTGAACCTGGAAAAGGGCAGAGACTGTATATAAACCCCATTCTTCCTGGGAACCATGTCTTCTGCCCAAGGGCAAAAGCTTCATAATAAACTCTTATATATTGTTCACATGTCTCCAGTTAGCCTGAATGGTTGATTTTTATCACACTCCCTCCAGTAGGTTTCTAGGACTTGATAGGTTAGTCATTTATTTATTGAATTTATATCCTGCCTATCTTGCAGCCCATGGACTGGAGAGGGGAGAAATAGGAAGAAGCCTGTTACGGGCTTTCATTTATTGCCTTTACTTTCTATCACTTGAGGGTTGGGTATAGGAAAGGCATGTAAGCTAGAAATGATGTACTAATACTGCCCCATAAATACATGTTTGCAGAGCCAAGTGTTTACTTTTTAGTAGTCAACATTATAGAAATCAAATAACATATTTCCCTTTCAGTGGACAGTTTACTCTGATTTTCCACTGCTGAAGAAGGATTCAAAAGTTATGTTGGATCAGAACAAGGACTTATTTAGTCTAATAGTCTCCTCTTCTTAAACATGACTACCTGATGGTTAAAGGAAGTCCAAAACCAGGATTAAATAGAAGAGATTAATATGTCACTAAGTCACATACTTAATTTTGTTGTACCCCTGTCATGGAAATCTTATTGTATGTGCTTGCAATTACACATTTATGTTGAATACTAATAGGACCTCTTGCTCACTGTCACTCATGATCACTTGTCTGCATTATTATAAAGCAATCTACAAGGGATTGCCCTTGAACAGCATTGAGAAGTTTCCATTTCCTCAGAGTGCACTAGTAGTAAATAGTGCCAGTTATTCAGTCCCTGTAAAAACTACTTACTGTGTTTTGTATGCTGCACTGGTTGTCAGTGTGCTTCCAGGTATAATTCAAGCTTCTGAATAATATGAGCCGTGGAGGTGCACACGCTAGAATGCAGTATTGCAGGGTACTTCTGCTGGTTGTTGGCTGCCTGCAATTTGGCAGTTCAAATCTCATCAGGCTCCAGGTTGACTCAGCCTTTCATCCTTCTGAGGTGAGTAAAAGGAGGACCCAGATTGTTGGGGGCAATAGCTGACTCTTAGAGAGGGCTGTAAAGCCAGGAATGGGATTCCACCGGTATGACAACCAGTTTGGTGATCGCGTGTTTCGTTCACGCCAAACATGAGCTCTGCGCACATGCTCCACATTTTAAAAAGGCAAGCCCATACTTACCTTCAACTTCAGTCTCTGTGAAGAAAACAGCTGAAGTGTGGCAAATCGCTCTGCTGCATGAATCAGCTGTACTCTAAATAAAGGCATAAAGCACAGGAAAGAGCAGGGACAGGCAGGTGGGCCCACTTCCTCATCACAACGAACCGGTTTGAAGTGAGCTGAACATAGGAACAAGGGGTTTGCCTAAACTGGTCCGAACTGGTAGAATCCCACCCCTGTGTAAAGCACTGTAAAGCATATGTCTATTGCTATTTCTATTCTTATGGCCACCTTTCAAAGCTATGGCTGGAGATTACATTGTCTGAGGAACTGACTTCTGCCAGTTGGCTTTAACTATCCAGTCTGGTAAGGTAAGATGGGTATATTCTGGAAAATTCTAGTTGGAAGGCTCAGGAAGGGTTCTTTTCTGTGCTTGCCCTATCAAGCATCCTCCCTCCAGAGATCAGGATAACTCGGACTTGCCTGACCCTTTGAAAGGGTTAGGGTTAGGATGGACAAAGTCCCATCTACTGGCTATGTTACCAACCATAGGTTATAACCAGGGATGCGATTCTACCAATTCTGTCTGGCTCTGTAGAACCGGTAGCTCTGAAGAGCAGCAGACATAGAGCCTGTTCTATGTCTGCTGCTGTTTTAGCCTGGCCGCCCACCCGGTCTCTTACCTGACCATTATTTCCTGATTTTTCAACTGCAACTGCTTTGTGTGGCACAGCTGCGGCTGAAAAAGCAGGAAAAAAGTGCTTTTTCAACTGCTGCGTACCCGCGTGCAGCTCTGCTCAGCTGTCCAGGCAGCAAGTTGATGATGATTCACACGCGCGTGCAAATCATAAATCACCAAACCGGAAGTTTCACCAGTTGGATCCCATCCCTGATTATAACATCCTCCTGAGCTGCTGAGTGTATTTTAATTTTGTAATGTGATGGTAATTTACTTTAATTTATTGTATGATTGATTGCTATTCAGAGTCACTATTGAAAAGCACCAGAGCCTCAGAACAAGAAACAATAGGTAGAAACTAATCAAGGAGCGAAACAACCTGGAATTGAGGAGAAACTTCCTAACAGTGAGGACAATTAAGCAGTGAAACAGCTTGTCACCAGAAATTGTGGGTGCTTCACGACTGGAGGTTTGGACTCCAGTATGTATGAAATGGTATAGTGTGTCCTGCATGAGCAGGAGGTTGGACTATAGGACCTCCAAGGTCCCTTGCAGCTTTATTCTGGTTGATTGAAGGATAAATGAATAGATATTATAATTTTACTTGGAATTGTTGCACTTATTTCATTTATTTATATCCCATTTTTATTACTTTTTATAAATAACTCAAGGCAGTAAATAAACCCAGCACACTTTCTTCCTCCTGTTTTCCCACAACTACAACAACCTTTTGAGGTTGGTTGGGTTGAGAGAGAGAGTGACTGGCTCACAGGACCAGGGTCACCCAGCTGGCCTTCAGGGCTAAGGAAAGACTTAAACTCATCTTATTTTTCTGAAAGGAATGCTTCAAATATCTTGCAAAATGAACCAATTGATCAGAATTCAGTTTATGACATTTATAAAAAAAATATATTAAAACAGCAGCCCTATGACAACAAATTAAAACAACAACTTGCTGAAACAGATATAAAACAACAGTTAATAGCAGACCATTTTGTACAACTGAAACCCAAAATATTAATATCATAAATATACTCATTAAATTCTTGGATCTCCACAATATGGGTATCATAGTAATCTAAAGAAGTTTGCCTTTCATTTTATTGAATAACTTTTCAATAAAAATGAGAGTCATCCCAATGCCAACAATCAATATCATTAATTTTAAATGTCCTCCAAAAAAATAGAATGCATTTTATTTTTAGTTTAAGACTTCAAGGCAGTATACACAGTGTTCCCACCATCTATTTTCCCCCACATAACACTAGAATGGATAACAAATGAGCCTTAACTTGGCACTCAAAAATACACTCATTTTCTGTTCTTTCATAGAGTCTAGATGAGACAGAATCCTATTACAAAGAAAGTCATCTCTTTTGTAAATAAGAAATGTATTTCTCTCAGAGATGAAATGCCAACCTTCTTAGGAGTTGGAGAGATTCATGAGATGGAAATGGGATCCAACTATTCCTGTAGCTAAGTAGATCTCAAACTATTTTTGAGGAAACTATTAGCATTTTCAATTGAGTATCTTGAATTGAGTAAAGCAGCAATCTGGGAACTTATGACATTCCTTCAAATTTGTTATACAGACAGTCCTCATTTTTGACAGCCTCAACTGGAACCAGCAACTTGTTCGCTGAAGACCGGGGTTGCGAAGTGGAAAATCACATGATTGTGATGGGCTTATAATGTTACTTCCCACATGGTCAATTATTGAGTCATCATGGTTAAGCATAAAAAGGGCTGCGGTGACTCAGTGGCTAAGATGCTAAGCTTGTTGATCAGAAATGTCAGCAGTTTGGCAGTTTGAATCCCTAGCACTGCATAACAGAATGAGCTCCTGTTACTTGTCCCAGTTTCTGCCAACCTAGCAGTTCAAAAGCATGTAAAAACGCAAGTAGAAAAATAGCAACCACTTTGGTAGGAAGGTAACAGTGTTCTGTGCACCTTTGGCATTTAGTCATGCTGGCCACATGACCATAGAGATGTCTACAAGCAGCGCTGACTCTTCGGCTTTGTAATGGAGATGAGCACTGCCTCTAGAGCTGGAAATAACTGGCACATATGTGTGAGGGGAACCTTTACCGTTTTAGTTAAGCGCAACATCATGTGACCATGATTTATGGTTTTTACCTCTCCGTTAAATCTGCTTATTATTGCAAGCAGACCGGGAAGCACAGAAATGGGGATCACAAGATGGTAGGTTGTTTTTGGCAGTTGTAAATTTGAGGATTAGTTGTATTGTATTTTTGGTCACTCAGTGATGCAGTTGGTAAGCAAGAATACCTGTAGTATGACTTCATCTTGATCAGGGATGGGACTTCTTTTAGCAGTCAGGGAATCAGGAATTGTTTTGCAAGATGGGCAAATATTTTATGGTATTGAAATAAGAGATGACTGGCATCATAAAATCTTGTAAGTGAGTGGCATCATGAATCTGTTCATCAGAATATCTGTTGGCATCATCTGTTATCAGAATAACAGAATAAATAAAATCTCTGAATAACAGAATAACAGAGTTGGAAAGCATCTTGGAAGCCTTCCAATCCCATTCCCATCTCAGGCAGAACATCCTATACCATTTTAGACAAATGGTTGCCCAATCTCTTCTTAAAAACCTTCAAAATTAGAGCATGCATAACTTCTGGAGGAAAGCCATTACACTGATTTATTGTTCTTGCTGTCAGAAAATTTCTTCTTAGTTCTAGGTAGGTTCTCTCCTTAATTAATTTCCATCCATTGCTTCTTCTCCTGCCCTCAGGTGTTTTGGATAATAGGTTGACTCCCTCTTTTCTGTGGCAACCCTGATATATTGGAAGACTGCTATCATGTTACCCTAGTCTTTCTCTTCATTAAACTAGACATACCCAATTCTTGCAACCATTCTTTATATATTTTATATATAAAAGTGCCCTAATAATCTCTGTTGCTCCTCTCTGCATTCTTTCTACAGACCCATTTTTTAAATATTGTGGCAACCAAAACTGGATGCAGTATTCCAAGTGTGTATCTTTTCCATGGCACCATTTGTAAGGGACACAAAGGAACTGGATAAGCCAATTCTAGAAGCCAGATCTCATGCCAGTTAATTAATACACGCTAGAATGTAAATGATATCTATCTAGCATCCTCTTCCAAAGCGTTATTTTCATTCCATCTGTCCTCCAGCTGTTGTCATCCATTATCAGCTCAAAAAGCCTGAGCTATTTCAGCTTTCTTATATATAAAAAAAGTGATGCTGTTAAAGAAGCTCCTTTTTAAGATGGGTCAGCTTTTACCAAGTGTTGCAGCTAATTGCCTGAAAAGTTGTTGAACAAATGTTACTTAAAACAGAATTATTCCAATTAAGTTATAAAGAGTAAGGTCATGATGACAAAGGAAGCTAATTCCAGCATCCTCCAGAAACTTTCAGAAACTCCCTATTTGCAAACAAATCTAAAAGACAATAAACCTTTTTCTTCAATTATAACCCATAATTGATGTGGTCAACCAGAATAGCTGTTCCGAATATGTCCTTGATTTTGAGAAAGGTACAAATAATTTAAAAAGTTAGACCAATATAACTTTGTTTTTGCAATTTGAAGGCCCTTAGTCAAAATTAGTTCATTTTAGAATTAAAGATTCCTTAACAAATTGAAAGTATCTTTTTAAACTGCTTAAATACATTAGATTAATTGATAATTACAAAAACTCAATGCATTTTATACAGCCTTTGAAGATTTTATTACCCTTTTGTTTGATTCGATTCTATTTTTTTTTTCACTTTATTTCTCTATTTCTGTATTTGTCATGTTCCCACCTGCCCTGAATGTTTTTCAATCCAAAAAGCAAAATCAGAAATATATCATTTTTAAAGAAAAAAAACCCTTAAAATATACAGGGTGATTGCCATTCTTTTATGTTTCACATTTTCTTGATGCTATCTTTCTTTCCTTCCTTCCTTCCTTCCTTCCTTCCTTCCTTCCTTCCTTCCTTCCTTCCTTCCTTCCTTCCT
>BLBF01000004.1:36173846-36318869 GCA_015471245.1 Laticauda colubrina | reverse complement strand
CCTTCCTTCCTTCCTTCCTTCCTTCCTTCCTTCCTTCCTTCCTTCCTGCCTTCCTGCCTTCCTGCCTTTTTTCTTTGGGGGGGGGGGATAGAATGGAAGCAAAGTCACACGGTGGACAAATTGCCCAACCTTCCACCATCATATCTTGAAGAATCAGTGGGCCAAGCGGATTGGCTTTTTCACAAATTTGTAACCTGATGGGAAAAGAGCCAGAAGAGGAAAGAAAGAAGAAATATCAAAGAACAAGGAGTTGAAGTCCCAAACTACTCTTCAGGAAATTTGTAAAGAGCAAACCTGGCAAGAGTAGCCAGTGCTGGAAGCATTAGGATCCAGTTGCAGGGTTTAGGTAGTCCTCAACTTTAGACCACTAAGGTAAAGGTAAAGGTGCTAGTTGTTTCCGGCTCTCAGGGGCAGTGCTGATTGCTGTTACAAAGCCGAAGAGCCAGTGATGTCTGAAGACATGTGTCCAGTGTGACTAAATGCTGAAGGCACACGGAACGCTGTTATCTTCCCACAAAAATGGCCCCTGTTTTTCTACTTGCATTTTGACATGCTTTCAAACTGCTAGGTTGGCAGAGGCTGAGACCAGTAATGGGAGTTTACTCCGTTACATGGCGCTAGGGATTCAAACTGCCGTACTGCTGACCTTTCTGATCAACAAACTCAGCGTCTTAGCCACTGAGCCACCGCGGCCCCCTTATTACCCCTATTGAGCCCCAAATTGCTAAGACATTTGTTAGCTGAGTTTTTCCCCATTTTATGACCTTCCTTGCCACAGTTGCTAAGTGAATCACTGCAATTGTTCAGTTAGTAACACAGTTGTTAAGTAAATTTGGATTCCCCATTGACTTTGCATGTCAGAAGTTGGCAAAAGGGGATCATTTCACCCCTGAGACCGTCATAAATGTGAACCAGTTGCCAAGCGTCTAAATTTTGATCAGGTGACCATGGGGATGCTGCAATGATCTTAAGGGTGGAAAAGGTTGTAAGTTACTTTTTAATGTGCCATTTTAACTTCGATCACTAAATGAATTGTTATATGTTAAGGACTATTTCTACTTTGTGGGTGGCAGCAGAATATTTTAGAAGATACTGACCAAACTTGAGCCTTGAATGCTTTTGGAAGAGGTTTACACTGAGACTTAAGTCTTTTGCAGGAGATCCAAGCTGGATCTACCAAATATTTTGTTAGAACTAGGCTACCAAATATTTTGAGAAAGTGGAGAAGCATAGCCAGATCCAGCAGCAGAAGGCCAGGAATTTAAACCAGGCAGAACATTAACATCTCCAGCAGTGGTGGGATTTAATTTTTTTTACTGCTGGTTCCTGTGGGAGTGGTTTGGTGGGCATGGCTTGCTGGGCATGGCAAGGGAAAGTTACTGCAAAATCCCATTCCCTCCCCACCCACTAACCTGCTTTCCAGCTCCATTCTCCTGTGCAGGGCAACAAAAGAAGACCCAGCCAATCAGCTGGGACTCGGGAGGCACAGAATAGATAGGGGTGGGGCCAGTCAGAGTCAGAGCCAATATTGGCCAGTTCTCCGAACTACTCAAAATTTCCACTACTGATTCTCCAGAACTAGTCAGAACCTGTTGAATACCACCTCTGATCTCTAGCAATCAACAAGGCCAAACCCTACAATGCCCCCCCCCCCCCCACAGACCATTTTCTGAATTGTGCAAATGAGAAGTGAGTTTGGGCAAGAGCTGATTGGGATGGGTAGAGATAAAACACATATATAGGAAGTGGTTGAAAAGAGAATGCTCAGATAAAATTAAGCAGAATGTACCATTAGTAGGCAGAGTTATATGTTAGGAAATACAATTATTAGACGAAAGTGTCATTTTCTTGAGGTTATCAGAAATTTGGCCAAAGGAGATGCCTTTTTTGTCTTCATGTTCTCAGCCCAACAGGAGTAGACTGAAAATTAAATATTGTCCAGCTTTTTGTTGTTGTTGTTTTTAAATTGAACTGTTTTGTGTATCGTGATCTTGTAAATGACCTGCTTCTTTCTTTCCCTCATCTGTCGACAGACACAGCAGCCTAGATTTATGTTACTTAATTTATTTCCTGATTCTAGCAATCGGCTTCAATCGTTATACATGTCTGTAGTGAAATTTGAAAAGTGTGCAGTTGTCTATTCTACATTATCACCAGCATATGTTCTTGAAAATGAAGATTTGTTGGGAAAATGTCGCAATTGAAAAATCCAATCTTTCTGACGCTGCAAAAAGTAATTTCATATATATGTAGGGCTGAGTATTTTTTTTTAAAGTTTTTCACTGTATTTTATTGTAAATGCCAAGAAATCAAAATGTGCTTTTTTTTCTCTCCCTTTTGTCCTCCTTTCCAATTGTCTGTGTCTTCCTTTGTTTATTCAGATGGCTAGTGATCCAATATTATTTGCAGTAGGTATAAATAAGATATACCTACCAAATCAAAAGTCAATATGACTTCAATAATTTAACTTTAATTTTAAAAATTTAAAAATAAAATTAAAGTTGGGTATCTATGTAGTAGATTCTCAATCATTGAGGTCCTGGCTATCCCAAAAGTGCTTTTCAAAAGGCAACTGGACCTTCTTGTTGTTGTTTTTTGTTTGTTTGTTTTTTTGTTCTCTTAAAATGTTTCACTTCTCATCCAAAAAGCTTCTGCAGAATTGAAGAAATATCTTGGATGAGAAACGATACATTTTCAAGGGAGAAAAAAAAACCCCAAGAAAGCCCAATTGCCTTTTGAAAAGCATTTTTAAATTAAAGCCAGATGTTTCAATCTATAGGATGATAATCAGATGTGGGATGTCCTACCTTATTTAAACATTTTTTTCCCTGGATATTCGCTATCAAAGTCTCACCACCAGCCCTGTGTAATATAGACAATACTGAACCAGATTTGCAGTGGCCATGGTAGATGGGCAAATATCCTCTATAAGTCAGGCAAAATACCACCACCAAATTGTGACTCTGGGACCAAAATAACTATAGTGTCAGAGTGCGAAAATAGAGCCCGTAATGGACATTTTGCTGATTTCCTACCTATAACAAATGAAATAAAAATTGTATCTGTAATCTAGGCCTGTGTTTATAATATTTTATATTTCATGTTTTGTATTTTAATCCCTTGTGTTTTTATCAAAATGTGATGTGAATGTGTCATACAATGAATAAATAATCAAATCTCCATAAATAAATAAATATTCTTATTTATAAAGATTATAAATTTATAAAGATTATAAATAATCTTATTTATAAATAAATAATCTTACCTCCACAACACAGGAAGAGATTTCTAGGGATCTGCAAAAACAGTTGTTGATGCTCACCAGGCTGCAAAAGTTTACAAAACAATATCCACAGAGTTTGTACTCCACCAGTCCAGACTCTCAGGGAGATTAGGTACAAATAGTAGCAATTCAGCACTATTTCCCCCTTCTCCGGGTGTGGTCAGCTAATCAAGATCACAAGAATAAGGCATGTAACACCCAGGGAGGTCTCAAAGAACTTTAATGAAAAGGACTTCCAATATCTAATGGGCTGCCACAAAAAATAGGGAGTCAATCGAGTGTCCAAAGCACCTGAACCGAAGGCAGGATAAGAAGCAATGGGTGGAAACTAATCAAGGAGAGAAGCCACTTAGAACTAAGAAGAAATTTCCTGAAAGAAAAATTAATCAGTGGAACGACTTCCCCTCAGAAGTTGTGAATTCTCCAACACTGGCAGTTTTTAAGAAGAGATTGGACAGCCATTTGTCTAAAATGCTATAGGGTTTCCTGATTGGATTGGAAGATCTACAAGGTCCTTTCCAACTCTGTTATTTGGTTTTTCTGTTATTACCAAAGCCACAGGAAGTTGTGTATCTTTTAATTATTAGTATAACTCCAGAGTACTGTCTAAGGAACTAAAGGTTTCCCTTATATTGTCAAATGTAGTGTTCAATGAAACCACCACTAGGACAATACTGATGGGCATGGCAGGGTTGCAAGGAGAAAGCCACTACTCTCCAAGAAGAACATTGCTGTCCAACTACAGTTTTGCAAAACCCACCAGGTGGATAAGCCAGAAAGTTATTGGAAGAATGTTCTGTGGATTGATGAGATAAAAATAGAACCTTTTGGCCTGAATGAAGTGTTTGTTTGGCAAAATGCAAATACTACCTTCCAGCATAAGAACCTTATCCCAGCCATGGTGAAGGCAATGTCATAGTTTGAGCTTGTTTTGCTGTTGGCAGGATGGCTTGCCTACCATTGGCAGGATGGCTTGTCAATATTGATGAAAATGAAAAATTCTGAATTGTGCTACAAAATTCTCCAGGGAAATCTGTCTAGGGACTGAAGTTGAAGAGAGGATGTGCAGAATGACAACAACTCAAAACACACAGGTCTTATGGCCAAAAAAAGTAGTTAAACCAGAAGAAAGTTAATGTTATGCAATGGCCAAGTCAAAACCCTGATTGTAATTTTATAAAATATGGAAGGACATGAAGCAATCCAAGGAAGCCCATCAACATCCTTGAATTGAAGCTGTTGTGTCATGAGGAATGGGCAAAAATTCCACCAAGGTGATGTGCAAGGTGATGGATTGATCCACCATTACTGGAAATGTCTATGGAGGTTCTCAATCATCCAGGTCAAATGGTTGTCCCAAAGGCCTTTTTTCCAAGAGGCAACTGGACTTTCTGGGTTTTCTTTGAAGACATTTCACTTCTCATCCAAGAAGCTTCTTCAGCTCTGATTAGATGATGTGGAATGGAAGAATCTATACTACAGTCAGAGCTGAAGAAGCTTCTTGGATGAGAAATGAAATGTCTTGAAAGAAAACCCAGAAAGCCCAGTTGCCCCTTGGAAAAATGACTTTTGGGACATTACTTGAAATATTTGGTGGCAGCTATTGCTCCCAAAGAGAGAGACAGCAGTTATAGTGAAAGTAAAGGTTCATCACCTCCATTTGCCACACCCAAATATGAACCTTTTGGTTTGTTTTCCTCATGAATATGAACAAGTGTAAGATCAACCTATAGTCACAATTCAGACTAACATTTCTGTTGCTAAGCAACAGAAGCAGGTACTAAGTGAGTTGGGCCCAATTTTACAACCTTTTTTGTCACAGATGTTAAGTGAATCACTGCAGTTGTTAAGTGAACCACAGGGTTGTTAAGTGAATCCAGATTTTCCCATTAACTTTGCTTGTTGGAAGTGATCTCAAGAAGTGATCACGTGACCTTGAAATGCTGCAATAATTGTAAATACATGCCAGTTATCAAGCACCCAGATTTTGATAATGTGATTGTAGGAAGGCTGTGATGACTGTTATAAGTGCCAAGACCAATTGTAAATCACTTTTCTCAGTGTCATTGTAACTTCAAAAAGTCACTAAACTGTAAGTCTAGCTGTAAGTAAGGCTGTAAGTCAAGGACTATCTATAATGGTTTTTAATTCAATTGTTTAGTTGGGTTCTTCTTATCATACCATGTTTTCCTAAAAATAAGACCGTCTTATATTTTTGCCACCCAAAAAAAAGGCACCGGGTCTTATTTTCGGGGGGTGTGTGTGTGTCATCCACTGACTAACCTCACTTGCGCGCCTCACCCCCGGCCTCCTTTTCGCTGTCCGAGGCCTTGCTGGCTGCAGAAAAAATGGGTCGGCAAGGCAGATATTGAGGTGTGTGAGGCCTGGCTATAACTGTCCAAAGGTAAATAGTAGGGCATCTCCACTCCCTCATTCCCAGCCTAGCTCAATTATTACCAGTGCACTCTGGAGTGGGTAGGATCTTAATTAGGGCTTATTTGGGGGGTGGAGTAGGGTTTATATTGGGCACATGTGTAAAAATCAAGCTAGGACTTACTTTCAGGGTAGGTCATGTTTTTGGGGAAATGGTATTTATGCAGAAATATTTAAAAAATATTTATTTTGAATATTTTGAATTTAAAAAAATTCAAAAAAGGTGCACAAACTTTTAAGAAGCCCTATCTATAATGTACACAAGTATATCCTGTATACATCCGAACTAGACTGTATTGTTTCTCTGTGTCATATAATATATGTGGGTATATGCATATTTTTTTTTTATTTGTTTGCTTATTTGTTTGTTTAGTCATGTGTGTACTGGAGGTGGTGACCCATTGGGAGCTGTTTGCAACAAAATTTCATTTTAATGTATGCCTCATTAATGAACATTTAAAGTGACAATAAAGTTATTCTAAGTCTAATGTCATCATAAGCGTTTCTAATACATATATCCATAAATACATTGAAAGTATATAGTTCTTTTTACATGCTTCTCAGGGTTGAACTATTCATTTATTCTCATGCATTTTTTGCTTCTATCTCATAATACTTACTGCATTCAGCAACCAATCTTCAACTCTGCATTTGTGCAAAACTTTTATAATTTTACTTTATTACTATGTTTTCTGTCACACACATTAAACATACATTAAACATTTCCCACAGCCACTCAAATAAACCACATCCATATTTTATCGTTACCCCATTTAACACTGTGTATGCCTGCAGTCTTATTGTTTTTCACTATTTTCACAGCATTTAGGACACCCCCCCAATCAGTTATGAAAAATTAAAATAATCCTTGCCTCTGGAGATCTGGAGCAGCCTCTCCTTTCTTGGCATTTTATAAAGCTGTTAAAACAACATCATTCTACTGTGCTTATAATGAAGATTAATGGTTCTGGTCACCATCTAGGAGATTTTTATTAATTGTATGTCAATTTGTTTTTTTTCTGTATGTTTACTCCTTTGTATACTGCAAGTTATAAGACTGAAAAAGTTAAAATCAGTACACTTTTTGGACAAAACTATAGCTTTCATTCAAGTAAGGAACACTTTTGGAAAATCTCTGATGTAGAATAACAGAGTTGGAAGGGCCTTGGCCAACCCCCTACTTAGGCAGGAAACCCTATAGCAGTGATGGCAAACCTTTTAGAAACTGAGTGCTCAAGTTGCAACCCAAAGCCCACTTACTTATTGCAAAGTGCCAATATAGAAATTTAACCTGAATACTAAGATTTTACTACCTAAAATAATGATAAACAAGACAGAGTTCTGCTAATTGTTCTAAGAAAAAGTGATGAATGCACTTTTATGCCCCTTCATTTTTTCTGCTTTTGAAATATAGTTTAGCAACAATAAAAAATGTAATATTTCTCTCTTCCCTCCCCACTCTTCCCCCCCTATCTCATTCTTTCTCTGTCTCTCTCTGTCTTTCTGTTTCTCTCTCTTTCCTTCACCCCTCTTTCTCTCTCTCTCTTTTCCTCCCTCCCTCCCGCCCTCTATTTCTCTGTTTGTCTCTTTGTCTCTCCCTCTTCCCCCCTTTCTATCTCTTCCCAGGTCTCTTTCCCTCCCTCCCTCCCTCTCTCTGTCTCTGTTTCTCTCTGTCTCTGTTTCCCTCCCCCCCTCTCTCCTTCCCCCCCCCTCTTTCCCTCCCTCTGGTTGAATGAGAACTTTGATTAATTTGTTCAATGATCCATCAGTTTGTTTCCTTGGTCATCCACAGTATTTTCAGCCTTCTCCAAATCCAAAGTCTAAAGGTATCAATAACATTCCTATCCTGCTTCTTCAAACTCCAACTTCCATAAGATGCCATAGGGAACACTATAGCTGTCAGGATTCTGATTTTTGCAAGACCTCCAAAGAGCTTCCATTGGGAAGAAAGTTAGTTTACAGACTGTCTCTACCAGTTCATTACTATTATAGTATGTATAAAATACAAGACACTAAGTTCTTCAGTGCATTGTGTTGGTACACTTTCCCCCTTTACAGTCATCTTCTAATTTAGGAAGACTGAAACTTCAAAGACAGGCTTTTGCCTCCATTAATCCATCAAACCTTTTATTTAACATTTAAAGAGACACATGTGAATGAAAAGCGACATCCAAGTCTGCTCCTTTTCAATATCTTTTCCTGAGACCCCTCCCACATTACAAATTGTTCAGCCAGTTCAGTGGTGGGATTCAATTTTTTTTACTATTGGTTCTGTGGGCATGGCTTGGTGGGTGTGGCAGGGGAAGGATACTGCAAAATCTCCATTACCTCCCCACCCCACTAACCTGCTTTCCAGCTCCCTTCTCCTATTCAGGGTAACAAAAGACGATCCAGCTAGGACTTGGGAGGCAGAGAATAGATGGGGACAGGGCCAGTCAGAGGTAGTATTTGCCGGTTCTCCAAACTACTCAAAATTTTCGCTACTGGTTCTCCAGAACTGGTCAGAACCTGCTGAATATCACCTCTGAGACAGTTGTTTCATCAAAGAAGATAATTCTATCATATATATCATGACAACTAGGAGGTATGTATAGGGCAATTTTTCCCTGGGCACGATTAGCCAACAGGGGACATTGAATTTACAGTGGAGAAAATAGAAGGACAGAAAGTTCAACCATTTCTCTGACCTGTAAATGGTTGCTTACAGAAAGCCAAGGACCTTCTTCAAGGAACTCCCCCTTTTCTGCCCTCACAACACCCAAGCTCAGGCATAGAAAATCCTTAGATGAACACAATACTTTTTTCCCCTTCCTTTCTGTTGCCGAGAAATGAAGTCAGCGAATAACAAGCTATGGTTATTAAATACAGCAGTACCTCAGTACTCATCATTAATTGATTCTGGGTGATACAATGAATATTAAAAACAAGTACCAAACAAAGTATGTGACTAACATATCATCCTTTGTTTTGGCCAGAAGCAGTGGTGGGATTCAATTTTTTTTACTTCTGGTTCTGTGGGTGTGGCTTGATGGGCATGGCAGGGGAAGAATACCTTAAAATTTCCATTCCCATCCCACTCTAGGGGAAGGTTACTGCAAAATCCCATTCCCTCCCCACCCCACTAACCAGCTCCATTCTCCTGTGCCGGGCAACAAAAGAAGACCCAGCCGATCAGCTGGGGCTTGGGAGCCAAAGAATAGATGTGGGCAGGGCCAGTCAGAGGTGGGATTTGCCCATTCTTGAACTACTAAAAATTTCCACTACCGATTCTCCAGAACTGGTCAGAATCTGCTGAATACCACCTCTGGCCCGAAGGGTCGAGACAAGAGCCAATTGACAAGTTGTAGCTCGTGTGTTAAGTTTAATACTTAAACAAATGATGAGTACCTGGACAAAATTTTCACGCCAAATATGTTAAGTATCAAATTGAATGAGTTTCAAAGCAGTCAAATACTGAGGTACGACTGTACTGTAAATTGAAAGTGTTAGGAATTTGGAGAGAGTACCTAATGGTATTTCTAAACCAAAGATTAGTAACCCAGGTTTTTTCTCAAGAAAAAAATAAGCTTTTCTATTGGATGGGGAATTTCTATATTTGGAAATCATTGTTTTGCAAGTGGGGTTAGCTTTCTAGTTTGTTTAATATTTTATTGACCTACTACTAGATCTTGACTATCCTTTTTCTTCACAAGGTGACCTCCTATTTCAGTTTCCAGTGGTGTCTTTGTTCTCTGGTCTCAATGTGAGTTAATGCAGCAGCAAGATTCATTACATCATCACCCTTGACTTTTTTTGGGGGGGAGGGGTGTCAGCCTTCAAGATCTTCTACTATTGCTTTGCATCTTTCGACTGCCATAAGTAACGGGGGGAGGAAGGGAAAGTCTGGGAAGTGAGCTGGAGGTGTTAAATTCTTCTGTTGTGTAAATGGGGGGGGGGGGAAGCATACAATAGAGTTAGGTTTCTATTTCTTGCTTAGCTTTCTTTTCTCTGCACAACTGCAACCTGTTATCAAAATATGCCAAGGTCAATGGACAGAGGCCTCATCATCACCTGAAGATGCCCACATGATCATATTCACAACTTCTAATTGGAAGTGTCATCTGAACTATTGGGGGTGGGAACATTTCCATCCAACCTATTCATGGCTGCACTGCAGGCTAGGTTTGAGGACCCATTGGCAGAGCGCAAGGCCCGAATTAGGATGAAAGCCATAAAACAGGGGCGGAGGTCTGTGGCTGACTACACCCAAGAATTTAGACAGTTAGCCAGCCATTTCCGAGGCTGGCCCCAAGAAGCCCTGATAGAACTGTTTAAAGATGGTTTAAATGAAAATGTGTACCAGAGATGCACTGCTAGAAGAGACCCCAATGACTTGCAGATGTGGTACTTGCTGGCAGAAGAAGTGGAGATTGATTTAATCCGAAGTAAACGGTGGGGAGGTTATGGGTAGAGCAAGTTTCCCCCCCCCCACGTCCTCAAGAGGCTCCTAAACCTCAGAAGGGAGGAGTGGCGGCAAGACCCAAACCCTCGGTCTGCTTTCGATGCGGGAAAGGTCACCGGGCTGTGAACTGCAGAGTCAAGTTGGAGCTGAAGGGGGCGCCAAAGGGAGGAAAGAAACCTGAAAAGTCCTCAGTGAAGCCTCGCAAAACAGCACTAAAGTCGAAAGAGACAGCAGAGGTCGCCCCTCCCGCAGGAGAGGAATCAGAAGCCCCAGTGACCCCTGAGGAGGAGGATTCTGACTCGGAAGATGACTTCCTGGTAAGTCCAATCGTGGGCCCTATGACCATTCCGGTGAAGTTGAGGGTACCCAATTCAGGGGTCGAAGGGGAAATGCTAGTCCTGTTAGATTCTGGGTGCACAAGGTGTATAATCAACACGGAAGTAGTGAAGAAAATGGGCATAAAGCTAAAATCTTTGAAGATGCCCATTTCCTTTTGCCAACTAGATGGATCAGTGGCGAGAGGTTGCCCCGCCCGTTTTGTCACGGAACCGATAGAAATGATCATGGGAGAGCATGATGAGACCCTGCGTTTTATTATGGTCCCTGGGATGGAGCAACCATTAATACTGGGATTGCCCTGGCTCCGGAAATGGAACCCCCAGGTTAACTGGAGAAAGGGGTTGTTGCACATACGCACAAAGCAGCGACCGAGAGGAGGGGCCAGATCCCAGCCGAAGCCTGAGGACCTAATTGAAATAGCTTCCACAGGTACTGAGCCCGTGAAAGATGAGGAGAAAATTCCCAAAGAGTATTGGGATTTAAAAGAAGTGTTCAGTGAGAAGGCCTCGGATGAGCTTCCGCCTCATCGGCCAACAGACTGTGCTATTGAGATTTTGCCTGGGGTGAAGCTCCCGAAACCAAAGTTGTACTCAATGACCCCATGGGAATTGGAAGAGCTAAGATTGTTTATAGATAAAAATCTGGAACGTGGTTTCATTCAACCTGCTAGACCCCGAGTAGTGGCCCCAGTGTTGTTCCGGGAAAAGAAAGATGGTTCCAAACGCTTGGTGGTGGATTACAGAAATTTGAACGCTATTTCTGTGGAAAACGTGTACCCCCTTCCTTTGATGAAGGACATGTTGGCCCATTTAGCAAAGGGAAAGATTTTCACGAAGTTGGATTTGAGAGAAGCATACTACCGAATTTGAATTAAGGAAGGGGATGAGTGGAAGACCGCTTTTAACTGCCCGATGGGTTGCTTCCAATTCAATGTTCTTCCTTTTGGTTTACAAGGGGCCCCAGCTGTATTCATGCAAATGATCAATCAAGTGTTACATGAACATTTATACAGGGGGGTTCTGGTTTATCTTGATGATATCCTTATCTACACGGAAACTCTGGATGAACATGTGAAGTTAGTGCGGTCGGTTCTACAAAAACTGTGTGCCGCTAAGTTGTATGCTAAATTGTCAAAGTGTGAATTCCACCAAGACAAAATTGACTATTTGGGATATCGCATTTCATCTGAAGGCATAGAGATGGATCCAGAGAAGGTGCGTGCCATTCTGGAATGGGCTCCACCATGCACCAGAAAACAACTTCAAAACTTTTTGGGATTTGCAAATTTTTACGGGCAATTCATCCCGACGTTTGCTAAGATAGCAATGCCCATCACAAATCTCTTGAAAACAAAAGGGGAGGTGAAGCCAAGGCCAGGAAAGCCGCTGGAGTGGTCCATGGAGTGCCAAGCTGCTTTTGAAAAGCTAAAACAACTGTTTGCTGCAGAACCAGTGCTGAAGCACCTGGATATGGACACTCCTTTCATGATTCAAGCCGATGCAAGTGATGTGGCTATTGGAGCGGTATTACTTCAAGCCAACGAGAAAGGGACCTTACAGCCTTGTGCGTATACCTCCCGTAAGCTGTCTGAAACAGAGAGAAGATGGGCCGTCTGGGAGAAAGAAGCTTTTGCAGTTCGTTGGGCCTTGCTGACCTGGAGACATTTCCTGGAAGGAGCAAAACACCCATTTGAGGTATGGACTGATCATAAGAATTTGGAAGCCTTAAAAACGTCCCAGAAACTGTCCCCTAAACAAGTTCGCTGGGCCCAGTACTTCAAGCGATTCAATTTCTCATTGAAGTACATTCCAGGCGGGAAGAACTTCATGGCGGATGCTCTCTCTAGACTACCCCAATATAATAGTATGTGCCAGGAGGTGATAAGCCCAATTGTCTCATCCAAACATCTAGCCGCCCCAGTGATTACCAGAGCCCAAAGGAAGAACCAAGAAGTGGTTTTATCAAATGACCTAACCGAACAATTAAAAGAAGCTTTAAAACTGGACGAATGGTTCCTGGCTCATTCAAGTGACTATACAATTAGAGATGGTTTGGCTTGGGTGGGGGCCAAGTTGTATTTGCCACAGGTGCTGAGGGGCCAAATACATAACAGGCTCATGATTCTAAAGCAGCTGGCCACTTCGGATTTGTGAAGACCTTACATCTGGTTAAGCAGCAATTCTGGTGGCCTCCTTTAAAGAAGGACATTGAAGCTTATGTAGCTAGCTGTCCAATTTGTGCTTCGGCAAAGAGACCTCCTGGTAAGCCAATAGGATTGTTACAAAATGTAGCTAGACCAACGACTCCCTGGAAAGAAATCTCTATGGACTTTATAGTAGAATTACCCGAAAGTGGTGGAAACACGGTCATCTGGGTAGTGACTGATTTGTTTTCCAAGCAAGTACATTGCATACCTTGTTCCAAGATTCCCTCTGCTAAGACGCTGGCTAAACTGTTTATTTCGCATATCTATAGGTTACATACGTTCCGGAATGCATAATCTCTGGCAGAGGGGTCCAGTTTACCTCAAATTTTTGGAAAGAGTTCCTGAAGTTAATAGGCTCCGCCCAGGGATTAAGCAAAAAAGTGGAAAACAGTGACAGTCCATACTCTCCTTTTCCAGGCTATTATTCCACTTCAAAGGCCTGCAGAGAGTCACAATGCTTCTCATGAACATCCGTTGATTTTTATTTTTTCTTAAATGAAGCATAAATAAAGTGAAAATTGCCACCGTGGCAATCAAAAACACTTTTGTGCCAGAACCAATATGTATGTTGCCGGACACTCTTCCCACATATTGCTTTGAATGTGCTTGTGCACTCCTGATCTCCAGTGAAGTTTTCTAGAGAGGATAAGAAACTCAAGAAAGGGAATGTCAAGCCCGAAATTGGCATATGTGTAGCCATTTTAGTTAGGCTCAGTATATATTCTTTTTCTTACTTTCTCTGTGGCAATCATGGGGGGAGGGGGGAGGGTTTGGGGCATGCCACATTCCTAAGTGGGAAGGAGTGAAGATAGAGTTATTTCCCATGGGAAAACGAGCTGTCCATGCTTCGGCCCCTTGAGGTGGAGATTTATGACATCAAGCAATGTTGAATGACTTCTATTGGAGAATGTGACTTTTGGTAGTTGTTTCTAACTTCTAATATTGTGGAATAATTCCGGGTTGTGTCAGATCTGTAATTACCACGGCCTTTGCCAATTTGATGCTTTCATAAATAAAGAAAATTGTCTGGGAAGATGGACTTTGTTTTATTCTTTTTAAATGGATTTCATCATTTGGAAACCCAACAGGGAATTAAATTTAGCTTACAGTGGAAATGAATGACACTGGGACTGTTGAATAAGTTGGAAATCTACAACATTGGAAGAAACCGCTATTTGTTATAATCCTACATCGCACTTTATATGGACAATGTATCTAAGAAGTCACCAAGGAAAAAATAATAATCTCTTGTGTTTGTCTCAGCAGGTCTACCACCTGGCCAACCTTGTTAGAAATGTAGCAGTAGGGAATCACTGGGGAAATTCAGTGGAGAAGTTGTAAATACATTCTGGAAAAACGCCAAAGGAAAATCATCACCAATAAACCGTCACCAATAAAATTAGACTGATATGTCCATGTAGGCATCAGGAATAAAGTGCAACTTAAGAGTATTTTTACTGGTGAGTTGCTGGAAGAGCTCCTCCGCTTGTCTGTGTTGTTTGCCAAGATGATGCCACTGGAAAATACAGGTGGTCCTCGACTTACAATAGTTCATTTAGTGACTGTTCAAAGTTACAATGGCATTGAAAAAAAGTGATTTATGATGCTTTTTTCCACACTTGCAGCATCCCCACGATCATGTGATCAAAATTCAGGCACTTGGCAACTGACTCATAACAGATAACATAATCAGAGGTGGAAGGGACCTTGTAGGTCTCTAGTCCAACCCCTGCTCAAGCGGGAGACACTACATTATTTCTGACAAATGGCAGTCCAATCTCTTCTTGAAAGCCTCAAGTGATGGCACTCCCACAACTTCCGAGGGCAACTTCTGTTCTATTGGTTGATTGGTCACTGTCAGAATGTTTCTCCTTATTTCTAGGTTGAATTTCTCCTTGTTCAGTTTCCATCCATTATTCCTTGTCTGGCCTTTGGGTGCCTTGGAAAATAGTTTGACCCCTTCCTCCCTGTGGCAGCCCCTCAAATATTGGAAGACCACTATCATTTCTCCCCTGGTCCTTCTCTTTACTCGACTAGCCAAGCCCAGTTCCTGCAACTGTTCATTGTAAGTTTTATCCTCCAGTCCCCTAATCATCCTGGTTGCTCTTCTATGTACTTTTTCTAGAGTCTCGATATCTTTTTTATAGTGTGGTGACCAAAACTGGATGCAGTACTCTAGGTGTGGTCTTACTAAAGCTTTATAGAGTGTTATTAGTACTTCCCTTGATCTTGATTGTATCCCTCTGTTAACACAATTTAGGATTGTGGCTTTTTTGGCGGCTGCTGCTGCACATTGCTGGCTTATATTTAGCTGGTTGTCCACTAAGACTTCAAGATTCCTCTCACAGTTACTCATATTTATGACTCATATTTATGATGGTACCATTGTGATCCCCTTTTGTGACCGTCTGACAAACAAAGTTCAATGGGGAAGCCGGATTCAGTTAAGTTAACAACTTCAGGGATCCAATTTAACAACAATGGCAAGAAAAGTTGTAAAACAGTGCAACATTCACTTAAGAAATGTCTCCCCTAGCAACAGAAATGTTGGCCTCAATTGGGGTCGTAAGTCGAGGACTACCTGTAACTAGCTTATGCTGACTTTTATATAGTGGTACTTCAGTAATCATATACAGGTTATTCTCAACTTATAATCACAATTGGGATTAGAATTTCTACCTTAAGTTATTGTAAGTTGCAAGTAAGACCCCATTTTACAACAGTTTTTACGATGATTGTTAAGCTCATCACTGCTTCCATTAAGTGATTTGCACAATTGTTAAGCCAATCCGTCTTCCCCAAAGGAAAATTGGCAAAAAAAAAAAGGTTGCAAATTCCAATCACGTGACTGCAAGTGTGCTGCATCTATTGTAAATGGCAACATATGGTTGCCAAGCAGCAAAACTGTGATTGCGTGACCACAAAAGTGGTATAACAGTCATAAGTGGGAGTACTGGTCATAACTCCCTTTTTCCAAAGTGGCTGCATTTTTATTATTTATTCATGACATTTACCACCTCACTGATAAGGCAACTCTGGACAGCTTAGAAATGATAAAAAGATAACCATAAAACAATTTAAAAATTTAAAAGTTACGTAAGAACCAAGACCAAGAAGACGGATGGCATGGCAGTGAGGTTATCTTCTGCTGTCAACCATCTCCTGCAAGTTCCAATGGGGCTTCAAGCCAACTGGCAGAAGCACATTTTAATGTCCCTCCAGAAGGCCAGGAGAGTTGGAGCAGGCTTTACTTCTAATGGTAGAAATGTCCTATAGGTTAGGGCTCTTCTCTTTGACCCCAGCAGCTGAAATTTCCTAACAGATGGAGTCTGTGTTAAACCTCTTCTGCTGGAGCAAGTGGGGCAGGCTAAATCATTGGGGTGAGATGGTTCCTTAGATACTCTGGACCCATGCTCAGAGGTCTTTAAAGATCTTTAAAGGTAGTAACCAATACCTTGAATTGGACCTGGAAGCCAACTGGCAATCCATGCAACTCATGTAAACAATGGTGTTAATATATGGTACCCTTGGGACCAGAGGTGACATTCAGCCAGTTCTCACAAGTTTGGGAGAACTGGTAGTGGAGATTTTGAGTAGTTTGGAGAACTGATAAAAACCACCTCTGGTCGGCCCCGCCTCCATCTATTCTCTGCCTCCTGAGTCCCAGCTGATCGGCTGGGTCTCCTTTTGTTGCCCTGCACAGGAGAAAGAGCTGGAAAGCAGGTTATTGGGGTGGGGAGGGAATGGGGATTTTACAGTATCCTTCCCCTCCCATGCCCACCAAGCCATGCCACACCAAAGCACACCCACAGAACCGGTATTAAAAAAAATGAGTACCACCACTGCTAAGGACCTCTAAAACTGTCTACATTCTACATCAGTCGTAGCTTCCAAATACTCTTTAAGGGTAGCCCCATGTACAACTTTGAAACATTGCTAAACGAACAGTCATAAGTTGAAGACAATCTATAACTTCTTCTTGAACTGCCTGGTTATGGGTGGCTGAGTTGATATACTGAAAATGAATCCTGGACAGAACATTTTGATATTTGAAAATAGATACCTCTCAAACCCAAAAATGCTTTTTCAAGAGGCAACTGGACTTTCTGGTTTTTCTTTGAAGACATTTCACTATTCCTCCAAGAAGGCTTTTTCAACTCTGACTGGATGGTGAGGAATGGAAGGATTTATACTTCTTGCAGATAGCTGGTCATTTGCTTTCTTTTAGCAAGTCGGTAAGGTCACTGGAGGTTTATCTGTGTCATTAGGCTCCACATCAATTTACACCACTCAGGTGACCCTGAGGATACAGATAAACCTCCAAGTGACCTTAATGATTCTCTAAAAAGAATGCAAATGGCCAGTTGTCTGCAAGGAATACAAATCCTTTCATTCCCCACCATCCAGTCAGAGCTGAAAACGTTTTTTGGATGAGAAGTGAAATGTCCGCAAAGAAAAAACAGAAAGCCCAGTTGCCTCTTGAAAAAAGAACCTTTGGGACAACTATTTGACCTTGGATGACTGAGAATCTCCGTATAGACATACTCTCAAATATATTCAGTTTCGAACTGAAGCTTGGCATAGGCTATGTGGCTATGTGATCCATATCTCATGATAGGTAGAACAACTTCCTTGGAGTTGTTCCAGTCTTTGTATTTTCTCTCTAAATTGCATTCCATATGTTGTCTCCGTAATCTTAGCCACAACAATTGTATCGGTCCCATATTCCAGATGGGCTCTATCTGTGAGAAGGATAAAACGAAGCGATCATCCTTTGCGGCAACTTGGATGTCTTCTCGACTTGACTCACAGCTCATTTTCTTAACCAGTAGATGAAAGAAACTTGCAGTTGTTGGTGGCAGAGTCCCATCTGAGTGGATAATGTGCAAAGATTCGCATCAGGACAGCTCCCATGAGAGTCTTATACCATATCCTTGTTTGGCTTTGCACATTATGATGCTCATTAGTTAAGTACACAGAAGGAATGCTAAGGAAAAGTTGTCCTATACTTTGGGAAAAACTGGCTCAATTCATTTCCTCTGCCAAAAATAAATAAGCTACACATGCTATGATGGATTCCCTAAAAAAATTATTAACAGAAACAGAATGCCATACATATTTTGAATGGCTATTTTCTTCTTAGATTCAATCTCTTTAATAAGTCTCCAGAAACTAGTCTTTCTAAGATAAGAGAACACAAAAGCTTTTTTTTTTTTTTTTTGGGGGGGGGGGGAACAGTAGCAGATGGAAATATTTAAACTCCCTATTGGTTCACATTTCCAACCTTGGGGAAGTTTAAATACTTTGGCTTAATTAAACCCAAAGCCATTTGGTTGGTAAAATAAAATTTCTCTCATTGCTTACAACAGAAGGATCATCTTCTGTTGTAAGCAATGATCATCTTCATCTTCATTCTTATTTTGGTCTCAAACAGAGGACACCCAGGCTTCATCAAATACTTGAGTTTACAATGTTGTGGTGATGCTCTTCCCATCAGTTTAAATTGTTGTTGTTGATCTCTCTCTGTGTGTGTGTGAATGTTTGTGAATTCAATATCCCCTCTAAGCCATGAATGATACCATCTCTTGATCTACTTGCATACAGGAACTGGAAAGGATTAAACATATATGTCCCAAAAGTGCTTTTTTCAAGAGGCAACTGGACTTCCTTGTTTTTTTCTTTTGAAGATGTTTTGCTTCTCATCCAGGAAGCTTCTTCAGCTCTGACAGCATAGTGGGAAATGGATGAAGAAGTTGAAGCTGAAGAAGCTTCTTGGACGAGAAGTGAAACATCTTCCAAAGAAAAAAAATGAGAAAGTTCAGTTGCCTGCTGAAAAAACACCTTTGGGACAACCATGATCTGGATGACTGAGAATATGTACAGACAATTAAACATATACTTCCCAGAGGCATTCAAATTTCTTATTGGCCACATGTGAATTTGTGTGAATAATATAATTTATCTGAATTATTGTACTGATCCTTTTGCTTCAATTGAAGCATCAAATACCATTGACTTAATTTAGTTAACTGTTTCCCTTTGATAACAGGGGCAGTAGGAACACTATGACAGTCGTACGTGTGAGAACTGGTTGTAAGTCATTTTTTAAATGCGATTGTAACTTCAAACACTTGCTAAACAAATGATCATAAGTCAAGGATTACTATACCTAGACCGGATGGAGCATAAGATCCATGGAAGCTCTTTCTTAGACTGGCCCCAGATTTGCCTATTACAGAAGCATGCATTGAAAATAAATAGCAATAGCACTTAGACTTATAAGCTACTTCACCGTGCTTTACAGACCTCTCTAAGCAGTTTATAGAGTCAGCATCTTGCTCCCAACAATCTGGCTCCTCATTTTACTCACCTCGGAAGGATGGAAGGCTGAATCAACCTTGAACCTGGTGAGATTTGAACAGCCAAATTACAGGCAGCCTGTAGTCAGCAGATGTGGCCTGCAGTACTGCACTCCAACCACTGTGCCACTAAGGCAAATGTGGAACCTCTCAAGCATCACCAAAGAATATGTTGCACCTGTGTTGGACTCCAGCTCCCATCAACCTAAGCCAGCTGAGCCAATAGGACTGAGAAACATGCAAACATGTCACAGATCTGATCTTAGAAAGATCTTAGAAACATATCAGAGATCTGATCGTTGGGTCAGCTAATGTAGGATTGTAGACTATGACTGGTTGCAGCTTCTCAAAATGTCAGAACAATAAATCTGTTAAGCTGTGCCATGTTTATAAAATGCCTTGGGAAAGGGAAGTGCCTTTCTTCTTCTTCTTTTTTTGAAACAATAAAAACAGATTTCTGGCACCCACAGGTAATTGACCCTCAGGTAAAGGACATCCTGGGTGTCAGTCTAATTGCTAAATTGGGTCTTGGCACAGCCAGCTAGACAATGGAGGCAGCGAGCCAACACTGCAATGACAAACATTGTACATTGCCAAAAATGCAATGCATAAAGAAAATTAGTCAGCCTCCATCAGACTGATGAAATCAGACTGTTAGGAGAAAGCTGTTAATTTAAGCAAAACTGAAAAACCCAGGAAGAGTGTCCCTTATTGGTTTCAAGGAGAAAAACTAAGAATCTTACAGCTTCGTTGTGCAATGGCAGTGGCTGCCTTTTCACCCCGAGAGCTGCTGTTCATCACCTTCCTGAGTATCTCAAGTGCATAGTATTACATGGTGCAGAGGCACATGTCTTTTTAAAGCAATCTTCCTTAATCTACTGCTATATGTGTTGCTGGAGCATCAGATTGGAAAATCCTGATTTAATTGAAAAAACAAACAAACACCAAGATTGCTATAAGAAAAAAAAAAAAATGAAAAGCTTAATTCATCGACATCCCCTACATGATGTGTGACCTTGCTCTTGCCTCATCTCAGTTATCTGCTGCTGGTGTCATTTTTCACGTCATATCCAACTTTATAGTTACTTCATCATGAACAAGTTAGATGAGGAAGCTTTGAGGAGGTTTGGTGCATCTCAGCATCTTTATTGAATTTAAATATTCGAAGGAATTGGATGTATTTATTCTAGGGAAAAGGACTGGGGCAACATAATAGCAGTGTTCCAATATTTGAGAGGCTGCTATGAAAAGGAGGGTGTCAACCAATTTTATAAAACGTTAAAAAGCGAGACAAGAAGCAATGGGTGGAAACTAATCAAGGAGAGAAGCAACTAAATCTAAGGAGACATTTCCTCACAGAGAGAACAGCTAACCAGTGGAATGTCTTGCCTTCACGAGTTGTGGTTGCTCCATCATTGGAGGGTTTTAAGAAGAGATTGGATAGACATTTGTCAGGAGTGGCATGGAGTCTCCTGCTTGAGCAGGGGGTTGGATTAGATGCCCTCCAACATCCCATTCAATTCTGTTATTCTGAAGAATTGTAACGAGTAGTAGGAGAATCCTTCCTCCCCCTGTTAATATTAATCAAAAGAATACCCTGCAGCCACCCACCACAGGAATGCCTGAATTTGATAAACCCAAGTCCAGTGGTGGCTAACCTTTTTGGGGCTCCTGTGCCAAAAATTGTGTGTGCGCTTGCGCTTGTGCGCTCACCTGCCAGCACCCAGAAACAATGTGTGCACCCCCCACACCCCCTTCACATGCACGTGCAATCCCCCTGCCATGGCCACCTTACCTGCATTGTGTCTCCCAGCTGATTTTCGGCCTGTTTGAGGCTTTTTACTGCCTCCCAGAGGCTCGAGGATAGCTTCTGCAGCTTTTGCAGGTTGAAAAATAGGCCCGTTTTGTCACTTCCGGTACAGGAAGTGACAAAACGGCCCTATTTTTCGGCCTGCAAAGGCTGCAGAAGCTGTCCGCAAACCTCTGGGAGGCAGAAAGAGGCCTCAAATAGGCTGAAAATCAGCTGGGAGGCATGCACATGCGCCATAAAGTAAGTTTGCCTGTGGCTTGCATGCCAGCACAAATGGCTTTGCGTGCCACCTGTGGCACGTGTGCCATAGGCTCACCATCATGGCCCTGGTTTATTGAGCCATGAGTGTTTGTATGTATGTGATGATCTCATTAGTGACAATGGCTAAGTTATTGATATCAGCATTCCAGAAAACCTCCACTCCAACAAGTAACTCCGGGACAGGCATCCTCTCAAAAGTTCTGTTTTATTTGGATAGTAAACTGGCATATCTGGGAAATCCCAAATCTGAGAGTTCCAGGTTTCCTTGCAATAAATAAAAGCTACAAATCCACCCCCTGCATCCATCATTGCATCACATGCCCCAGTCACCATCCGTCCCAACATGACCCGGGTGCAGAATAACATGGCTTTGACTTAGAAAAAGAATGCTATTATGTCTAACCACATACACTCCAAGAATTTGCCCCCTTCCATTTCCCCAGGCTCAAGAATGTGGCAGTGTGGAAGTGTCTTGTGTCAATATGGCTTCCAGAGCTGACAATTAATTCATATTCCATGGGAAAAGACAACAGTGAACCACTCCTGTATTTCATCAAGAAATACATAATGGATAAGATAAAATAATTGATATAGGGCCAGATGATGGGTGCCTTAGATCAGATTGGTCAGTTACAATGGAATGCTAAAGGATGCTAATGGACAGATAATTTATGCAAAGAAGAGCAAATAAAGACTATAGGTAGTCCTCGACTTACAACAGTTCATTTAGTGAACGTTCAAAGTTATAACGACCACTGAAAAAAGTGACACTTCACAGTTATGTCCATTTCAGCATGCTTATGGTCCCATGTAATCAAAATTCAGAAGCTTGGCAACTGACTTATATTTACGATGGATGCAATGTCCCAAGCTCATGGAATCCCCCTTTTGTGACCTTCTGACAAGCAAAGTTGATGGGAAAATCAGTTTCACTTAACAAGCATGTTACTAACTTAACAACTAGAGCAGTTCACTTAACAACTGCAGCAAGAAAAGTCATCAAATGGATCAAAATTCACTTGACAACTGTCTCACTTAGCAGTAGAAGTGTGGGGCTCAGTTGCAGCTGTAAGTCGAGGATTATCAGTAGGTTGAAATGCTATACAGTGGCAAAGTCAACAAGCAAAGTATGTCAGAAAATATTCCCTACTTATAAGAACCTCTAATACTAGATGGTGAAGTTAGATTAGCACAGCAGTCCTTGCCAACTAAGGAGGCTACAGGAACTGATGAGATACCCACAGAAATATGGCAAGCTACAGAAGAAGAATCAATCAAAGTTCTAACCCAGCTGTGCAGCAAATCTGGAGAATGTCACAGTGTCCAACAGAACCATGCTTTATGTAGCAATTCATTTCCAGGTCTTAAAATTAATTTTGAAGTCCCAAATTAGAAGTGCATCTCAATTGATTTTATTTTATTTTTTTCTGAATCTTTTGGAAAGGCCCTATCATGACAGTCTGTGAGAAATTTGCTCTGTTCTCTTTTCATGTGGACATGTTGTTCAGCTTTCAAAAATGTGAAGGGAAATTGTGAGTTTTTCTGACTTCACATCTCTATAATTTTACAATGTGGTCCTCCAGTCGAAAAGATTGTACAAAAACTTTATATGGATGAAAAACAAACACAAAAAGTCATTCTTAAATAAAATAGGTCAAAAATGTACAGTTTTAACAAATTCTCATCATAATTTAAAAATGAGAATTAAGAAGAGACAAAGAAACAGAGGATTCAAAACTGTCACTTTCTCCTCTCTCCCTCCCTCCTTCCCTCCTTCTGGAACTGAAGAGATAAAGTCTGTATCACTTACTTGCTGATGCCTATGAAATCAGGACAAGAGATATATATAAAATAAATGTAATGAGAGTGAGCTTTTCTCCAAAATAAAACAGAAATATTAAAATGGAAGCAGAACAAATTGGACATGTTCAATTTTTTCTCCTTCATTTTTCTGGCTTTTTCTAAAAAAAAAACACCGCAGATTGCTAAAATGCTTTTTCTGATATGGATATTCAACCTTTTAAGTTTTAACCTTTTGAAGTATGCACTTAATCTTGTTTATTATCATTGATTCATTTTCCCCAACGCTCAAATTTCTTCAAACAATTCCTTTATTGACTTGGCCTTTTAAACCTTGTGACCATTGACTTTGCATTTATATTCTTATGGAGCAGAACTCATGACACTTTTTTTGAAAAAGTTTTTTATTTTGTATTTACAATTATTCCATCTTTCATTTCAAACTGTGTGTCGACTAGGTACGTATATCTTGTGCTTACAATTATACTTAATATTTTTCTTATCAATATTACAATGATCACATTTTCTTATAGCTATTATTTGACTTATCTATTATTACAATGTTGGGATTTAAATTTTTTTACTACCAGTTCTATGAGTGTGGCTTGTTTGTTGGGCATGGCTTGGTGGTCATGTGACTGTGTGGGCATGGCCAACTCAGCAAGGTGGTGCATCATCTTGCTGTGAGTGATGTTGAGTTGGCCACGCCTACTCAATCCGATGACCGATGCTGCAGAGACAGGGTGATTTCCTATGTACCTTCCCTCCCTCATCCGGCCTTTGGCTGACAAAAAAAAAAAAAAAGCCCAACTAAAGATTGTGACTGCCTGCCAAGTCTGCCTGCTCTCCTCCTTCTCTGCCTGTTTGTTCTGTATGGCCGAGGAGGAGGAGAGCATCTGGCTGGTTGAGGGAGGCTTCTTTCACTGTGAAATAGGAGACTGGAGACTGAAAAAGAGTCTCCTCCAGCCGCCCCTTTTTCGGTGCGAGAATCCTGTAGCTGCCGCTCCACTTCTCCAATGGGCCAGTGCATGTTGTGCTTTTTTCGGTGGGGCTGGAGAACACGTGGCAGTTGCAGGCTTCTTGCAGTGAAAATTACTTATCTCCGGCTTCGCTCCGCTTCTCCAACAGTCTGGCACTGGCCTGTTCTATGTGCCAGGCCTGGCAAGTCAAAGCAGCCAGCGCTTTTTTTTTTTGGGTGGGGTGAGACTCCACCTGCACTGAAAAAAGCATGCAGCAGCTTCAGGCATCTCGTGACAAGGGAGACCCTGGGACATCCACCCACCCACCTGCTGGATGGCAGGGCTGGACCAGGCTGGAAGAGGTGCATCCACCAGGAGAAGGAAGAAAGCATGCTCTGGGAGGGTGAGCAGACGGGAGGTGTCCTGGGGCTGCTACACATGCACACTGCAGTGCCCATGTGCAACAGCCTTGGGACATCACCTGAGCTGAACTGCGGCCACCACGTGGTAGGGAAAGGTAGGAGAGTGACAAGGGCAAGTGAATGACTGGTTGGAGCTGCAGCCAGCCAGGGGTTGCCACCAGTTTGACGACCCATGCCAAATCACCACTACCAGTTTGCCTGAACCGGTGCAAACCAGTTGAATACCACCTCTCTATTATTGTTTATTAATCTTAACTTGTTTCTCTATATATTCATCTAATCCATTTTAATTTGTTTTACTTTCCAATCATTGATAAAATAAATCCCATACCATGTAATATTCCATTTCTTCTTTTTCTTTGATTACCATTGTTAACCTATTCATCTCTGCACATTCAAATATTTTCTCAATTACTTTTCCCTCTATCGGTATCTTATCGCTTTTCCAATTCTGAGCAAATACAAGTCTAGCTGCTGTTAATACATGACATTATAATGCATTCCCACTGTTTAGTTATTTCTTGTAGATTGTGAGTGTTTTACCTATTTCAATACACTCTTATTTTTTTATTTCCTTGTTTTGCTTTCTACTCTATAGAATTGTCAATTTTAGCTTCTGTTGGAAGTTAAAACCCACCACTCTCTTAGGAAAATGAAATATTTTATGATATATTAAAAAGGCAGAATATTTCCCCTAAAAGAGAAGTAGAAACTCAGAGAGGCAGAAATTCAAACCACCACCACCCCGCACCTTTATTAATGGGCCATTGAGGCCTCGGCCAGTCTATTCTACATAACAAAGATCTACTTCCTTCATGCAGAGGCATTTAATTGCCCTTCTTCATTGCACCACCCACCAAGTTTCAACCAAACTTATCACATAGACAATCTACAAAGCTAGCTATGACCTCTGACAGCAACCAATCAGGATACTCTTCCTGTGCCCCAGGAAATTCAAAGCCAGAGAGGGTTAAACCCAGGGACTCTTAGCATTTCCTCCATTTTTTTCATCCAGGATCTCCAAGCCATGTAGTCCTGTCCACCATTAAACTATCTTTCCAAGCAGTCACCATGTTTCCACTTGGAACTGAACCCAGATGGACATTTCTTCCAACACTTCTTTTAATATACCAGTGAGCTGTGGCAAGAAGGCACATCAATATGAGCTGTGGCAAGAAGGCTTGCTGTATCTGTTAGCATAGTATCCAGAGCATGGAGGTGCTACCAGGATACAGGCCAGTCCATCAGGAGACATGGAGGAGGCCGTAGGAGGGCAACAACCCAGCATCAGAAACACTACCTCTGCTTTTGTGCAAGGAGAGACAGGAGGAGCACTGCCAGAGCCCTGCAAAATGACCTCCAGTGAGCCACATACGTGCATGTGGCTGCTCAAACGGTCAGAGACAGACTCCATGAGGGTGGTATGAGGGCCCAATGTCCACAGGTGGGGGTTGTGCTTACAGCCCAACACCCTGCAGGATGTTTGGCATTTGCCAGAGAACACCAAGATTGGCAAATTCACCACTGGTGCCCTGTGCTCTTCACAGATGAAAGCAGGTTCACACTGAGCACATGTGACAGAGTGACAGGGTCCGGAGATGCCGTGGAGAACGTTCTGCTGCCTGCAACATCCTCCAGCATGACCGGTTTGGCAGTGGGACAGTAATGGTATGGGGTGGCATTTCTTTAGGGGACCGCACAGCCCCTCATGTGCTCGCCAGAGGTAGCCTGACTGCCATTAGGTACCGAGATGAGATCCTCAGATCCCTTGTGAGACCATGTGCTGGTGCGGTTCCTCCTAATGTACAACAATGCTAGACCTCATGTGGCTGGAATGTGTCAGCAGTTCCTGCAAGATGAAGGCATTCATGCTATGGACTGGCCTGCCCATTTCCCAGAGCTGAATCCAATTGAGCACATCTGGGACACCATGTCTTGCTCCATCCACCAACGCCACATTGGACAACAGACTGTCCAGGAGTTGGGGGATGCTTTAGTCCAGGTGTGGGCAGAGATCCCTCAGGAAACCATCTGCCACCTCATCAGAAGCATGTGCAGGCATTGTAGGGAGGTCATACAGGCACGTGGAGGCCACACACACTACTGAGCCTCATTTTGACTTGTTTTAAGGACATTACATCAAAGTTGGATCAGCCTGTAGTGTTTTTTTTCACTTTAATTTTGAGTGTAACTCCAAATGCAGACCTCCATGGGTTGCTAAATTTGATTTCCATTGATAATTTTTGTGCGATTTTGTTGTCAGCACATTCAACTATGTTAAGCCCCTGTCACACTGCACCAACGGATGCAAAGAGGAAGTAAAATGGACAAAAAAGCTTGCCATCCGTTCGAAAACGCGATGTGCTCACTGCCTCCGTTTTGCTTCCTCTCTATCCGTCCAGCATCCATTTATGGACGTTTCATCCGCTCCAAAAGTTTTAGGCTGCTTAAAACTTTTGCGCGGAAAATGTATCCAGTTCGTCCATTCTGCATCCGCTACACATCCGTTACACATCCGTGACACATCCGCTATATCCGCTTGGCGTCTGCTGCGCATCCACACAACTCGCATCTGCCCGGACACAGGGAGGAAGCGGAACGGATGCAGAACGGATGCAGAACGGAAACAAAGCGTTTAAATCGGAAAAAACGTTCGCAGAGTGGACCTATCTCGGATATTAGGGATGTCTACAGGATGCCTAGAGGATGCCTAGAGGATGCCTAGCAGAAAACCTATACTGCCTATAAAAAGGGGGAGCAACTTGCCTGCATCGCACTTTCAGACCAGCAGACCAGCGGTGCAGACCTCTGCAGCCTTCATCTGCCTCTTCCTCTTCCACAGCATCCAGTCATGTCCACCGTGGATTGTGACAAAATCCTTTCGGCAGCCAACATCCTTCTGCAACATTGCGAAACCATCTATACAGTCTCTGTGAACAGTAGTACGGGAAGAAAAGGAGGCACCCAAAAAAAGTCTAGCTCTGAAGATGGTTTGCCAGAAGAGCGCAGTACGTACTTTACGACAAGCTGATGGTGGAGCTCAGGAGCGAAGACCCTCGGGCATTCCAGAACTTCATGACGATGCCTCCAGCCATGTTTGATGAAGTTGTGCAGCGCTTTGACACCCAGGTTGACCAAGACAAACACCAACTTCCCGCCCAGCCTGGAACCTGGGCTCAAGGTGGCACTCACTCTGCGCCACCTGGCCTCAGGGACCACCTACAGGAGCATGCAGTACAGCTGGAGGGTGCCACACAACACCATCAGCATTGTGGTCAGAGAAGTGGTGCAGGCCATCATCGAAGAATACAAGGAGGAGCTCCTCCAGTGCCCCTCCACTGAAGAAGGATGGAAGAAAGTTGCAGAGCAGTGGTATCAGAGATGGAACTTCCCACACACCGTTGGAGCCATCGATGGCAAGCATGTGGCCTGCAAAGCTCCAGCCAAGTCGGGGGCCACTTATCAGAACTACAAGGGTTTCTTTAGCATCATCCTCTTCACCATGGTCGATGCTGACTACAAGTTCATGGACATTGATGTTTCAGGCAACGGCTCATCTTCAGATGCCCAGGTATATAACGACAGTCACCTCAAGGAGGGGCTGGAAAGCAACCTCATGGTGGGCTTCCCAGATCCAGACCCCCTGCCCAACGACACGCAAGATGTGCCCTACTTCATCGTGGGGGATGACGTCTTCTCCCCCACAACCTACCTCATGAAGCCCTACACCTCCAGATGCCTCACCCATGAAGAGAGGATCTTCAACTACAGGCTGTCCAGGGCAAGGTGGGTGGTGGAGAACGCCTTTGGCATCCTGGCCAACAGGTTCCAGGTACTTCTCACCAACATGCAGCATCACCCAGAGACCATGAGGAGGATCGTGGAAGCTTGCTGCATCCTGCACAATCTCATGCGCACCCGCTACCCAGTCTTGCAGAACAGGCTCATGGACCTCCAGCAAGGCAATGGGGACATGGAGCCTGGGGAATGAAGGCAAGGGCAAAACCTGATCGACACTGAGGATGTACAAGGGCCCAACAGAGCCTCACATGAAGCGAAGAAGCAGCGCAACCTCCTGAAACACTGGTGCAACTCCCCAGCTGGAGCGGTGAAGTGGCAAGACAGGATGGTAGATGCTTAATGGATGCTTCCTTCAGCCTGTCTCATCACACGGATGAGATTGGGCCATGTTTGTTTGTTTGGCCTACAATGAACAGGGCATTTAATAAAGAGTTGTGTTTATGTTGACATGTGTGGATCAATGCTTACATTGTAATTGATAATGAAGGGCCATAGGGGTGGCACCTGGGAGGGTGGACCATACAGTCCCACTATGCTTGCACTGGAGGTTTATCTATCCCACAGCTATTACCCATCCCATAGGTATCCCTGCCCATCCCACAGGTATCCCTTCCCATCCCACAGCTATCTTAATCCATCCCACAGGTATCCCTTCCCATCCCACAGCTATCTTAACCCATCCCACAGGTATCCCTTCCCATCCCACAGGTATCCCTTCCCATCCCACAGCTATCTTAACCCATCCCACAAGCATGCAAAGGCTAAACCATTTCTAAAAGTTTCCAGCCAGACTTTATAGAAAAAAAATAATGAAGCAAGTGTGTGAAACAAAGATAAATTTTATTAATAACAAGCTGTAAAATAAACATGACCCAAGTCAAATGTCCAAATAAAGTCCACAAATATCCAGGCAGCCAGTCTCTGGCACTCCTCTTGGTCACTCAGAGGTGTGTGCCCAGGCTAAGATGTTAGGGAGCAGGTGCTGTGGAGGTGGGTGCTGCTGCAGTGCTGGTCTGAGGTGTTATTGGAGTGCCTAGCCCCGAGAGGACAACAGGGGACGGTGTGTTGAGGAAGGTGTCGGACAGCTGGCTCAGCCCCGTGATGCTGAGAGGTCCTTCCTCCATGCCATGGGGTGCCAGCCCCAGTACTGAGGACAGATGTACTGAGGCCGGGCTTGGCTGTGGGATGGAGGAAGGAGCAGTGTAGTGGGGCTGCCTGCTCTGCAGCAGGGTGAGGACTATCAAGGTTGGCATCGGTGGCATCATTGGAACCGGTGGCAGTGGTGTCGCCCAATGACTCTGTGCCTGCATCTGTAAGGGCTGCTGTCTGTGCTGCTGGACCTCCGGGTAGCTGTAGCCCTGGTAGGTGAGGGGCTGTGGGAAGCCTTGGTATGGGAGGGACATCACCTGGGGTGGAGGAGCAGACCTGGACTGGGTGGGAGCAGGTGTCTCTGGGTCTGGAGGGTTGTTAAGCAGCGTGGTGATCCTCTCCCTCACCACCTGGTACTGGGGATCTGCCATCTCCTTGAGGGTCTGGTTCACATAATTGAGGAAGGGCTTGCGGTTGGAGGAGGAGGATTCGATGGGGACCAGCTGAGAGAGGAGACTTATGGTGGTGCGGATGGTGTCCCTGATCTCCACCAGGACCTTGTGGCTCTGCCCCTCCTGCGGTCCAGCTCTCTGCCTTACTGTGGTGGTGGAGGTGTGAGTGGATGCGGCTTCGGCAGCGGTGGACTTGATGTCTCCTTTCTCCCACTGCACCAGGGAGTCCTCATCGCTCTCCACCATGCTTTCAACACCTGCCCGGGGGTTCTCCGCATTGGCACGCTCCACAGATACCTGCATGGAGACAGGGACTGACTCTTGGCCTCCAGAGGACTGGCTCCCAGCAGGCTTCCGAAGAGAGTGTAGAGATTTGGGCTCCTGGTGCTCCTCCGTGGTGGACCTCACCCTCCAGGAAGCTGCACTTGGCCATGACATAGTTCTCTCTGTCTGTCAGCTTAAACCTGGCCTGGCCAGATTTTTTGCGGTGCAGCTTCCTGTACCAGGTGTGCATGTGCTTCCACCAGCCGAGGAGCACCTCTGAAGTGTAGCCCAGACTCTCCGCCCTCTCTCTCCAAGCAGCCTGCTTCCGCTTGGTGTCCCTGTACAGCCGGTGTCCCTGTACAGCCGGTGTCCCTTCCGCCACAGATAGTCGTTCTCTCTCAGCCACTCCAGCACCTCATTCTCGTGCGCTTCCTCGATGTAATACTGCCTCCTCTCCCGTTGTTGCATACGCCTCTTCCTCCCTTTGGCAGGACCAGATGGACCCTCATCAGAGGGGCTTCCAGGTTGTAGGGGCTGCTCCTCCACACCACCAGTATCATCATCAGCATCAGCATCATCAGCATCATCATCCGTATCAGCATCATCACCAGCAGGATCATAATCAGCATCAGCATCATCAGCATAATCACCAGCAGGATCATAATCATCATCATCAGCAGCAGCAGCAGCAGCAAGACCAGGATGAGCAGCAGCAGAGTAAGCACCAGCAGCAGGGTCAGCAAGACCAGGAGCACGAGCAGAACCAGCAGGACCAGCAGGACCAGGAGCAGCTTCAGCAGAGTATGCAGCAGAAGCACCACTGCCAGGAGCAGCTCCAGCAGAAGCTCCAGCAACAGAAGAGCGAGCCCAAGCAGCAGAAGCCCCAGCAGAAGATGAGTCAGGGACATGGGGCGGGAGGGAGGCCCTGTCCCTCTTGCCAGGGATGGCGGCAGGTTGCTGAGACTTCTTTCCCATGGTTGTGGGGTTGCTGGTTGGCAGGGAGGCTGGCAGGAAGGCAGGAAGGCTGGCACCAAGGCTGGCAGGAAGCCTGTTAGGCAGCCTGTTAGGAAGGCTGGCAGGAAGGCTGGCAGGAAGGCAGGCACCAAGGCTGGCAGACAGACTGGCTGGCAGGGAGGCTGGAAGGCAGGCTGGCAGCAATGCTGGCAGGGAGGCTGGAAGGCAGGCTGGGAGGCAGGCTGGGAGGCAGGCTGGCAGCAAGGCTTGCAGGCAGACATGCAGGCAAGAACTCTGAGGTATCCAGCAGCAGGTCTTTCCTCGGAATGCTAGATGTGCGAGCTGCTTTCCTTTATATCCGGGGGGCTTGCGCAATGCATCCCCCCCGCATGCGTAATTAATGCTAGGCATCCGTTAGGCTTCCGCTGTGCATCCGCTTCATCCGCTGTGCATCCGTTCTGCATCCGCTTTTTCCGTTCCGTGTCCGCTTCGCTGAGGCCCCCCGGAAGCCTAGAGAACATGCCACCCGCTTCCATCCGCTAGGCTTCCATTCTGCATCCGCTTTGCATCCGCCCTGCGTCCTCCCCGCGTCTGTGTTGTCCGCTCCAATTATGCAAATTTACGCCCCTTTTGAGTGCGGATACAACGGATGTAATATTTTTCTCTTCCGTTGTGTCCTTTTTGCATCCGTTGGGCAGTGTGACACGGCCTTTATGAACAAAGTATTTAATAAGAATATTTCATTCATTCAGATCTAGGATGTCTTATTTTTGTGTTCCCTTTAATTTTTTTGAGCAGTATGCCTCCTAGTAGGAGGCTGAGGCACAAATCTATTTTGATCATATTTCAATAGGAATGTGTCAAATTCTCTCTTCCCAAATTTATAGTTGAATAAGAATACAATTAATCCTTTGGATATTTTCAGGATTTCACCATGTACTGTTGGTTTGCAAAGTAAACAACAACAACAGAAAGATATGTAATGGATACCCAATGTGCTGTGTCTGATATCTTGAAGATGTACCTCATTGGTGTAACAAAAAAAAACCCAAAAGATTTTATTAAGCGTTAACTCACTTATAAGTCACACAAGAATCCTTTTACCAGCATAATTAATGTTGATAAAGACAAGTCTGGGATGTTTTACATATTTAAACTGTTTTAAATGATTTAAATTGTATGGCACACTGGGACCATATGATTGAGGAATAATTTTATGAATTATGAATAACCTCCTGAAGCAGATACCGTTAGGTATATATAAACGGATTCTCAAATTTTCCCCCCCTTATATTTGTGGGTGGAAAATGAAGGCGCAGGGAATTTCATTAAATTTCCCAGGGTGGAAGAAGAATTCTCTAATAACCTTGCTGAGGTGTGGCTTATAGATTTTCTCCCTCAAAACAGATTGCAGTAGGGTGACTAGCATTATCTTCCATAACAACTAGCATCATTCTATTCAGGGGTGGGATTCAACTGGTGTTACTACTGGTTTGGTGATTATGTTTTGCACTGTGTGTGTGTGTTATAAACCTTAAGCTGTGCTGCCCAGACAGCTGATAAGTGCTGCGTGCGGGTGTGCAGCATTTTAAAAGCCACTTTTTTCCTGCTTTTTCAAGCTCAGCTGTGCCGCGCAAAGCAACTGAAGTTGAAAAGGGAAATAAAGGTCAGGTAAAAGCCCGGGCAGGAAGGTGAGCCAAACAGCAGCAAACACAGAACCAGTTCTGGGTCTGCTGCTCTTCAGAGCTACTGGTTCTATAGAGCAGAGCAGAACTGGTAGCATTCCACCCCTGATTCTATTGCTAAAATGGGCAATTCATATACAATTAGTCCTTGACTTCATGACCACAAACAAGCCCAAAATACCTGTTGCTAAGTGAGTTTTGTCCCATTTTATGACCATTCTTGGCACAGTTGTTAAGTGAATCTGGCTTCCTTATTGACTTTGCTTGTCAGAAAGTTGCAAAAGGTGATCACGTGACCTCAGAACACTGTAACAGTCATAAATATGAGTCAATTCCCAAGTGCCTGAATTTTGATCACATGACCATGGGGATGTTGCAATGGTCATAAGTATGAAAAAATGGTTATAAGTCACTTTTTTTCAGTGCTGGCAGTCACGAGATGAATTATTGTAAATCGAATATTACCTGTATTGCCAAACTACAGCTTTAGTCAATAGCCATGCTAACTGGGATTACTGCAAGTTACAATACAGGTGGAGAGGTGTTGTGTATAGAACTTGGTAGACTCCAAATACTTTAAACTGATTGGCCAAAAAGGCCATTCTCGGATTGGTTACTTAAGCGCCATTCCGATTGGCCCGCCTGACGGTGGGAACACTTAAACAACTGTCATTGGCCACAAGCCGTGAGCAAGCCATTATAAGAAGGGCTGCCGCGGCTTGGGCAAACGTTCCGTTACAAGTCACTTAACTGTTTGAATAAAGAGTTGTTTGTTGGAACCCGGTCTCGCGCACCTTATTTCCAGACAGAACACTGGCGATGAGGATGGGATTGTCCTAGAAAAGCGAGACCGAAGCACGTGGCAACCAGAACTGAGCAACGGAGATGGCCGGTAACAATGCGCCACCTGGACCGTTCAACCCAGCCGAGGAAGATTGGGAGTCGTACATTGATCGCTTTCTGATGTTCTTAGAAAGCAACAAGCTGCAGGAGATAACTGACCAGAGGAAGAGGGCTGTATTCCTCATGCACTGTGGGCCAGCCGTTTTTAAAATGGCAAAGGCGCAAGCTAAACTGAGAGACATTAAGCAGATGGCATGGCCTGAACTGAACAGAATGCTTCGAGCCCATTACGCACCTGTGGTCTCCAACTTGATCAAAAGACACAAGTTTTACAAACGAGACCAATGGGAAGACGAGAGCATCAGAGATTTCGTAGCAGCCCTAAGACACATTGGAGGAGCCTGCGAGTTCCAGAACATGGACAAGGCCATGAGGGACCATGCGGTCCTCGGATTGAAGGACGCTACACTCCAAAGAAAGCTGCTAAACAGACCGAATATCACAGTGGCTGAGGCCATCGCAGAAGCCACCGCCATTGAAGCAGCCAAGAAATCTGCAGCCACTATGCGCCAGATGAACTCAATTCCATATCCGCTGAATCAACCCAGAGAAAAGTGGGTGGAAGGAAGCAAGAAACAGCTCACAGCGATTGCTCACCATGAAGAACTCTACTCCCTGAGCAACACTGATGACGACAATGAAGATATACATAGGCTTCAGTCGGAAAGAAAATGGCAGGAAAAAAGAAGCAGGAGAGAATTCCAGTGTGCTGGATGTGGAGGAAATCACCCACGCTCAGAATGCAGGTTCTTCGATGCCATTTGCAGAGCTTGTGAAAAACGGGGGCACATTGCAAGGGTCTCCCGAAACAAAAAGAGCTATAGTCCAAAAAGATGCAGCGTCACCCCCCCCCCCCAAACGAAAAGAGACAAGCTGGAAACAGATGGAGCCGAGAGAGCAGGAACCGGTGAACGAGCGACAAAGAAGAAACACACCAAACAATAACCATCGGAAATGCCAGGGCAGCAAACGCAAAAAAGGTAAAAATTGAAGGAAAGACCTGTAAGATGGAAGTAGACTCTGGATCATACTTGTCAATGGTATCTTGGAACACTATCAGAAGCATCAAGCAAAGAGAACTGGAACAACAAAAATTGATACTAAAGGACTACCAGGGAAACCGAATGCTGGTAGTGGGCCTTAGACATTTCCTAGTAGAATTTAAAAACCATGCTGAAATACTGCCTCTGACAATCGACCGTGATCGCCCTAGCCTGCTGGGAATCGAATGGTTCGTGCCCCTGGGAATCAGAGTGACCGGGATCAACAGCATCGTTGTGGCCAACTGGGAAGAGAGCCTGCTGCAAGAGTTCTGGGATGTATTCGACAGGACCCTAGGCAAGTACAAGGGGACCCCAATATCATTCAGCCTAGACCCAAAGATAGTTCCCATCAGGTTCAAAGCCAGACGCGTTCCCTTTGCCCTAAAGCCAAAAATAGATAAACAACTTAACAAACTTATCGCACAAGGGGTGTTAGAGCCAATCGACCATGCCAGGTGGGAAACACCCATCGTGACTCCTGTCAAACCAGATGGGTCACTGCGCATCTGTGGAGACTATAAGGCAACCCTAAATCATGCGCTCCAAAGAAGTGCATACTCAGTACCGGTAGTGCAACACTTATTGCACTCATTAAGGGGAGGAAATTTTTTTGCGAAACTTGATCTCACACAAGCATATCAACAGCTACCAGTTGACCCCAAAACTGCAGGGGCACAGACTATAGTCACGCACAGAAGGGCATTCAAGTGCAACCAACTTCAATTTGGCATTTGCGTTGCCCCGGGACATTTTCCAAAGCCTCATGGAGTGCCTTCTAAATGGAATCAAAGGAGTCGTCCCCTATTTTGATGATGTGTTAGTATCAGCAAAAAATGCAAACCAATTGGGACATAGACTAAAAGAGGTTTTGCGAAGATTCAGAGAAGCAGGGCTTAAAGTCAAGAGAGAAAAATGTAAACTAGCCACCGATCAGGTCAAATTTTTAGGCTACCTTATAGATGACCAAGGGATACACCCCACTGAAAAGAAAATAAAGGCGATATAAAAGACGCACCCAGACCTAAGAACAAAACTGACTTACAAGCTTTCTTAGGTCTTATTAATTTCTACAATGTCTTCCTGCCCCAAAAAGCAACCATAGCAGAACCTTTACATCGATTGTTAGATTAAAAAAAACTATATGGAAATGGGGCCACCGGGAACAAGCAGCATTCCAAAACATCAAGGACTTATTAGCTTCTAACACTGTTTTGATACAGTACAGCAACACCCTGCCTTTGACGGTCACCTGTGATGCATCGCCCTTTGGAATCGGCGCCATTCCGAGCCACAAACTACCAGACGGCAGAGAGGCACCAATCACCTTCTATTCCAAAATGCTGTCAAAATCGGAAAGGAACTACAGCCAACTCGACCGAGAAGCCCTAGCAATCATAGCCAGCATCAAAAGATCCCACGAATACCTATATGGTAGGACATTTTCGATTATCACTGACCACAAACCCCTGCTAGGGATCCTAGCAGGAAACAAACCAACCACGAACATTCTATCACCAAGAATGATGAGGTGGTCTGAATTCCTCACTGCATACAACTACACACTCATCCATCGCCCAGGAAAGACCATCACCCTTGCAGATGCCTTGAGCCATTCCCCGCTGCCCAACATGGAAGACGACCCAGCTCCCACCGTCTCCACTCTCCAAATCAAGTCCTGGCCAAATCTGCCACTAACCGCAGCAGACGTCACTAAAACTACCACAAAGACCCGCTGACAGCTCGAATCCTGCATTGGGTAGGTAGGGGCTGGCCAGATGAGAACAAAGGTGAGACTTTTAAACCTTTTTGCACCCGACAGACTGAACTGTCTATTGAAAAAGGCTGTATACTGTGGGGGGACAGGGTGGTAATCCCAGAAAAGTTACAGGAAGAAGTGTTGTGCATGTTGCACGAGGGACACCCGGGCATTGTCAAAATGAAAGCCCTGGCCAGGAGTTATGTCTGGTGGCCAGGGCTGGAGAAGGACATTGAACGATAGGTGGCAACATGCCATGACTGCCAAAAATCAAGGCCTACCCCCCCACTGGTACCAGTCATGGAATGGGAAACTCCCAGAGGCCCATGGTCGAGACTGCATATTGACCTTGCTGGACCAACAAAAGGGAACACCTATTTCATAATCGTGGACGCCTACTCGAACTGGTTAGAGGTTATTCTTATGGTGTCCACTACTACCAAGGCAGTCATGAAACAGTTAAATAGACTTTTTGCCACGCATGGGCTGCCTGATGTAATAGTCTCGGACAATGGGTCCCAGTTTACTGCTTTAGCTTTTGAGCAATATTGGTCGCACAGGGCATCCGACATGCCCTGACAGCGCTGGCTCATCCGGCTTCAAAAGGATGGGCTGAACGCATGGTTCGTTATACTTAGGAGGCCCTATAAAAAATGGACATGGAGGATGTGCAAGATAAACGTAACAGATTATTAACCATTCAACATATCACCCCTAGCACAACCACTAACAAAAGCCCAGCTGAACTCCTCATGGGTAGGAAATTGTGTTCCTACCTCAATAGACTGCACCCCATCTATACCTGGAACAAACCTCCTGACTCCTCCAGATATCGCTCTTTTGAAATTGGCGATTTAGTCTATACTAAAAACCTTACCGGGGACCCATTATGGTTTTCAGCCACAGTTACCCAAATCACAGGGCCCCGGTCATACTGAGTTGCACTAGATGATGGCAGAACATGGAAGCGGCACATCGACCAGCTTCGCTCACGCACATTAGAACGCAACACTACACTACCACCGAAAACTCCAATAAATGAGCCAAAAACAACCGAGGAGGGGGGAAAACACAAAATAATAAAAAAGGAGAGACGAACCTCCAATAAGAAGACAACAATCACTATACAAACCCAAACTAGAAACTCAAATGAAACAAAAAGAGCATTTACCCATAGATGACCTCCAGAGAAGAAGTCCGGGAGCAGGAGAGGGAGGTGAGGCCTTCTTCGAAGGAGACAGCCAGGCCAGCTCGACCAGCCCGGATGAACCAGGAGGAAGTGGCGGAGCCACCTTGACCAGCCTGAGAAACTCAGGCGGGAGCTGCAAGGCTGACTCACCCTTCCAGGAGGTCCCATGGAGAAGATGCAGAGAGAAAGAGATCCCGTCCAAACCGCTTGAGGACCACGCTGAGACTGAGCTGCGCAGGTCAAGTAGGACCCACAGAAGCCCCACCTACCTGCGTGACTACGTTATGCACATTGGACAAAACCAAGGGGGGAGGGGTGTTGTGTATAGAACTTGGTAGACTCCAAATACCTTAAACTGATTAGCCAAAAAGGCTGTTCTCGGATTGGTTACTTAAGCGCCATTCTGATTGGCCCACCTAACGGCAGGAACACTGAAACAACTGTCATTGGCCACAAGCCGCGAGCAAGCTGCTGTAAGAAGGGCTGCTGCGGCTTGGGCAAACGTTCTGTTACAAGTCACTTAACTGTTTGAATAAAGAGCTGTTTGTTGGAACATGGTCTCGCGTACCTTATTTCCAGATGGAACAGAGAGCGATAGTTTATCCATCTGAATTCTAAGGACTTTCATTTGTGTATGCATGTAATGTATGTGTCTGTACCTGTGATTAAACACAAACACACAATCATATATACACATACTTACATATTTAGAAAGTAGCAGTGTAGCATTTCATTATTGGAATATATAAAGATGATGAAGAAAATGTTGAAGGAAATTAGAAAAGGAAAATATGAGTACCCAGTGAGGAATAGAAAATAGCACTCGAGGCAATAAAGAGAAGCTACTCAACAGTAATTACTTTCATAAAGAAGACATAATTAAAGGGGCAATAGTGACAAGCGGGAAACCTTTAATTAATGTTTAAAAACAACTTTCCCAAAAGGCATTTATTCTGAATAAACAATATAGAAGCATCTTGCCCAAAGGGGAAAACGTTGCCGGCATTTCTCTTTTTAATGTCATTTAAAACTGCAGAAAAGCAGTGAAAATAGAAATGGTAACTGCAGGGAGGGAAACAATTGCATTGAGGAAAATTTGAAATTTACTACAAACGGAAATTATGTACAGCAGCTATGTTTTTCAAACTTGGCCATTTTAAGATATGTGGACTTCAACTCCCACAATTCCCCAATCAGCATGCTGGCTGTGGAATACTGGAAACTGAATTCCATACACCTTAGAGCTATCAAGTTTGAAAATCACTTGCTATATAGGAAGATCCAAACTGTTCAAAGCCAAGATGGTACCTGAGAAATTATGAATATATTATTATTTTTTCCTCAAGAAAAGTGTCACAGACCCAGTCTCATTCTGTAGTAGAATCTTTTGAATCCCTTTTTAAAAAACTGTATTATTTGGAGCAAAGCCATAGTATGGAGTAAGTAGGATGATCTTGATGGAGCCATTACCTAAGCCAGTAATGGCTAACCTTTTTGGCACTAAGTGCCCAAAGTGCACACCTATCCCCAAAATACAATACTTGCAAGTTTCCCGTGCATGCGTGTACAACCCCCACACATGTGTGTGTGCCCCCGTACATGCACGCCAAACCCTGAGCATGCACACATGTCTCCCATACATATGTCCCATCCTCCACATGCACCATGTATGTATGGCAGAGACCCGAAGACCAGTTTGCTGGTGGGAGGCATGCATACGCCTGCACAGTGGAACTGAGCTGGGGCGACGGCTCATGTGCCAACAGAGAGGGCTCTGCATGCCACCTCTGGCATGCATACCATAGATTCTCCCAGGGGTGGGATTCAAATTTTGTAACAACTGGCCCTGTGGGCATGGCTAGGTTGGCATGGCTGGGTGGGTTTAGACATGTGACTGGGTGGGTGTGGGTTTTTTTGCAGCCCCCCCCATTTTTTGGGCCTTCTGGAACCCACATTACGTATCTGATATTAACACAGTTGAGAAAGTGCAGAAATATTACACAAGAAGAGTTCTCTACTCCTCTACTCGTTGCAGAATACCTTATGCCACCAGACTTGAAACTCTAGACCTAGAAAATCTAGAACTATGCCACCTTTGGTCCAATCTAAGTATAGTATATAAAATCATACATTGCAATGTCGTATTTGTCAGTGAATACTTCAGCTTCATCCATAACAATACAAGAGCAAACAATAGATAGAAACTCAAGGTTAATTGCACCAAACTTGATTGCAGGAAATAGGATTTCAACAACAGAGTGGTCAATGTCTGGAATACTCTACCTGACTCTGTGGTTTCTTCCCCAAACCCCAAATCTTTAACCTTAGACTGTCTACTATTGACCTCCCCCCTTTCCTAAGAGGACTGTAGGGGTTGTGCATAAGCGCACCAACGTGCCTACCGTCCCTGTCCTATTGTTTCTTTTATCTTTCTTATATGTATCCATTTCATGTATTCATAACTATATTTATACTTATACCTGTTATCTTATAATCGTTTGACAAAATAGAATAAAAAAAATAAAAAAATTTTTTTGCTCTCAGAAGGTTTCCCTGGGGCTCAGAAAGGAAAAAAAAACTGAGCATAAGGGGGGCATGCTGGAGCATGATTTGCTGGTTGTTTGAACTGCACAGAATCATAACAACCGGTTCTATAGAACGGGTCCGAAACAGTAGAATCCCACTCTGGTTTCGCTGTCACGGACCAAGCAAAAAACGATTGAACTATTTTGAAGCCCTGAGAAGTGGGATAATGTTAAGAAACAGCTCAGACAAATTATTCCCTAATTAAAATTAGAGGAGGCACAGTACTATCTGTCTTGCAAGATTATGTTGCTACAGGTCATCCTCAACTTATGACCACAGCTGAACCCATCATTTCTCTTGCTAAGTGAGTTTTTCCCTATTTTACAACCTTTCTTGCCACAGATGTGAAGTGAATCCCTGCAGCTGTTACATTTGTAACACTGTTGTTAAGTGAATCTGGCTTCCCCATGGACTTCACTTGTCAGGAAGTGGCAAAAAGTGATAGGCTCTAGTCAATAAAAAGTAGTTTTAGCCTTCTGATGGAATTGATTTCCTAGTTGGTTGTGTTTGCTGAGACTGACAGGGCAAAACAAAGAGTGAACAACAAACTATAATTTGTTGCATAAATTGAATGTCTCCAGTTGTCATTTTTTTATGCTCCAGTTGGATTGCGAGATCTACAAACAATATTGCTTATAGAAAAATGTCTATGAAAAATGCATAAAGAGACATAAAAAAACAGAAACACATGTCAACATGCATCCTTGTTCATGCTGCAGCACCTTCTTACTCACATCAGAACAGTTCGAAAAGGAAGCTGAAACATTTCAATTTTAAACTTTTATGGATTTTTTTTTGTTGCTTAAAAGACTGTTTGATGTTTTCTAAACTCCCTCTTTCTTTTTCTTCAAAAAATTCAAGTTATTCCATCTTCAGGGCCTAAATACATGTACAACATAAACTGAAATGACAGGAACACTCACTTGTGACTGAATCTTATTCAGCTGAGTACCCTTTACTTTAGAATAGATATGTATAGAAACGGACTGTGAGGTGGCAGCTTTTTAGACCATTTCATTTGGAAATAAACGTTATCAAACTCGGTGGGCCTCACTCCTCACTGGATTCAGACTGTCCTTTATTTTGGATTTTATCCCAATTGTTTTATTCAACCAAAAACAAGCAGGAGCATGCAGTCTGCAGCAGAAGAATATTTCCTTATTTTTCCTTCTGCCATTAAAAATGTAGCCAACTATTAAAAAATAATCTCTATATTTTTTTGTTTCAGAGAAACTGTAGGAGTATCTTAACTATGTTTTTCTTAGAGCTAAAATGGAAATATTAACTGTATAGCCAGCATGATGTAGTACTTAAGGTTAAGACCAGAGGGAGACAGGCCCCCACGCAGCCATATATTTCCTTATTATATTTCAAAACTCCCCTGTGGCCCCAGTTCTCTCAGTGGATTACAAATGTATTAAAATATTTAAAAACAACAACAACAACAAATATCCGGTAAAACTACTCAACCATACTTTAGTACAGTGCAATTAATAAAAAAGCACAGGGGGGGGGTTATAAATCAGATCAAAGCCATAATCCTCATATGAAGCAAGCTCGTAAAAATCATCAGACTCCAAGACTATAAATGGCAGAGATCCTAGTGCTGAAAAGGCAATTATTTTAAATACTTCAAACAACAGTTATACAAGGCCTTTCTTTTCCAGGGAGAAGGCCTGCTATCCCTTAGCGTTACTTGAGCTGCTTCCAAGGGACGGGATGCATACAGGGATGGGATTCCACTAGTATAACAACTGGTTCAGTGATCATGCACTCCACGTTTAGAAAAGCTCTAATACTTGCCTTCTAGAACGGCCCCTGTGGATAAAACAGGTATGGAGAGGCAAATTGCTCTGCCGCGCAAATCAGCTGTGTAAAAGCACGGGAAATCAGGAGACAGGAGACCAGGGTAACTTCAGTTCTTTATTCAAGGTATAGATCTGTGTAGCCTTTAGCGAGCCGTGGCAGCTCTTCTTATAGAACTAGCCAGCGGCTCTTACCCAATGACAGCTTTCTGAATCTCCCGTGATTGGTTCGTCCAATCACGGGAGATTCCTTGCTAACCAATCACCGTCGTGAGTCTCGGCCAATCATAGTGTAGTTCGTTTCAGCCAATCAGGTTAGGGTATTACAAGAATGTTAACATGTAACACCTCTCCCCTCTTGGTATGGTTCATTCTACGTGATGTACTCGCGTAGGTAGGCAGGGCTTTTTACTTGTCTACTTGACCTGTGCAGTTCAGTTGCTGCGTGGTTTTCAGCCAGTTTGGAAGGGATCTTTGTTGCTCCCGCTCTTCTCCATGGAACCACCTGGAAGGGTGAGTCAGGCCTTTCGCCACAACTCCCACCTGCAACTCCCACCTCTACTGGGTTCGGTTGAGTTGTCGGCTTCTTTGTTCCCGGCCGGTCTTTCCGGGCTGGTTGACCTGGCTTGACTGTTCCTTCCAGGCGAGGTTCTGAGTAGGTCGTCTTCCTCTGGTACCATTCGACTGCCTTCATTTTCCGGTGAGTATTGTTGGTTTCTTCTTTTATTTAGCGGTGTTTGTATTTCTGGTTCAGTTTGCATTGGTTGGGCCCATTCGGTTTGTCGTTGTCTTGTAGTCATATTTTCTCTTTCTTTTTGATGATTGTTTGGGGTTTCCCCCCCCCTCTAGTTTTTTTTATTAGAGTCTGTTTGTGAGTTTTGTGGGTTTTCAGTGCTGTTTAAAATTATTCTTGATCGTATTTGGTCGGCATGCCATTTCCAGTTTCTTCCGTCTTCTGTTTCCAGCCGGTAGACTGGGGGCCTGTTACTTGGGTTATTGTAGCGGGTACCCATAGTGGGTCCCCTGAAAATTTTTTAGCGTAGATCATGTCTCTCAGATTAAATGCCCAGTACCGGCTAGATGAGTCTGGTGGTTTTTCTGGATTGTAAGTTGGGTGAAGTCTGTCTAGATGGGATCGGAGTTTTCTTCCCATCAGGAGTTCTGCCGGGCTTTTATTGGTTTTGGCACTTGGTGTTATGTGCTGTATTGTTAATAGTTTATTTATTTTGTCGTGTATGTTACCAGTGTCCATCTTTTCTAAAGCGTTTTTGGTATATCTGATCATTCGTTCCGCCCACCCGTTCACCGCCGGATGAACGGGCGCTGTCAATGTGTGTTGGATTCCCCATTCTGTGAGGAATTGCTTGAATGCCAATGCCATAAATTGTGGCCCGTTGTCAGATACTATCAAATCAGGTAGGCCGTGGGTGGCAAAAAGTCTGTTTAGTTCTTTTGTAACCGCCTCCGTCATGGTAGATCGTGTTAGGCTTACCTCCAACCAGTTGGAGTAAGTGTCTACTGAGATCAAGAAAGTGTGCCCTTTTGTGGGTCCCGCAAAATCTATATGGACCCTCGACCATGGGCCCCTTAGTGTTTCCCACTGGAGGGTTGGTGCTTCGGGCAGGTTTGGTCTGGATTGCTGACATTTATCACATGTAGCCACCCAGGTTTCAATGGTTCTGCCAATCCCTGGCCACCATACGTAGCTTCTGGCTAGGGATTTCATTTTCACAATGCCTGGGTGTCCCTCATGCAACATGCGTAATATTTTTTTTTTTTTGTAAGCTGTCTGGAACTACCACTCTATCACCCCATAGTATACAACTCTTTTGGGAGGATAATTCAGTTTGCCGGTTTCAGAAGAATTTAAACTGGGCACTGCTTTCTGTTTCCAGCTACCCTTTTACCACCCAGTTCAAAACTTGCGCCAGTTTGCCATCTTTGCTCATCTCTCTCGTGATGTCTGACACGGTTGTTGGTAGGTTGGGCAATGTCTCTATTTGCAGGGTGGATGTGGTGGGTGCAGGGTCATCTTCGTAATCTGTTAAGGGGCAACGGCTTAGTGTGTCGGCATGCGAGATGCATTTCCCTGGGCGATGTATTAGTTGGTAGGTATAGGCAGCAAGGAACTCAGACCACCTTGTCATCTGGGGAGACAGTATGTTGGGGGTGGCCTTGTTTCCCACCAGGATCCCCAGTAGTTGTTTATGGTCGGTGATGAGGGTGAAGTCCCTACCGTATAAGTACTCGTGAAACCACTTCACGCCGGTAACTGCTGCAAGTGCCTCCTTGTCGGGCTGGCTATAATTTCTTTCTGCCTTTGATAGTGTTTTTGAGAAGTAAGCAATCAGTGCTTCTGTCCTGCCTGGCAGGGTATGTCTTAGTATAGCTCTGATGCCAAATGGAGAGGTGTCGCAGGTTACCATTAGTGATAGGGTCTCGCTGTACTGGATGAGGACTGATTGTGATGTGAGGAGATCTTTTAAGTTCCGGAAGGCAGCCTCTTCTTGCTTGCCCCAGGACCAAACGGACGTCTTGTTGAGCAACCTATGCAGAGGTTCCACTGTTGTTGCCTTCTGTGGCAAAAAGACATTGTAGAAATTGATTAGTCCCAGAAAGGCTTGTTATTCTGCCTTATTTTGAGGTCTCAGGGCTTCCTTTATTGCTTTTATTTTTTTTGTGGGTAGGGTAGATTCTGTCTTTGTCCACCAGATATCCCAGGAACTCAACCTTTTCAGTGCATAACTGGCACTTTTCTTTTTTATCTTTAAGTCCTGCATTTTTAAATTTTTGCAGAACTTCTCTGAGTCAGCTTCACAATTGTCTTTTGTCTTTGGCCGCTACCAACACGTCATCAAAATATGGCACAACTCCCTTATTTCCTTGGAGTAACTGTTCCATTAAACTCTGGAACACTCCAGGTGCCACACTGACTCCGAATTGGAGCCTTTTGCACCGGAAAGCCCCCCTGTGGGTCACGATAGTTTGTGCTTCTGCAGTCTCGGCATTGACGGGCAGCTGTTGATATGCTTGCGCCAAGTCGAGCTTCACAAAGACTTTTCCTCCCCTGAGTGAGTGTAGGAGGTGCTGTACCACTAGGACTGGGTATGCACTTTGTTGCACTGCATTGTTAAGTGTCACTTTATAGTCCCCACAAATTCTCACGGACCCGTCTGGTTTGATTGGGGTGACTATTGGGGTCTCCCAGCGTGCATGATCTATTGGTTCCAGGACCCCTTGTGAGATGAGCTTATCTAATTGTTCATCTATTTTTGGTTTGAGGGTGAATGGAACTCGTCTTGGTTTGAGCTGGATTGGGGTGATATTGGGGTTCCATCGGTTCTCTGTGAATCTGTCTCAGTTTCTGGGAGGCGTGTTGTCGCGTCGTCTTGGGCTGGAGTTCCATTTGTTTCGGCAGACCTTGGTGATATGCCCCCGTTTTTCACAGTACCGGCAAATGGCGTCTGAAAACCAGCACTCAGAACGGGGGTGGTCGCCGCCGCAACCGGTGGTGCACTGGAAGCCCGACTTATGACTTCTCCACCGGTCTCGCTCCACTTGCAATCTGTGGATCTCCTCTTCCTCATCGTTGGTGTTGTGTGATAGATTGACGTCCTCGTGGTGCACCATTGTTGTTTTGTGACCAGTTTCAGTTTGTTTTCGGGAGAGGTGTTGGTCTCCGATGTTGTTGGCCAGTCCCTTGTGTTCATTTGTTGCATCTTGGCCACTGATTTCTTCGTGGCTTTGGCTGTGGTGGCTTCAGCAATGGCTTTGGTAACTGTAATGTCTGCCCGAGCCATTAGTCTGCTCTGGAGCACGGGGTCTCTGAGACGAGAACCACACGGTCCCTCAGAGCCTCGTCCATATCTGAAAAGCCACACGCACCTCTGATGTTCCTCAATGCTGCCACGAAATCCCCGATGCTCTCTCCATCCTTTTGATCCCGATGGTAGAATTCGTGTTGCCGGATCAGGTTTGGCATGGCTGGGGCATAGTGGTTCCAAAGTAATCGATCTAGATCTGGCCAAGTCATCTCCTTCACGTCCTCTGGCTTGGCCAACGCTTTGGCCATCTTGAATATGGCTGGTCCGCAATGGGTCAGGAATACATCTCTCTTTCAGTGGTCATTTGCATCCTTGAGATTGTTGCTCTCGAGGAACATGAGGAATCTATCGATGTAAGATTCCCAGTCCTCGGTTGCCTGGTCAAATGGTGCGGGTGGCGAGTTGCTGCCAGCCATCTCGTTGGTTGTTCAGCTTGGTTGCCACATGCCCGACTGGTCTCTTTGTCTCAGTATCCCACCTTCGTCGCCAGTGTAAAAGCGCAGGAAATCAGGAGACAGGAGACCAGGGTAACTTCAGCTCTTTATTCAAGGTATAGATCTGTGTAGCCTTTAGCGAGCTGCACCATCTCTTCTTGTAGAGCTAGCCGGCGGCTTTTATCCAATGACAGCTTTCTGAATCTCCCGCGATTGGTTCGTCCAATCACGGGAGATTCCTTACTAACCAAACACTGTCGTGAGTCTCAGCCAATCATAGTGTAGTTTGTTTCAGCCAATCAGGTTAGCGTATTACAAGAATATTAATATGTAACAAGCTGTGCTCTAAAAAAGGAAATAAAGCACAGGAAAGAGCAGGGGCAGGCAGGTGGATGGGCTCACATACTCATTGCAGCAAACTGGTTCTCTGCCAGCTGATCTTTGGACGAAGGGGTTCACCCAAATTGGTCTGAACTGGATGTGTAACATGAGTGCTTTCAGAGGGCCTTAGTAGGCCTATGGAATAAAGCAACTTCAAAAACAGGACCTCAAACTGAGCCAGGAAACAGGCTGCCCGCCAAATGAGTATATATTGTGCATGTACAGTTAATCCTCGACTTACAACTGTTCATTCAATGACCATTTGAAGTTTTAACAGCGCTGAAAAGAGTGAATTATGACTGCTTTTCCCACTTGCAAAATTTGCAGCATCTCCATGTGGTCATACGATCCAAATTCAGGTCATTGGCAATTGGTATGTATTTTATGATGATTGTATCGTCCCGGATCACCATTTGGTCCAGGTTACAAATGGTGATCACCATTTGTAACCTTCCCAGCCAATTTCGATGAGCAGAATCAATAAGGGAAACCAGATTTTCTTAAGGACCGCATGATTCACTAAACAACTGTAGTGATTACTTTAACAATTGTGGTGAAAAGGCCGTAAAATGGGACAAAGCTCGCATAACAACTGCCTTGCTTAAGCAACTGAGATTTCAGTTGTGGTAGTAAGTCAAGGACTCCCTATATCAGGAGTGTCAAACTTGATTTCATTCAGCGCTGTCTTTGGGTTGTGTTTGACCTGGGGGGGGGGGGGGGGGGGGGGGCATGGCATGACCAGCATGATATTACTTGTGTTGGTGGGATGCCTGTGGTGGCCTGTGCATCCTGCCAGCAAAAAATGGGCTCCCGAGCTACATTTTCAGCTGGGACAGCCTCCTGCAACCCTCTGCCAGTGAAAACGGAGGTTGGGAAGGCTGCATGCACCCCTTGCAAGCTCCATTTTCACTGGCAGAGGAGTCACAGGATGGACCTTTGCTGTTTTCAGGGTGGCCCCGCAGGCCAGATCTAAGTCCCCTGCAGCCCAGATCTGGCCCTGGGCCTTAAGTTTGACACCCCTGCCCTATAGGAATGCATTTGCTTTGGAAATAGTCTTCCATTTTAAAGAGGTCATGGAAGAATATTTGAAAGGCTCCTGACAGATTTTTCATTTAAAGTTGAGATGGAAGAAAAGCTGATTGCAACTGCATGCAACCAACATGTCCTTATGTTTTTGAATGTGTACCCCTCTTGTTATGGTAGTGTAATTCTTCATACTCAAAAGATATATATGCAATGTTTGTAACAGGCATACGAGTGCACAAAAACAATTATCAAAAGCTGAGTGAATGTAATATGCAAGAATGTTATTAAAAGCGGTTGATGCGAATGTTCATTTTAGGCAAAACTGCAAAGACAAAATTTGTTCGCTAGGAAAGAGGTCTTAGCAAGTAGTTTGTAGCATTCCTCCTCAAGTTGGATGCTGCTGGCAGTTGGAATCTGGAAAGCTATGGATTCTTCACTCTTATGAAAGTTTGCTTCATAATTTTATTTCAATTTCCTTTGACAAAAAAAAACAACTAAATTGTGTTAATCAAAAATTGAGAAAAATGGTAAAGATGAATTTTGCATTCTTTGCACTTGGTCCAGAAGCACTGGTTGGAAGGATTAGCCGTGACATCACCATTGGCCTGGGGATGCCCAGTTGGGGGATCCTTTCATATCCCTGGCAGGAGCTGGAGTAAAGGACGAGAGCTCAACTCTGCCCCACAATAGCTCTTGGATCTCGAATATGGACTTGCTAACCTCCAGCCCATCATTACAACCAGTCAAGCCACCATGTTCCTTTTAAGATGAATTTAAATGGTCAAAATCATCAATCCCTCCTTGAATTAGATGCAGTGATACACACATCATCAACAACCACTTTAATAATCTGAACTAGTTACCAATTTACTAAATAAGGAACAATTGTATTACTAACTATAATAATAAAATACAGATTAGATGGCTCACTGAGCTTGAAGCACCTGGTTTGTACTTATTTGCAATGATTTCTTCTCTGATTCTATGGGAATGAAATCTCACACGGCCCAGGTAAGTCACAAGTCATGGGAAAATGGTTACCGTTGGTGGTAATCTAAGCATGTTTACTTAACAATAAGTTCTAGTGCATACAGCAAGATTTATTTCCGTGAAAATGCTGATAGGATTTTAATCTTATCTTTGACTATTGAGAAGTAAGCCAGGATACAAGACTGCTGCCTGACGGTCACAGTGGGCTAGTTCTATACCTGTGAATTACTGCAGCACCTTATATTCCCTGAGAAGCAAATGCAGTAACTCCTGTCTCACAGGGGATGTTGGGGAGGATTAGCGAGATAAATCACTAATCATGCTGTATGTCTAAAGTCTCAAGGACATGATAATGACTTCATGCTAAAGATAGAATGCTGAGACAGAGATTAGTAGCTGCGTCAAACACAGAAGAAGAAGAAGGAGAAGAAGGGGGAACCAGTTGTTTTAGAGAATGGTACCTGCAGTGCAGAGGTGCAGCAAAGATGGAGGCCACGGGGAATAAGAAAGGTGTCATGGCTGTGCCAGGTTCTGTGGGATCTGTTCTGAGAACAGATAAGACATTGTGCATATAATACTCTTAATATGAACATTCCATCATACTATTACTTCTTTGGAGTGTGGATTAATTTCAACATAGTTTTGTGGGGAAACCAGATGATTTCTGTTTTTGATGACGGCAATGACGATGACAATGATGATGATGATGACTTTTTTTGATGTCTTGGTACCTTATTTTTACCTGAACTCATTTATTTGTACAAGTTCTAATGTTTCCCTGAAGATCACACACATATGTCGTAAAGCTATACATTCAACATATCCTCACATTAGAAACTTCAGATTGGTGGTGTAAAGTAAACACCTAGAATAGACTGAAAGGGCTTTGCAGAAGTGTGATGTTTCACACTACCTGCACCTCAAGACTAATGATTTAAAACTAATTACATATTATTCAGGTCCTCCATCACATGATTTTTTTTTAACACAGAAATAACTTTAAAATATTGAATATAAAAGTATAAAATATAAAAAAAAATAAGAAAACATTTAAAAAGTGCTAATTGGATTTGTTTTTACAATAGGACAATTGTTTATTTTGCAAGGGTGTTCAAGGGTAGAATTAATGTAAAGGTATGGGAATTATCTTTGAATGATAGCGTAATTCATGTGCTTCATGAAAAAATACATTTTGATAGGTAGTTTATGTTATATCAGTTCAAGGAGTCTTATGCCATAATTTGTTTACTCTTAACGTCTCTTAAGATGCTGCAATTTTTGCTTGGTAATGAATAATTCTTCAGTGCAGCATTTGTCATATCTAAGTAGATCTTTTAAGAAGCAATTGTTTGGACCATTTAGTTATTGGCTCAAACATGTTTGACTCCAAAGTATATTACCTTTTTCACACAGTCAGCCCGATGTTCAGACTGAATTTGGCATTTTTATCCATCTGTTGAATCTTTTCCAAGGATTTACACAGTGGTGGGCTCCTACCGGTTTGGACTGGTTCTAGTGAACCGGTAGTTCCAGCAATCAGCTGGCCCTGCTCCGCACCCCCTGCCCCCGCCCTATCCTGTTCTATATTTCTGTCTTTTTTTAGCTCAGCTGATTTGTGTGGCACACTGGATTGCCGCACTTCAGCTGTTTTACTCACTGATGGTGCTCTAGAAGGTAAGCTTTAGAGGCTAAAATTGGTGGTTTTTGAATGCTGTGCATGTGTCCAAAGTGCCCTTTAGGCCCACAGTCCCAGAACTGGTTGTTAAACTGGTTCCAGCCCACCACTGGATAAACAGATGTCATTGCTTGATGGTGTTGAAGGTATTGTCACAGCATATAAGCTACTCCTAGTAAAGCTGCCTTTTGAAATTAACTGACCGTGATTTTGTCAATGTTGATGGTTTTCAGGTGGTTTTCTAGATACTTTATGATTGCATGCAAGGCACTCCTTACTACTGGTAGATGTCTTTGCTTTCTTCTGCTACTATCATTCTCCTTCTATTTGCAGGCCTTTGTAGTTTGTGACTTTTCTCCAATTCTTTCTCTTCTATTGTGGTGTGTCTAAGTACTGCCATATTCATGTCCAGACTGTTTTGTCTTTCTTATTGAATAGTAACAGAATAATATTAGTCACATCATGATGATGACGATTTCCTATAGCTGCTCCACTCCAAATGGCTTTAGTCTACTTTTTAAGTAGACTGATTGCCATTTTCTTTTGTTTTTTTGCCAGTTTATGCCTTTACTGTATTAATATTTTCTGACTATATTGCATCATTTACTGTTTTGTATATTCTCTTGGGTTTTCTTGAACAGTTAATGAAAATTTGAGATAAACAAAGTTTAATTACATAAAGCAATCTCTTTATGTAATCTGATCTAAACTTATATTCTTTCCAGCTAAAATTCCAAAGGGGCTCACTGCCATTCTGCTCCCCATGCTTGAGGGAATAGCTAGATTTTCAGCAATCTTTTGAATATCATCAAGATGGTAGCCACATAGCCCCCTAGAGAGATGCTGTTCTGGGGGGATGTGCTACAACTCACAACTAGGTACATTCCTAGGTCCCAGTAGATGGCATTGCTTGATCGAGGGGACCAAGAATGCACCCACTCTGCCTGATATTACACAATTGGCAGAAACTATCAGAGTTATTTAAATTTTACCCAGTTTCTTCCTCCTTCCACACTACTGCTACCAACACCTATTATTCATGTGAGTGATCTTTTGCCTCCAGAGCTTATCTCCTGCTTGTAATTATAGAACCCTATCAAAAGCATCTGGTTGGATACTTTACAACAAAATGCTGGAATGGATTTTACTCAAAATACTCACAATGAAACAACACAGTTCCCATTTACAAAAGGTTGATTGAGCTTAAGCTAGCCCCATTAGTTAAATTGTCAATGGCTTTCCTTCTGTTCTGCAAAAGCAAACTTCTATCCAGTTCAGTTTAGTTACAGGATATGATACTGCAGGCCAATCCAGGATTCCTCCCCCCATCCCTCAAATACAGGTAGTCCTTATTTAATGACTACTCAAACAAAGAAGAGTGGGTCCACCTATTCTCCAAAGCATCTGAAGACAGGACAAGAAGCAATGGGTGGAAACTAATCAAGGAGAGAAGCAACCTAGAAGTAAGGAGAAATTTCCTGACAGAACAATTAACCAGTGAAACAACTTGCCTCCAGAAATTGTGGGTGCTCAACACTGGAGATTTTAAAGAAGAGATTGAATGACCATTTGTCTGAAATGTTATAGGGTTTCCTGCCTGAATAGGGGATTGGACTGGAACATCTTCAAGGTTCCTTCCAACTCTCTTATTCTGTTAAATGTTTGATGGTATGATGGTTCTGAACGAGTGGTACTTACAATCTTCCAACTTTCCCAGTGCCTCTTCAGTCATGTGATTTCATTCTGGACACTTGGCAAGTAGCTTGAGTTTATGACCATTGCAGCATTCCATAGTCATGTGATCATCATTTGCAACTTTCCCTGCCTACTTTCCCCAAGAAAAGTTAATGGGAAGTCAGCAAGGAAGGCTGCATGTCACTCCAATAGGATGCTTGCATTTTCCTTCACTTGCGGCAGCCATCTTGGTCTGGCTGCATGTTGTGCTTCACCTCACAGACCATCTGCGCACCCTCCCCTGCCCAACAGCAGTCACTTACCTACCTTCTGTCCTGCTTTGCAAGCTGCCTGGGACTTATTTAATGACCATAATCCTTGCTTAATGACAGAAACAGGAATTGCTGGTGTTTCCATTGGTTAGCGATACAGTCATGTGACATTGTGCTTTACTACCTCATTGCTTAATGACGGCAATCCTAATTACCATAGACAACAGGCTACCTGTATATGGGTTCATTTATTCTTCCCCCAAAACTAATGAATGTGGGTTTTTTTTCCTGGTGATTCAGAGTTATCCTTCAGTGCTTTAACATTAAGGACATGGGTGCTTGTAGTTTGATGGGTCTGAGGATCTCTTATGTGGAGAATCCATAAGCATCAAAAACAGGGCATTTAGCAAAGCTGAAATGTGATACATTGCTACAATATAGGTTGTCAATTTATTGTTGTGATTCTATATTGCTCTGGGACTGCAAAGGCATGCCATTTGGATTTTCTTTCTCTACTGCCAAATGACTTCAGACACCAGGAATAAAGTAAAAAAATGTACTTTAAAAACAACCACCCCACAGACATTTTTATCAGGTAGCCATCAGAAGTTTGTAAGATTATATAGAATTTTATATTTTGGGTTCTTACACACAAGAAAACTTGGCTTCTATTTTTTTCCTTGATGGACTCGTATTTTATTTTCTATTTTTATATTTGGAGGTTGCATATGGACATTGTTCTGTATGGAACTTAGTAGGTTCCAAATTCCTCTTTCTGATTGGCCGAAAAGGCCACTCACAGATTGGTTATTTAAGAACCAATTTGGAAAGCCTGCCAAACAGCAGGAACAGTCAAAATAATATCATTGGCCACAAGCCGCAGGCAAGCCGCTATAAAAAGGGCTGCCGCGGCTTGGGCTCCCATTCCGTATACTTTTACCTTGAGAGTTTAATAAATAGTTGTTGTTTGGAACCTGGTCTCACGCGCTTCTTTCCAGACAGAACACTGGTGATGGGGATGGGATCATCGTAGAAGGTGAGACCGAAGCACGCAGTGATCTGAACCGAGCGAGACAGATGGCTGATAACAATGAGCTGCCTACACCATTCAATCCTGATGAGGAGGATAGGGAATTGTATATCGATCACTTTCTTATGTTTCTAGAAAGCAATGAAATAGAAGAAATCTCGGACCAAAGGAAGAGGGCTGTCTTCCTTACACACTGTGGACCGGCCGTCTTTAAAATGGCGAAGGCGCTGGGGAAACCCAGAGATGTCAAACAGATGACTTGGTCCGACCTGAACAGAATGCTCTGAGCACACTATGCACCGGTGGTCTTGAATTTAATAAAAAGGCACGAATTCTATAAGTGGGACCAGAAGGAGGATGAAATGATCGGAAATTTTGTAGCAGCCTTGAGATACATCGGAGGAGCCTGTGAGTTCCAGAACATGGACGAGGCCATGAGGGACCACGTGGTCCTCAGTCTGAAGGACACTACCCTCCCGAGCAAACTCCTGAATAGGCCAAACATAACCGTGGCCGAGGCAATTGCAGAGGCAACCGCCGCCGAAGCAGCTATGAAGTCAGCAGCCACCATGTGGCAAATGAACACAATTCCAGACCTGACAACCCAACCCAGGGAGAAGAAGGCAGAGGGAAGAAAGAAACAGCCCACAGCAACAGCCCACTATGAAAACATCGAATCCCAGAGTGATACCAAGGATGACGATGAAGATGTCCATAGATTCCATTCAGATAAAAAATGGTGCAAAAAGAGGAGAAATGGGTGGGAGTTTCAATGTGTGGGCTGAGGGGGCAACCACCTGCGAGCTGAATGCAGGTTCCTCAATGCAATATGCAGGGCTTGTAATAAAAGGGGGCACATAGAAAGGGTCTGCCGCAACAAAAAGAGCTATAGTCCAAAAAGACATGGCAGCACCCCCACCCCCACCCCCAGACATGAAGAAAGACAAGCCGGCAGCAGATGGAACCATAACAAGAGAACCGGTGACAGGGAAGAAACGCATCAGACAATCACCATCGGCAATGACAGGCAGGAGAGCAGAAAGAAGGTTCATATAGAGGTGAGCATTGAGGGGAGGCCCTGTGAGATGGAAGTCGACTTCAGGGAAGAGGGAGAGACGAACCTCCTGTAACAAGACAACAAACACTACAAAAAGACAATTTAAATAAACAAAAAGAGCACTCATGGTTAGATGAACTCCAAGAAAGAAATCCGGGAGCAGGAGAGCAAAGCGAGGCCTTTCTGGAAGGAGGCAGCCAGGCCAGCTCGACTAACCCGGTCAAACCAGGAGGGAGCGGCGGAGCCATCTCAACCGGCCCGAGAGACTCAGGTGGGAGAGGTAAGGCTGACTTACCCTTCCAGGAGGTTCCATGGAGAAGGACCAGAGAAACAGCGATCCTGTCTGAACCGCTCAAAGACCACGCCGCGACGGAGCTGCACAGGTCAACCAGGATGAGAAAAAGGCCCACCTACCTGTGTGATTATGTAATGCACATTGGACTGAACTAAGGGGGGAGGGGTGTTCTGTATGAAACTTGGTAGCTTCCAGGTTCCTCTTTCTGATTGGCCGAAAAGGCCACTCGTGGATTGGTTATTTAAGAACCAATCTGGGAAGCCCGCCAAATGGCGGGAACAGTCAAAATAGTGTCATTGGCCACAAGCAAGCCGCTATAAAAAGGTCTGCCATGGCTTGGGCTCCCATTCCATATACTTTTGCCTCGAGAGTTTAATAAATAGTTGTTGTTTGGAACCCGGTCTCATGCACTTCTTTCCGGACAGAACAGACATCATCACCTGGGGTTCCAAAGCTAGAGATCTCCTACCAGTACTGTAATAGAAAGCTCCCCCAATAGATATTTTCTGTAATGGTAAACATAATAATAAAGGACTGTGTCAGAGTTGCCACCTCTCTCCTGTGCTCTGCTATCACTCAGTGACATGAACTCTGGGTGGGGGTAGGAGAGCTGGATCAAAGAGGGGGACACATCATTGTTCACTGTGCCTTCTTGAGACATGGCTTCAAGGTCAGATTGTTGGGTATGGTATGAAGCTGCATGGCACCCCACACTTGAAGTAACTGTTCTGAAAACTTATTTGAATACTATTGGATGATGGGGGAGGGGAGACAAGCAATGAGAAAGACTTAAGTGGCGGGATTTGGCACACGGATTTATGGCTTTGCTCTACTGTATTTCACTTGACCTTCAGTAAACTATACCTTTCTCAACAAATGAAGTCAAGGATCATTATTGAGTCAAGGTTTAAATGAAGGCAGGTCTGAAAGAAAGCTGCAATGTCATTTATAGTAATGTGGTCTTGGGTTTATAATGGTGTTCATAGTAACGTGATGTTGGGTTTTTTAATTGGCTTTCAGTCTGTAGCTATTTAAGATGATTAGATTTGGTGTGAATATCATAAAGAGTCATTCCTTTTAGTGGATGTGTCTTAAGTAATACCCTAATGAGCAATATCAGATTTCACTTTCCAGTAGTGATCAATCCATTTGAAAAATTCAGAAGGATGTATCCTTTCCTTTGCCTCACATTTAAATTTTACATTAGGCATTTATTTACTTTGCTTAATGCATATTTTGTAGAGATACTGTATACTCAGAAGGTCTTTTAAAATGTATTAATTCGCCATTTTTACAGTGTTATTTCTTATGACAACCGCCTCTTCTCCAGCAGGAGCTCCCTGGCTAAACTTAGCTGTTGTAGTCAGGGACTGTCAACTTCGATGGAAGCTATCTTTGGAGTACCCAAAATCTAAGGACTTCATTAAGAATACCATAGTTCTCTTTTGCAAAACCTTCAGCACTTTGTAGAGTAAAAATATGATTATATTGAATTTTTCAAGTCCACTTTCACAAAGGTGATTGAGATTCTTGATGTTTAAGTTTTGTATTTATTGGTGTTGCAAAATTCCCATAACTCTGAGTGAACATTAGATAATGGGCCTACCTCTGGCAATATTTGTCTGTGACTAGATGCAAAGGAGAGTAATTGACAGTGGAGAGTAGAAATGGAAGATAGATTGTATAATATTGATTTGGATATGAATTTAATTTCATATGGAATCCATTTCTGAATTCAAATCTGATTATCCCAAATTTGTATTTCTTCAGTATTTTGCAGTGTAATTTTTCCATAAAAATTATTTTAAAAGTATGTTACAAAAACCTCTTCACAGAAATACATATTTTCGTGAAAATATTATGGCACACACACACAATACAGTATTTGTAAAAATGAGACCAAACTGCAAAAAAAAAAAATGTATGCTTGGAGAAATACCCAAAGGCCTAGAGGTTTGTGTGAAAACTTTAAATAAAAAAAATTAAATGAATACAAATCTTAGATAAACCAGGTTTTACAAATGAGAAATGAAATGTGAAAAAAAATATTTTTTTTAAAAAAAATACTTTTTGAATATTTTAGAAAAGTTTATTTAGAGAAAGAAAAAGAACCAAACAAGAAATAGAAAAGTAAGATTGAAATACAAAAATAACAAAATATCATAGAAATCATAATTTCTAGTATTCTTTAATTAACTAAATAACTTAGTACAATATAATGTTTCAAATGTCTGAAAACTGTTAAACTATCAGGTGTATTCTCTACATTAGATTACTCTTGAAGAGTTCCCAGAAGTTTATGATCAGTTATGGACAGTATGTCCCTAGAAGGAATGATCAGTTTTAATTATCTGGACTAAACAATGTGAATTTAATTTTTTTTTTACACCTCTGTTCTGTAATAGCAATAGCAATAGTGCTTAGACTTATATACCACTTTATAGTGTTTTACAGCCTTCTCAAAGCAGTTTACAGAGTCAGCCTATTGCCCCCAACAATTTGGGTCCTCATTTTACCCACCTGAGAATGATGGAAGGCTGAGTCAACCTTGAGCCTGGAGGAATTCAATCTGCCAAATTGCAATAGGAGTAGCTTGCCACTGTGCCACTGAGGCTCCTTTAAGCTGTATTAGTTGTTAATTTGTTTCTGGGTCTAATTCAAGGTGCTGTTTTTGACCTTTAATCCTCATGGAAGAGCAGGGAGGGTATGGCGCTCCCAAACTGGGAGCTATATCATAGTGCAGCTTCCTTAGTATGGCTGAAAGAATGGGTGAATTTATCGAATAAAAGAATACTATTCATAGAAGGCCTCGATCTACAGAGGGGGTGGCATGCATTTCTATGGGACACTGGGAAAACCAAACAGAAATATTTCCATAGACATTTAATTTGAGATTCTTTATGGGCCAATTGGAATAAAATAAAGAAAAAAACACTATCTAAAGATCCTGATTTGGATCTCAACAATGGAGGCAATGATCCACCTGAACAACTTGGATATTAATAATATGATAAAATATAAAGATTTATTGGATACACAAGGAACTCTAAAATCATGGCAAAATCTCCAAGAACAAGGGCTACAAATTGACTGGTGAGCATATCTCCAAGTAGAAAATAGATACAGGATAAGAAAGATTTTGGAATCTATATTAATCCACAACAATTAGATAAAATCTTATTAGGTCCAGATTAAAAAAAATAACAAAATTTTATAATTATCTATTAGAGATAGAACTAGAGGAAGAAGTAGTCAAAGGTAATATGATAGCTTGGAGTAGAAATATAGGATGCAACATTACTTTAACAGAATGGGAAAAGATTTGGACCAGAAATAACAAAATTACAAAATCGGCAACATACAAAGAAAATGCTTATAAAATGTTCTACAGATGACATCTTGCTCCTTCGAGACTAGCAAAGATGTTCCCAACATGAATCCAAATTTCTGGAAGTGCAAAAAAAAACCATGGAACATTCTACCACATGTGGTGGTCCTGTACAGAAGCCCAAAGATATTGGCGGAGAATTAAAAAATGGCTGGAGGAAATTATGACTGAACAGATTGAACTCAAACCAGAATTCTTCCTACTAGGGATATTCAACAGACAATTCCCTCCAAAAGTGAAATATATAACATTACATATACTGACGGCAGCTAGATTGGCCTTTGCACAATGTTGGAAACAACCTTATACTTCAACAGAGGAAATGACTATTCAGAAAATAGTAAGTTGTGCAGAAATGGATAAATCGACCCTAGCACTTAGAGACAAAGAAATATCAGAATATTATGAGAGTGGGAACTTTTGGTATGATTGGATAGAACGAAGATAGATAATATAACAATAAATAATAATAAACTGTAAAGGAGGATAAGCTATAACTGTAGTAACTGTACACTCACACTAAAGTTTAATTGTAAATATGACACCAATAATGATACAAATAAGAAACCGCAAACTGTTGATAATGGAACTGTCTTTTATTCGTTTTTCTTGTTTTTATTTATTTTTCTGTTCTGTATGCGTGTTGTTCATTTATTTCAATTGTAAAATCAATAAAGTTTATTTTTTAAAAAATAAAGACCTTCATGGCATAGGGTCAATTCATTTGAGGATCTGCCTCTTTCCAATTATATCTTCCTCTCCCATCAAAAAATGCTGTGTTGCAAGTCCTGTCTGCTAAAGAGCTACGGTATATCTGGTGGGACCCAGAAACGGTCCTTTTCTGCCTGCCTTTTGGGACAGCATCCCTTCTGATGTTGCACCTAACGTTTTGCAAGCCCCTTAAAACTGGGTTTGTTGTCAAACTTGGCAACCCCAAGGAAATGTTGAGTCATATAGAGATGGCTCCATGCTGGTTAACAGCTGTCATTCTCTCCTTGCCCTTTTAAAATTGTAACCCTAATTTTTGTAATTGTTGATCATTTTTATGTTATTGTGGTTTTTTCTCCATTGTGCACTATTCAGACTCATATTTTGTGAGATGGACAGCTTATATAAATTTGAGGGATGAATAAATATAAACAAACTACGACACATTCCATCCATATGGTGAAAAGTCTGCTCTAACACAAGAAGTCTTATATCACTGAAATATTCAGACTTTAGGTAAATGAGAAACCCAAATTTTGAATATGGTACAAAGCCATATATCAATTGAAAAGAAGTTGCTTCATTTCCAATTTGCATAAAATTCTGTGCCATTTTTACTTTGGAGATATAAAATTATCTCAACACTGAAGCATATTCCGATAGTTAGTCATTTTTCCATAGAAGAAATTGAGCACTCTTTCCAGTAAAAGATATAAAGTATCTTGGCAGCAGTTAGCATGTACAAAGCTAATTCAGTACACTTTGTGGGAATATATGATTCAATAAAGTAAGTTAAAAATATCACAGTTGCAAAGGAAATTCAACTTTTAAGACTTGTTTCATTTTAGTATAAATCATTTTCAAGGATTGTCAAGCTTACATATCTGCCATTATATATGAGAGAATGACCCAACCTGATCATACATCTCCAGCAAGTTTTAGAAAATGAATGATCCATTTTAATGATCTGGAGTAGACAATGTGAATTTAATATTTTTCCCCACTAAAATTCCCATTGTGGCATATCTATTACTGCATCTAAATTCTGTATCCATTTCATCATATGGTCTTTAACTTACTGGGTTTCTGAGTCATACCTCACCCATAATTTATAAATAATACCCAGACTCCAAGTTGTGTGATACATCTTCAAATTCAGTCAAATGTCCAAGTATTCTCTCTGGTTTTTGCAATTCTTTTAGTACTGAGCCACTTATTTGTAAATATTGAAACCAATTAGGTGAACTGTGAAGTGAGGGTCTCAGAAGATTTCATCTGACTTATTAAAGATTAAAATTTGCAAAAACTTCATGAATTATGATATCTCCACTGAGAAAATTTATTTATGCTTTCCTCTTCATGAAAATAAACATTTTATAAAAAGGCAATAGGGGGGACAAATACAGTCTAATCCTCTTCCAATATTTCTCTCAAACTTTCAACACATCTTTTATCATTGCATGATCTCTTAGCAGTTATTTATTTCTGTTTTTATGGATCCAAAATTAATTGTGCAGACCATCTGGAAGTCTTTCTGCTTCCACAGAGTGGGCACATTGTAAAGAAACACAATCCATTTTAAGTAACTAGCAATTTAACACAATTTGATCAGCTTGTTCTTTCACTTGACTTGTACAATCTTGAATTCAATTCTTATTTTTTTTTATTGGATCACATGTCAAGTAATTTGTTTACTTGTTCATATCAATAACAATATCTTATTTTCAATATGGATTGGAGTTATTGGAAACAGAAAATCGAGTCTTGGTAAAATATTCATTTTGTGTCTGCATTTCTATTTAACCAGTTTTCCCAACTTGAAATGTTCACTGTTATATTTTTTCCAGAACTGAGTGTCTGGAAAATACTCAGCAATTCTATCCAAAATTTATACTTATTTTTAAATTTATTTTTTTATCAAACATGTTCCCAAATATTTTTGAATTTTTGCAATAATATTGGACAACATTATTAGATATAGGTGCTCCTCTGTTAAATTTAATATCAAGTTTAATTCCTGAAACTTTATTTTCTTATGAACAAAAATACATGTAAAGAAGAAAGGGAAAAATTGTCTTGTCCCCTTCAGTCTAATACACTTGTGACAGAGAGCCATTGGTTACTATGTCAGCTTGTCATTGTTTAGAAACACTCTGTATTCATGTGGGGAAAAAAATATGGCTATAATTCATCTTTTTGAAAATTGCAAGTATAATAGGCCATTTTAAATTATCAAAAGCTTTCTCTGTATCAAGAAAAAAAGTCACTTTCTTGCTTTTATGATTACTCTTACCAATAACATTCTGGTATTATCTTACATGTAACTCTTTGGAAAGAAACCAGTCTGGTTAGCCTGTATCCATTCTTGTTAGCTTATCTAAGAGCCTTGATGGTGCAGTGGTTAGAATGCAATATTGCAGGTTAATTCTGCCGACTGCCAAAGGTTGAATCAGCCTTCTATTCTTCTAAAATTGGTAAAATGAGGACCTAAATGGAAAGCACTATGAAGTGGTTTGCAAGCCTAAGTGCTATTCGTTATTGCTATCTGTATGTAATATTTCTATCCTGGAGAATGAGAGGTGATTAATGTATCTTCTTCCTAGAGTATTCCCACAGGTACAGGCTCCATTTTTCGATCATTGAATGCCACTTTGCATGGTCAGCTGTGTCTCCAGGGCACAGGCCTGTGGCTTGGATATCTTTGTTGATGGTGTCTTATCATCTTTGTTTTGGATGCCCGCTAGGTCGCTGGCCATTGACTTCTAGTTGGTAGGCAGTCTTGGCCATGGTGGCCTCTGATCCATACCAATGGAGGTGGCCTTCTCTCATCTTCTTTTTGTTAGTGCCACAGCAGAATATTATCAAATGATGTCATTTGTGATGTGATTAAGAAGGGAGATGCCTGATATCCAATGGAGCATTCTCATTTCCATGGCATGGAGATAGCTTTTGGTCCCTGCTGTTGCTGCCCAGCATTCAGTGCCATACAGTGCCATACTGTTCTGACCTAGGCTTCCCAAGATTATGAAGCAGACTCCTCATCCTGATAAAACCCCTTTCATTTAGGTTAAAGTGAATTCATCTCCAGCAAAGTCCTGGTAAACAGTCTTTCATGAAATTTCACAACTACAGACCTTTATCAGGCTTGGAGAGTTGCCAGGCTGGTATCTTCCAAACACCACGCTATAGCAGCAATTACTTGGCAAGAATTCAGCAAGAGATATTCAACCTAATGAATTAAACTAATTGTCTCTTTCTTCCTTATGAGAGGGATACGAATGAACTTTCCCCCACCTTTTCCCAAACAGTCAGTCACATCATCCAATCAAGGTCCCATCCGATCATCAGGTGACATCTCTCCTTCACTCCTCAGCCACCTGTGGGAATGTCCTTGATTCCCAGGAGAAACTATTTTGTTTTAACTATAAACTCGCTCTGTCACTTTTTCTGCCTGTCCCAATCCCTCAGCTCCAGTGTGGCAACATTGAAGCCTCAAAATGGCCTTGGTCAAGTCAGCTTCAGGGTGGACAAGTTCATTTGGTGACCATTCAAAGTTACAACAGCACCGAAAAAGTGTTTTATGACCATTTTTCGCCCATACAACCATTGCAGCATCCTCATGGTTACATGATCAGAATTCAGAACCTTGGCAACTGACTCATAGTTATGACAATTTCAATGTCCTGGGGCCATACGATCCCCTTTTGTGACCTTCTGATCAGCAAAGTCAATGGGGAAGTCAGATTCACTGAAGAATCATGTTATTCACATAACTGCAATGATTCACTTCACAACTGTAGCAAGAAAGCATCCAAACTGAGGCAAAATTAACTTAACTGTTAGCAACAGAAATTTTGGGCCCAATTGTGGTCACACTTTGAGGACTACCTGTACATCTCAAATGGATTGCTTAGATCATTTACAAATATGGGGTGGGGGCAGAGGACACTTACTTATAATTTTGGATAACTGCCACAGATCCCCAGTTTGTACAACAAGACTGTCTATTAAAATAGCAAGAGGAGCCATTTATCACATTTCCTGCCTCCAATATTTATATCAGATTAACTGATAAAATTAGTCTCCATTTTCAGCCACTAAGTATCCATATTCAAAATTACTAGTTGTTATTTCTAGCCTGAGAGAAGAGCTAAACGAGAATTTAATTATTAAGAGAATTTCATTTCTAGCCAAAAGGGGAGACGGTGGCAAAGAATGAGTTGGATGAGTTTTTTTTTTCCTGACAGCTCTTCAAATCTATACCAACTAGTAGCAGGGGGTGCTTGAAAATTGCTTGCAACACAGTATGTACTGCAGTGGTGGGATTCAATTTTTTTTACTACCGGTTTTGTAGGCGTGGCTTGGTGGGCATGGCAGGGGAAGGATACTGTAAAATCCCCGTTCCCTCCCCACTCCATGGGAAGGTTACTGCACAATCCCATTCCCTTCCCACCTCACTAACCTGCTTTCCAGCTCTGTTCTCCTATGCAGGGCAACAAAAGAAGACCCAGCTGATCAGCTGGGACTTGGTAGGCAGAGAATAGATGGGGGCAGGGCCAGTCAGAGGTGGTACTTGCCGGTTCTCCAAACTACTCCAAATTTCTGCTTCTGGTTCTCCAGAACTGGTCAGAACCTGCTGAATACCACCTCTGATGTATTGCTAAATACCAGTGAGCATATATTCAAAGAACATGGCTACAAAATGCCTCTTTTCCTTCACCAGAACCTCCATTACAGAGATGGCATTCAGCAGGTTCTGACCAGTTCTGGAGAACTAGTAGCGGAAATTTGGAGTAGTTTGGAGAACCGGCAAATACCACCTCTGACTGGAAGTTTTACAGAATCCTTCCCCTGCCTCATCCACCAGCCACACCCACAAAACTGGTAGTAAAATTTTTTGAATCCCATCACTGGTCTGTTAGCAAGAATATATAATCTTACAAAGGTATGTACTGTATAGTTGGCCTCAAGATTCTTAATAGGTCCCATTTAAGGAACAGAACTGTAATTCAGAATCGTGAAACAAATCTCTCCTGCTATTTAATGGGTGATTTATTAAGTTCCTCTTCAATGGTTATATTAGTCCTACATCTTCAAATCACTTTCTTTGGTGTCACAAAATAGTGTTTAGAATTCAGAGAAAAAAAGAATTCTCTTTTTGTTCAGCTAACTTCATGCATGTAAATTACATCCACAGGGGGAGAGAACAGGATTGAACCTTAAATTTAAGATGTATTTTCACAAAGGGTTTTATAAAGATTGTGTGTTCAGTCAAAATCTGGGTTGGAGGTTTAGGACCTCTTCTCTCAGCTTATCTACACCTTGGTCCTTGGGAACAAATTCATTCCTTGACTTACAATGGTTCCTTTAGTGATGATTCAAAGTTACAACGACACTGAAAAAAAGTGATTTATGACCATTTTTCATACTTATGACAATTGCTAGCATGCCCATGGTCATGTGATCAAAATTGAGACTCTTGGCAACTGACTTGTATTTATAACAGTTGCAGGGTCCAAGGGTCACGAGATAACCTTTTGACAAGAAAAGTCAGTAGGGAAGGCAGATTCACTCAAAAACCAGAAAGAAAGAAAGAAAGAAAGAAAGAAAGAAAGAAAGAAAGAAAGAAAGAAAGAAAGAAAGAAAGAAAGAAAGAAAGAAAGAAAGAAAGAAAGAAAGAAAGAGGAAGGTAGAAAAAGAAAGAAAAAAATAGGAAAAGAGAGAGAGAGAGAGACAAAACTCTGTGCTATTATTTTTAATTGTTCCATTATTTATCATGTGTTAATATTTTACATTGTCCCTACACCTAGAGTGATTTTTCTGCCTTTCTTTTGTCCAAGGCTACCACATATTTTTCAGAGTTTACATGCATTCAATGTCAATAGTCCAGAGCATAAAATACACATGTGTTTAACAAGAGTTGAAAGGGACCTTGGAGGTCTTCTAGTCCAACCCCCAGCTCAGGCAAGAAAACCGAGGATGCCAAACTCTGAGTAGAAATCCTGGGAAAGGTGTCAGAATAACACTTAGAAGGGACCTTGGGGTGAACCCTCTACCATTTCAGAGAAATGGTTGTCCAGTCTTTTCTTAAAAACTTCCAGTGACTGAGCACCCAGAACTTCTGGAGACAGGCAGTTCCACTGGTTAATTGTTCTCACTCACAAGAAGTTTCTCCTTAAGCCCATGTCACACTGCACCAACGGATGCAAAGAGGATGTAAAAGGGACAAAAAATCCTGCCATCCGTTTGAAAATGTGATGCATCCGTTATGTACTCACTGCATACGTTTTTCATACTCTCTATCCGTCCAGCATCTGCCCAGCTGCACAAAACTTTTTGAGCGGATGAAGTATCCAACGCGTCCATTCTACATCCACTACACAAACGGGGAACATCCGTTATACGTCCGTTGTCATCCATTATATGTCCACTATATCTGCTAGGCATCCGCTGCGCATCCACGCAACTCAAATCCACTCCAGCGGAAAACGGACACAGAGAGGAAGCAAAACGAACGCGGAAAGAACACACAGCATAAGTAGCACGGACGTAGAAAGGATGAAAGCAGATGCAGCTCAGATAGAAAGCATTAAAATGGAAAAAACGTTCGTATAGGTGACATATCTCGGATATTTAGGATGTCTGGAGGATGTCTGGAGGATGCAGAAGGACATCTAGCGGAAAACCTATATTTCCTATAAAAAGGGGGAGGAAATCACCTGGATCTCACTATCAGTCCAGCAGCCCTGGTGTGCAGACCTCTTCAGCCTTGCTCTTGCTCTTCCACAGCATCCATTCTTCTCCACCATGGATCATTGCACGCTCCTTTTGGTAGCCGCCATCATTCAACATCAGAACCAAGCCCTCTTCAGGCTCTTTCACCTTTTCTACAGGAAGAAAAGGAGGTGGCCAAGAAGTGTCTGGGTCCGACGATGGTTCGGAAGAAGAGCGGAGTTTGGACTCTATGACAAGCTGATGGTGGAGCTGAGGAACGAAGACACTCATGCATTCCAGCACTTCATAAGGATGCCGCCAGCCATGTTTGACGAAGTTATGGAGCATCTGAGACCAAGGTTGACCAAGGCGAACACCAACTTCCATCCCAGCCTGGACCCTGGACTGAAGGTGGCATTAACTCTGCGCCACCTGGCCTCAGCAACCACGTAGAGAAACATGCATTACGCCTGGAGGGTGCCACACAACACCATCAGCATTTTGGTCAGAGAAGTGGTGCAGGCCATCATCGAAGAATACCTGGAGGAGCTCCTCCAGTGTCCCTCCACTGAACAAGGCTGGAGGAAAATTGTAGAACAGTGGTATCAGAGGTGGAACTTCCCCCACACTGTTGGAGCCATAGATGGAAAGCACGTGGCCTGCAAAGCTCCAGTCAAGTCAGGGTCCACTTATCACAACTACAAGGGCTTCTTCAGCATCATCCTCTTCGCCATGGTCGATGCTGACTACAAGTTCATGTACATCGATGCTTCAGGCAATGGGTCAGCTTCAGATGCCCAGGTATACAACTCCAGTGACCTCAAGGAAGGGCTGGAACACAACCTCATCATTGGCTTCCCAGATCCAGACCCCCTGCCCAATGACACACAAGATGTGCCCTACTTCATCGTGGGTGATGACGCCTTCTCCCTCAGAACCTACCTCATGAAGCCCTACACTTCCAGATACCTCACCCATGAAGAGAGGATCTTCAACTACAGGCTGTCCAGGGCAAGACGGGTGGTGGAGAACACCTTTGGCATCCTGGCCAACAGGTTCCAGGTACTTCTCACCACCATGCATCATCATCCACGGACCATGAGGAGCATTGTGAAAGCTTGCTGCATCCTGCACAATCTCATGCGCACCTGCTACCCAATGTTGCAGAACAGGCTTGTGGACTGTCAACAAGGGAATGGGGAAATGGAGCCTGGTGAATGGAGGCAAGGGCGAAACCTGATCGACACTGTGGATGTACCAGGCCCCAATAGAGCTTCACGTGAAGGGAAGAAGCAGCGCAACCTCCTGAAACACTGGTGCAACTCCCCAGCTGGAGCAGTGGAGTGGCAAGACAGGATGGTAGATGCTTAATGGATGCTTCCTTCAGCCTGTCTCATCACACTGATGAGATTGTGCCATGTATGTAGAGTGGCCTTACAATGAATAAGGGATTAATAAAGAGTTGTGTTTATGTTGAAATGTGTGGATCAATGATTAAATTGTTATTGATAATAAAGGGCCAGTGTGGCACCTGGGAGGGTGGACCATACAGTCCCACTATGCTTGCACTGGAGGCTTATCTATCCCACAGCTATTACCCATCCCACAGCTATTACCCATTCCACAGGTATCCCTGCCCATCCCATAAGCATGCAAAGGCTTAACCATTTTCTAAAACTTTCCACCAACACTTTATTAAGTAAAAGAAATGACCCAAGTGTGTGAAGCAAATATAACCTTTATTAATAACAGTTAAGTAAAGTGTAGGACTTTATTTAAAAAGCGAAAGGAACCAAGAAAAGTGTCCCAAGCAAAGATAAAGTCAACAGGTAACAACTCAGTCTCTGGCAATGTTCTCAGTCACTCTGAGGCATGTCCTTGGTCTCAGGTGTAAAGGGTCCAGGGGCTGTGGAGCTGGCAGTGGCTGGAGTGCTGGTCTGAGGTGCCATTGGGGTGCCTGGCCCCGAGAGGACAACAGGAGGTGGTGTGTTCAGGAAGCTCTCAGAAAGCTGGCTCAGCCCAGTGAGGTTGAGAGGCCCTTCATCCAGGACCTGGGATGTCAGGCACAGGACCGATGACAGATGTTCTGAGGACGGGCTTGGCTGTGGGATGGAGGAAGGAGGAGTGTAGTGGGGATGTCTGGTGTGCAGCTGGGCGAGGTGAGGCATCTGTGGCATGCGAGGAAACATCGGTGGCATCGGTGGCATCGGTGGCATCGGTGGCATCAGTGGCATCTGTGACGTCGGTGGCATCAGTGGTATCTGTGGCAGGCGATGAACCTGGGCCTGGACTGGGAAGGGCTGACTCTGTTGAGGGAAGTCCTGGTAACCATAGCCTTGGTAGGAGAGGGGCTGTTGAAAGCCTTGGAAGGGCTGTGACATTGCTTGGGGTGGAGGAGCAGACCTGGAGTGGGTGGGAGCAGATTCAGCTAGGCCTGGAGAGTGGTGCAGCAGTGCCATGATCCTCTCCTTCATCACCTGGTACTGGGGTTCGGGCATGTCCATGAGGGTCTGGGTCATGTAGGTGAGGAAGGGCTTGCGGTTTGAGGATGGAATCTCAAAGTGTACCGGCTGAGAGAGGAGATCTGCGCTGCTCTTGATGGTGCCCCTGATCTCCAGTAGGACAGTGTGGCTCTGTCCCTCCAGTCTGCCTCTCTGCCTGCTTTCTGTGGAAGTGGAGCTGAGGGTGGGTGTGGGTTGGTCCCTGGTGGTTGCTGCTTCTTCTTGCTCTATGTGTGTGAGAGAATCCTCCACGTCCTCCAGCATAGGGTGTGCAGCTGTTGGGGGGGGTCTCTGTCACGGGGCGCTCTGTGGACACCTGCCCGGACACAGTCGCTGTCTCCTGGCCAGAAGAGGACTGGCTATCTGTGGGCTGCCTGAGAGTGAGGGTAGACAGAGGGGCTGCTCCTCGGTGGCAGACCTCATCCTCCAGGAAGCTGCACTTTGCTATGACGTAGGTCTCCCGGTCGCTGAGCTTGACCGCAGCCTGGCCAGACTTCTTCAGGTGCAGCTTCCTGTGCATATGCTTCCACCATCCGAGGAGGACATCAGCAGTGTAGCCCAGGCTCTCTGCCTTCTGTCTCCAAGCCGCCTGCTTCTGCTTGGTGTCTCTATACAGCCAGTGGCCCTTCGTCCACATGTACTCGTTCCCTCTCAGCCACTCCAGCACCTCCTCCTCATGCTCCTCTGAAATGGAGTACTGCTTCCTCTCTCCCTTCTCCTCCTTGCCTTGCCTCTTCCTCCCTCTGGCAGGGCCTTCAGCATCAAGGCTTTCAGGGCTTTGGGGTTGGTCCACCACAGCAGCAGCAGGAGAAGCAGCAGGAGAAGCAGGAGCAGCACCAGTAGCAGAAGCAGCACCAGCAGCAGAAGAAGCAGCAGCAGCAGCAGAAGAAGCAGCAGCAGCAGCAGCAGCAGAGTCAGCACCAGGGGGTGGGATGGTGGATCTATTCCTCTTTCCAGGGCTGGCAGAAGATGGCACAGGCTTCCTCTTCTTCCCCATGGTCTCTGATGAAGATGTCTCTGGCAACAGGTCTTTCCTCTGAATGGTGACCTGCTTGCGAGCTGCCTCCTTTTATATCCGTGGGGCTGACGCAATGCATCCTTCCCGCATGCGCAGTGATCCGCTATGCATCCGTTACGCATCCACTATGCATCCGCATCATCCGCTACGCATCCGCTCTGCATCCGCTACGCATCTGCTTCATTCGCTACGCATCCACTTCATCTGCTACGCATCCGCTTTGCTATGCTTCCCCGGAAGCCCTGCGGATGTGCCATCCACTTCCATCCACTAGGCTTCCGTTGAGCATCCGTTTTACATCCACGCTACATCCTCCCCCCATCCATTATTTTCCGTTCTTGTGATGCAAATTTGGGGCACTTTTGAGACCGGATAACAATGGATGGAAATGCTCATCCACTGTGTCCTTTTTACATACGTTTTGCATCCATCGGGTGATGTGACCTAGCCTTTAGTTTTAGGTTGCTTCTCTCTGTTCAGTTTCCATCCATTGCTTCTTGTTTACATTCTGCTTCTTTGGAAAATACATTGTCCCCCTTTCTTTGTGGCAGCCCCTTGAAAGCCTGTTGCCCATCACACTCTTGGCTAAAGCATGTGAGCCATTTCCTACTTTCAGTGGTCCATGAAAGTACATCTATAGTATGCAGAAGGGAACCTTCAGAGCCTTCTACGCCTTCAGAGAAGGCCTTAAAAAAATCTGGACCAAAAAATATAAATATTAAATTATGATATATAATCTATCTAATTTAATTTAATACAATACATTTAATACATTTTCTCTAATCTATGTTCTAAAGTTAAGTTTACTGTCAAGTTCACATCAGCAATGAAAGGGTTACTGTCCTGAAAGATATTATCCAATCAGAATCGTCCGTCTCTATCAAAGCCCGGTTAGCTGGCTCATTAATTGGTTAGGACTTCATGAATCCAGGGGAAGGCCAAGCTATCTGTTTTGGTTTGGAGAGTGATGGGAAAACTGACCAATCACGGTTTGATTTTAAGTGGGCGGGACAAAAACAAAAGATCACCGGCCTTGGTGAAGTCCTACCAGCAGCTGCACAGTGAAATCCTGGACAACATTCTCGCTCAGCTGAGGAACCGGGTTCAAGGACCAAGAAAAACTGATGTTCCTTGGCCTTCTGGGCCCCAAGAAGTTTGCCTCTTACAGAGAAAACTTCCCCAGCTCTGCGTTTCAGGGTGAGGGCTGAGGTGAAGGCCCAGCTGTAGTGCTCATGGTTCGCCACTGATAGTATGCAGATAATAAAGTCAAAAAAAGGTGAACAATATTTTTACAGAACTAGAGATATGTTGAGGCTGGATGACAAGGAATGGCTGGGAGGGGAGGGGCCACGTGAGGCACCCCTTGATGTGAGTGACACTGAATTGGCCACGCCTACCCAGTCACATGACCACCAAGCATGCTCACCCAGTCACATGACCACAAGCCACGCCCACCAAATAAGCCATGCCCACAGAACCGGTAGTTAAAAAATTTGAATTCCACCACTGATAAGTAAGTACTAAGGAACTGCTCTTGGCTCCATTCCTCTTCCTTCACCCCTTTTCCCATCCTAACCTTTAATGGAGAAACGAAGACCATTTGTACAAGAGGTCTTCCACCTTACACTGTTGCTCGGTGTTGTAATAATCACACATTTTATCAGTTCATTTGTGATTGTTTTGCAGTGTATTTGTTTCATAGAGCCACAGATTTGTTCTGAAGCAGTTACCTTCAAGTGTTTATTTACAATACAGGTAACTTATGCATGACTAGAGTGAAGTAGAGAGCTCGGATACACTTATTCTATGGTCAGATGCTAGAACTCACCATCCTAAAATTTTCTTTGTCAACAACACTTACAGAGAAATATTTGCCTTTCAAGTCTCTGCTATGACACTTCAATGGCACTTCGGAAGGGGTCGCCTTGAGTTCATTTATCCTGAAGAACCCTACTTCCAACTAGGACCAACTATCTTCTGCCTTCAGGTAACTCTACCTGCTATTTTTGTTAGCAGGGCGTAATTTGAAGTGAGGAAGCAGTAAAGGGGCCAAATCAGTGGTTCAAATGTTTTTACTACCAGTTCTGTGGGTGTGGCTTGGTGTGTGTTTATTTTAATTTATTTATTTATTTGTTTGTTTGTTTGTTTGTTTATTCATCAAGCGATTATAAGATAACAGGTATAAGGATAAACATACTTTTGAATACATGAAATGGATTCATATAAGGAAAATAAAAAAGAAACAACAGGACAGGGACAGTAGACACGTTGGTGCACTTATGCACGCCCCCTACAGACCTCTTAGGAAAGGGGTGAGGTCACTGGTAGGCAGTCTAAGGTTAAAGTTTTTGGGGTTTGGGGAAGAAACCACAGAGTCAGGTAAAGTATTCCAGACATTGACCACTTTGTTGCTGAAGTCGTATTTCCTGCAATCAAGTTTGGTGCGGTTTACCTTGAGTTTGTATCTATTGTGTGCTCTTGTAATGTTATGGTTGAAGCTGAAGTATTTATTGTCAGGTAGGGCATTGCAATGTATGAATTTATATACTATACTTGGTGGGTGTGGCTTGGTGGGCATGGCAGGGGAAGGACACTGTAAAATCCCCATTTCTACCCCACTCCAGGGAAAAGATATACTGCAAAATCTCCATTTTCAACCCACTCCAGGGGAAGGATACTGTAAAATCCCCATTCCCTCCCCACCCCACTAACCTGCTTTTCAGTTCCTTCCTCCTGTGCAGGGCAACAAAAGAAGACTCAGTCAATCAGCTGGGACTCGGGAGGCAGCAAATAGATGGAGGCGGGGCCAACCAGATTCTCTGAACTACTCAAAATGTCCGCTCCCAGCTCTCCAGAACAGGTCAGAACTGGCTGTATACCACCTCTGGTCAAGTAATGCTAATCTCTGATCCCAAGAACCTTCAAATGCATTGTTACACCCCTTCTGACAGATTGGCAGCAGTGGGGGAAAAAAGAAATTATGGGGAGAGGGGTGAAGAAACCACCTCCTTATTGCTCACAATAAATTAAAATAAATTTAGACTTGTTCTAAATTATAATATCCTTCACAATAGGAAATTATAACATCCTTCAAAATAACAAATAATACTGATTGGTAGGTGGGGAAAAAACTGGACTTTTTCTTTTAAACTGGACATAATTAACAGGCATGGAAAGAATTAAGCAGATCCCCAACTGTTCACCACACCTGCCCATATTGATGTGATTTTGCACTGCATCACATCATATAAATTTATAAATTCCAAGACTAGCGTTAAAATAATGGAAATATATAGCCCATTTGCGGTATCTGCTATCCCGCATTAGATGGGCGTCTCATGATAGGGAGCGAAAGGAGAAAGAAACGACAGGAGACGAAGTTCCTCAGGATGAGTGCACCCAGAATGTCTTGGCACACGCTCTTTTATTATGCTCGTTCAAAAGGGGGTGATTGTTTATTCAGAGCCTAGGTCAAGCCCAGGTCAGACAGGATACAAAGGATTTACAATAGCTCAAACAAGGTAAGATACCAGGTCAGACAGGATGGCAAGATTTATAATTTGATCAGGATATTCCTTCTTCACAAAGCTGCATGCCAGACAATGTAATCTCAAATGTAAATAGGCTATTTCTACAGAGGTTTAGCTCCTTGTCTCTGTACGTGCCCTGTAAAAGGTCACTGAGAAGACAGAAGCTCAATGATTACACGTGAATGATACAATGTTGCAAATGCCTGAATGATACATAGTTGCAATGATACACAGTTGCAAACACATGAATGATACATAGTTACAACATCTCCTCTGTTTTTATTATTTATGACGAGTCTTCTTCCTTGTCCAAGAAGACAGGAACCTTTTTTCTGAAATGTTCACCGTCCCAGTCATCTAGGCAGGAGTGCGACCCGTCAGCGTCAGGGTTGTCCAAGGAGCGGTAACTCAGCAATGACATTTTTTCATCCGGTGTTAAGGACTTAACATGAGCTTGCAATAACACATTAACATTAGCAGTTATGGAGGATAATTGATTTTTCAAAAATTGCAATATTCTATTAAAACAACAAGGTCCTATAATACATATCAATATAATGATTATTAATGGTCCTGCCAATGCAGTTATAAGGGTTGTAAGCCATGGTGAAATAGAAAACAAGCCTTGATACCAATTATACATGTTTAACCTTTCGTTTTCTCTATCTTTTAAGTGTTTTTCTAATTCTTTCATAGAATCCAACACGATCCCCCTGTTATCAGCATAAAAACAACATTCTTCTTTAAGCGCAGCACACAATCCCCCTTGTTTTAAAAATAACAGATCTAAGCCTCTACGATTCTGCAAGACCACTTCTGAGAGGGACGTCAAGGAGTTTTGCAAAGCTGTAATTGATTTCTCAATTCGTAATAAATCATCATCAATGACTGAACCCAGAGCTGTAATTTTTTGGTCAGAGACAGCTAGTCCTGCAATGCCTGTGGCTGCGCCCGTGGTGCCCAGAGCAAGCAGTAAACCTAGAGTGAGAGTACTAATAATTTCCCGCTTTGCTCTGAGGGGGTATTCCATGGGTGCCTGTAGGGATATAAAATCATCAGAGTTATACACGTTAATTTTTGGTACAAGCCATACTTGAATGCAAAATTATTTGTATTTAATAAGTTCATCCCCGTAGACACATGCTGTGAGACCGGTGGAACAAGCCCAGACAGAGTTATTGCCAGGGATAAAATACATTCCTTTCAGGCGTGATGTTAAATTTCCTCCTGAAGTGGTGTAGACTGCAGAGTATCCTCCGATGGTTTGGGTGCGGCCAAGGCGGTTCTAAGGAAGATATACATTACAATGATAGCCATTAGAAACATTATGACAATATTGTGAGTAATTGGATGGAATATTTCCTAAGCAACAACCAACCCCAGTGATGGAAGAAACAGTAATAGTGGAGTTCCTCCAACGGCAACGTTCGTCTGATGTGGAATTAGCAATGGATTCTTGGGAAGCGATGGCTTCGTAAAAAGGTGGAGAGGCAGAAATACAAAGCCAACATGTGGAGGCAATTGATGAGTTTGAAGAGTTCAGCAAAGCATAGGAAGCTTTGATCAATGGAATCAATGGGTTAACCCCCTGTGTTATGGGTTGCAAGAATGGGGATTTAATAACCTTTTCATGTGGTCCCACCGGGTTAGAGCGAGGGAGTTCAATGTGACGTTGAATGTAAAAAATATTTCCATAATGCTTTTCCGGCCAGACTCCTTTTAGGCAGGCACCCCATTTCAAGCCAGTGTCCCATAGGGTACTTTTCTTGCCTTGGTCCGTGAACCTTATGGTTACCGGGTTGCATTTGGGCAATTTTTTATCACTGCATGGAATATCCCATGTGGTGCGAGTGACAGTAATGAGATCACCCTTAGTGCCCGGATCCCAATAAATATGTCCAGTTGAAACACATGACCAGGCTTTGCAAAAGTAATCCGACGACCCCCTGCAATCAAGAAGTCGTTGGGCAGGGGACTGAGTGTTGGAAACGGGCTGTCCGGGGCAGACATAAAACCTATATTTATTTACGACTCTATGACTAGGCTCCGTTGGATGAGAAGGCGAGTTGTAGGCGGTGGAGCCTACAAGCATTTCTGCCAAATCGAATTGAAGTGGTGGGTAGAAGTCTTCTATGCGAGAAGAATTGGTTGTAGAGCTTAAACGAATGCCTTGAAAGTCTTTTATAGTCCAAGTAATATTATATTTTCTGTGAGGCTTCTGCGGATCATCATGGAGAGTTCTTTTGAAGCGTCGTTTGTTGACAGGATCAGAGTTCGGGTATATAAAAGCATCACAAGTAGGAGAGAGGACTATGGACAAGTTAGTTGTAGAACATTTACGAGATGAAAAGGGAATGCAATTAGTAGAAAAAGGATAATAATTACAATAATGACAATGAAGATTAATTTGGTCATTCATCAAGGATGTTAGTTGGGTTGGAGGAACCCGTAATACAAGAGAAGGACATTTAGGTCCCCCTATATCTAGCTTGAATAGAGGAAAAGATTTTAAGGTTCTTTTCCATAGGAAGAGTAAAGAAGGAACAAAAGAGCGAGTGATAGAGTGTTCTGTAAACAAAACAGAAGTGACAGAGTGAAAGCTATGGGTAGCATTTTCATGACGTACCCACATGGAACAAGTATAATAGCCTTCTGTTAATGAAGTGGCTTTAACACAAATAATCTTTTGACAGGAAGCATAGGTTTTATTGAAATATGTGTGAATATAAGGAGATAGATTAATGGGAAGATTATTATGCCAACAAACAATAGGACAGTCACTATCATAATTAATAAAGCGAAATTCTAATGTGGTCCAATGACCATGTTGAACAAAAGTATAAGTAGGATATGAATAAGGTAGAAATTGCAAAGAGGATATTGGCAAGAATAACAGGAAGAGTTTAAGATGTAGATGTAGCGGAGGAATTCCCATGATAGGGTCTTACCACCCGACCAGGGACCCAGCAAGTGGTTTTGTCTGGTAGTAAAATCGCAGCGTAGCCTCGTCCCCAGGTGAGAAGCTCAGCGGGACCCTGCCAGGCGGGATCTGGCAATCTGCGATAATGTACCAGAGGTCTGTTAGGGGGGGGTGAAGGGGAGGAAAAATGACGTGAGGCAGCAGAAGTAGGAGGAATGCCAGTCAGATTAAGAAAATTTAAAGTGTAAAGACAAATGTTAAGAGAATTTTGCAATGCTGGGAGGTTGGGAGGTTTTTCCCGCAACGAATATCGATCAACAGTACGTTTCAAAGATAAGTGAGCTCGTTCCACAATAGCCTGCCCCTGGCTGTTATAGGGAATCCCAAACTTGTGAGTTACATCCCATCTGTTACAGAAGTCCTGGAAAGCAGAACTCGTATAGGCAGGTCCATTGTCTGTTTTGATTTCTTTTGGACGTCCCAGCGAGGCAAAGGTACGAATTGAATGATTGATGACATGTTTTACAGTTTCTCCCCTTTGAGGAGTAGCCAGAATAAACCCTGAATATGTATCGATGGAAACGTGCAAATATTTCCAAGGGGTAAAAGGTGGATACTGAGTTACATCCATTTGCCAAATTTCACAAGCTTTTAATCCTCTAGGATTTACTCCTATGGGAATGGAATGTCCTTGCTTACTACATGTGGGGCATTGTTGAATAATGGCAGCAGCTTCTGCCTGAGTTAGAGAAAATTGTTTTTGTAATGCCTTTTTATTTTGGTGAAAATAGTCATGGCTTTGGGCTGCTGTCAGATTGGGCATTGTTGAATAGCTTTTACAACACCCCCCCCCCACCTCGGGAGGGTGGTGGAGGACACGAGAGCTCTACATTTAAAGAAGTGGATTGGATGGAGGGAGGCTCTCGTAATGACTTATGATCATTGGGAGCGGAGGGTTGAAGGACAGAAAAGTTATCATAACTTGGTGGGGGAGATTCAAATACACTCTCTGCTTCTATTTTATAATGGACTTTTAAAGCCTCCATAATTTTCCTCCAAGTGACCAAAATGCCAATAGGTGCACGAGGAGGATTATTGAGATAGTCACCAATTTTTTGCCAAATGGAGATTTTTAAGGACCCTTTCTCTGGATAAGTGGGACAATGTTGCCACACATAAGTCAATAATGTAGTAATAGGTTTAATTTTTACAGGCGAGCCCTTTAAATTAGCAGAATATTTAGAAGAAGAAGCGACTAACTCCCTCAATTCCTTCAGATGCTCTGTCTGTTGTTGAGAAAAGTTTCCGCCCATACTTACGAAAGTTGAGACCGTGTTTCAGATCCGATGATGTGCAATTCGCTTCAGGCCTGGCGAAGCACAGCTCCCATCGAGCGGGTAAGATATGAGCGCGTTGTGGCGTATCCCCCTTAGGGAATCACGTCGGGGTCACCAGAATGCGGTATCTGCTATCCCGCATTAGATGGGCGTCTCATGATAGGGAGCGAAAGGAGAAAGAAACGACAGGAGACGAAGTTCCTCGGGATGAGTGCGCCCAGAATGTCTTGGCACACGCTCTTTTATTATGCTCATTCAAAAGGGGGTGATTGTTTATTCAGAGCCTAGGTCAAGCCCAGGTCAGACAGGATACAAAGGATTTACAATAGCTCAAACAAGGTAAGATACCAGGTCAGACAGGATGGCAAGATTTATAATTTGATCAGGATATTCCTTCTTCACAAAGCTGCATGCCAGACAATGTAATCTCAAATGTAAATAGGCTATTTCTACAGAGGTTTAGCTCCTTGTCTCTGTACGTGCCCTGTAAAAGGTCACTGAGAAGACAGAAGCTCAATGATTACACATGAATGATACAATGTTGCAAATGCCTGAATGATATATAGTTGCAATGATACACAGTTGCAAACACATGAATGATACATAGTTACAACACCCATTAAGGGAAAAAAAAACTCCTTTTTCCTTTTCCATACAGAACAGATCATTTCCTACAATCAACAGTTCTTTCTAAATTCTGAAAAGCAACTTTTAAAATGGGGCATGAAAAAAATACATGGAAGAGATCTTTTCTTTATTTAATAATGGTGTAATTGGCAAATATGAAGGTTATCCAAGTTGATTGCTGTGATTGATCCTGTACTCCCACCCAATGTCAGTTTTCCAACTAACCAACTCCAAACCAATAAACTCCAAGACAAGCATTTCCTCAAAGATCCATTTAATTAAAGTTGTCATACTGGCACATCTGGGAAAACCCAAATCTGAGAGTTCTGGGTTTTCCCTTCCTAAAAGAAAATCAAAGAGCCATCCCCTGCATCCATCAGTCCATCACATGGCCCAATCAAATCTTCATCCCAACTGGAGACACTCCCTTCCAGGTGCAGGGCAACATGTCCTTGACTCTATGAGAAAGAATGATGTTGTGTCTAATCTTCTACCTCGCAATGAAATCCCCCCTCCCAAATTCCTAGGCACTGAATGTGACAGCCTCAAAACTTCCAAGTAAAAAAAAAAAATGGCTTCCAAGGCTGACATCCAAATCTAATCAAGTCAGTTTTGAGAGCCCCTATTATTGCATATTCAGAAATGTGGACAGGGACACCAGGGTTTTAATTGGAAGACAGTGTATATTTTTCCCTTGTACATTTGAGTTTGTTCTTGCAAAGAAATACAACAATAGCCTTGGCTATCTTTTCCTTTTGGTCAGTCCTTGTCCACTCAGCACTGGTAACATTTATGCTTGTGTACCTTTATAAATAACTTTCAAAGCTTCATTATGCTAAATGGTAATCATAAGATCTTTTTTCTTCCCTAACTTCTGGGTACAAGCTCTAACTATTGAAAATTATCTGTAAGATTGAGTTGACTTTTAAAGGCTCAACATGAGCTTCTCATTAGCCTTATTATCATTTCTGAATCATAAATATGTAAATGATGAGTTTCACATGGGAGATTTAATTCTGTGCTCTTATTTCTGATTAGCTCGAAATACACTCTGGCTCTGTCAAATAATTGGTAACACTGCACACCAATAAGGCATCTCCCAATGCTTCATCAGAAGGAGTTGAAATTAGAGGAGGCAGAGCTGTTACAATTTGACAGTTTTGTAACAGCAACTTGTTAAAATTTTAACTTGGCCATTAATATTGACCATAAATTATTAATACAGCTTTTAATACAAGAATCTTTTAATTTAAAAAAAGGAGCTCTGAGCCCAGAGAAGCACTCATGGGAAAGATAATTTTTTTGAGCAGGGATGAAAGTACTCATTTGTTCATATGTGCCTTTGTGTATGGAGGGGTGGGATTCTACCAGTTCGCACCTATTCACTAGAACCGGTTGTTAACATTCTAAGCAGTTCGGAGAATCGGTTGTTAGAAGAAATTACTGGCCTAATCCTGAAAGGAAGGCAGGAAGGAAACATTCTGGTGTTGCTTACAGAAACTGCCTCTCCGTTAATCCTTAAGGCCCAGTCCCACTGCACTTACGGATGCAGAGAGGATGTAAAACATTAAAAAAAGCTTGCCATCCGTTGGAAAATGCTATGCATTCGTTGTGTACTCACTGAATACGTGTTTCATACGCTCTATCCGTCGAACATCCATCCACTGCGATTTCATCCGTGCAAAAAGTTTTGAGCTGCACAAAACTTTTTGAATGGATGAACTTCCCGCCGCGTACGACGTACATCCGTGACATATACAGGCAACAAACGTTCTATGTCAGTTATTATCCGTTAAACGTCTGCTGTATCTACTCGGCACCCTCTGGCCATCCCCTCAACTCACATCCACTGCAGCTGAAAATGGAAAGAGGGAGTAAACAAAAGGTACACAGAACATCTACACAGCGTTAGTAGCACGGAAATAGAAAGGAAGTAAGCGTATGCATCTCATATATAAAGTATTAAAAACTGACAAAACGTTTGTATCTGGGATGTATCTCATATATTTAGGATGTCTGGAGTATGTCTAGAGTATGTAGAAAGACACCTAGCGGACAACCAATATTTTCTATAAAAAGGGGGAGAAAATCATCTGGATGCTTCCTTGAGACTGTTGCATAACACTGATGAGATTGTGCCAGGTATGTTGAGTGGTCCCACAATGAATAGGGCATTAATAAAGAGCTTTGTTTATTTTAAAATGTGTTGATCAATGAATAAATTGTTATTGATAATAAAGGTCCATATGTGTGGCAGCTGGGATGGGGGACCATACAGTCCCACTATGCTTGCACTGGAGGTTTATCTATCCCACAACTATCCTTATCTATCCCACAAGCATGCAAAGGCTTAACCATTTTTTCAAAGTTTTTACCAACATTTCATTAAGTAAACAAAATGAATCAAATAAACTTTATTAACTGTCTTAAGCAAAGATAAACTTTATTAAACAAGTAAACAACTCAGTCTCTGAGACTATTCTGAGTCACTCTGAGTCATGTCCATGGTCTCAGCTGTGAAGCGGGCAGTGACTGTGGATGTGGCTGTGGCTTGAGTGCTGGTCTGAGGTGCCATTGGGGTGCTTGGCCCCAAGGGTACAACGTGGTGTGTTCAGGAAGCTATCCAAGAGCTGACTCAGTCCCGTGAGGTTGAGAGGCCCTTCATCAAGGACTTGAGATGTCAGGCCCAATACTGATGACAGATTGTCCATTGACGGGCTTGGCTGTGGGGTGGAGGAAGGGTTGGGAGGACTGTAGTGGGGCTGTCTGGTCTGCAACTGGGTGAGGAGTGGCATCTGTGGCATCTTATGAACCTGGGCCTGGACTTGGAAGTTCTGCTTGTGCTGTGGGAAGTCCTGGTAGTCATAGCCTTGGTAGGTGAGGGGCTGTTGAAAGCCACGGATGGGCTGTGACATTGCCTGGGGTGGAGGACCAGACCTGGACCGGGTAGGAGCAGCTTCAGCTGGGCCTTGAGGGTTGTGCAGAAGTGCTGTGATCTTCTGCTTCATCACCTGGTACTCAGCCTCGGGCAGGTCCCTCAGGGTCTGGCTCACATAGGTGATGAAGGGCTTCCGGCCCGAGGATGCTCTGTCCAAATGGACCAGCTGAGAGAGAAGTTCTGTGCTGGTCTTCATTGTGTCCCTGATCTCCAACAGCACACTGTGGTCCTGGCCCTCCAGTCTGCCTCTCTGCCTACGTCCTCTGGAACTGGGGGTGGGGGTGGGTTGGCTTTTTGTGGCTGCTGCTTCTTCCTCCATTTGTGACAGCAGGGCATCATCCTCCACGGGATCCTCCAAGTCCGCCAGCATGGGGAGTGCAGCTGTCGAGGGGGTCTCTGCTGTGGGGCCCTCTGAAGACACCTGCCTGGATAGCGTAGCTGGCTCCTGGCTGGAAGAGGACTGGCTGTCTGTGGGCTGTCTGAGGGAGAGGGGTCTCAGAGGAGCTGCTCCTCAGTGGCAGATCTCACCTTCCAGGAAACTGCACTTGGCCATGACATACTTCTCCCAGTCAGTGAGCTTGACAATAGCCCCCACGGTTTTTTTGAGGTGTAGCTTGCCATACCAGGTGTGCATGTGCTTCCACCATCCAAGGAGTACTTCTGCAGTGTACCCCAGGCTCTCTGCCTTGTCTCTCCAAACTGCCTGCTTCTTCTTGGTGTCCCGATACAGTCTTTGGCCCTTTCTCCAGAGGTATTCGTTCTCCCTCAGCCATTCCTCCTCATGCTCCTCTCTCCCTTCTCCTTCTCCTTCCCTTGCCTCTTCCTCCCTCTGGCAGGGGCTTCAGCAGGGCCTTAAGGGCATCAGGCATCACCCTCAGGGCCTTCTGGAGATTGTTCAGGGCCTTCAGGGGCTTGAGCAGCAGGACCTTTAGGGGCTTGAGCAGCAGGGCCTTCAGCAGCAGGGCTTTGAGGGGCTTGAGGGCCTTGGGGCTGGTCCACCACAGCAGCAGCAGCAGCAGCAGCTTCAGAGTCAATGCCAGGGGGTGGGATGCCGGTTCTGCCCTTGTTCACCTTGCCAGGGCTTGAATGAGTAGGCACGAACTTCTTTTTCTTGCCTGACTGATGAACCATGGTGTTCCTGCAAGATGTATTTGGCAGCACGTCTTTCCCCAGTATGCTGACTGCGTGCATGCTGCATCCTTTTATATCCACGGAGCAGATGCAATTCATACCCCCCGCATGCGCAGTGAACGCTTTGCATGTGATATACATCCGTGTGGCATCCGCTTTGTTTTCTATAGGTGTACATGATGCATCTGCTTTATCTGCTATGCATCTGCCCCTTCCGCTATGCATCCGCTTTGAAATTCTCCCCCAGAACCCCTTCGGATGTGTCATCCGCTTCTATCCACTTTCATCTGTAGGCTTCTGATGAACATCCATTTAACATCCCCGCTACATACCACCCATGTCCGTTCTTTTCTGTTCTGTTTATGCAAATTTTCGCCAATTTTGGGAGTGGATGAAAACGGATGGAACCACCCCCGAAATTTTGTTCATCTGCTGTGTCCTTTATGCATACGTTTTGCATCCATTGGCCAGTGGGACCGGGTCTTTATTACATTCTTGGCAGGACTGGACTTCCTGTCTCTGGAATTTCTCTGGAGATTTTTTCCTCTCCTTTGCTGGTACTTTGCTTGTTTGGAGTGACCATTCAAAGTTACAATGGCACTGGAAAAAGTGAGTTATGACCATTTTTCACACTTACGACTGTGTCCCACAGTCATGAGAGGCCAGGCGAGGAGATGCGTGCCTCAATGTGAGTGATGTTGAGTTGGCCACGCCCAGCCAGTCACATTTCCTCTAAGCCACACCCACAAAATAAGCCATGCCAACAGAACCGGTTGCTAAAAAAAATTGAATCCCACCCCTGTATGTATGTCTTTTTTCTAAATACACCTAAAATCATCCAACCAAGCAAGCAAACAGCAAGAACAACAAGACTCCCCCTCAAGTTAATTTAAATTTAATCCAGGGAGTATTATGAGCCAAAAGTTTTCCATTTTCTTGAAAATGCTTTTTGAAGTGTAGTCCTACTGTAAAAGATTTTCTTTTCTTGAGCAATGAAAATAAATGCTTGTTTGAATTAGTAGAATAAACACCCTTGGGATAAAACTGAAGTTTGGTTGTCTTTATTTGGTCAAATATTCCAAAATTAATTGGTACTATTTACTATTAGCAAGGAAAACTGATGTAGCCTACTCAATTACTTTATCTTATTAAAAAGAATTACTATATAAATTCAGAAACTGTTTTGCAAATCATCATATTAATGTTCATTTTTACAACATTTACAATCCCACAATGTCAGCTGGATTCTCAACCATCCATCTATATTGACTTTTATCTGGAATTTTGTTGAAATGTTGCATTTTCATCTACAAATGAAGATAGTTTCCTTAAAATATTTTTTTGCACATTGAAAAGAATTTAAGAAAGAAATGAAGTCTCCACTTTTACAAATTTCCATAAAAATATTGGAGACCATAGAAAATAGATGAGAATTACCATAATTAATAGAATAATCAAGTAAATTATCCAGCGGTTGCAATATGAATAAATTCTAAGGTAGAAAATAATAATCTTTAATGGTGTAAATGATAATGTACTAGAAAAAAAGGATGAAAAGGAACCTATTAATGTTGTGAGACTGTTGAAAAATACTACCACTATAGATGTATTCTAAGAAATATTTAAAAAATTATATAGTTTGTGGTTTGTTCATTCGACTTGAGATTTGTTAGGTGTACATGTTTTTGTTTCCATATATGAAGGAAAAGTTAGCATGAGTGAATGAAATAAATTTCAGGGAATTGGTTTTCTAAGTGTACTAGGAAAGGGATCTGTGGAGATCTCAGTCATCCAGGTCATAGTTGTCTCTAAGGTTCTTTTTCAAAAGGCAACTGGATTGTTTTATCCCCGAGAAAAAATGTTTCTCTTCTCATCCAAGAAGCTTCAAGAAGCATCAGTTAACCAATGAAGCTTCCTGGATGAGAAGCAAAACATCTTCTTCCTCACAGGAAAAACAGTTGCTTTTTGAAAAAGAATATTTGAGACACTTGAGAAGGTGTTTCATAGAAATCTGACTGAGGGTACATCAATCATTATCTATTGACTGGCATCCTTTAAAGTATAAATTCAAGGTTGTTTACTGTCCAATTTGATGTTCTTTTTGTTTTTCCTTGGTTTTTTTTTTACAGTTTTCATAGTTCCCTGAAATTTTTATTAATGTCCTTTTGACAGCTTCATCTGGCTTGACTTTGACTTTTATTCTTGAAGTTAATTCTATAATTTCTGACACCCAATTTGGTTTTTTTCTGTGCCTTAGCCTTGGGCAGTCTCTTTTTATATTCATTCTATTAAAAAAAATGATTCTTCAGTTTCAGCATTTTAAAGTGAATCCTGATGGGGTCCTTGAAAATGGTGAGTGTTCAAATGGTGCTCAAGATAATATTTTCTTCTGCTTAATTTGACTTGGGACCTTCACATAAGCAGTTTGTGAATGTCCACATTTAGTCCCTAGTCCCGTCTTTGCTGTGATAACTGAACTATTTTAGTAATAAAGAAATAATTGGATCGGCAGAAACTGACTAGTCATTCTCCTGCTTCCATTCTATTTCCTAGGCCTTAGAGTGCATGTTTTCTTCTTTATTATTTCCAATTTTGGTATTCTGGTTTCCAACTATAAGCAGCCCATCTTGCTTGCCTATTTTCTTGATTTCAGATAAAGGTTTTCAATCTCCACAAAGCATAACTTTGAATAACTGACATATTACAGAGTTTGCCACAAGGTGAAATTGATATTACAGTATTCAGTTATTGACTATGTAAAATACTGTCTTTGCAGGGGTGGGATTCAGCCAGTTCAGCCCGGCTCAGGTAAAATGGATATTAAATTTACATCTGGTTTGCTGAACCAGCAGTTGAACTGACCAGCTGGCCCCGCCCACCCCTCCCTCTCAGGTATCTCCATGTGGCCCATTTTGGATGCCAGGAAGTGTAGGGTCTGGACGAAGGCTTGGGGAGGGTGAAAAACGCCCCTCCTGGAAGTTCTGGTTGGCCATGCCCACTATGGCCATGCCACTCAGCAACTGAGCAGAGAACTGGTTGTTGGGATTTTTGAATCCCACCCCGTGTCTTTGTTAGAACAGTATGATCTTTTAACTGAAAAAGTTCAATTCCACTCTTTTTCCATTGGCTGATGTCTAAGAATTCAATGAGCAGTCAGTCCACTTCATCTTTCATTATGTGAGCTTTTCAATATTCATGAATTTTACATTTCCTGTTTCCATTGTAATGATCAAATGGTAGCTTTTGATATTTTTTTTCAAAATGGCAACATCAGTACATCCCAAAGACTTTAATCTATAATTTAATATTCTGAAAGATTCTCAGCTACTCCCCAGTGGCATGTTTAATGCTATCTATATCATCAATCACATTATTTTTTTATACATTTGATAAAATTCAGGAATGGTTTAAGAACCGTGATGACGCAGTGGTTAAAATGCATTATTGCAGGCTAATTCTGCTGACTGCCAGCAGCTCAATCCTGACTGGCACTGTTCCGTCCAGCAAAGATGCGCGGTAGACCGGGTTTCAACAAATAACTCTATTAGTTAACAGCAAATAGTAACAGAACATTGGCTCAAGCCGCGGCAGCCCTTTTTATAGAGGCTTGCCTGCCGGCTTGTAGCCAATGACAGTCTTTTAACTTTGCCGCCTTTGAGTGGCTCCTAGGATTGGTTCCTAATGAACCAATCCTTTACTGGCCTTCCTGGCCAATCAGAATAGACTACTTGGAACCTTCCAAGTTATACAGAACACCCCTCCCCCTTTAGTTCAGTCCTATGTGAGTGATGTAGTCGCGCAGGTAGGTGGGGCTTCTTCTGGTCCTAGTTGACCTGCGTGGCTCATTCTCACCTAGGACTTCAAGTGGTTCAGTCAGGATCGCTGTCCCTCCGGCTCGTCTCCATGGAACCGCCTGGAAGGGTGAGTCAGCATTGCTGCTACCGCTTGAGTTGCTCAGGCCGGTGGTTTTGCCGCTCCCTCCTGGTTCAACTGGGCTGGTTGAGCTGGCCTGGCTGGCCCCTTCCAGGACGGCTTTCCTTTCGCTTGGACTACCTCCGATGGCTTCATCTAACCGTAAGTGCTCTTTTTGGTTGGTTAGATGTTCTAGTTTTAATTTCAGTGGTTCATTTTCACACCCTTTTGTATTTGTTGTGTTTCCCCCCCTTCTTGGTTTTGTTTTCATCAATTTTTATTATTTGAGGTTGCACTGTTGTTTTACGCTCGATGTTTTAGGAACGAAGCTGGTCTATGTACCGCTTCCATTCTTTTGCATCATCCACGGTTAGTCGGTAGGACCGGGGGCCTGTTATTTGTGTGATAGTGGCTGGAAGCCAGAGAGGGTCTCCAGTAAAATTCTTTGCATAGACTAGGTCGCCGATTTCAAAAGTATGGTATCGGCTGGACGAGTCGGGGGGTTTCTCACAAGTGTAATTTGGATGCAGTCTATCTAAATGGGATCTAAGTTTCCTCCCCATTAACAATTCTGCCGGGCTCTTGTTTGTTGTGCTACTGGGAGTGATGTGTTGTAATGTAAGTAAATGGTTCAGCTTGTCTGGGACATCCCCATGGTCCATTTTTTCTAGGCCTTCTTTAGTAAATCTGACCATTTGTTCAGCCCTACCATTTGCCGCTGGGTGGGCCGGCGCAGTTAGTGCATGGCGTATACCCAGGGATGCTAAGTACTGTTCAAATTGTATAGCCGTTAGTTGTGGCCCGTTGTCGGATACCAATACATCAGGTAAACCATGAGTTGCAAACAATTTGTTTAGCTGTTTTATAACAGCGTTGGTTGTTGTGGATGACATAACTATAACCTCTAACCAATTTGAATATGCATCAACGACTATTAAGAACATGTTGCCCCTGGTTGGTCCTGCAAAATCAATATGGATTCGAGACCAAGGGCCTCGTGGGGTCTCCCAGTCCCGTATGGGCGCTTGCGGTGGTGTGGGTCTAGCTCTCTGACACTTGTGGCATGTTGCAACCCAGCGTTCAATATCCTTGTCTATACCAGGCCACCAGACATAGCTCCTGGCCAGGGTTTTCATTTTTACTATGCCTGGGTGGCCCTCATGTAGCATACCCAACACCTCTTCCTACAGTCTGGATGGAATTACCACCTGATCTCCCCACAATAAGCACCCCTTTTGTAAAGACAGTTCAGTTTGTCTAGTCCGAAAAGGTTTAAAACCTTCAGTCTTTTGGCTTTTCAGCCAGCCTTTACCTACCCAAGTCAAAATATGGGCAGTCACTGGGTCTTTCGCTGTGGCTCTGGCGACATCATTTGCAGACAATGGAACTTCAGAGCAACTTCTACTTGTACAAGTCTCTACTTGTAGGGCAGCAGTGGTTGGAGCCGGGTCGTCCTCTATGGTTGGTAATGGTGCTCGGCTTAAAGCGTCTGCATGGGTGATTTGTTTCCTGGGTCGATGCAGCAAGGTATATGAATAGGCTGCCAGGAATTCTGACCACCTATTCATCCGTGGGGATAAAATGTTCGGTGTGGGTTTGTTCCCAGCCAAAATCCCCAGCAACGGTTTATGGTCAGTCACAATGGAAAATGTCCTCCCATAGAAGTATTCGTGAAAACGTTTAACTCCGGCGACGATTGCTTGGGCCTCCCTGTCTAGCTGGCTATAGTTACGTTCCGCTTTGGAGAGCGTTTTCGAGTAAAAGGCGATGGGTGCCTCTCTCCCATCAGGTAATTGGTGGCTCAGGATGGCACCGACTCTGAAAGGTGAGGCATGACAGGTGACCATCAAGGGAAGTGTGTTACTAAACTGAATAAGAACGGTGTCTGAGGTTAAGAAGTCTTTTATGCTTTGGAATGCTTTTTGTTCTTTATGACCCCAAGTCCAGACAGTTTTTTTATCTAGTAAACGGTGTAATGGTTCTGCTATCGATGCTTTGTGGGGGAGGAATACATTATAAAAGTTGATCAGACCCAAGAATGCCTGTAAGTCCATTTTATTTATTGGCCTGGGTGCATCTTTAATTGCTTTGACTTTTTTGTCTGTTGGGTGAATACCCTGATCGTCAATTAAATACCCTAAAAATTTGACATAGTTGGTAGCCAGACAGCATTTTTCCCTTTTTACTTTTAGGCCGGATTCTGTAAATTTGGTTAGCACTTCTCTTAGTCTTGCTTCTAATTGGGTCGTGTTTTTTGCTGAAATTAGGACATCATCAAAGTATGGAACGACCCCTTTTATCCCGTTTAATAGGTGTTCCATGAGGCTTTGGAAAATGCCTGGGGCAATGCTTACTCCGAATTGAAGCCTGTTGCATTTGAATGCCCCTCTATGTGTTACTATTGTTTGTGCTTCGGCCGGTATTGGGTCTACTGGAAGCTGCTGATATGCCTGAGCCAAATCGAGTTTCGTAAAAAATTTTCCTCCCCCAAGTAAGTGCAGTACGTGCTGTATGACTGGTACTGGGTATGTGCTTTGTTGTAGCACATGGTTCAGGGTAGCCTTGTAGTCTCCTCAGATGCGCACAGACTGTCAGGTTTTACAGGTATTACTATTGGAGTCTCCCACCTAGCGTGGTCAATTGGTTCTATGACCCCTTGTGCAATCAGTTTGTTTAATTGCTCATCTATTTTGGGCTTTAATGCAAAAGGGACTCGTCTGGCTTTTAACCTTCTTGGTGCTATCTGGGGATCTAAGCTGAAGGAAATTGGGGTGCCTCAATACCTGCCTAAAGTGCCGTCGAAGACGTCCTGGAATTCGTGTAGCAGGTTCTCTTCCCAATCGCTTGCGGCTATTCGGCTTACTCCGGTCATCCTGATGCCCAATGGTGTGAACCATTCGATGCCCAAGAGGCTGAGACGGTCCCAGTTGACTATGGTCAGTGGCAGGACTTCGGCGTGTTGTTTGTAAGTGACTTTGAAGTATCCTAGACCTACCACAGGAATTCTATTTCCCTGGTAGTCTTTGAGAATTAATTTTTGTTTCTTGAGTTCTTTTTGTTTTATGTTTGGAACCAACTGTCTGATTGTGTTCCAAGACACCATTGATAGGAAAGATCCTGAATCGACCTCCATTTCACAGGGGCTTCCTTCAATGGTCACTACAATTTTGACTTTTCTTCCGCTTTCCGTCTGTGCGCTTCCGATAGTGACAGTCTGGTGAGTTTTTTCTTGGTTGCTGGTTCCCTTGCTGCGTTCCCATTTCCTATCGGCTTGCCTCAGGTCAGTTCTTTGTGAGGAATTACCGTGTCTGCTCAGACTGCTGTTCTTACGATTTCGGCAGACTCTTTGAATGTGTCCCCTCTTCTTGCAAGCCCAACAGATGGCATCAAGGAACCTACACTCGGCTCGGGGGTGGTTTCCTCCACAGCCAGCGCATTCCCGCCAATTTCTTCTTCTTTCGTGCCTTTTTTGGTTCGCGTATAGGCGATGGACCTCATCGTCATCTTCTTCCATTTCTGATGACTCATCTAGGTCTTCGTGCTGTGTGGTTGTGGGAGTTTGCTTCTTTCCTCTGGGTAGGATCATCGTGTCAGTATTGGCATTCTTCAGTTTCATTGTGGCCGCTGATTTCTTTGCGGCTTCTGAGGCGGTGGCTTCCGCGATTGCTTCTGCCACAGTTATGTTAGGTCTGTTTAATAGTTTGTTTTGTAAAGTAGAGTCCTTTAGACCGAACACGTCACGATCTCGCATAGCCTCGTCCATACTCTGGAACTCGCAGGCTCCTCCCAGATGGCGGAGAGCTGCCACAAAATCTGCAATGGTCTCGTCTTCCCTCTAATCTCTTTTATAAAACTCATGTCTCTTAATAAGATTTGAGACAACCGTCGCGCAGTGAGCCTTTAGCATTCGGTTAAGCTCAGACCAGGTCATCTGTTTCACGTCTCTGGGCTTTGCCAATGCCTTTGCCATTTTGAACACGGCTGGCCCACAGTGTGTTAGAAAGACAGCCCTCTTTTGCTGATCTGAAATTTCCTCCATTTCATTGCTCTCCAGAAACATCAGGAAGCGATCAATATAAGACTCCCAATCTTCTTCATTGGGGTTAAAAGGTGCGGGCGGCGCGTTGCTACCAGCCATTTCATCTAGCGTGGTTGTTTTCTCGCCGCGTGCTTGGTCTCCACTTTTAGGACGATCCCACCTTCGTCGCCAGTGTTCCATCCGGAAAAGATGCGTGGTAGACCGGGTTCCAACAAATAACTCTTTATTAGTTAACAGCAAATAGTAACGGAACATTGGCTCAAGCCGCGGCAGTCCTTTCTATCGAGGCTTGCCAGCCGGCTTGTAGTCAATGACAGTCTTTTAACTTTGCCGCCTTTGAGCGGCTCCTAGGATTGGTTCCTAATGAACCAATTCTTTACTGGCCTTCCTGGCCAATCAGAAGAGACTACTTGGAACCTTCCAAGTTACACAGAACGGGCTCAACATTGACTCAGCCTCCCATCCTTCCGAGATCAGTAAAATGAGGACCCAGATTATGAGGGGCAATATATTGACACTCTAAACCACTTAGAGAGGGCTGTAAAGCACCATGAAGCAGTATATAAATCCAAATGCTACTGCTACTGATATTACTTTCCCCCAGACAGTATGAAATGATGCTTTCGCTATTGTCACTAAAGTGATCAGCCACCTCTGGCATTTTCTTACAATGTTGCTGCCAAATATAGGTGCCTACTTCTTTTAATTGGGCAGTTTGGATGACCATAATCTCTTGAGTAACTTTGGCTTGAGTATATATTCTTAACCTATACTCCCAGCATCTTTTGCTCCTTCTTTCCAGGAATGTTCCCTTCCTCTCATGAGGCAGCAGGGCAGCTAACATATTTTACCTAAAATAGTATTTCAAGACACATTTTTCTTCTTGTGGTCAAGGAGATAACTGTATAGATGACAAAAGCGATGGCTGTACAGTGTAATTTTTAAAACACATTCTTCAAAAATCATATTTCTTCTTATATCTTCAGCGTATTTATTCAACAAACCACAGGTGGAAAGTTATGTTCATAATGCATCATCTTTCTCATAAAATGATGAAGTAATGGAGATCTATTTTATTCTTTCCTCTCCCCTAATTTCAGCATTGTTAGGGATAACATTGTTTACCCTAACTGGTTTAGGTGAAATAATAACTATGAATCATAGTTAGTGTATGTTAGAGTGTATGCAGCTTTAACTGTGAAATAGCAATTAAAGGAGTGGTTAAGAAAACAATATAAAAGTAGCAAGACTACGGCTTGCTCACTCTCTCTGGCTTTGATGATCCCTGATTACTGCTTGGAATCAAGACTGCATTGCTCGAACGGGAGAGACAACAAAGGACTGATTTGTACGTGAACTGACATAGGATATTCTACATGGACTTTGCTAATTGAATATCCCTGAATGGACTGACTACATGGTAAATGACTAATTGGACTGTTATTTGACTATGCCATAAACTTATATTGGAATAAACTATATTCTTGATAGCACAAGCGTATCTGTTATTTTTACTGTATGTTAATAAACATACAAGCTTAGCTCACTCATTTATCTGTGTGCCTATCTGATTAACGCTGCACATTCTGTTTAGCTTGTCTACCTAACCCTGGTTGGGGAACCCAGGCTTAACAAGCATGCACATTTTCTTCTTTGTAATCAAAGAGAGAGAGACCTAAACATACCATCTGCTTTTTAAGAAGTTAAAAAACCAAAACACTTAATGGAAGTTGTGTATCGAGTTTTCAGCAATGCCTTCTACTCCATTTTGTTCCATAGAATGAACAGAGAATACTTTGAAAGGGCTTCCTGTAGCACAAATAGGCTTCTCAAAATAGATTGTCTCATGCCTATTTAGCTGGATTAGTAATTCTACTAAGATTACTTGACTTATTTAGTCACTCATAATGGAGCATTGCTACATTACTATCTGTCTTCTAGTTGGATCAGAAAGAACAATGACTCAGAGAGAAACGTAAGAAGAGCTTTCCTTTTTGAAAACTAGATGAATAGCTCTAAAAAAATGAGCTATTTTGACTCTTGAGAAAATAGCTCCTTCTGATTCATCCATCCTTGGTTGTATAGTTTAGCATCAATATCTATCAAACTGAACACATCTTGTGCTGATCCATCAAGCTGAATTGAGTCAACCAGCTGAGTGCTGACCAGGTACTTTTTTCTCCTCACAATGTCTCCAGGTCTTTGTTAATTTATTGGTTGGTCAGTCCTTAAGAGAACTAATGGAATTAATGGAATCAACCATCTTATCCCAAACGACACTTCATCATCATATTACCTTGCTCTCAAAGTCAAGAGGCAACTGGACTTTTTGTTTTTTCTTTGAAGACATTTCGCTTCTTATCCAAGAACCTTCAACTCCAACTGGATGGTGGAGAATGGAAGGATGTATATTCCTTGCAGACTCTTTGCATTATTTTGGTGAGTTGTTAAGGCCACCTGGAGTATTATCTGTGTCATCAGAGTCACCTGAATAGTGCAAAGGGGCAACCATGACCTGGATGGCTGAGAATCTCTATAGATATTGCTCTCAAAGATAACTTCAAATGCTTGGCACGAGAAATTAAGCCAGCTCTGATTTATAACTAAGGAAAGGCCTTCAGAACACCTGGATAACAAGTAAAGTATCTTGCTAATATCTGAGTAGTAAGTTGCATTCTTCGTCTTTCACACTCAAGTTTTTTTCCTCCATCTCCAACTTTTGGGATTTTGGGGTTTTTTTAAATAATTTTTATCAGAAGAAGATTTTACAAAGATTTTTTAAAAATGACAGAAGTATAGAAGAAATTTAAAAAAAACATTATAAAAGGTTAAAAGAAAAAGTAGAAGGAAAGAAGATATCCAAGGAAGCAACTTCCAATTCTCTTTGCAACTGTTACAAACATAGTAATTGCCACTTCCACTCTTTGCCATATTGCATATCATAGCTTCCTTCTTCTCATATACAAACAGTTAAAGGAATAAGTCCTGAAATAAACAGATTATTTTTATCCATTTTCAGCAAAAAGGCTATAAAGGGTTTCCAGTTTTTTATAAAAGTAATTATAGTTCCCACCTTGGTCAAACAAATCAGTTTAGCCATTTCTGCAAGCTCAGCCATCTTCACAATCCATTCCTCCATTATTGGTGTTTCAGTAGCCTTCCATCTTTGTGTACATAATAGCCTTACTGCAGTTACTTTTTCTAGTTAAATGTCCATAAGTATTAATATGAAAAGTTCTGGTTTCATCTGCAAGTTAATTTTTAAAAGTCTCTGCTTCACCTCCTGTATTTGTATCCAGTATCTTTTTACCTTTTTCAGAAATGTACCATTCTTAATAAAATGTCCCTTCATCTTTTCACATTTTCAACAGTGATTAGAAACACTTTTATACATCTTAGAAAATTTCTCTGGTGTCATACACCAACAGCAGATCATTTTTTTTAAAAAGTTTTATTTTGAATTGTAAGAAAATGTTAATTTCAGACCTTTTAACTATGGGAGAGAAGAGACCTTCTATTCCACTGATCCATTTCAACATTGCAACCAATTTGTTTTTTGTCCCATTGGCAGTCAGGTTTTTGGATGTTGAACTATCTCTTACTAATGCTAAATTTTCCAGGAATTTATAGAAGTTTGCCTATATGATTGTTCATGTAACCTTCAGGACCAACAATCCAAATTTAGTAAATTTAGTAATCAAATTTAGTAAAGAAGGCCATGCATCCTTGGAAAACTATTTGGAATAAATACTGCGGCTTTTATGACATCACAACCTTACAACACACATATATTTTTTCCAGTTTTTCTTGTGAGCCTGAAAACGTGCTTTAATATGATTCTTAAAGCTGCCACAACTTTTGTTCAGGCTCACATGGAAATGGGAAAAACAAACCTTGTATCATTATTATTATTATTATTATTATTATTATTATTGTTGTTGTTGTTGTTGTTGTTGTTGTTGTTGTTGTTGTCGTCGTTGTCGTTGTCGTTGTCGTTGTCGTTGTCTTTATTTATTTATTTAGTGAGATTCACAGCCTTTGAGGCTGGTTGATCAAAAGCTCGAGTCCTAGGTAGTCCTAGGTAGAGTCAGGTAGTGTCGGAGGATATAAGCTGTTCCAAGTAGAGTGTTTCTTTTGTAGAATCAGGATATTCAAGTCTGATAAAAGAAAAGGTGCTTTTTTCCAAGAGGCAACTGGACTTTCTTGTTTTTTTTTCCTTTGAAAACATTTTGTTTCTCATCCCAGAAATGTCTTCAATTCACCAATGTCCAGTTTTATCCTAAGTAGGCCAGTTCTCTCCATGCAAGGTAGAATCTCTAATCTGGAAAATAACTTGGAAGCCAATTGAAATGAGTGAGAAATGGTAGAAAATAAATGCAGGATTTTAGAAACCAGGAGACTGTGAGCTCTAGTCCTGTCTTAGATATGAAAGTCAGCTGTGTGACTTTGGGAAGAGGGAGTATTAGGTATGTTTGCTGCCTTGTGATATTAATAAAGGTGGGATAAACATCCAATCAATAAATAAAATTCACTGCTTGAATATTGTCTAAGGGAAGAAATTGTCTTGGATTCAAAAGACATTGAAGTTGTCTTCTACCAACTCTCTTCCATTTTTCAATCATAAAGAAATTGTGAGGTCAAAGGCACGACGGAATCAGCTTTAAGTGTAACACAGCAATAAGGAGTAATTAGCAAAGTGTAGAAGACCTAGTGACACTCTCATAAAGCCACTAGGAAGCTTTTGGTGAAGACCAGGAAGAATTTTGCTTGTTGTCTGCAATATCTTGTCAATGTTACTCTACGAAGGAGGAAATCAACACTGAGTTTTCTAAATATAGTTTAAAAAAAAAGGGGGGGGGTGTTTTCTGGAAATATTAACACATACCCCACACCATCAAGAGAGAAAGGAAGTCCTTTATCCCTCTCTCACTTTTTCTTCTCTTCACTGACCTTATTTGCAAACTTGATTTTGGTGAACATCTCCTAAAGCCCATGTCACACTGCACCAACGGATGGAAAGAGGATGTAAAACGGACAAAAAAGCTTGCCATCCATTGGTTAACGCGATGTACTCACTGCCTCCGTTTTGCTTCCTCTCTATCTGTCCAGCATCTGTTTATTGATGTTTCATCTGCTCAGAAAGTTTTGAGCTGCCCCAAACTTTTGAGCGGAAAATGTATCCAATGCATCCGTTCTGCATCCTCTAGGCATACGGGGGACATCTGTTCTGCATCCATTACGCATCTGCTATATCCGCTAGGCATCCGCTGTGCATCCGCACAACTCAAATCCGTTCCAGCGGTAAACGGATGCAGGGAGGAAGCAGAACGGACGCGCAGCATTAGTAGCACGGATGGAGAAAGGATGAAAGCAGATGCAGCTCATCCGCTCTGCATCCGCTCTGCATCCGCTCTCCATCCGCTCTGCATCTTCTACGCATCTGCTCTGCATCCTCTACGCATCCGCTCTGCATCCTCTATGCATCCTCTACGCATCCTCTATACATCCGCTCTGCATCCTCTATACATCCGCTCTGCGTCCTCCCCACATCCGTTCCTTTCCGTGTTATCCGCTCTGCTTGTGCAGATTTTTGCCCCTTTTGAGAGCGGATAACAACGGATGGAACATTTTGCTCGTCCGTTGTGTCCTTTTTGCATCTGTTGGGCAGTGTGACATGGCCTTAAAGTCAATTCCCAGGGGCAAAATGAGGAAAGGAAGGTGGGTGATTATCCAACTATCTGCCAGATATACCTATCAAATTATTCATTTCTCAGACTGCTTAAGGTAATTTAAATTCATAGCTTTTCAAATCACTGACAAGGCTTGCACACTGTGAAGAAAATGAATATTGTTAAGGGTTAAATGGACAGCTTCACACTTTAAATGCATTATACATTCACCACAGGCTGTCTCTTCATATGTGCTGCCTCCCCCCCCCCCATTCTTTCTTATTATTTTAGTTTTATAATCAAGGGTTCTTTGTAATTGTAAGCTACAAATGACGTTTTGCATGATAAGAAGAAAATTCAAACAAAAGTGTTCAAACATTAAAAAAAATGGGTACATGTACCACATTAAACATAAATTGAGGGACAAACAGGAGTTTTTTAGTGTTATAATAGTATAACTACATAAAAGTTAAAATGTATGTAACTTAATCCATAAAGATCTGTATATGATTTAATACAGTTGGTGTGATGTGAACAATAGCATGTTAGTTTGCAAGATAGTCTCTATATTAGAGAATTCATTTGCATAGTGTGAGTGTGCTTGGGAGACATCTAAACCTCGGTTGCTATTGTGGTACACTAGCCAAAATATGCCACAATTGACCAGTATTGTCCTTATCTATAATATAGAATGCTATATGTTCATGGTTCTGGTAATCTAAATTACTCTTGCTGAATCTAAGCATTATTAGGAAGCTTGTTTGATTAAAATTATGGTGAATATCTATGGAACCATAGATATTGCCAAATGGATTTGGAAGATTATGATGCTGAATGTTTGTCTAATTTATTAGCCAACTCTAGGTGGTTAACAACTTGTACAAACACTAACCAAAATAATATCAAAATGATATGAAACAAACCAACACAGATCCCTAAAGAATAAATCCATCCACCATAAACAACCACATAATCCTCAACTAATTATCTGACTTCCAAGCTCACAAATGTAGGAGGAATAACTTGATAAAGACCATGAATGAATGAATGAATGAATTACAAAAAAGTATACATGTTATGTATTTGTCTATATGAAACTAAGAATAAATGGAAGGGATAATACATCTGAATAAAAGTAGTCCAACCTTGAGGAGTGAAGTTGATTAATGCATCAAGGGAATATGTTCCTCATGTCTTTCATTTCTTTGATGTACTGTTGCTTACTTTCTCTCTGCACTTTACGTGATGTGAGTTGCTTTCTCCCAAAAGGCATAGAAAGATGAGTTCGTAAGTATATATAGTACATGTACACGAGAAAAAATAAGTGAAATTCTGGGAGTGAATTATGGAGTTCCAACAGTTGCTAAAATGAATGTCAGAAAATATGTATTGATGTTATTTAGGTTGTTTGGGTGTATTTGAAAATAGGAATACACAGACTGATGACAGCTGTACTTTACAATTCATTGGCTGGTGATACCTTTATGCTTTAGGACAAACAGAATGAATTCAGTTCAGGATGATAAACATATTTTGTGAAAGAATATATATATAAAAAAAACCAGGAGAGTATGGAAAAAGCCATTTGGAGACCCATGTATAAATGAGAAAGGTAACTTACTGGTAGATATCTACTTAGAAAAATGTCTGTTTCAGATACGTGGTTTAAGCATAACTTTATTCACACATATAAATATCAATGGAATAATATAAAACCATACTTGATTTGATTGTTCATGAGAAAAGATTGAGAAATTTAGAGAAGAGGACCATGGTCATAAGAAATTCTAAATAGACCATTTGTATGGCTGCCTTGCTTAGAGATAGACATTCTGGTTCCAATTACTGTCAAAAGTCAAGGACTGCTTTTAAATAGGTGCTGAGTGAACATGGATTGAACATAAAATGAATAGCCAATAAAGAAGTGGTTTATTTATACAAAAGGAATGAAGTAAGAAAAAGTCTCTATACTTTTTCATATATAACAATATATAGTATTGTTATACTATAACAATATAGAGGAACAATGAATATATCAAATGGAAAGAGAAGACCAAGATAGTTCTGGCTGGCTGTGATTTAGAAAAAGAGAAATTAGAAGTTTAAAGAACAAAAGGCAGTATATAAACCAGGGCATGGACCTGATGGAAGCTTGGTTTGTTTGCAAGGAATTGAGGTATGGAAATGCAAAATGAATGGTACTGTTGCAAACTGGCTTTAAATATATATTTCCCTTGCTTTATAATTTCTTATGTCTTTAATGTCTTTGATATACTGTTGGTTATTCCTTTTCTGCATTTTGCATTATGTTGCTTACTCCCAAAGGGCATACAGTTCATAAGTATACATGACTGCAAGAAAACAAGGGAAATTCAGGGAAGGAATTATGGAGTCCCTGTGCCTATTTATTTACCGATTGACTAAGGGATATGTATCTGAGTGATAGTGAATTATTGATCAATCTGTAGCCTCCCCGATTTCTTATGTTTCAATAATATCCTAAAGTTTAACATACTGACCTTTTTCAGACACGTTGGGAAGTACAGCCAGCCAGAGAGACCTCAAAATGGTAGAGCAAAATATATCAGACAGCAAAAGAAACAGTGGTTTTCTCTATCCCCTCCAAAAGTAAACTAAGCTTAAATGTACAATAAGGAGACATTCAATATAAATCCTCTTAACACCCTGAGAATTACATAGAAAATAGAAGCCTCTTTCACTTTGAAAGAAAATGCCTGAAAAATTGCAAAACAGATTTTGGCTGAAACACATTGTGTCCAGTCCAGATCTATAGAGTATTTGGTGGCTCAAATGTTTGACATTTCTCACTGTGCTGGAAAAAAAAATATAATGCATGAGTTTTGATTCCAACAAACCTGTATCCCTAAATACCTAAGAAATATAAAGACTGTTTTGATTTAAAGTCAACGAAGAGATTAATAACACAATGGCTTACTGACTCTTGTACACTATATAGTCCAATAAAAGCCACTCAGTAAATCATAGCCCTGGGCCTCTGTTTCTTGTATCTTCCACCCAAAGGAAGCATAAAGGAAGACTGCATAGATGGAAATCCAGATTCATTGTTGGGCTTCAGCACACCTTATATGTGCAGTAGTCAATTTCTTTTGAACTTATTAATGAAGACTGAGGTAAAGAATCTTTTCTGAGGAGTTACCAACAGATCAGAATTGGAAATAGGATTTGTTTAATGCACCACTTTCTGCTTCTCTCTTAAGCCCTAAAGGGATAGAATTAAATAAGACATTAACAATGGCCTAACTAAAAACATAAATATGTATGATGAATGACAGCTAACTGCTTTCCAGTGTTCAGACCTTGTCATTTGCTGCAATTGACAATTTTTGCTAAGTTCAAAAACCAACCAATTAAACAAGCCCTGAAGGAGTTTTTGAAAAGAAAACATTGCTGTAGATAACAAAAGACCAGGTATAATTTCACAGTGGTTTTAAAAAATAAAATACAATCATCGATAAGAGGCTGTTTTTCTCCCCGGAGCAGTACAAAGAACTGCTTGTATAAAAAAATACAAGTTAAAATATTACTTATTTTTAAGAGGTTTTACTGAAATTAATGTTGTTGGTTTTTTTAAAAACATACACCGCACACACATGCACATAATACTGGTGGAGGAAAAACATATACAAATCTCCAAAAACAAAACCAACAGCAAACAACAACGAAGGAACAGATTTCAAATCTATCATAGGAAAGTTCCAAAGCTTTCTGGTTTTTCTTTGAAGTTGTTTTACTTCTCACCTAAGAAGCTTCTTCAGCTCATCTTCTTGGGTGAGAAACAAAACAGCTTTATTTTATTTTATTATTTAATTTTTTGATTTGTTCATCGCTTACAAGATATAAACATGAGTAAGAATACAGGAAATAGGTATGAATAAATGTGGACAATAGGACAGGGATGGGAGGCACGATGATGCACTTATGCACACCCCTTAGAGACCTCTTAGGAATAGGGTGAGGTCAATAGTGGATAGTTTGAGGGTAAAGGAGTGGGGGTTAGAGGATATAACAACAGAGTCAGGTAGTGCATTACAAGCATTGACCACTCTGTTGCTGAAGTCGTACTTTCTGCAATCAAGTTTGAAGCGGTTTACATTGAGTTTGTATCTCTTGTGTGCTCTTGTATTGTTGTGGTTGAAGCTGAAGTAGAAGTAGTCATTGACTGGTAGGACATTGTAGCAGATAATTTAGTGTGCTATGCTTAAGTTTAACCATAGGTGACGTAGTTCAAGGCTGTCCAAGTCCAAAATCTCAAGCCTGGTGATAGAGGGTATTCTGTTGTGAGCAGAAGAGTGTAGTACTCTTCTTGTTAAATATTTCTGGACTCGCTCGATCGCTCGATTGTATTAATGTCTGATGTGTAGTGTGGATTCCAGACTGATGAGCTATATTTGAGTATTGGTCTGGCAAAAGTTTTGTATGCTCTAGTTAGCAATTCGATTGTTCTGGAGGAGAAGCTTTGTAAGATTACATTTACAACTCTTAATGCCTTTTTGGCAATGCTGTTACAGTGAGCTCTGGCACTTAGGTCATTTGATATGTGAACTCCAAGGTCCTTGACAGAGTGAGGATCATCAACGAGATCATATCTGCCTTGTTTGTATTGGTGTCCTGATTTTTTTTTTTTAAGCAATGTGTTGGACAGAGCATTTGTTGGTTGAGATTTGGAGTTGCCAGATGTTTGACCATTCAGACACATAATCTAGGTCGCTTTGAAGGATAGTTGCACTGTCAGTGGTGTTGAATAGTTTTACGTCATCTGCAAGGAGGATGCAGTTGCTTATAAGGTGATCACAAAGGTCATTTACATAGAGTATAAAGAGTGTGGGTTCTAGAACGATGCCTTGGGGGACACTGCTGTTAACTGGAGCAGTTAACAGCTTCAAAGAAAAACCAGAAAGTCAAGTTGCCTCTTGAAAAAACATCTTTAGGACAACCATGACCATGATGACTGAGAATCTCCATAGACATTTATCATAGGAAAGAAATAATAATAATTAATAGTGTGATGGAAAGGAAAGAAAATGGCCAGTGTAGTGTAACGTATTGTATTGGTGAAGGGATCAAGCTAGAAGCCAGGAGATGGTGAATTCTAGTTCACAAAGCACAAAGCACTGAAGCACAAAGCCAGCTGGGTGACTTTGGGCCAGTCATTCTCTCTCTTAGGCCTAGGAAGCAGGCAACCAAAAATCATTTCCCAAAATTTTGCCACAGAAACTCTGGGAACTAGTTCAAACAGTTGACCGATGGGATAGCTGCCTTAAAATCTCACAACAGCCCTAGTGGCTGAATGTAATCTGGATTCCCATGAGGAGTTGCATTCCAGAGGACCAGGAGACAGTGAAATTTTGATAGTTTGGTTAGGAGGAAGAAGGTCAAGACAGCTCTTTCCTAGATGTTCTCAGAGTGTATCTTTAATGATGCAAATGAATAAGTTCTAGTCCCACCTTAGCCATGAGAGTCAGTCTGGGTGACTCTGGCCAGTCAGTTTTTCTCAGCCCAACTCACCTCACAAGTTTTTGTTAAGGGGAAAATAGGAGGAGAAAGGTGTGTTAGATATGTTTGCCACCTTGAATTATTTGTAAAAATAATAAAGGTGGGATACAAATAAATACATAAGATTGCTTTAGTTTGGCAAGGTTTCTGACTATAGATGAGGAAAATAAAGGAAACAGCTCAGAAGTAACTCTGTGTCTTTCTCGGTTTAGGGGGTCAGCTCATCAGGCCTCATGACAAATAAGTGAACTTATTTTCCTCTTTCCGTCATTCCAATGGCTGGCTCATGCCACAGCAGAACAGCCATACCAAACCATTAATAACCACACACCACATAGAGAAAAAACATTGAGATGTTTTTGTTTTTTTAAAAACCAATAGATAAAAGTGCCTTTCAAAAATGATTGAGCCATACATCTCTTGAAAAGTTAGAAATAATGCTACTTTTTCAATTTCTCAAAATAATTATCCTAGGAGTATCCCAAGCCTGATACAAGAAGATTTCAAAAATAGCATATTTCTAAAGTTTGGATACATAATTTAACATGACACTGGCACCTTTAAGACTAAAATGTTTCCCTGTAAACCAATTTTTATATATTATAACATTATCCTCAAAGAATGTCAATGATTCACAAGAACAAATCATGAGTCAGTGACACCCACAATTTTATATCACCAGCAGAGAAAATTTTATTTCTATGCTTTCAAATACATTCTTTAGGTACACTAAACTATGATTTATGATTTCTGACCTATTATCAGGAATGGGATGCTACCGGTTCAGCCTGGTTCTATAGAACCGGTAGCTCTGAAGAGCAGCAGACACCAAACTGGTTCGCTGTGATGAACTTTTGGTCACTTGTTTGGCCCGCTCGCCTGCCTGGGCTCTTGGCTGTCCTATATTTCCTGCTTTTTCAACCTCAGCTGCTTTGCGTGGCACAACTGAGGTTGAAAAAGCAGGAAAGAAGAGGATTTTCAAATGCTTTGTGCACCTTCACGCAGCGCTTGTCAGCTGTCTGGGAGACACTGGCGATGTTTTGTTGCAAATGCTGTACATACATGCACAGCGTGCATCAGGTGTGTGTGCGCGCAAAGCATGCACGCACGTGCAAAACACACTCTCACCAAACTGGTAGTAACACTGGTTGAATCTGTTTTTGCTGTTTATATGCACACTTATGAGCTTCTGCACTGGGGAAAAATTCCTTGTGTGTCCAATCACACTTGGCCGATAAAGAATTCAGGAATTTTCTTCGCCGAGAAGCAAATATGGTCGATTTTTAAAAAGAGCAACCAGCAGCAATTTTCCTTATGAAATTCCACCTTGAGTCATGTCCCAGTGTCTGTTTTAGCATTTGGTTTGAAAATTTTTTTGGATGTTCCACAATCTTCTGTGCCCCTGACCCTGGCATCAGGAATTTTCTTCACCTCATATCAAATATGGTTGCTTTTTATAAACAGCAACCAGAACCAATCCCACTCAGATTTGGGGTGGTATTTCATACTTGAAAATGCTGTTTGTTGCTGTTTAAAAAAACCAACCATGTCTGGTGCCTGGCAAAGAAAATTCCTGATTCCAGTGGCATTGATTTTTAACAATTATTGGATATAGGAACCTGGGAACAGTTGTGTTGTTGGACTGGGACAAGAATTTACCCCATCTTTCTTCTGCTAACTTTAACCATCTATAATTCTTCCTTTCTCTTACATAATTTCAGGTTGGCATCCCTCCTTGAAATGCTAAGGGATTTTGTCCTTTAAAAAGTTCATTGTAGCTCCCTGGGTACTTTCATAATGTGCAGAAACAGCTCTTTCCCTGAAGACTTTCAGATGAACATAGAACATTTCTGTAGAAATTTCTATTGAAAAAGAAAAAAAAATTGTTTGGCATGCAAACAGAATCGGACAAAATCCTCAAAAGATCCCCATCAAATTTTAGGAGAATGAAATTGCCTCAGCATTTGAAGAATGGATATTTCACTCACCAATCACTTCACTAAGTGCTTTTCAAATGCTTTGCACTGCCCAAATTATTTTAATCTAATAACTATTTGTTCTTTCGGTGGCTAAAGGTTTTAAGCTATACAACAAAGTCAATAATCTTGGCACCACATCAGAGAATAAAACAAATTCCATACCAGCACTAGCCACCAAAACTCATTCAAGTGCAAAGAATAGCAGACATGTATAAAAAGAATAGTAAAATTAGAATCAGTGTGTACTCTAGCTGGTTAAGTTTTTAATAGAAAATCTTTAATTTGCCTATGAAATTCTCAAAGAAAAAAATAGATTTTCATTGCAAGAGCAATTAAGTTCAGCTACAGACCATCAAATGCAGACAAAAAAAAAAAGATAATATTTTAATAGCAAAAGGATGTATTGAGAAGGGAGCAGAATCTATCCCCCCAATAGTTATTTCTCCATTTTTCTTACTATTGAGCATATTTCTAGAAGGAAAGTCAAATTAGGTGCGAATGCTATTTTGACAACAAAATACAGACTGCTGAGCCATGGGAGATGATGGTACACTTCAGATCTTTATCTTTTTTCTTTTTAGTCTTAAAAATGGCTTCATTCCCAATTTCATACAGGATTGGGTTTAAACAAATTGGTTTGCCATCATCACATCTCACTGAACCATAAACTGCAAAGGCTGACAGATATAATAGAATGTTTTCCTATTAAACCAGCAGGGCAGAGCACAGGGTACTCAGAATCCTACATCCAATTCCACATTTGCTATGCATTCTTGCAAGGTTTTCCTTCTCATATTCCTTTTTTCCTCTTCTGGTAAAAGGAACCTAACTCATATGAGAACAAATTTACAACCTAAATTGAGCTGTGGTGGTGTAGTGGTTAGAATGCAGTACTGCAGGCTACTTCTGCTGACTGACTGCAATTTGGCAATTCAAAACCTCACCAGTCTCAAGGCTCCTATCCTTCTGAGATCTGTAAAATGAGGACCCAGGTTGTTGGGGGCAATATGCTGACTCTGTAAACAGCTTAGAGAGACTCTGTAAAGCACTATGGAGTGGTATATAAGTCTAAGTGCTACTGCTAAAGATGATGTCTTCCAACAAAAACTGATTCTCAAAGGATTAAAAAACTGAAATGAATATCCATATTGAAACAAATAAAATGCAATAAAACAACATAATGAAGGATGACTCTTAAGAAATATTGCTTTGAAATAAAAAGCTACAGTGAAAGAATATACTAGTACATGAGTGAAAACTAATTAGATCTCTAGAATGGGCCAACACAGAGACAGATAAAGGTCCAATAAATAGGTCTCTGCAAGTACAGTATACACATCTTCAGAAGAACATCTTGTAGATTTAATGTCCAAGCAACCTTAACATTAGACAGGATTTTTTTGGATGTGTTAATAGATCTATAAGTTAATAAACCTGTAGACCTTTAAATGTTGTCAGATCAAATCTCATCAATTCTGGTTGGCACAGTGAGGAAAAATAAGAGCTAGAATCCAGAACATCCAGAGAACTACAACATTTAGATGTTCTCCACTGCTGCGTTTGCTGGTATTAACCTACCATCTGCAATATTCTCTGGTGGCTAATGTGTGTATCCTTGCACTTGTCATGTCCATTCAGTTTAATTTACAGTATTGAATTAATCTATCAAGGGGAGTGTTATTGATTCCTCCCTCCCTTTGTGACATCAGCTTCACAATCAGGAAGGAGACTTGTCACTCAAAGAATGGTAATATAGAGTACCTCCTCCCATCTTAAATTCCAGAAGTGAGGTGACTCAGAAGGGAGGGGTTGGTCCAAGGATGGATCTGAGAAGAACTTAGAAGTTTTCCCACTGTCAAACTGACCAGTTTTAGGGGATTGGCTTATTCTCCAAAACAGTAGAAGGCAAGACAAGAAGCCATGGATAGAAGCTTGTTAAAGAGAGAGCCTATTTAGGAATAAGGAAATTCTTTTCTGACAATAAGAACAATTAATTAATGGAATAGCTTGCTTCCTAGAATTGTGGGTGCTCCATCACTGGAAGTTTTCAAAAATAGACTGGACAACCATTTGTCTGGGATGGGATAAGGTTTCCTGCCTTGTGCAGGGGTTGGATGGCACAGAGTCATGGTGGCGTAATGGTTAAAGTGCAGTACTGCAGGCTACTTCTGCTGACTGCTAATTGTCAGCAGTTTAGTAGTTTCTCACCAGGCTCAAGGTTGACTCAGCCACCCATCCTTCCAAGGTGGGTAAAATGAGGACCCAAATTGTTTTGGGGAGCAATGTGGTGACTCTGTAAACCAATTAGAGAGGGCTGTAAAACAGAGGTGGTATTTTACCGGTTCTGTCCACTTCTGGCGAGCCGGTAGCAGCGATGAGCAGCGGAGACTGAACCAGTTCTCTCTGCTGCTCTGCTGTTGGGTCTGCCCACCCGTCCGCCCATACTTACCTTTATCCACTGAAATTGAAGCGCAGCTGCTTTGTGCAGCACAGCAGAGTGCCGCGTGGCAGCTGCTGAAGTGACCGGGATCGTGCAGGCTTGCATGAGGCAAGTTACAATGCCTCTGCACCTGCGCAAATGACTGTGTGCCTCTGCAAAGTGTGCATTTGGCATGCATGCGCACACAAAGTGTGTGCATGCATGCAAAGCGTGCCCAGCAAGCCACACCCACCGAACCGGTGGAACAATAGTTGAATCCTACCATTGCTGTAAAAGCACTGTGAAGTGGTATATGAGTCTAAGTGCTATTGCTGTTGCTATTAAAAAACCTCTTAGGTCCCTTCCAGCCCTACAGTTCTGTATTCTAGATTATATTTATTGTCAGGAAAGGTAAGGATTAGCAACAGTCACAGTTGGAGTGCCCAAGAACTTGCATATTACATATGTTTTCTTTTATTTGAAGCTTCCTTGAGTTATTTACTAATCCAGTAGGCTTTAAATTTATTATTAAATAAATAAATAAATAAATAAATAAATACTTGTATATAATTGTGAATTGTTTAAAAAAATGTCTATCTAAGGCAGCTCCAGGTCACACAAGGCCTAGAAATTTTGGATAATTTCTTAAAACGGCCTTGCAGTCTCTGAAAAGGGTGAAAAGGTATATGCCATTCTTGCACGCTTTTTGGAGGCTTCAGGGATTGTGTGAGTGCAGGACCGTTTTGTGCAACTGCCACAGGGACCAGAGGCTGGGCATAGCACCAAAAAGGACATGGTGTGCCACCTGTGACACACAGGTCATAGATTAATCATTATTATGGTAGGCAATGGAGTATGTGTGCGGGGGAGTCAAGATGGCCGTTAGGGCAACAGGTTCAAAATCTGTCCCTTAGTATGTCTATGAGACATCATATACATATTCAAACTAGGTAAGATTTAAAAATTCTTGATCGTTTTAATCCCTTCCCATGGGCATTAGAGATAGTTGTTGAATAGTTTTCCTCAAAATACACTTTCATATACACTTTCATAATCACTTTCATTGATTAAATATTTGGGTCAGAGTTGCTAACTTTAAATGCTTTTTTTTTTCCTTTCTAGACTAATGAATACATAAAGACAATATATATCAAGGGAAATAAGTAAGAAATTATCCTAGCCATTTTTGCAGTGACAACAAAAACAATGTACATATATATTTGATTATGTCACTGAGAGCAAATAATTCTTCTGAAGGACAATGGAAACCAAATGGCTTATTCCCCCACCCCAAATGAATGCTCAAAGAATTAAACAGAGAGGGGTAACCTCAAATAGTTTGGGTTCAGCTCTAAACAGTTTTAAAAATTCAGAAAAAAGGCCATGTCAAAGGGATTGTGAGGAAGATTACCACATTCAAATGACACATCATACTGTTGGACTCAAAACAGAATTAAGAGCACAGATTCTATTTTTGCATCATGCCTGTAACATATATCAATCTTTGATCTTCAAGAAATTATGTAATTAAAGTATTCACCATTTTGGATGGCAATCTGTACTAAAATCATTTGATTATAGCTCTAGAAGGAAAAGGAATCTGGCATATATGGCTTTGAACCTGTGTCACTTCAGGTAATCAGTGTACTTTAGATTAATCAACATTTCTTTGAACTTAATTTCAGCCTTGTTACATGTTTCTCAACAGCCATCAGCCTCTAAAAGGCTATCTCAAATCCATTTTCAATGCCAGTAGCTTCTTCCTGAAAAACAGGAAGAAAGCATATTTAAAAAAAAAAAAATGGAGAAAGAAGGAAAAAAAGTGTTGTTGAGCAAAACCAATATTCCCAGACTTCCTTAAATAATCTGATAGCCAGTTGTCAGCTTGCTTAATTGGTAATGTGTCTTCCTCACCTAATATTGGGAATTTGTAATTAACAATAAAATAATATTAATGTAGCTGAGTAGATAACCAATACATATTCACATCAGAAATATCCAGTGTTTAAAACCCCTCTTTCTGGTGGGACAGAATTTCATGTAAACCAAGTTTCAAGTGCCAGTAAGAAAGACTGTCCTGTAGATTTTTCTCCTATCAATATTTTCAGATTGGAACTGTAACATATAGAACAGGGGTGTCAAACTCAATTTCAATGAGGGCCACATCAGGATTGTGTTTGATCGTGGGGGGTCGGTGTTCCGTCCGGAAAAACGCGAGGTAGACCGGGTTCCAACAACAAAGTCTTTATTTCAGAACAGTTGCAAAACGGAACATTGGCTCAAGCCGCGACAGCCCTTTTATGCTTTTCTGTCTGCCGGCTTGTAGCCAATGGCATTCATTTGATTTTGCCGCCTTTGTGCGGCTTCGGGGATTGGTTCCTTTTGAACCTATCCCCATTAGTTTTTAGTAACCAATCAGAATGAGTTATTTGGAGTCTACTATATTTATACAGAACAGTCGGGATGGGCCTGGTGAGCTTGATATCACTGTGTCAGGGGCACCTGTGCTCTTTCAGCGAAAACAGGCTCCTAAGCTCCATTTTCAGTTGCAATGTTGTCCTGTAGCCCTCTGCAAACCAAAACGGAGTTTGGGTGGGCTATGCGTGCCCCCCCCCCGACCCCATTTTTGTCCACAACAGCCTCCTGCAGTCCTCTGCTCCATTTTTACTGGCAGAGGGTTGCAGGAGTTAATTGCGGCCAAAAACAGAGCCTGGGAGTGCCGCGTGGGGTTCTCCTGAGCTCCATTTTCATTGGCAAAGGCACCATGGGCCAGTCCTTTGCTGTTTCCGTAGTAGCCTTTGTGGGCCAGATCTAAGCGCCCCATGGGCTGGATCTGGCCGCTGGGCCTTGAGTTAGATACCCCTGATATAGAATAAATAATTGACTATGGGTCTATCTTTTCCTTATTTCTAAAGAAATACAGCTGCTGTGTTCCCAATACTAATTTGGCATGGCCAGCTTCTTAGGTTGAAGTTTTACCTGTCATTCAAAATGCTTGGAGACAATTTTTTATACTTTCCTTCAATTTTTGCACACTTCTTCTAAAAAGTACAGAGAAATTCTGTACAAAAACTGCCCAATCCACAGAGCAATTGGATAGAAAGCAGCCCAGTTCAGAAAGCAGCCCAGCTTACAGTGTGATGAGTCCAATGGTAATTTATCCTAATGTGCTCCCAATTCCTGAATGTTACTAGGAAATCCCAGAGGTTCATTATCTCATTATTCAGCAGGGAGAAAATGTGACAGTGTGGGTGTGTTAGGAATGGAACAGAATATGCAAAAAGCATTCGATAATTATGAGATGATAAAACTCCAAATTTTATAGAAACCAGTGCAGGGATTTTCATGTTGTAGAATTGAGATGTTAAGTCCTCAAAACCATCCTGATTTCCACCTGAAGAGGAATTATATGGAATCTGAATCATTAATAGGGAATGAAATATGGCTCATTTCAAATGGTCTGTTGCAGGCTTAACCTAATTATAAACCCCAGAGTGGTTAATACTCTGGTCTTTTCCCAAATATTTCTTGTAGGTATGGGCATCAGCTTCTAACACAGAATAAAATGGGATAATTTAGAATGGTTAATAACTTACTTGTGACATATGGAGGTGTCTAATGCATCCTGGTCCTGATTCAAATTCTACTGTGAAGCTTCAGCTCTGGCATGCAATTCAGAAGCTCAGTAGCATAATGAGAAGAATTTTTAAAATAATACCTTTAGTGCTTCCTAGAATAATAAAATATATTGAAAGGAAGGGACAATATCATATTTAGTGACTACGATATCTTCCCTTAAATCAAAGTGACTTCTACTGTTAATGGTTGCTCCAATCCTAGCATCTTGGATGCTGATGAAGAGAAATTGCTAGTGGAGAGAAATGGAGATATTCTTAATTTAACTTTTCACTCACTTCTCTGCTTCTTATATCTTATCCTTCGAAGAAAATGCCTATGTTTCCTATCTAGCTGACTAGTTTAAGGACTAAAGTGTCTTTAGTCACTTTAAGGGGAATATGGGAATCCCTTAAATGGAAAGGGGGAATATGCTAATCCCTTTAGTTTTCTTCCCACTCTCTGCAGGTCATCTCCAATCCTTTCCCGAACAGGATTTTTTTAAAATTCTTTTGCATCCCACTTCCCTTTGCAAGGATCCTGTCTGACCAGAGACTTCCAAGCAATAATCAGTGTTCCAGTTGGGCTTACAGCTCTGTATGTGTGTGAGAGAGAGAGGGGGGGGGAAAGGGAGAGGGAGAGAGAAAGATAGAAAATCTGACATGCCCATGTGCCAGCACCAAGAATTTGTGTCCAGAGCAATTACCAAGACCTTTAATGATGAACAGTCTTAGATCAGCAGTCACCAACTGGTGGACTGTGGATCACTGGTGGTCTGCGAGAAAATTGTGGTGGCCCAAAGAAAAATTATTTGCATTTTTTATATTGCACAAAATACTATTTATCTTAAAAAAAAATCATATTAGTGGTCCGCGGGATTTAAAATTATGAATTTAGTGGTCCCTGAGGTCCGAAAAGTTGGTGACCCCTGTCTTAGATGATACACAGATAGTCTTCAATTTATTACCACAATTGAGCCCAAAATTTCTGTTGTCGAGTGAGACATCTGTTAAGTGAGTGTTGCTCGATTTTACAACCTTTTGTGCCATAGTTGTTAAATGAATCGCTGAAGTTGTTAAAGTAATAAGACATAAGACATTTTGTTAAGTGAATCTGGCTTCCCCATGAGTTTGCTTGTCAGAAGGTTGCAAAGAATGATCACTTAGGACACTGCTACCGTCATAACTATGAGTCAGTTGCCAGGCATCTGAATTTTGATTGCATAACCAGGGGGATAGTGCAATGGTTGTTACTGTGAAAAACAGTCATCATAATTCACTTTTTTCAGTGCTGTTGTAACTTCAAATGAACTGTTGTTAAGTTGAGGACTACCTGTGTACATATGTATACACACATGTGTATACATATACACATACTCAGACACACACATGCACACAAACAAGGAGCCATATCAAGAGATATGATATGATAACTGATCAGTAGAATGGATCTGGTACTTCTGTGTAGATAGTATTGGAGTACAAATAGATAGGAATTACATAAATATCTCAACAAGGATAGCAAGGATGTTTAAGAATAAATCAGAGAAATGTTGGAAGTGTCATCAGATACCTGGATCATATTACCATATGTGATGAATGTGTGTGGAAGCCAAGAGATACTGGACTAAAATTCATACATGGCTGGAAAAAATGACAAAACAGTATATAAACTTGAAACCAGACATATTTTTATTGGGTATCTTACCTGAAGGATACAGTAAAGAATTGACATATTTGATTATAAATGTTTTGACAGCAGCTAGAATTGTATTTGCCAAAAATTGGAAAAGTGAAAAAATTCCGATAGAAAAGGAGGTGATTAAGAAAATAATGGAATGTGCAGAAATGAGAAAATTGACATTAGCAATCAGAGAGCAAGAAGACAAAGAATATTATAAAATTTGGGAGTTATTTTATCAATGGTTAAATAAGACAATAGGGAAATAAAATACAATACAATATAAATACAATATTATAGTAAAGATAAGACAGTGTAATATTATAGTCGACTACAATGAAATGAATATTATGAACTAGGTTTTGTAAAAGTTGAAACTTGCTCGAAAAGGATGATGTGAATTGATAATTAAAGTCCAATAAGGAGTTAATAATAATATAATATGCATAGTTGATTTATATAATACGAATTTTAATAATGTATCTAGAAGGGAAAGACAGTTGATATTGTGCACAAGAAGATATGTACCAATCGACACACTGTACAATGGAAAGATGGTTTTATGTTTTGTTTTTATGTTTGTATTTGTTTATGTTTGTTAAAAATAAAAAAATTGGGGAAAAAAATTACATAAATCTAAACTCAAAAATTGATTGGTAAAGAATAGAATGAATTATCAAGCAGGAGATAAACCAATGTTATGCCTGAGTGGTTATTTCTCTTAATTTTTCAAATAAAAGCACAAGGCATTCGGTAGAGGTGGCCAATCTAACAAACAAAACAATACAAAATTGATTCAAACCAAAACATATTTAGATATGAATGAATCTATTCACTGTTGCATTTTTCCCATGCTCTCTGTTTAAATTAATTTTGTCTCATATTTTCTCCCCAATTAATCTTTTTTTAAAAAAATAAGAAAAAGTGCCTTCAAAAGCCTGGTTATTATTTTTTTTTAAATATGTTTTTCTTCATATAAAGTCTTCTAAATTATAGATTCGAAAGTTTGGATAACTGTCAACTAGATCCTGATGAGAAACTTTGTGGGAACTTTGTGAGAAACTTTGCGTGAACAGAAAAGGTAAGTCAGCTTTCTCTCTCAAATTGTGTGGAAGGTACAGATTAGAGGATGAATGGGAGGTAAAATGAGCAACGAGACTCCAGGTACGTAATGGAAAAGAATTGAACTGGGGGCCCCAATAGCCTGAAATTTACCCATCCTAAATGTTCTTGAAATCCTATATTTGTTCCCCTGCATTGTACTAGAATATTCCCACTGCTGGTGAAAAGGCTAGACTATACATATGTACAGGTAGTCCTCGATTTACAACATCACTCATTTAGTGACTGTTCAAAGTTACAATGGCACTGAAAAGAGGGACTTATGACCATTTTTCACAGGTATGACCTTTACAGCAATCCCATGATCATGAGATCAAAATTCAGATGATTGGCAACTAGTTCATACTTATGATGGTTGCAGTGTCCCGGGTTCATGCGATCACCTTTTGCGACCATTTTTCACAAGCAAAATCAATGGAGAAGTCAGATTCACTTAATGACTGGGTTACTAGCTTATCAACTGAAGTAAGAAAGGTCATAAAAAAGAAAGGTCACTTAAAAACTGGTCTCCTTTAACAACAGAAATTTTGGGCTCAGTTGTGGTTGTAAATTGAGGACTTCCTATCTTTATCTAGGTGCCACAAATTGATCCTGGCCAGAACCCACAAAAACATATTTTCAGGTTGATATTTCTGATTTCCCAGGCAGAGAATGGCTTAAAATATCCTACCTAACTCCTACCTAGAGTTGCCCTCACCAACTCTAGCTGCTTGAAGTAGCATTATACAGTCTGGGAATAAATTATACATTTGTGGATGGCATTTCTGCTCTAAATAATTCAGTTACTTTAAATTCTGTCTAAATACTCTTTTCACCTATAATTTATGAAAAAATAATGCTCTTGACAGACCAAAAAGAAAAAAGGAAAGAAAAAGCCCTACCAGAAATAAGCTGAAAAATCAGGAAGATGTGGGGTGTTGTTTTTGAGAGAAAGTGAAGAAGGAAACGGCACCACATGCCAAATGCATTCCTAATTTATTCAGTGTTACAAAATCCTGTCAGCAGAGGTTGAACATTTTGAGATGAATGAGGTACATGATTCATATATTTAATAGCTTGTTTACAAAGTGCTCATACCCATCTAATTTGCACAATGGGTCTCCCTCCCCTCCCCAACTCCCTCTGCGGTTGCGGCTTCTTGACAACTTTGCTGAAAGTGACAGTTGAATATTGCAGGCTTTGGGCAAATAGGCACTTTAATCTCTCTCCATCTTGGCCTTCTGTGGAAGAAGACAAAGGCTGGGAAATGGAGACCATTTTTAAATAAGAAAACTATGGGGAAATGTCTGGAGTCAAAGTCTTGGGCAGTTTTCTCCCACAAATTAGAGCTTCTTCTCAATTCAATGGCAATTCCACATTTATATTGTCAGGTAGAAGCCATGATTTAAGTCAGGGGTGGGCAACAATGGCTCCTTTATTTCTTGCAGACTTCAACTCCCAGAATTCCTGAGCCAGGGGTAGGCAAGTATGGCCCCTTTATGTCTTGCAGACTTCTGGGAATTGAAGTCTATAAGACATAAAGGAGCCATACTTGCCTATCCCTGATTTAAATAAATTTAAAGTGTCAAAGTAGACAACACTGATTCTCTCTCTCTCTCTCTCTCTCTTCCTCCCTCCCTCTCATTTTTAATTAAGATTAGCAAGACAAAGTGCACCTAAGCTGTTTCAAAAATCAAGACAGTGTCTTTACCTCTTCACAAAGCCCTTTAGCTTTTCTAGATATGCCATCCGTTCAAAGACATAAAAAGTATAGAGGCTTTGATTGCCTGGTAACAGCCACTATCATGACTTTTTGGATTTCTCCTGCAAACATCTCTGGCCAAGTTGCTGGTCACTTTATTGCTGTAATGCTGAAGACATGGGTGGTTTGTTTGTTTTTTACATTTTTGGGGGGTGGGTGGGAGAGAGCAGATAGACTGGCCGAGACAGGGAAGTGAATGGATGAATTATATTTGACTTAATTTAATGAAAATGGAAATTGAGTGAGAGTCAGTTGTAATTAAAGAAATGCAGTTGATACAATTACTCTCCACATGTTTAATAACTTTCCTATCCACAGAGGCATGCACTATGCTAGAATTCAGGTTGTATGTACAAATTAGAAAAATTAGAATATCGTGCAAAAGTTCATTTATTTCAATAATGCAACTTAAAAAGTGAACCTAACATATGAGGTAGACTCATTACATGCAGAGCAAGATAGTTCAAGCCGTGATGTGTCATCATTGAGATGATTATGGCTTGCAGCTCATGAAAACCCCAAATCCACAATCTCAGAAAATTAGAATATTGTGAAAAGGTTCAATATTCTAGGCTCAAAGTGTCCCACCCTAATCAGCTAACTAAGCCATAACACCTGCAAAGGGTTCCTGAGCCTTTAAATGGTCTCTCAGTCTGGTTCAGTAGGAATCACAATCATGGGAAAGAGTGCTGAGCTGACAGTTGTGCAGAAAACCCTCACTGACATCCTCCATAAGGAGGGAAAGCCTCAAAAGGTAATTGCAAAAGAAGTTGGATGTTCCCAAAGTGCTGTATCAAAGCACATGAATAGAAAGTTATGTGGAAGGGAAAAGTGTGGAAGAAAAAGGTGTATAACAGCAGGGATGACCGCAGCCTGGAGAGGATTGTCAGGAAAAGGCCATTCAAAAGTGTTGGAGACTTTCACAAGGAGTGGACTGAGGCTGGAGTCAGTGCATCAAGAGCCATCACACACAGACAGATCTTGGACATGGGCTTCAAATGTTGTATTCCTCGTCAAGCCGCTCCTGAACAACAAACAACATCAGAAGCATCTTACCTGGGCTAAAGAAAAACAGACCTGGTCTGTTGCTCAGAGGTCCAAAGTCTTCTTTTCTGATGAGAGCAACTTCTGCATCTCATTTGGAAACCAAGGACCCAGAGTCTGGAGGAAGAATGGAGAGGCACACACTGCAAGATGCTTGAAGTCCAGTGTGAAGTTTCCACAATCTGTGTTGATATGGGGAGCCATGTCATCTGCTGGTGTTGGTCCACTGTGCTTCATTAAGTCCAGTAAGTTGTATTACTGAAATAAATGAACTTTTGCATGATGTTCTAATTTTTCGAGTTTCACCTGTACTTCTAAAATATCAAAATTGTCAAAGGAGTTGTAGCATGTGCAATGGCAAGTAGTGATTGGGGAAAAAAACAATGACCGTTTTGGGGCTGCACAACTGAAGCATAAATCTAATTGTTTATAAAGGAGATGTCAGTAAAAGCAATAATTTATTAGGAACACAAACATATTTTAATTTAAAAATAATTGTGATATAGAACTTCATCAGAGAGTGACACATTAATAAAATAATGGGCTTAATGATTTGGGCCCAGAGATTTAAGTAAATTTTTAGTTTGTAAGGAGATGAAAATATCCCTTTCCCTGCCCTTGAGGAAGAAATGCTATCATTTTAGAAGTGTGATTTTACAATATTAGTACTGAATAATGTCTTTTTCCTTATTCTCTTATATTCTGTCATAGAAAATACTTGATATAGAATTGTTTAGGTTGGGAATATTTTATTCTAGGAAAATGCATAATTAAACTACCTGTGCAAATCTGTTTCTCTTTGGTGTTCCTAATAAAATTACAGTTATACAATTTGTGATAGTAGCTATAGCAATGCCAAAACAATGGAGGACTCTCATTCTACTTTAAAAGCCAGAAAATGCCAATTTAAAATGGCAAAAATCAATTGAAGGATATCAGCAGGATAGTCCTGCAAAAAGAGTAGGCCTTCCCACTCCCAAACCTTGGCAACTGGCATTTAATAAACTACTGCCATACTTATCTTTAGCAGTCGGAGCCAGATTTGTATTTCATAAGGCTGTCTTATCATATTTTACAACTGATATTGATTTCAGCTAATGTACCATGTGAAGAACGATTCAATTTTATCCATTAACTTCATTAATGAACCAAGTTTTGCCATTACAAATACACGATAGTACATAAATATACCCATACTTGTTTTCTTTCTAAAACTCATCCTTCCTTTCTTCCTTCCTTCCCTCATTCCCAGTGTCTAAAGATTTCTTGATATACCTACTCTACCACTATCACCAACAGACCTGATACTTATGATGAGAAATTATGCTCCAAACAATTGTGAGTTTGATCTGGAACTGACAGATTTTCTAAGGCCTTGTTTTCATTCATTTACCTTTCAAATGAATCTTCCAAAGTCTTGACAAACATTCCCCATGCTAAGAATATTCATTTACTACCATAAGGTAATCTCCAAATTCTCTCAACTGGCTGTACTCCTTTCCAATTTTTTTCCAAGTTCCAATGAGATGTCAGCCTTGTAAGCATTTCAACACCTGAACACAGGGGATCGAAATCTAAATCCATCCTTCAGCAGCCAGACTGAGAAACCTTTTGTGGTAGACATAAATTTTCCAATGGAATCAGTGAAGCTGAACCAGATTCTGACTTCTGAAAGAAGCTTATTATCAGATATGAATCATGTGAATCTTGAATGTTTTGTTGGTTGCTCAGAAGTTGAACTAGCTGCACAAAGTTTTTTTTAATAGTTAAATTTTGTAGCCATATAATTCTAGTTGGCCACAATTAACAGACAAACATTCTACTTTGGAAAACAGACTATACCAGCAGTCGCTAACCAGTGGGCCACGGCACACTGGTGGCCCAGGAGAAAATTTTGGTGGGCTGTGGAGAAATCTCACCCATAGGGCACCCCCACAAAGCAATTAATCCAGGCTGTGCAGAAACAGAAGGCTGCACATGGCCTGCGGGAACCTTCCCCACTCACTTACTCCTTACCTGGCAAACATGCCTGCTAAATTGCTATTTTTTCTTTTTCCTACCATCAGCTGTTTTGCTGTGCCAGGGGGTTTAGATTCACTAAGCAGGAAATAGATGGATTTCTTGCTTTCTAGTTAGTCTTTAGATCTTCGGCTCTGCTTTTAAGCACAGCTGAACCTCCCTTAGGATTGAAGGTTCTATTATTCAGACTCATGGCAAGCAAATTTTATGTGACAGACTCATGTAGCTGATGGCAGATAGATAGATCACTGAATAATTCTGTGAGTAACTCAATTTGCCTGCCTGCTTTGCCTGATTTTGGGTAAAAGTTGCTCTTTTTAAAAAAAAAAATCAATATTGATATAAATGTTTATAATATTAACATACAAGATATGCCCAGCTAGTCACATGACCACCAAGCCACACCCACAAATTAGGCCACACCCACAGAACTGATTAGTGGTCCCTGGGATTTAAAATTATGAGCTTGGTGGTCCCTGAGGTCCAAAAGGTTGGCGACCCCTGAACTATACAGTGGGTCAGGATAAGATCTTATTTCATATGTGTGTGGGGGATGGAAATCTCAATTTTTTTTGCAGTAAGCTTACTGGATAGGAAACAGCCACAACCATTAATACTATATTCCCCGAATGAGAACCTCAGACAGCCTTCATTCCAGGAAATGAACTTTTCACTTTTGGTGCTGAGGTATTACCTCATGAGGCTAATTATTCATTCCTCAGTGCCACTTGTTCTGAAGGGGGTTGCTGCTATGATGCATTATCAGCTTTGCAAGCCATTTTGGTTTATATAAGTCAGTTACCTAATTTGAAAATTCTAAGATTCATTCTCAGAATATGCAAAATTTCACAACAGTCATTTTAGCTTTGTCATTGAATTTGAATCTACTTTCTAAAGCAAGAATGGTCTTTACACTTCTAAGACCAAAGTGGTGTCACCAAAGCTTTGTTTTGTTTGGCTTCTCAGCCCTCTTTCACATCATTGTTTTTCTTCCATAAGATGGTGATCAAAGACTTGATGGCCTAAAAAATGGCCCATTGTTTTTTGATAGGTTCAGTAATACCATGGAAGAAGGCTGATAGAATCCTTCCACAGTGTTGGGAAACTTCCAAGCTGGCCAGCTTTAGTGAAAGCAACCTAGCAGTGGGAAGATAGGTAAGATAAGAGCTCTCTCCTTTAGTACTGATCTGAAAGGGTTCAGATGGTCTTTCTTTCAGTAAATGAGATTAGATCACCTTGAAGGCCCAAGTTATATTTTGCATATAGCAATATCAATAGCACTTAGCAAGATATATAGCACTTAGACTTATGTACCACTTCATAGTGCCCTCTCAAAGCAGTCAGCCTATTGCCCCCAACAATCTGGGTCCTCATTTTACCCATCTTGGAAGGGTGGAAGGCTAAATCAACCATGAGCCTGGTGAGAATTGAGCTGCTGGCAGTCAGTAGGATTAACCTGCATACATAATATGTATATATTTTATATTCAGGACTGTACTGATTGGAAACATGTGGAAGAGGTCTTATCCTGCAGTGGATAGATAATGGCTAAAATGATGAAAATATATTATATATACAGTGCATTCAGAAAGTATTCAGACCCACTTCACTTTTGCCAATTTGTTGTGCTGCAGCCTGATTCTATAGTTGTTGAAATTCATTTTTTCTCATTAATCTACACTTCATACTCCATCACGACAAACTAAAAACAATACTTTAGAAATGTCTGTAAATTTATTAAAAAGAAAAAAAAATGAAGTATGACATTGTCCTAAGTATTCAGACCCTTCAGTACTTTGTTGAAGCATCTTTGGCAGATATTACAGCACCGAGTCTTTTTGGGTATGAGGCAGGGGTGGGATTCTACAGGTTCGCACTGATTCGCTAGAACCGGTTATTAACATTCTAAGCAGTTCAGAGAACCGGTTGTTAGAAGAAATTACTGGCCTAATCCTGTGAGGAAGGCAGGAAGGAAACATTCTGGTGTTGCTTACAGAAACTGCCTCTCTGTTAACCCTTATTACATTCTTGGCAGGACTAGACTTCCTGTCTCAGGAATGTCTCTGGAGGTTTTTTCCCCTCCTTTGCTGGTACTTTGCTTGTGTGGAGTGACCATTCAAAGTTACAATGGCACTGAAAAAAGTGACTTATGACAATTTTTCACACTTACGACTGTTGCAGCATCACCACAGTCATGAGAGGCCAGGTGAAGAGATGCGTGCCTAGATGTGAATTATGTTGAGTTGGCAAACGCCCAGCCAGTCACATGACCAAGCCACGCCCACAGAACCAGTTAAAAAATTTGAATCCCACCCCTGGTATGAGGCGACAGTCAGCCAAACCATATAAATATTATGGGTCTATTATTCTATTGTTAAGTTACTTTGTCAAAACAAATCTATGCCATTTAAGACAGCTCTGATCTGTTGCAGAGGCTAGATTCAGTCAGGGTTTCCTTTCAGATTATTATTGTCCATTCAGACTACTCCAATTCTTGGTATTTTCTATCTTCTGAGTTAGCTACATCCTTGCTACTCTTCAAAAAGATGGATTCCATGGTGGTTACAGTGGATTTGCCCTCCATGGAGGTTAATTTCATCCCCTGCTATCGGCAGAAATATGGAAGGAGGGAAGAAAAGAAAAAAGGGGGAAAGGAAAAGAAAAGAAAAGAAAGGAAAAAAGAGGAGAAAAGGAAAGGGAAGGAAAGAAAAGGAAAGGAAAGAAAAAAAGAAAAGAAAAGAGAGAGAAAAAAGAAGAGGCAGCCAGCAGGTTATCTTCCAAATTTCCTGCTTCTCTAACTTAGTGGAACACTTGATTACATACTGTGGCACACAACTCACAGCATGCTTTTTGGCAGATGCTGCTCCAACTTTTCTATTCTGGAACTTCAGTGTTCATTTTTCCAACATAACAAACTGATTTCCTTTCACTTGATTTTGTTTCTCCTTGACCAACACTTGCTACTCTTTGACCTTGACAACCTGGAAGCAGTTTATTGCTTTTCCCCTTTGTAAGGACCTGGCATCATATTTGGGTCCACCTTTGTCCAATGTCTCTTTCATTTTTTTGGAATCTACCTTGAGATACATTTGAAGCACCTAGTAACGAGATCAGCATCTTTTCCATTTCAGTTTTCCCATCAAGGATCATGTAACATGAAAAAAACCAAGAGACAGAAAACCAATTCTAGTTAAACAGTAAATGAATTCTGGCAGTATTTAAAATGCAAACGTATACACTCATATTTGATTCCCCTCCCCACTTTCTAAAAAAAATGTAATGAGGTGCAGGTGTTTCTGAGTCAATTTTGTTTATATCTCTCCCTGATTGGCTCCATTAATTTTTGTGCTAAAAAGTGGCAGCATGATGTTTTCTCTAAGAGGTAAAAGCAGGTGGAAGTAATTACTCAGACAGAGCATGCAATGTTTTTGTGGTTTTGGCATATTTCTACATTTTCTATTTATTACATATGCCATGTGTGCATTCTAAAAGACCTCTCTGCTTCTTCTTACAAGCCTCAGCTTTTCCTTCATAGAATCACATAGCTATCAACCTTGTTTCCAAATCATGCAGTGAAAACTATTACCCTCTTAGCCTTAATTTGTGGGTAACATCTATTATACAAAATATGTAGAAATGCTGAACCCTTCTTTCCATGGAATCACATATGAAAGACTCTGAACATTCACATGCTGCCAGCAGGTGCAGATAGACTCAGAAAAAAGAACACATTGCACTATCAGAGGTCATGACAGAATGTTTATTTGAACCAGGAAAGTCATCCATTGTTATTTTAAGTATTAACCTTTCCATCGCCTTCTTCAACATTCAATGTACCTTCAAGCCAATGCCCACCTCTGTTCTTTCACAATGCTATTAGAGGCAATTTGTGCAACAGGTTCTCTATCCAGTTGCTGGGTGGGCACCATGATGGGCATTGCCTAGACGGCCTCCTGCACTAATGCAGGGACATTTTTGCTCTCCCTGGACTCCAGAGGCTTTTCTGAAGCCTCCGGGAGGGAGAAAACGGCCTCCCCAGGCTCCAGAGGCTCTCTGGAAGGTGGAAACAGGCCCATTTCTGGCCTTCCTGAACTTCTGGGAAGCCCATTTTTCACCCTTCCCGAACCTTTGCGGGAGCCCTGCTCTTACCTGCATCCAAAACAGGCTGCATGGGGACTTCTGGGAGGGGAGGGGCAGAATGGATGGGGCCAGCCAGGAATGGGTTTTGGGGGTTCTCTGAACTGCACAGAATCTTAGCTAGCGGCTCTCCCGAACCCCTCCAAACCCCTAGCATCCCACCCCTGAATTTGTGGGAACAAAGAAATTCTGAGACCCATTTGCAACACCATTTCTCTTGCTTGCTAGAAAGACCATGGTCATTCGTTTGTGTTCTGTATAACTTGGAAGGTTCCAAGTAATCTATTCTGATTGGCCAAAAAGGCCAGTAGTGGATTGGTTCATTAGGAACCAATCCAAGGAGCTGATCAAAGGTGGCAAAGTTAAAACAATGTCATTGGCTACAAGCCGGCAGGCAAGCCTCTATAAAAAGGGCTGCCGCGGCTTGAGCCAGTGTTCTGTTACTGTTGCTGTTAACTAATAAAGAGTTATTTGTTGGAACCCGGTCTACCGCACGTCTTTTCCGGACGGAACAGTTTGCTCTACAGCAGGAGAAAATTATGGCCACTGAAAGAGACAAGGATTGCTGTAGCTGCAGAGGTCGCCCAGTTTGAGAAATGCTATGATGCATTCATCATTATGGTTTGCCAGGTCACGTTTTGGAAACCATTCCTTTCTCAAGGACACATTTAGATTTTAAGGAAAATCTGTAGCTCTCCTGTTTCCTCCAAACTTATTGGTTGCCTTCTCCTTAGACAGTTATGCAGCAATATAAAGGCAATATTTTCTTCTAGCAAACAAGGGAGATAGCTTTGGGGCTTAGAGGGCTACAACCCTCTTGGAATATGAAGGGTTGGACAGGTTGGGCATCAAACGTCAGTTATGTTTTGATCCATTTCTATGCTTTCTGATAGATTTTCAGTTTAAGAATAAACTTTTTAGTCGATATTTGAGCACAATATCTATTTAAATAAATACTGCTCAAAAATATCAGAAACTAGAAGAATGGTTGGAAAAAAATTAAATAGTTCAAGAAATATTTTTTGACAGATTGAAGAAGAACCTTGATATCTATTATGTTGTAACTCTTTGGTCCTTCCCCATAATTAAATCTAAAACCTGGAATGCTAGTGCAAAAAGTATACCGTGCAAAATAAATTCTGCAAAGCAAAGGCAATATTTCGAATGTGTTCAGTTTCCAAAATTGATTCAGGACACAAAATCTCACCTTGCTTGATATCTTTTAGTACTTTGCTGTTCATTTCTTCTGATGTCATATATCTATGTAAGTATTTGGCAAGTTTTAAGATGTCCTGGGATTCTTTGTATATTTAGAGTTTTTTTTTCCAACTCTGAAACACTACTGAGGTAGGCAAATAACCTTATTGTCCAGAAAAAGTTTTAAAAGAATTGTTCAAAACCAAGTATATCAACCTGGGCATAACATGCCTGATGCCATCATCAGCACATGCTGAAACCAGCCTATACTGCTGTGACTGTAGATCTTCTAAACTACTGATTGGAAAAATCCACTGAGGTTAAAAAAGTAACTCCTAAATCAATTCCAGAGCTATAGGAAAAATTACAGAACTGCGCACTGGATTCCATTTTGTTCTAAAGCGTACACCTTCTTTGCAAGTTATCTTTGATTTGTTTCAACTTGGAAATTCACACTATGGTGTTGATAAAGTGAACTAGAAACAGATACCTCTAATGTCACCTCACAACATTTTCTTTGCTTTCCTGGCATTTATAAAAGTTGGAAAAGACTTCTGTACAGGAGCAACCCCTCTGCAAACTGTTGGGCTTTCAGGTGCTAGTGGAACCAATGGAAAGTTGAGGGAGTCTGTGGAGGACACAATGTCACACAATACCACACAGCTGCTTCTCTTCACATTTAGAATCTAGGAATAAAGGGGCTTGACTTGAAGCATTGCTGAAGCAAAGGCACCCTTCAACGATATGCACAGCCCAATAATGTTTTATTTTTAAGAGTATTATTATTAATAATAATAATTAAAGGCAATAATTAAATTATTTAGATTCTCAAACATTGCTCCCAAGTGGCTGTGATTGGAGCAGCTGATGGTATGGTGCTGACAAAGATAGTTGTAGTTTGAGTGTAGGATCACAGAGTCATTGAATCAAATACTTGTGCATCCCTGCTAAGGCACTTCAGAAGAGGAGGATTATAAATAAATAATCACAAACACAATTTGGGAGAGGGAGTTGCTTTCATTTCCATCCAACTGTTTACTTGAGACAGGGCATCCCAGAGCTTTGAATTGGAGACAGTACAAGTGACAGAATCCTTATCTTCTAAATTAAAAATATCCTGAATTGTCCTATCTGAACCAATTCAACCCTACTATGCAGTACATCATTTAGGGCTCTTATTAAAGGCCCTGTCACACTGCCCAACGGATGCAAAACGTTTGTAAAAAGGACATAGCGGACGAGAAAAATGTTCCATCCGTTGTTATCCGCTCTCAAAAGGGGCAAAAATTTGCATAACCAGAGCGGATAACACGGAAAGGAACGGACGGGGAGAGGACGCAGGGCAGATGGAAAGCGGATGCAGAGTGGAAGCCTAGTGGATGGAAGCGGATGAGAGTGGATGGCACATCCGCTAGGCTTCCGGGGGGCCTCAGCAAAGCGGACGCGGAACGGAAAGAGCAGATGCAGAACGGATGCACAGCGGATGAAGCGGATGCAGAGCGGAAGCCTAGCGGTTGCACAGTGGAAGCCTAGCGGATACCTTGCGTTAATTGTGCATGCGGGGGGGATTTATTGCATCAGCCCCGCGGATATAAAGGGAAGCAGCTCGGAAGCAGGTCACCATTCAGAGGAAAGACCTGCTGCCAGACGCATTGAGTGCCTTGCCTGCCTGCCTTGCTGCCAGCCTTGCTGCCTGCCTTGCTGCCTGCCATCCTGCCAGCCTTGGTGCCTGCCTCCCTGCCAGTCTTGCTGCCTGCCAGCCTTGCTGCCTGCCTGCCTGCCAGCCTTGCTGCCTGCCTGCCTGCCTGCCAGCCTTGCTGCCTGCCTGCCTGCCAGCCTTGCTGCCTGCCTGCCTGCCTGCCAGCCTTGCTGCCTGCCTGCCTGCCAGCCTTGCTGCCTGCCAGCCTTGCTGCCTGCCTGCCTGCCAGCCTTGCTGCCTGCCTGCCTGCCAGCCTTCCTGCCAGCCTCCCTGTCAGTCAGCAACCCCACAACCATGGGGAAAAAGAGAAAGCCTCAGCCATCTGCTGCCAGCCCTGGCAAGAGGGACAGGGCCACCCTCCCACCCCCTGGCCCTCACTCTGCTTCTGCTGGGGCTTCTGTAGCATGGGTTTGCTCTTCTGCGGCTGGGGCTTCTGCTGCTTCTGCTTCTGGAGGAGCCAATGATGCTGCTCCTGGCGGTGGTGCTTCTGCTGGTGCTTACTCTGCTGAGGCTGCTCCTGGCGGTGGTGCTTCTGCTGGTGCTTACTCTGCTGAAGCTGCTCCTCGTCCTGCTGGTCCTGCTCATCCTACTCGTGCTCCTGGACTTGCTCGTCCTGCTCGTCCTGCTCGTGCTCCTGGTCTTGCTCGTCCTGCTCGTCCTGCTGGTCCTGCTCATGCTGCTGCTGCTGATGATGATGATGATGATTATGATCCTGCTGGTGATGCTGCTACTGCTGCTGCTGCTGCTGCTGATGATGATGATGATGATCCTACTGCTGCTGCTGGTGGTGGTGGTGTGGAGGAGCAGCCCCTACAAACTGGAAGCCCCTCTGATGAAGGCCCTTCTGGTCCTGCCAAAGGGAAAAAGAGGCATATGCGGGAACGGGAGAGGAGGCAATACTCCATTGAGGAGGAACACGAGGATGAGGTGCTGGAGTGGCTGAGAGAGAATGACTATCTGTGGCGGAAGGGATACCGGCTGTACAGGGACACCAAAAGGAAGCAGGCTGCTTGAAGAGAGAAGGCAGAGAGTCTGGGCTACACATGAGAGGTGCTCCTCGGCTGGTGGAAGCACATGCACACCTCGTACGGGAAGCTGCACCTCAAGAAATCTGGCCAGGCCACAGTTAAGCTGACGGACAGAGAGACCTATGTCATGGCCAGGTGCAGCTTCCTGGAGGGTGAGATCCGCCACCGAGGAGCAGCAGCAGCAGCCCCTCTCACGACCCTCTCTCTCCGGCAGCCTGCTGAGAGCCAGTCCTCTTCCGGCCGAGAGTCAGTTCCTGTCTCCAGGCAGGTTTCTGTGGAGCATGCCACAGTGGAGAAACCGCGGACAGGTGTTTTAACCATGGTGGAGCGCGTGGAGGACTCCCTGGTGCAGTGGGAGAAAGAAGACGGCACTTCCACCACAGCCCTACCCGCATCCACCCCCAGCTCCACCTCCACAGAAAGGCAGAGAGCCAGACAGGAGGGGCAGAGCCACACTGTCCTGCTGGAGATCAGGGACACCATCCGCACCAGCATAGATCTCCTCTCCCAGCTGGTCCACACCGACTCCTCATCCTCCAACCGCAAGCCCTTCCTCACCTATGTCAACCAGACCCTCACGGACATGGCGGAACCCCAGTACCAGGTGGTGAAGGACCGGATCACCGAGCTGCTTCACAACCCTCCAGACCCAGAGGAACCTGCTCCCACCCAGTCCAGGTCTGCTCCTCCACCCCAGGTGATGTCCCTCCCATTCCAAGGCTTCCCACAGGCCCTCACCTACCAGGGCTACGGCTTCCAGGAGGTCCAGCAGCACAGGCAGCAGCCCTTTCCAGTCCAGGCACAGAGTCATCGGACGACACCGTTGCCACTGGTTCCACCGATGCAACCGATGCCACCCATGCCAATGATGCCACCGACGACAGCGATGCCACCCATGCCACAGATGCCACCAACGCCAGTCCTCACACAGCTGCAGACCAGACAGCCCCACTACACTGCTCCTTCCTCCACCCCACAGCCAAGCCCGGCCTCAGTACTTCTGTCCTTGGTACTGGGGCTGACACCACATGGCATGGAGGAAGGAGCTCTCAACATCACGGGGCTGAGCCAGCTGTCCGAGAGCTTCCTCAACACACCGTCACCTGTTGTCCTCTCGGGACCAGGCACCCCAGTGGCGCTTCAGACCAGCACTCCAGCAGCAGCGACCTCCACAGCACCTGGACCCTTCACCCCTGAGACTGGGCACACCTCCGAGTGACCAAGAGGCTACCTGTGGACTTTATTTGGACACTTGATTTGGGTCATTTTTCTTTTACAACTTGTGATCAATAAAGTTTATCTTTGCTTCACACACTTGCTTCATTTATTTATGTCAATAAAGTCTTGGTGGAAACTTTTAGAAATGGTTTAAGCCTTTGCATGCTTGTGGTATGGGTAAGGATAGCAGTGGGATGGTCAGGGATACCTTTGGGATGGGTAAGGATAGCAGTGGGATGGGCAGGGATACCTTTGGGATGGCAAGGATACCTGTGGGATGGGCAGGGATACCTTTGGGATGGGTAATAGCTGTGGGATAGATAAACTTCCAGTGCAAGCATAGTGGGACTGTATGGTCCACCCTCCCAGCTGCCACACATATGGCCCTTTATTATCAATACTAATGTAAGCATTGATCCACATATTTGAACATAAACACAACTCTTTATTAAATGCCCTGTTCATTGAAGGCCCACCCAACATACATGGCCCAATCTCATCAGTGTGATGAGACAGGCTGAAGGAAGCATCCATTAATCATCTATCATCCTGTCTTGCCACTCCACTGCTCCAGCTGAGGAGTTGCACCAGTGTTTCAGGAGGTTGCGCTGCTTCTTCCCTTCATGTGAGGCTCTGTTGGGGCCTTGCACATCCTCAATATCTATCAGGTTTTGCCCTTGCCTCCATTCCCGAGGCTACATGTCCCCATTGCCTTGCTGGAGGTCCACGAGCCTGTTCTGCAAGACTGGGTAGCGGGTGCGCATGAGATTGTGCAGGATGCAGCAAGCTTCCACGATTCTCCTCATGGTCTCTGGGCGATGCTGCATGGTGGTGAGAAGTACCTGGAACCTGTTGGCCAGGATGCCAAAGGCGTTCTCCACCACCCGCCTTCCCCTGGACAGCCTGTAGTTGAAGATCCTCTCTTCACGGGTGAGGAGTCTGGAAGTGTAGGGCTTCATGAGGTAGGTTCTGAGGGAGAAGGCGTCATCCCCCACGATGAAGTAGGGCACATCTTGCGTGTCGTTGGGCAGGGGGTCTGGATCTGGGAAGCCCATGATGAGGTTGCGTTCCAGCCCACCCTTGAGGTCACTGGCGTTGTATACCTGGGCATCTGAAGATGAGCCGTTGCCTGAAGCATCGATGTACATGAACTTGTAGTCAGCATCGACCATGGCAAAGAGGATGATGCTGAAGAAGCCCTTGTAGTTGAAATAAGTGGACCCCGACTTGGCTGGCACTTTGCAGGCCACGTGCTTGCCATCTATGGCTCCAACGGTGTGTGGGAAGTTCCACCTCTGATACCACTGCTCTGCAACTTTCTTCCATCCTTCTTCAGTGGAGGGGCACTGGAGGAGCTCCTCCAGGTATTCTTCAATGATGGCCTGCACCACTTCTCTGACCACAATGCTGATGGTATTGTGTGGCACCCTCTAGCTGTACTGCATGCTCCTATAGGTGGTCCCTGAGGCCAGGTGGCGCAGAGTCAGTGCCACCTTGAGCCCAGGGTCCAGGCTGGGCCGGAAGTTGGTGCTCTGCTTGGTCAACCTGGGTGTCAGCCGCTGCACAACTTCGTCAAACATGGCTGGAGGCATCCTCATGAAGTTCTGGAATGCACGAGTGTCTTCGTTCCTGAGCTCCACCATCAGCTTGTTGTACAGTCCATACTCTGCTCTTCTCCTGATCCATCTTCAGACCCAGACGCTTCTTGGCCGCCTCCTTTTCTTCCCGTAGTAGAGTTCACAGAGCCTGTAGATGGCTTCGCACTGTTGCAGAAGGATGGTGGCTACCAAAAGGAGTTTGTTACGATGCATGGTGGAGATGCCTGGATGCTGTGGAAGAGGAAGAGTCAGATGAAGGCTGCAGAGGTCTGCACAGCAGGGCTGCTGGTCTGAAAGTGAGATGCAGGTGAGTTGCTCCCCCTTTTTATAGGCAATATAGGTTTTCCCCTATGTGTCCCTTTGCATCCTCTAGGCATTCTCTAGACATCCTTAATATCTGAGATAGGTCCCCTCTGCGAATGTTTTTTCTGTTTTAAATGCTCTCTTTGTGTGCTGCATCCACTTTCATCCTTTCTCTGTCCGTGCTACTAATGCTGCGCGCCCGTTCCGCATCCGTTCCGCTTACTCCCTGCGTCCGAGCGGATGCGAGTTGCGTGGATGCGAGTTGCGCGGATGCGCAGTGGATGCCTAGTGGATATAGCGGATGCAGAACGGATGCAGAACGGATGTCCCCCGTATGCCTAGAGGATGCAGAACGGACGCATTGGATACATTTTCCGCTCAAAAGTTTTGAGCAGCTCAAAACCCTCTGAGCGGATGAAACGTCAATAGATGGATGCTGGATGGATAGAGAGGAAGCAAAACGGAGGCAGTGAGTACAGAACGGATGCATCACGTTAACCAATGGATGGCAAGTATTTTTCTCCGTTTTACATCCTCTTTCCATCCGTTGGTGCAGTGTGACAGGGGCTTAAGGAATGACAAAATCAACGATTGACAGATTGCGGAAAAAGGGCCATCTTTTGTCAAGACAATTAAAACAAATTAGGACCATCATTTCAGGATTGTTAATTATTGTTGTAATTTCTCTTTCCTTCTTTCACTTTATCATGCAAATTGTATTTTTTTCTTTCTTTCACTACTTTTCATCAAACTCCCTCCCTTCCTTCCTTCCTCCCACTGAATTTAAGGAAGAGTTTTTTTTAGTTTTGTGTCACTGAAAGCAAGAAAATTAGCACCTTGATGGAAGGCACCCCATATAGAGTAGGGCCCCATTACAAAATTTAAACACATTTGCTGTTACTGTGGTTATGCCCCCATAACCTCAAAAGGGCAGGGGCAAACCTTAAAAGAGGTATACCAATTCTGAGGTAATTTTATATCCCTTTTCCTTCCTCCCCTATGGATACCCTTAAATACCTCCTGACATTATCACAGAATGTTTCCTTTGGCATCCGCAAAAGGACATGCTGTGTGAAATTAATATCAATCCTTGTTTATCCTCATCACTCACTGCTTGTGTTTTAAGGTGCTCACTCCCTTTTTTTCAAACAGGAACCAGGTGGCACACTGCAAAATAGAACACAAACAGCTCACAGGTGATGTTTGCAAGCAAAAATTTTGCAAAGCAGTCTTGATCGCTCAGATTGGAATCTTGGCTAAGCTTTGAAATGCAGCCAGTCCTGCTTGCCTTTGATTCAAATATTTTTCTTCATCCACTATCTAAAAGGGGTTCAGGTTGGCATCGGATTTTAAAAGTAAACAATTGGTGTGTCACCAAAGTCAGGGACCAGTGGTGCTATTCAGCTGTTCGCACCGGTTTAGGCGAACTGGTAGCAAGTATTTGGCATGGGTTGTCAAATCAGTAGTAACATTTGGCTGGCCATGCCCCTGACCTGGTCACCAGTCACTTGCTTGCCCTATCCGCTTGATGCTCGCTCACCCCACCCGCCTGACGCCCAGTCACTTCTTAAGGTGTTTTTTTCCCTCCCGACAATCAGCTGTTCCTATGATCAGCTGTGCTAGGATTCCCCTCGCTTACTTACTGCTTCACCCAGGAGGCTTCCCTGAGGCCCAGAAAAGCAAAAAATGGAGGGATGGGAGTTCAGGCTCCCCCCCCCTGCACCTTCCTGGGCCTCAGAGAAGCTTTCTGAGAGCAAAAAGCCTCCACCAGGAGGCTTTTTTGAGGCCCTGAAGGCCCAAGAAATGGGAGGGGGGGAATTGCTGCAAAAAAGCCATGCCCACCAAACCGATAGTAAAAATTTTTCAAACCCACCACTGTCAGGGACCAATTATCAGGAGCCAGCTTGCTCTGATGTTCAGCGAAGCCATCTCGGTCGCCTCCCATTAAAGATTTCTTAGTTAACCTGTCACAAGTAGGAAAACTGCAGGAAGCTGCAACCTCCATCTCTTTTCTTCCCCCTCCCCCTCAAGGCCTCGGAGTGTCACTGGACAATTTGTGACCCCACAAACACAACTTGCGTCCAGCCTACTATTTTGCAGGGCTGGAGACACTTCCATCGGCATTATTCATAGCTGCCTGTTTTTACTGATGGAGTTGTTTGTGCTGGAAAATAAGGGAGACAATCTTGTCATCTAACTGAGGCCTTGAAAGGGCATCCTTGGCAAAGACTATTTCTGGGGGGGGGGGGGGGAAATGGACAGGAAGGTCTTTGCCAGGTTTGACTTTCCATATGATTAAAAATCGATGCTTTCTTTATTTTTCTACTTAGTCATTCTTTAGATTTATTTCTTAACTATCTCCCAAGATTAAAAATCAGCATTTGATAGCATGTCCTGTTACTTTTTTCTGCACAGCTTTCTGTGGAGTAGATTAGACTAAGAGATAGCGCGTGCCCTAACATCCTGAGCTTCCTGAATGAAGGTGAGTTGGAATTCAGATCTTTCTAGTTCTAATATGATATTTTAGTCCAGTGTTTCCCAATCTTGGTAACTTTAAGAGAGATGTACTTCAACTCCTAGAATTCTTCAGCCAGCATGCTGGCTGTGGAATTCTGGGAGTTGATGTCCATCTATCTTAAAGTTGTTGAGATTGAAATATTGTTTTAGTCAATGTGTTACACTGGCTATTGTGTGAGTTACTTGAAATCATACTGGCACATTCAAGACAAGAAAACATCATACTTGCTGTCCGGATTATGTGCCTCCCATATGGGAGGAAAAAGGGAAACTTAGCTTGTTTTTCACTTACTGTTTCACTATTGTAGGAAACAGTCCTTCTTGTGCCTTGTAAAATGCAAAAGCTGAAGGTTTTTATTTGAAAATCACCTTGAGTTAACAACATGAGCAGAGTGGATAAAACAGCAGTTTTCAAAGAAAAGAGAAGTGACAACTAGTGATTCACTACAATAAAATCTATCTATCTATCTATCTATCTATCTATCTATCTATCTATCCATCTATCTATCTTTCATCCATCTATCTATCTCTCATCTATCTCTCATCTATCTATCTATCTATCCATCCATCCTCCAACCTACCTACGAAAGGCCCAGTCCCACTGCACTTATGGATGCAAAGAGAATGTAAAACAGAAAAAAAAAGCTTGCCATCCGCTGGAAAACACTATGCATCCGTTGTGTACTCACTGCATACGTGTTTCATACGCTCTATCCATCGAGCATCTGTCCACTGTGATTTCATCCATGCAAGAAGTTTTGAGCTGCACAAAACTTTGTGAATGGATGAACTTTCCGCCATGTACAATGTACATCTGTGACATATACGGGCAACAAACATTCTATGTCCGTTATGATCCTTTAAATGCCCGCTGTATCCTCTCTGCATCCTCTGGCCATCCCCTCAACTCACATCCGCTGCAGCTGAAAACGGAAAGAGGGAAGAAACAAAAGGTACACAGAACGTCTATACAGCGTTAGTAGCACGGAAATAGAAAGGATGTAAGCGTATGCATCTCATATATAAAGTATTCAAAATGGACAAAATGTTTGTATCTGGGATGTATCTCATATATTTAGGATGTCTGGAGTATGTCTAGAGTATGTGGAAGGACACCTAGCAGATAACCGATATTTTCTATAAAAAGGGGGAGAAAATCATCTGGATCTCAGTATGAGTCCAGCAGCCGTGGTGTACAGACCTCTTCACTCTTGGTCTTGGTCTCCAACATCATTAATTGTTCTCCATCATGGATGATGACACAGTCCGTATGATAGCTGCGCTCATTCATCACCAGAACCAAAACCTGTTCAGACTGTATCAAGTTTTACACAGAAGGAGAAGAAGGAGACGTCGAAGAGCTATGTGGGTCCGAGGATGGATCGTGAGAAGAATGGAGTTTGGACTGTATGACCAGTTGATGGTGGAGCTGAGGAATGAAGACCCTCATGCATTCCATCACTTCATGAGGATGCCACCAGCCATGTTTGATGAACTTGTAGAGCATCTGAGAGCCAGGTTGACCAAGCCTAGCACCAACTTCCATCCCAACCTGGACCCTGGACTGAAGGTGGCACTGACTCTGTGGCACCTGGCCTCTGGAACCACATACAGAAACATGCAATATGCATGGAGGGTGCCACACAACATCATCAGCAAAGTGGTCAGAGAAGTGGTACAGGCCATCATTGAAGAATACGTGGAGGAGCTCCTCAGCTGCCCCACCACTGAACAAGGCTGGAGGAAACTTGCAGAAGAGTGGTATCAGAGGTGGAACTTTCCCCACACCATTGGAGCCATAGATGGGAAGCACGTGGCCTGCAAAGCTCCAGCCAACTCAGGGTCCACTTATTACAACTACAAGGGCTTCTTCAGCATCGTCCTCTTTGACATGGTTGATGCTGACTACAAGTTCATGTACATCGATGCTTCAGGCAATGGGTCAGCTTCAGATGGCCAGGTATACAACGCAAGTGACCTCAAGGGTGGGCTGGAACGCAACCTCATCATGGGTTTTCCAGATCCAGACCCCCTACCCAATGACACACAAGATGTGCCCTACTTCATCGTTGGTGATGATGCGTTCTCCCTCAGAACCTACCTCATGAAGCTGTACAATTCAAGATACCTCACCCGTGAAGAGAGGATCTTCAACTACAGGCTGTTCAGGACAAGACGGGTGGTGGAGAACGCCTTTGGCATCCTGGCCAACAGGTTCCAGATACTTCTCACTCCCATGCAGCATGACCCAGAGACTGTGAGAAACATCGTGGAAGCTTGCTGCATCCTGCACAATCTCATGGGCACCCGCTACCCAGTGTTGCAGAACAGACTTGTCGACTGTCAACATGGGAAAGGGGACATGGAGCCTGGTGAATGGAGGCAAGGACGTAACCTGATAGACACTGTGGATGCACAAGGCCCCAACAGAGCTTCACATGAAGGGAAGAAGCAGAGCAACCTACTGAGACACTGGTGCAACTCCCCAGCTGGAGCAGTGGAGTGGCAAGAAAGGATGATATGAATGAGTGGCAAGAAAGGATTAATGGATGCTTCCTTGAGGCTGTCGCATAACACTGATGAGATTGGGCCATGTATGTTGAGTGGTCCTACAATGAATAGGGCATTAATAAAGAGCTTTGTTTATTTTAAAATTTGTTGATCAATGAATAAATTGTTATTGATAATAAAGGTCCATATGTGTGGCAGCTGGGATGGGGGACCATACAGTCCCACTATGCTTGCACTGGAGGTTTATCTATCCCACAACTATCCTTATCTATCCCACAAACATGCAAAGGCTCAACCATTTTTTCAAAGTTTTCACCAACACTTTATTAAGTAAAAAAAAAATGAACCAAGTAAACTAAGTGTCTTAAGCAAAGATAACCTTTATTAACTTTCTTGGGTAAACTTTATGACTTTATTAAATAAACAAAATGAACTAAGTAAACTGTGTTAAGTGTGTTAAGCAAAGATAACCTTTATTAACTTTCTTAGGTAAACTTTATGACTTTATTTAATAAGCAAAATGAACCAAGTAAACTGTATTAAGTGTCTTAAGCAAAGATAAACTTTCTTAGGTAAACTTTATGACTGTATTAAATAAGCAAAATGAACCAAGTAAAGAGTCTTAAGCAAAGATAAACTTAACAAGTAAACAACTGAGTCTCTGACACTATTCTCAGTCACTCTGAGTCATTTCCATGGTCTCAGCTGTGAAGCGGGCAGGGACTGTGGAGGTCGCTGTGGCTTGAGTGCTGGTCTGAGTCACCATAGGGGTGCTTGGCCCCGAGGGTACAACAGGTGGTGGTGTGTTCAGGAAGCTATCCGAGAGCTGACTCAATCCCGTGAGGTTGAGAGGCCCTTCATCAAGGACTTGAGATGTCAGGACCAATACTGATGACAGATTGTCCATTGACGGGCTTGGCTGTGGGGTGGAGGAAGGAGGAGTGTAGTGGGGCTGTCTGGTCTGCAGCTGGGTGAGGAATGGCATCTGTGGTGTGTGATGAACCTGGGCCTGGGCTGGGAAGTTCTGCTTCAGCTGTGGGAAATCCTGGTAGTTGTAGCCTTGGTAGGTGATGGGCTGTTGACGTGGAAGGGCTGTGACATTGCCTGGGGTGGAGGAGCAGACCTGGACTGGGTAAGAGCAGCTTCAGCTGGGCCTTGAGGGTTGTGCAGAAGTGCTGTGATCTTCTGCTTCATCACCTGGTACTGGGCCTTGGGCAGGTCCCTCAGGGTCTGGCTCACGTAGGTGATGAAGGTGTTCCGGCCCGAGGATGGACCAGCTGAGAGAAAAGTGGACCAGCTGAGAGAAAAGTTCTATGCTGGTCTTCATGGTGTCTCTGATCTCCAACAGCACACTGTGGTCCTGGCCGTCCAATCTGCTTCTCTGCCTGCATCCTCTGGAGCTGGGGGTGGGGGTGGGTTGGCCTCTGGTGGTTGCTGCTTCTTCCTCCATTTGTGACAGCATGGCGTCATCCTCCACGGGATCCTCCAAGTCTACTGGCATGGGGAGTGCAGTTGTTGGGGGGGGGTGTCTGCTGTGGGGCCCTCTGAAGACACCTGCCTGGATAGCGTAGCTGGCTCCTGGCTGGAAGAGGACTGGCTGTCTGAGGGAGAGGGGTCTCAGAGGGGCTGCTCCTCGGTGGCGGATCTCACCCTCCAGGAAACTGCAATTGGCCATGATGTACATCTCCCAGTCAGTGAGCTTGACAGCGGCCTGCCCGGATTTCTTGAGGTGTAGCTTGCCATACCAGGTGTGCATGTGCTTCCACCATCGAAGGAGTACTTCTGCAGTGTACCCCAGGCTCTCTACCTTGTCTCTCCAAGCTGCCTGCTTCTTTTTGGTGTCCCGATACAGTCTGTGGCCCTTTCTCCACAGGTACTCGTTCTCCCTCAGCCATTCCAGCACCTCATCCTCATGCTCCTCGGAAACGGTGTACTGTTTCCTCTCTCCCTTCTCCTTCCCTTGCCTCTTCCTCCCTCTGGCAGGGGCTTCAGCAGGGCCTTCAGGGGCTTGAGCAGCAGGGCCTTCAGGGGCTTGAGCAGCAGGGCCTTCAGGGGCTTGAGCAGCAGGCCCTTCAGCAGCAGGGCTTTGAGGGGCTTGAGGGGCTTGGGGCTGGTCCACCACAGAAGCAGCAGCAGCAGCTTCAGAGTCAGTGCCAGGGGGTGGGATGCTGGTTCTGCCCTTGTTCACCTTGCCAGGGCTTGAAAGAGTAGGCACAAACTTCCTCTTCTTGCCTGAGTGACAAACCATGGTGTTCCTGCAAGATGTATGTGGCAGCACATCTTTCCCCTGTATACTGACTGCGTGCATGCTGCATCCTTTTATATCCGTGGAGCTGATGCAATTCATACTCCCCGCATGCGCAGTGAATGCTTTGCATCCGATATACATCCGCGCGGCATCACCTTTGTTTCCTATAGGGGTCCGTGATGCATCTGCTTCATCCGCTATGCATCCGCCCCTTCCGCTATGGGTCCGCTTCGAAATTCTCCCCCGGAACCCGATTGGAGGTGTTATCCGCTTCCATCTGCTTTCATCATTCAAATAAGAATTTCGAAGAGTCTCAAAGTCACCAAGCAATCCAAATACACACAGTTTATTGCATTTAACACTTTCTTCTTTTTTTCACTTTCCCTTCCTGGGTTTGTAATTCAGTTACAAAGTTCCAGTTAAAATGTATCTTTTAGAAGTCTTGTTATGATTTTGTTCTAGTCTTTTAAATTCCAAGCAATCTCCTCCAGCCAAATCTTAATTCTTATCCTCTCCCTTCCCACTTACAGCATAAAAAAGTTTTTTTCCAGTGTTCAGAAATCTTTACTGTCCCCTTGGCTTTAATTTTCCAGTCTGATGATGCCAAAGCGGGTTTTTCCAATTTCTCATTCATCTGATCTCACCGTAAGGAAGGAGAGTGAGAAAAAATAAACTTTCCCTTTTCACTTTTATTCGCTGCTTCCAGATCTTCTTAGGGAGCGATGTATCTTTTTCCAAAATTTAAATTCCAGGATATCTTGGATGTTGCTTCTCATCCCAGTCAGCCAAAATTTTCACTTCTCAGCTTCCTCCTGCACATTCTTTTCTGGATGAAAGCTTCTTTGTGGTGGCCATTTCTGACCGCCGCTCTACCATTTTCTGAAAAGGGAGTTAAGCCACCTGAGGAGTGGGGGTACGACTCCCCCCGACCCCTGCTAGATCTCCCCTGTCTTCAGCTACCTCTACGGGTTAGCTATAGCCCTGAAGCCGGTTGGCTCGGGACACTCCAGCGGCGAGCACAGCAGAAACCACACACGATCACAGATTCCTGCTGCCGCTGAGCATTGCAAACCGGAAGTCCAAGCTGTTTATCTCTTAAGTGCTGGCATCTGCTATGGGCTATTAGGAAAGACTTGGGGGCTGCTTTCTGCCTTTAAAAAATTAAAGGCCTTAAAAATGTTTCTCCATTTCTCCTTTGGGGAAATATAAGATTCTGTCTTTTTAATATTTCCCAAAATATTTCATTCTTCTAGGACAGGGCAGGTGGGCTTCCCACACAACTGTAGTCAGTAAGTGAGGACTACCTGTACACATGAGGATAAAGGATACTCAGTAGTACAGTTATAATCGCATCGCCACATGATCTGAGGAGGAAATTCAAGACCCTCGGTGATCAGATTATGTTTTCATCCAAATTTTCAGAAGGATTGGAAAAAGAATGGAGGATGCAAATGAATGAATGACTTCAGAAGGAATCAGTGGGAGAGATTTGCTTTCTGGAATTCAGTCTGAATTCTCTTGATGATGGTGGCTTGCACTGCACAATGGCTGGTATAAATGTCTTTGCCTAAAGCATGGCAAGCTTGATCAGGAATGCTTTAAATTGAATGCATTAATGGATAAACAAATGCATTAGAGCATGGATCTCCAACCTTGGCAACTTTAAGACTTGTGGACTTCAACTCCCAGAGTTGCTGGCTGAGGAACACTAGGGGTTGAAGTCCACAAGCCTTAAAGTTGCCAAGGTTGGAGACCCCTGAATTAGAGGAGAGAACAAAGATAAATACTTGTGCATTATTGAAAAAAGTAGGGGTTTTGTTATAATGGGGCCTTTAACAGCAATACAAATATCCAGGGGTGTCGAACACATGGCCCATGGGCCAGATCCAGCCTGTGATGTGGTCGGATCTGGCCCGCGGGACCAACTTGGAAAATGTAAAGGGACAGCCTGTGTCGCTTGGGCCCAGTATACCCAATGCAGAAAGGAAACATCATGCCAGCATGGCTCCGGGCCAGTCTACCCAATGCAAAGAAGAAACATGCCAGCAGTTTGGGAAGAGTTGTCAAAATGGCCATGCTCACCCAGTTGGCCACACCCACCCAGTTGGCCACACCCACCCAGTCAGGCATGCCTGCTCACCCCCCACTCCAAGGTCAACCACAGCCCTGATGCGGCCCTCAATGAAATTGAGTTCGACACCCTTGGACTAATCCATTGTTCCAGCAGAAATTAGAACCTGTTATAGTCCTAATTTATCACATAAATTCTTTCCCCTTTGATATCCTTGAGTATTTAAGGAGAAAAGATACCATTTCAAAATATTTTACAAAAACATTTGCTTCTGCTTTGTGCCCGGTCATTACCCACCTCCAGAATTTGGGTGATCCAGGCAGTCCTGGATTTACAACCATGGATTTAAGGACTGTTTGAATTTACAACGGCACTGAAAAGCATGACTTCAAGCCAGTCCTCATACTTAATTGCAGCATCCCCACCGTCACATGTTCGCAATTCAGGCACTTGGCAACCGGCATGTATTTGCGACATGCTGGTGTCACGATACAACCATTTGCAATCTTCCTGTTTGGTTTCTTGACAAGCAATGTTAATGGGGGAAGCCAGATTCACTGAAGAACCACAGGACACCTGATTTACTTCACAATTTGTTTAACAACTCGGGGGGGGGGGAAACATCACAAAATTGAGTGCAATCACTTATCAACCACCTTGCTTATTAAATGGAAATTTTGGTCCCAATTGTGGCCATAAGTCAGGGACTATCTGTACTGGGGTTCTCTGTTTATTTTCCTCTTTTTGTTTCCTGACAGCATTACATTACACTCAATGACCCAGAAATAAATCTCCAAGCTCAATGATACTGATCCTTATGCTAGACTCTATACACTTGCAATCTAAAGCTTGGTACTGTGAGCCTTGGTGTAATGACCCGGGATGTGATACAAAAATAACACAGTCACAAAAATAGAATAAATTGCCTTTAATGCCTCCAACTTGGGCCTCAAAGTCTAATTATCCTTGACTTGATATCAAACTCTTCCAAAAAACAGTCTATGAAGAAAGTAAATGCAGTCCAAACCCAAAGTAAAAATAATTAGAAAGAAAAAAAACCAACACAAACCACACTGGAGTAATTAATACGGTAGGCCAGGATGATAAATTGCAGACTTCCACAAGATAATGCAGCAACTACAGTTGGGAAGACGCCAAAACCCAGATAAGCCTCAACCAAGATAAAACATGCTTTGCTTCCAGCAAAGAGCTATTTAAAATGCCCCACTTATATCCTGTTCTCCCAGCTGCAACTAATGAAAAGGATCAGGGCCTTTTCCTCTCCTGTAAGACACGTTGCTCCCTTCTCCGTTCCTCCCTGCGTGTCCTAGGATGAAGAAGGTATGGCCCTGGATCTTTCTCTGAATACCCAGCTGGACTGTGCCCTTCCCCGGTTTCTTCCACAGCCACTGGAGCCACACCCCCACTCCCTATCAGCTCCTCAATCTCCCCCTCAGAATCAGATTCCAACAAGGGCATGACACTTGCATCAACAACTCAAGAGTTTAGGATTAATCCTAGTATCCCTTCTAAAGTCAATTTGGATTGTCCTTTCTCTTTTTCTGGAAGGCTTTGAGTCAATGTCCCCAGGAGTGGGATACTCCCAAAATGATGCAATGGAAAGTCTCTGGTCTAAAGGTAAAGATTTGTACAGTCATGTCAGATTCTAGGTGCGATTCTCATCTCTGTTTCTTAGCCGAGGGAGCCAGTGTTGTCTGAAAACATCTGTGTGACTAGCATGACTATGTGCCAAGACACATGGAACTCTTACCTTCCCACCAAAGTGGTACCTATTTATCTACTTGCATTTGCATGCATTCAAACTGCTAGGTGGGCAGGAGCGGGAGCTGGAGCAAGTAATGGGAGTTCCCCCTGTTCTGACCAAGGCTTCCTGAAACTGTAATTAAGCACACACTTAGTTAAAACAACTCTTGTTTTATTTCAACGCTGGGAATTATGTTCATTCTCAGCCTGTAATGAGTCCCAAACAGTCCCTTGAGATAAAACACCCACCTTTCTCTCCTTTGAATTGCTGCCAAGAACTAAAAAGAACTAAAAGTGCTAAATGAATTATAAAAAAACAACAAAAAGTACAAAGTCCACACAGACCTCCAAGGATTAATCTGAGCAGAACAAACAACTTTGCTTCCGATAAAGATTTCTTCACCTTTGCATGTCCTTTATACCTTATGGGAGGGGCAATCACCTCCCAGCCTTACTCATGAGTCACCCCTTTTGTCTCAGCTGCTCTTGACTTCTAGCAGCTCTGCACACACACGCACTGGGAACAGGCTCCCCTGGGTCCTCTGCCTTGCTGGTGCCAGACTCTGGAGGCTCTGGAACCAGCACACCACTCTCAGATGGTCCTGGCCCATCTCTGCATCCGATGCAGGACCCTCGTCCAAGTCCTCTCCAGATTCTTGGACTGGTTCCTGTTCTTCCCCACTGCCTGATTCCACTGCCGTCTGCACATGCTGCCGGCGAACCACAACACCCCCCATCGCACGGCACTAGGGTCTCAAACCTTCTCTGTCAGCTTTCCAGCTGACAAGCTCAACATCTTTAACTGGTCTAATGAACCCCTAAATAAGTTGCTTTTTAGAATAACATTCTGGTGGCTAGTGTTGTCATTAGAGGACAAGGGAACAGAACATTTGGTCTTGCTTCACGTTCACTCCATGAGATATCATAGGATTGCTTTGCCAGCCTGGGAAAAACCCTTTTCACTCTTTTTGGGTTTTTTTTTTGTCTCCCATCCAAAAGCAGAAAATCGCATTTCCTTTCATCAGTTTCTATGGTTTTCACAAGATTAAGCAGTGCTCGCTCCAATTCATAATCAGTTTGCCTTTTTTTATAAAGGAAGATTAGCCTGGCCACTGTAAAATTACGATGCGTTTTGGAGAAAATTGCAACACGCTTAAGCTGATTTCTGGGTGAAAATACAAAAGCCCTCTTCGGGGGGGGGGAATGTAAGCAGATGGCATTAGAGGCATCCCTTGTTTTCTCATTTATTTGTAAACAAATACTGCAAATTAAAAGCCACAATTGACCGCTATGATATTTAGAGCAAAGTAGTAAGATAATCTGGCAAAAAGGAAAAAGAAATGAAACTTGGGGGGGGGGGGGAATCACAGGGATGTAAGGATCTTAATCAAATATGACCAAAATAAGGAAAAGATCAGTGGGAGCTGTTTTGGGATCTGGATCAACCTTTGGTCCTCAAAAAATCCTGAACTTGATCATGGTTTGCTGCAAAGTCATACTAGAACATAGATAGCTGCCAAGGGCAACATGGTGGTGGGGACAAAGCTGTAAGTAAGCATAGCAATTAGTGTGTACTGACTGAATAGACTACTAGATGGAGCTAACTGTACTCAGATCAAGTCGCCTTCTGGACTTCCAGATCTGGCATCTTCTAGTATTACATAATCTCTCCTTTAAACAGGTTCTTGATCTGCCATTGCCACCATTCCTCCCTGGCTTTTGTCTATAACTCCTGGCCATCAGTTATTGTCTCAAATGCAGCCATTAATTCTTTTAATGATGACTAATTTTGGGATGGGACACGTACCAGAGAAGTCTGTCTTGAGCCCAGACAGGTGTATATTTATACCTGCAAACTTCATCCACACTCTGAGGTATAAGGAAATTTAGAAGGGAACTTCTGCCCTTCTTGCTCTATAGTTATGTCTTTTGGAGGAAGTGAAGGTTCTCCCCCCCACCCCCCCACCCCCAAGTACCATCTTTATATCACAAAAGCTAGGATCAAAAATGGGGATAAGTTGTAGCTACTATACCTAGATTTTGCTGAAGACATTATCTGTACAACAGTGGAACAGTCTGTCATACAGTGGTGACATGTTCTTCATGGGCAGCCATCTCTCAAAGAGGTTCAATTAGTTTTCCAGAAGATTCCAGAGATTTGGACCAGACAATCCCTGTATCAAGAGCTGGTGTTCTGAAGCTGGTGCCCTCTTATTGAATAGCTTCTGGAGTGGGCTTCAAAAATTTTCGATAAGGGTTCTCTGCCCAGTTGCTGGATGGGACTGGCCATAGTGGGCATGGTCTTGTGGACCTCCTGCACCATGATGGGGGGGGCATTTTTGCTCTCCCCAGGCTCAGATGATTTCCTCAAGCCTCTGGGAGAGTGAAAACGGCCTCCTCGGGCTCCACAGGCTCTCTGAAAGATGGAAACTGACCCATTTCTGGCCTTCCCAAACTTCTGGGGGGGGTATTTATTGCCCTCCCCAAGCCTCCATACACACCCTTCACTTACCTGCATTCAAAATGGGCCACATGGGGACTCCTGGGAGGGGAGAGGTGGGCGGGGCCAGCTGAGAGTGCAAACCCCCAGCAGCCCATTTCTGAATAACTTCCTTCCTGACCCAAGGATGGGCCTTACTTCACGGTCTTCTGGAAAAAGTAAAAATATAGGTGTTCTAGAGAACCTTTGTAGTTCACTTTAATAAAAAAATAATGATGCTACTTTTACAATTCATAATTTGCTCTCCTAATCACCACTTTTTTTTCCCTACTTCACATTCTGCTTTTAATATTTAAACCCTAAAAGCTGTTTAAAGCCTAGTTGATTTCAGATGCGGAGATAAATTTCATAACAAAAGATTACTAAAGATAAAACCCATTTAGTTAAGATTTGTTCATATGCACCCATTTATACCTATGATGGTACCCGATAGTTTTCATGAATGTTGGAGACTGAAGCTTACTAGGTGTGAGTGTTCCTGTGAGCAAGAAACTGTCTCCATCAATGATTAGTAAAGCAGGTTTCTCAACTACAGTAGTTGGGTAACTGTGTATATTTATCTAATAAATACATATATAACAAATGAATTCCGCCAGTGATCATTATTTTTTTATTTTAAATTGATTATGGGTTGTTTTTTATGATTGTATAGTGATAATTTAACTTGTTTTTATTGGATGGTTTTTACCTGTGCCTTCTACAGCTATGGGAAGGAGGGCTGCTTGGCTCTGATATAAACTTAATAGGATAAAGTATACAACTATTAACACATAAAAGCAGGGATGGTAGTTCCGGTGATCATTTGGCTCTGCCCATCCACCCTTGCTCTTTCCTGTTTTATTTCCTGTTTTGGAGCATAGCTTATTTGCGCGGCAGAGCGTGTTTGCTGCGCCTCAGCTGTTTTACTCACTGGGGCTGCAGTAGAAGGTAAGTATTAGAGCTGAAAATGTTTTTTTTTTTTTTTTTGTACACCTGCACAAAGCGCATGATCACCGAACCGGTTGTTACACCAGTTGAATCACACCACTGCATAAAAGGATCTACTTTGTTGGAAAACCCACCCACAGAAAGCCATCCACTAGAGAGGATCATTTTATTATTTCAAAGCTTGCAGTTACATTGAGCCAATGGTCTCTTGTACTCAGTAGAATCAAGAGCAAGAACTCCAAAGTTAGATAGTTCTTAGACCGTTGATCAAAGTCAGTATGAGGATGCACACATACTAGATCAGGGGCTTCCAACTTCCAGACCATGGACCAGCACTGGGCCGTGGCATACCAGAAGCCAGGCTGCCCAAACAAGCGAAGCCCCATCCATGGGATGCAGGCAGCATGTGAAACTACGTCCCCTCTGGTCTGCAGAAAACCTCTCTCCACGGAACCGATCCCTGGTGCCCAAAAGGTTGATGGCTGCTATATTAGATAAAACCTCAAACTATAGGAAATTGCCTTACACCCAATAAAGATAATAGAAAGGGAGACACAGGTATCATCGAAATGTGAAGGTGCCACACAAACATTCTTTGATATTTAACATAGCGCCTTTGATAGAGGAGAGATGCCAAGTCGCCACTTGTTATTCTAACAAGCTGAAGCTATATTTTACAGTCAAAGAAAGGAAGGCAGGAAAGAAAGAAAGAAGTAAGAAGGTAACACAACATATTCTTGAATGTACTGCTTAGCTAAAGGCATACATTCTAGAAGTACTGGAATTATTAACAACTCAGTGGCTGTAAAATTCCCGTTAAATGAACATTTATAAAAATATAACAAAGAGATACATAATATCAAAGTGTTTGTGTGTGTGCATTTGTGTGTGTGTGTGTGTAATTATGGAGGGGGAATAATTACATTATGATTTCAATCCTATATATCTACTCATTATGAACATTGAATTTAATATATTTCAGAACAGAAATATATGTGAGTTTGTTGGTTTGTATAGCAATAATCATTTTACTGACTGACTCTGATTTTGTTTTTCATTAAAAGAATCATTAGACAAATTGTAGAATTGAGAGATTATATATTTTCAAGATTCAAATCAAGGATTATTATTATTGGATAGCATAGACTTCTCTAATTTAGTGCCCTCAATCCCTTCTAGGACTACAATTCCAGTGTTCCCAGTGAGAATCTTGTACTGCCTGGGAATTCTAATCCCATGTTTATGTATGGCTTTAGATGTAGGGAAAAGACCCAGTTTGATGTAGTTATTAAGGGACCAGATTGGAAACCGGAAGACTGTGAGTTCTAGTCCTACCTTAGGCAGAAGGCAACTGATGACTTTTTTGCCCATTTATTCTCTTTCAGCCCTAGTACCAAGGCAATGACAAACCATTTCTGAATTCTTGCCAAGAAAACTGCAGGAGCTAATTCAGGCAGTCACCAAGAATTAACACTTACTTGAAGATACAGTGCCTCCTCCCACACCAAATAATAATAATAAGAATTTTTTAAAAAGATATAGGGCATATTGTTGTGGCCCATGAGGGATTATTGTTTATAATAGCTGAAGAAAGGTTATCTTCCTTCTTGTGTTGCATACAAGATGAACCCTGTGAGTGAACATGTTTTTAAAATATGGCATTGCATTTTGATTTTGCACATTGCACAGATTTGTTTTACTTTTGTGATAGCACACTAGGCCTCCGATGAACATTTCTGCAATACATTTAGTTGCACTGACATCTAATGAGTACAGTAAGGCTTTTCTGTCTGGCTTTTATAAAAAGAGATCCTATGAGGTGTTGATTTATTCTTTTGTTCTTAACTCTCTTTCTGTTGGTATAGATGTGCACTGAGTCACTGTTTTTCCCCTTTTGCTCTTTGTAAAGCAATAGTGCAGTGACTAATTCATCTCTTCCATTGGTTTGGAGGGCAGAAGCTACTGCCCAGTAGTGGTGGTACTATTTAAAAACAGTAACAATAACAACAACACACAAGATGTCTGGTGTGATTGTGTGCTCACATCCCCACCCTCGTTTTTCCACATCATGTGCTGCATTCTCAACACACAAGGAAAAAATGTGGGACTTTGATCACATGATTGCAGTGGCTACTTTGATCTTATTTTACTTTTGAGATAATAGACCCATTCTGTAGTCCATAATCAACTTCCCATAATCAGGCAAGACCTGTTCTCTTTTCAAGATCTGCAGCAGAAACCCTTTGAAGATTCTCCTGGTTTTGGAGGCTCATTTATCAGGCGTAGAGCATAAGGTGTTCTCCAATGGTGGGATTCAAATAATTTAACAACCAATTTACCCAGGGTCATGTTGGCTGTCATGTGTGATGACCCGGGGCATGGCACAAGCACAACACAGTCAGATAATCAGTAGGATCCCTTTATTACCTCCAATTTTGCCCCCAATGTACTGGTTACCTTCTGGCTGGAGAAAAACTCTCCCAGGAACAGCCTTTGGCTTCAGAGAATCAAGTCAACACAAAACATGGTCAACACAAACTTTAACTATAAATCCAATCAAGGAAAAATGATGTAATTAGTTCAATGGAACAGGAGCAAGAATTCCACATGTGAAGGCACGGCAATAACTCCACATGGCTGGGAAGACACCAGGAACAAAGATAACTAAAGTCAACACAAGATAAACTTATGTTTGCTCAGCATGCATTTCTTTTAAACTCTCATTTCCACATGTGGCTAATGAAGGGAATCAGGGTCCTTTCCTCCCCCGTAAACCACGCAACCCACGTTGATCTTTTCTCCATTCTTCCCTGAGTACCCTAGGATGAAGAAGGGTTTGGCCTGGGTCTTCCTCTGAACTCCCTCTCCCTTGTTCTATCTCTCTCCTACTCAGACCAGCCAGATTTTGCCCTTCCCCAGTTTCATCCACAGCCAACAGAGCCACACTCCTATTCCCTATCAGTTGTTCATCTTCCTCCTTGGATTCAGACTCTGACAGGGGCATGACATCATGGGTGGCAACCAACATGTCCTCCAGTTCCTCCATACATGTGAGATGAGTGTCCTGTGATGGCCAACCTGACTCTGGACAAATCAATTGTTAAATTACTCCTCCCCCCCCCACTATCGAAGTTTTGTAAAATAGAATAGAGTGGAATGGGATGGGATAGAATGGAATAGAATAGAATAGAATAGAATAGAATAGAATAGAATAGAATAGA
>BLBF01000004.1:36151414-36173836 GCA_015471245.1 Laticauda colubrina | reverse complement strand
GAATAGAATAGAATAGAATAGAATAGAATAGAATAGAATAGAATAGAATAGAATAGAATAGAATAGAATAGAATAGAATCTTCATTATCATTTTGAATGTACATTAATCGGCATATATTAAAATGAAATTTTATTGCATACAGCTCTTAGAGGGTCACCCCCTCCAATATACACTACATAATCATGATAGAATAAGTAAATAAATACAAAATTATGCATATACCCACATATATTAGATGACACAGAAAAACAACATAGTCTATCAGTCTATGAACTTGCTTAAGGACTTTTTTTGCTACTTTCTCCCCTCCCCTCAACTTTATTAGGGCATTGACCTAGAATGTACACTGTAAGGGTTTTGCTTTTAATTTTTTGGGCACTTCTGGTTGTCCTTATGTGAAGGCACCATCAGATTCCAACTAAACAGAATTCAGGATAAAAATGAAATAAGCCAATAAGCCAACAACTCAATCATGCCTTAGCCTAACTACAGGTACTACATAAGCCGATTAATGACAGGGCTCACTATTCCAGAAAGCATAATCATATTAGCCACTTTTCCTTTCTTTCAATTATGCATTTCTAACTGCAGCTTCTACGTTAAATCTTCAGCTATTGTTGCCAAGATTGCTTGTTAGATAACACTGCTCAGATTCCCTATTCTGCAGACTTCTGGCTGATCATGTCAGTACTTGGAAATGAATTCAGGCCAGTTACACTGTGTGTGGTACAAAACTGTCTACAATTGTAAGTGTAGGTGTTTCTAGTTCCGTTTTTATCTCATTTGAAATTGAAATATGTTCGCAATGTTTGAATGTGGGAAGATTAATTATCACCTATGTTTCTAGATGAAAAGCAGCAGAAAAACCCATCTCTGTTTTTAAGAGTCACATTGTCAACAGCAAACCATAAAGGCTTTTTAGCCAGAAAATAATAAGAAATGAAAAGCAAATTTTATTGCAGGAGGAGGGAGGGAAAGAGAAGAAATGGAACAAAGACATCATTTTCTCTGAACAAGAGTGACTAAAACCTGTTCTTGAAATTGATGGAGCCCTTTGGAAAGACCTTTTGTTATTATAAGCCATTTTTGGAAAGCTTTTTGATGGGTCAGCTATTAATATTGTCAGCTAGGTAAATACAGTTGATATCCCAAATGGACTAGTTCTTCTACAGAAGAAAAGTATGAAATTGGCTCACAGATCTGTCAAATATAGAATTCCTTTTTTCCTGAAAACTTTTGGAATCCTCCCATCCCTTTCCAATTCGTATTTTACTGTTCCAGAAAAAAATATACCTTAACTTTTATTTAATTCTATTTTATCTGTTTTATTTATATACCATCACCCATTTTCTAAGGAAAGGAATCAAAATCAGCAGAACATTATATTGAAACCAACACTCTAGGTATCCAATTAATTATGTATTCTAGTAATTAGAATAACGTTTTGCAAAAACAACGATAATTGTGGACAAGTCACAAGTATAGTATATCTGATGTATGTAATCTAATATATCATCATGTGAGCTAACTTGGTTGAAAAGTTAATCATGCTGGAAATGATCAGTGGAAATAGGAGAAGGGGGACACCTTAGTACCTTTTGGATGGGCACTATAAAGCAGTGGTCCTCAGTCTTTCCAGTTCTGGAAAGTCCTCAGTCTTTCCAGATGCCATGGCCGGCGACAATGGGAGGAGATAGTTTCGCATGCGCAACCTAATTCCATGCATGCTTTGCATGCTTACTTGCTACTTGTGTGGACTGGTTCCCAACAAGCCATGGACCAGTGATGGTCTACAGATCAGGGATTGGGGAGTCCTGCTATAATGGGTGACACTTATAATCATGGTGATCTGAAGGAGGTGATGCAAGACGGGCATGGAGAAGGCTGGTCCATAGAAAGGCAGAGCGTTGGACGCAACAGAATGACAATTAGTCATGAATATCCCAGTTCAGTGTTGGAGGCTTTGGGAAAACAGCCACTCCCCATTGCAGAGGCAGTCCTAGAGAATGGATGGCAGTGGTGATTAGTGGTGGGGGAATGGCACAGGAGGAGAATTGCAGAACTGTGCAGGAACAAATAGGAGCAAAACAAAATTGTAGCACTTTACATGACTTGGATGGCATAACTCAGGGGTAGTCAACCTTTTTATACCTGCTGCCCACTTTTGTATCTCTGTTAGTAGTAAAATTTTCTCTAACCACACACCGGTTCCACAGTAATGGTGATTTATAAAGTAGGGGACAAAACCCTTACCACCCACCATGAAAGCTGGAACACCCACTAGTAGGTGGTAGGGACCAGGTTGACTACCACTGGCATAACCAAATTCAGCATGGTGTCTAAATAGCAACCTCCAAATTAAAAGACTCTGAGACTGTCATCTTCTCAAAGATCCATTTTATTAGAGATATCATATTGGCACATCTGAGGAAAACTCGAATCTGAGATTTTTGGATTTTCCTTAGCCCAAAGAGAATCCAAAATCCAGCCCCTGCACCCAATAGTTCAACACATGGTCCAATCATTACTTTGTTCCAACTGGAGATTATCCCCAGGGACTCCCCTCCAGGTGCAGAGTAACATGTCCTTGACTCTCTGAGAAAGGAATGTTGTTGTGTCTAATTTTCCACTGCTCCTTGAAGTCCCCTTCCCAAATTCCTAGGCACTGAATGTGGCAGCCCCGAAGCCTCAAAGGAAAATGGCTTCCAAACTGACACATGGCACATCTTGTATGGCATATCTTGGCCTGGTACAAATGGAGAATGTCTTATCAGGCTTTCCCATCCATGGCATGATGATTGGGAACACATAGATGGAGTTCTGTGGACAAACCTGGTGCCCCTCCCCAAATGATAATGAGTGAGTGATACTCATGACAAAACAAGGAGGTTTTTTTGACCTATCTGAGAAAGATGAATTCCTCAATGCTTAAGACCTGGCTGAATAAGTGAACCATGATAGACAAGCTGAATTTTAATATTTTAGGCCATGTTAGATTACCATGTATTTAGTTTGATGCACAGATACATTCTACAGCAAATGCTACTATTTATACATACCCTCTTTAAGAACAGAGTCATCCATCTACACTTAGCAATAAGATACATAAAGGATTCCTGATACTTAACTTAATGCTGGTTTAGTTCTAACTTGCGGGTTTGGACAGCTGTTCTCACAATCCCTTGCCCTTAGCTATGCTAGCTACTCTAATGGGAGTTAGAAACCGACACATCTGTTCTGTTCAGAGTCAAAGGCAATTTGCTCTCATCTCCATATTTAGGGCAAGAAGACAGCTGAGATCTGGAAAGGGAGACAGGACTGAGACCAAAGCCACTGCTGTTAATGAGGTCATTGGCAGAGGCTAGAAAGGGAGTCAGCTTCTGTTACCTTGCTACATCCCTGGTCAGGGACTAGTAATGTGACCGACCATTGAAGAAACTTTTAATGTATTGAATAGACTTTTAATGTATTGAAGAAACTTTTAATGTATTGAATAGAATAGAAAAATAGAGTTGGAAGGGACCTTGGAGATCTTCTAGTCCAACCCCCTGCTTAGGCAGGAAACCCTACACCACTTCAGACAAACTTCAAACATCTTCTTAAAAACTTCCAGTGTTGGAGCATTCACAACTTCTAGAGGCAATTTGTTTCACTGATTAATTGTTTTGTCAGGAAATTTCTCCTTAGTTCTAAGTTACATCTCTCCTTGATTAGTTTCCACCCATTGCTTCTTATCCTGCCCTCAGATGTTTTGGAAAATAGCTTGACTCCCTCTTCCTTGTGGCAGCCCTTCAAATATCGGGTGACTACTGTCATGTCTCCTATAGACCTTCTTTTCATTAAACTAGTCATACCCAGCTCCTGCAACCTTTCTTCATATGTTTTAGCCTCCAGTCCTCTAATCATCTTTGTTGCTCTTCTCTGCACTTTTTCTGGAGTCCCAACATCTTTTTTACATTGTGATGACCAAACCTGAATGCAGTATTCCAAGTGTGGCCTTACCAAGGCATTATAAAGTGCTATTAACACTTTACTTCACTTTATTATTTTGCGGTGCCTTGTGTGATCCTAATTAAAGCATTACCAGATGATGGTTATATTTTCTTTGCATGGACTAATGCAAGGATAGTAGCATTCTGTCTTGCAGCCTGGGGAAGTTGAAATAATTTACCACTAGGCCAGTCCACAATTTTGAATAAACCAAATCTAAGGTATACTTGAAAGTTCCTGTTCAGGCATATTTCTTTATGCTTGTGTTTCCTTTTGCAACATCTGCCATTATTGGATTTTAAAATAACTATTTGTATTTGAGAGATGGGGCTGTTTACCTGCTATCCAAATATTTATGTGCGTATGATGGCAGGGAGCGGTACAACTTGACACATCTGTAGCTTAAACAGGATTTTATAATTCTGTGCACACCTGCCATCTTTTTCATTTGTGCCAGGAAAAAAAAAAGGCAATATATCTCAGAATCTTGGGTCTTGTTTTTGTCTTGCACACAATGTATAGTTTTTGAGTAAGAAGGAATGCAGCATCTACTGTCACCCAAACAGTGCACAGGTTATTCTTCTCACAGTTGCCGTTATGAAAACATTTTTCTTAGTTCTTTTCATTCTTAAAACTATTTGAAGTCTTCTTTCTTAGCCCCTATTCATTCTCTCCTTCTCCTGAAGGCTACAACCGAGGGTGACCCTATGCTCCCATTTCAGCTGTGAAAAATATACCTTTATCTGTAACATGTGACAAATACTTTACTTTGTTAGTTAAAAGAGATATACCCTGCTTGCCAAAAAAAAAAAATCACCCTAAATTCACAACAACATACTAAATTGTGGTAGCTCCCTTCTGTCATACCACTGCTTAAGCCCCTGTCCCACTGCACGAATGGATGCAAAGAGGATGTAAAACGTTAAAAAAGACTGCCATCCATTGGAAAACGCTATGCATCCATTGTGTACTCATTGCATACGTGTTTCATATGCTCTATCCCTCGAGCATCCGTCCACTGAGATTTCATCCGCACAAGAAGTTTTGAGCTGCACAAAACTTTGTGAATGGATGAACTTTCCGCCATGTACGATGTAAATCCATGACATACGGGCAACAAATGTTCTATGTCCATTTATCATCCATTAAACGTCCGCTGTATCCTCTCTGCATCCTCTGGGCATCCTCGCAACTCACATCCGCTGCAGCTGAAAACGGAAAGAGGGAGGAAACAAAAGGTACACGGAACGTCCACACAGCGTCAGTAGCATGGAAATAGAAAGGATGCGCAGTGAACGGTTTGCATCCTATATACATCCTCTAGGCTTCCTATAAACATCCGTTTAACATCCCCGCTACATACTACCCATGTCTGCTCTTTTCCTTTCTTTTCCGTTCTGTTTATGCAAATTTCCGCCACTTTTGGGAGCGGATGACAATGGATGGAGCCACGCCCGAAATTTTACTCATCCGCTGTGTCCTTTATGCATATGTTTTGCGTCCATTGGCCAATGGGACCTAGCCTTTAGTAACGCCAATCCCAAAATCCTAGATTTAGTCTACTCAACTTCCTTTTTGGGATTTGCACATGGTATAAAAACAGAAAAGTGTGAGCTTCTGTCATTTGGCTACAATTGTTCTATTTCCCAGTCATTGTTTATTCAGTCATGCTGGGCAATGCTAGGTTAATCCAGGTGAAGTCAGAGTCAAGTTGCCTCTCATTAAAGAGACGTGGAATATCCTGATTTTTATATCATATTGATTCTGAAACAAAACCTTTGAAACAAAGCAAGAAGAAAACATTCAGTGTGCTCTCTCTCTCTCTCTCACTCTCTCTCTCTCTCTCTCTCTCTCTCTCTCCCTCCCTCCCTCCCTCCCTCTCTTTCTGCCTCCCCCCTCTCTCCCCCCCTTTCTGCCTCCCCCCTCTCTCCCCCCCTCCCCTTTCTCTCTCTCTGTCCAACTGACTTCACAGGAGAAAATAGGAGGAGAACTAGAATTAGGTACTTTTTGGGGGGCCATAGAAGGAGCATTCATGTCGCGGCCCCTGTCAGGTATCTGTTTACCTGCGAATCCTTCTACCACGCTACACCAACCTACCAATCCTATCACCAAACATCACCAAACACGTAATCTGGCTCAAGATGTTGGTAGAAGTCAGTGTCATAAGCATGGGTCCTTTTCAGGACCGGCACTGACAATCATATCTGCCAACATTGAAGGCCTTTCAGGAGCCAAGCAACATCTCCTGGCTGATATCTGTACCAGAAATCAATGTGATGTACTGTGCCTACAAGAGACACATCGAGGAGACACTAACATTCGTCCAAGAATCCCAGGCATGACTCTTGTAGCTGAAAGACCTCATGATAAGTATGGGAGTGCCATTTTCACCCGCAGCGGAATAAGCATTGACAAATCCATAGTGTCGTATCTCAACAACGTGGAAGTGATGCACATCCAGCTCATGGGAATTTCTCTGACTTCTGTCTACAAGCCACCTAATGAGGAATTTGCCTTCCCGGAGATATTCACTGACAACACAGTGAATGTAGTCATAGGGGATTTGAACAGTCACAATGTCCTATGGGGATACTCTGAGACAAACAATGATGGAGAACTAGTTGAGAATTGGTCTGACGCAAATGAGCTTTCCCTCATCCACGATCCCAAACTACCAAGCTCCTTCAACAGTGGCAGATGGAGGCGTGGCTATAACCCTGATTTGGAGTTCGCTATGAACAGCATTGCTAACCAGTGTGAGAAAATCGTCCTTGACCCAATCCCTCACTCTCAACACCGTTCCATCGGGATTAAAATCAATGAAGCCATAACTCCCCGTCCAGTCCCCTTCAGACGCCGCTTTAACTTGAGGAAGGCAAATTGGGAGAAATTCTCAGAAGAGATGGACACTGCAATCAATGACCTTCCAGCAACCCCAGCCAACTATGATATCTTTGTAGAAAAAGTGAAAAAGTCCTCCAGAAACAACATCCCTAGAGGATGCCAGAAAAACTACATCCCTGGCTTAACAACTGAAGCAAAGCAACTCTACAAGGAGTATATCAATCTCTTCCAGGCAAATCCCTTTGGAGATGATACTTTGGAAGTTGGGGAAAGTCTTATCGATGCAGTGTCGTCAGAGAGGCGAAGGAGCTGGCAAGATTTGATTGAGTCTACTAATATGACTCACAGTAGCAGGAAAGCATGGAAGACAATTAGGAAGCTGGGAAATGACTACACGAAAGCCCAACCATGCTCTGAAGTCACAGCAGATCAAGTCGCTCATCAACTCCTTTTGAATAGCCGGGGAAACCCAAACCATCATCCTCGGAGAACTAAACTACCAAAGCCATCTGAAGAAAACAAGGAATGTTCTGACCTCACCAGAGCCTTCACAATGAACGAGCTAATTGTTGGCATCAAGACAATGAAAAACAACAAAGCAGCTGGTCTTGATGACATCTTGTGTGAACAAGTTAAACACCTAGGACCAGTGGCTCTCAAGTGGCTTCTAGACCTGTTCAACAGTTGTCTGATAACCAACAAGCTACCTAAGATATGGAGGCGGGCAAAGATTGTGGCTATCCTGAAGCCTGGCAAAGATCCTGCCATCCCGAAGAACTTCTGACCCATCTCCCTGCTCTGTCATACATACAAACTGTTTGAGAGACTACTCCTGAATCGCATGGCGCCCATTATTGATCAGCAGCTGATTCCTGAGCAAGCGGGTTTCAGACCTGGAAAGTCCTGCACAAGCCAACTCCTTAACCTAACTCAATTTATTGAGGATGGTTATGAGAAGGGACTCATAATTGGTGCTGTTTTTGTTGACTTGTCTGCAGCTTACAATACAGTCAACCACAGAGTACTTGTGCAGAAGCTGTACAAGATTACACATGATGCCAGCCTGACTTCTCTGATCCAAAACATGCTGGAGAACAGACGCTTCTTTGTTGATCTCAGTGGAGATCGAAGCAGATGGCGCAGACAGAAAAATGGGCTTCCGCAAGGCAGCGTTCTTGCTCCACTCTTGTTCAACATCTACACAAATGATCAACCCATCCACCAGAACACCAGGAGCTTCCTGTATGCAGACGACCTGTGCATAGCCTCTCAGTCCCAGTCATTTCTGGATCTTGAAAGAACGCTAAGTGAAGCACTAGAGGGCCTGACCACCTACTATGCTGTAAACCATCTTCGGGCAAATCCAGATAAGACTCAAGTCAATGCTTTCCATCTCAAGGGTCGCGATGCAAACCGCAAACTGAAGGTCCACTGGTATGGCAAGAGACTAGAATACATAGACAAACCAGTGTATCGAGGAGTCACTCTAGACCGCACTCTCAGTTTCAAGGACCACGTCAGCAAGACAAAGGCAAAGGTGGGAACCAGGAATAATATCTTGAGAAAGCTGGCAAACTCCAAGTGGGGAACAGACCCAGGAACCATCCGCAGCACTGCCCTTGCCCTGTGTTACTCCGCAGCCGAATATGCATGCCCTGTCTGGGGACGTTCCTCACATGCCAAGAAGCTGGACCCTGTTCTAAATACAGCTTGTAGGGCCATCTCTGATTGTCTCAAGCCTACCCGAATTGATGACCTCTACCTGCTATGTGGAATTGCCCCTCCTACAGTCAGAAGAGATGTATCTTCAAGAGTGGAATGCACAAAACAGGAAGATGACAGTCACCATCCACTTTTCCAGCATGTTCCTCCACCAAAAAGGCTAAAATCCAGGAAGAGTTTTCTACACTTAGTACAACCCCTGGATGGCAATCCCCAGAGCTTCAGGATAGAAGCCTGGTCAAAACATCTACAGGAGAAACCCCATAACCTCTTTTTTGAGCCAAAGGAATCCCTCCCAACAGGTGCCAGTGAGCCATGGCAAAATTGGCGCTGCCTGAATCGCCTTAGAACTGGAGTTGGGAGGTGCAATGCCCTGATGCAGAAATGGGGATACAACCATGATGGATCCACAGAATGAGACTGCGGGGAGGCTCCCCAGTCAATGGAACACCTATTAAACTGCACCCTGCTACCACAACCCTGTACATCACATGATCCACGATTACACCCCAAGTGCTAGAGCCTGTGTTCTACAGTGGCTGGGAAAAGTGTAGCGACACGAGAGAAGAAGAAGGTACTTTTGTAACTTGAGCTAAAGATAGGGAATAAAATAATATAATAAAATGGAATGATAAGGTAAAACAGGCATCCCCAAACTTGGCAACTTTAAGACTTGTGGACTTCAACTCCCAGAATTCTCCAGCCAGCATAGGCTGGAGAATTTTGGGAGTTGAAGTCCACAAGTCTTAAAGTTGCCAAGTTTGGAGACCTCTGAGGTAAGGTAAGATAAGATAAGATAAGATAAGATAAGATAAGATAAGATAAGATAAGATAAGATAAGATAAGATAAGATAAGATAAGATAAGATAAGATGTATAAAAACATAAACCTGTCATAACAGTACGTTGTAATGTTTCAGATCCTGAAAACCAGGACATTCCATGTCTATCATGTGAGGCAGCTTGACTCTGACTTCAGGGTTGGTTTGACTGGTGAGCTGAGTTTTCTGTTCAGGAATGGAGAATGGATAATTATATATCCTTATTATAGCCTGAGGCTGTTCCCCAACACATTGTAGGAAAAGTATGTATTGTTATGTCACTTAAGAACCAGTGTGAGGCCAAAAATGAGGTCCAACCCTCCAACAGCAGGATCATTTATCTTGGTTCATAGTGATTACCAAACAAATATTTTTCGTCTTCCCCTCTCCTTTGAAAGTAAACCTAAATTAATCTTTTCCCCAGTATAAGTCACAATTTATGAAACCACACAATCAAGATTCTCATGATACTTTGCAGGGGGGTGGGGGTGCTTATTTTGTCAAGATTTGTTGATCAGCTAGTTTTGCAAAGCTGTCGCCACCAGAAATCAAAGGTAAATTTTTATTCATATTTAACCATGCTGGAGAACTATCTCACGCAGCCTGATTTGACTCCAAAATCAGCTCTTTTGACTTTAAGCGAACCACTTTCTATTTCTTAAAAACATTCCCGGGGGAACATCTCCAGAACATTCAGAGCTTCAAATGAAATGAATAATCCACTGCTGTGCAACCTATTGCCTCTAGCAAATCAAATCAAGCTTCCTTCAATGTCATTTCTACATTGCTGATTCTTGCACAGATGAAGTCTGACCTATATTTTATTTAAAATATGTTCTCCTTTTAACTTCTTTGGGCCAATTTGAAATTCCATTTTTAACCTTGCTCTTTGTTTACTCTCGTTGCCTTTTTGAAGTTTCATTTCCTGTACTGTAAGGATAGGTTGAAGGAATTGAAGAAAAATGTAATTGGCTGATTCATGGAACACACTATGCAATCACCATTTTTTCCTTTCCAAGAGCAAAACCCTCCTCACTCATGCAGGATAGTTAAAATAGAATATAATTTAAAATAATCAATGTGATGAAATCAAAGTGATGAAAGAATGGCTTTTACACTCATTTGAAAATTATTTAAGAAATAGTTCCTTACTTCCACCTACAAGCCAACTGATATTCCATTCCAAAGATACAGCTGGAAATTCTGTAGGCTCAAATGCTTTGTTCCTTTGCTCCATAACACTCATTTCGACTTCTCACCAACTTTAATAATTTCTCTTTAGGATTATAACAGCTATGGAGGAAACTACAGGTTTTTTTTTACTGTTTTTGTAAAATATTTGCTTTTGCTACATGTCAAACACAATAAGTTGTCGATTAATTAATGAATTAAGTCTATTTTTGCTTGCCTTCCATTTAATAGCTGCTTTAATGCCAGAATGTAAATCAAGGAAGGATTGGTGTTCTGACCCAAGCCTCATTCAAATCAAATAAACACAAAGTATAGATATATAAGCAAACCTTTTTAATGTGTCTCTGTGAATTCTGTTCATTGACAGTGAAGAGTCATTAAAATTAATTCTCCCAGATAAGAGCAAGCCCTTTCAAGGTTGTGAAAGGCTGCCAAGAACACAAGATTAATTGCAGGGAAATATCCAAAACCAACAGTCTCTGAAAACAAACCAGAATAGACAGGACTTCCACAAGAACTTGGAGTTGAAAGAACTTCTTTGCTTCCTGCAAAGAACCCAACCCCTGAAGGCTGGCTTTTATCCCTTACGGGAGGGGTCATCACCTTCCAGCCTTACTCTCGAGTCACTTGTGCTGCTGCAGCTGCTCTTTCCTTCGAGCAGCCCTGTGTGCACACGCACTGGGCACAGGCTCCTTTGGGTCCTCTGCATCACTGCTGTCTGATTCCACAAACTCCGAAAGCAGAACCCCACTCTCTGATACTCCTGGTCCCATCCCTGCATCACACACAGGCCCCTCATCCAAGTTCTCACTCTCAGAGACCTCAGCTGTCTGTACCTGCTGCCAGCGAACCACAACAATTGGCAATTCCTGACCCACTGCTTCCCACTGGATTTTTATCAAGCTCACAGCTGATTCGGTTTCTTGGAAAGCATTAATTTCAAGGTTTTTCTTTAATTACAAGCATACCCCAAGAAAATTGGGAATGGCCTCTGCAGGAAATGCATTTGTCATGGAATTCTTCCATCCTTAACTAAAGGATTTATTTATTTAAAAGATTTATAAAGATACCCATTTTGATACCGGCTATGCTGGTCTGAAACATTGATTCCTCAATTCCTCAATTCCAAATAATGTCCAGTCAAATAACACACAGGCTGGGAGGTGGAGGGCTAAAATGTGGCTTCCAGTACCATGTGTGTTACTACAGCCAGTTCAAAGTTGGCAAACTGTGCATATAGAGGTGGTCGACAGTTTCACCCTATTCACACAACCCCAAAAGCATCCCTCTCCTCATTATTATTAACTGTGGAACAAGCTGCATATTGCAAAGCCCACTGGCCTTCAAAGAGTGGGTGGAGAGAAGAGAATTCTCATTAAAAAATATTCTTTCTGCACAGAAAGTGAAGTCAGAAAATATTGCATATCTACCACATGCAGAATGATTTGTGTAATATTACCTTTGGGAAAGATCTTAATTGGAAAAAAATTGGAAAAAGGACATACTTTCTCACTGGCTGTAGCTGCTGATGTTTTACATGACATCTAAAAAACATCCAAGTAACCCAAGAGCTTGCTATTCCTGAGACCATTGTCTGTGAACTGTCCTTAAATATCACATTTTGGTTCTTACTACGTTACAGAGTCCCTAATTATGACATCGAACATGCAAACAAGCTAAATACACTACGAACATGGGCAGCATCCTGCCCACTTGCTTTTATCTTTCTTGGTGACCTCAGTCTACCTCATATAAACTGGACCCTGAATGAATGTACAACTGAATCCACACATGCAACCTTCTACAATGCAGTAACAAATCTGGGACTAGAACAACTAGTAATCAACAACACTAGACTTAACAACTGCCTCGATCTCATCTTCTGCAATAGTTTGAATTCAATTTACGGAATACAAATTAAGGAACCCTTTTCCAACAGTGACCACAACATGATTGACTTTTGTCTCCACATACGTCCACACAAAAATCATCACAATGATGGCATCCCCAATTATAACTTTAAAAAAAAGCAACTATGATCTTATAAGCAACAATCTGTCATCCCTTGTTTGGCAATTTCTATTCTCTGGATGCAATACTGTAAAAGACCATTACAACATATTTTTACTTGAAGACAAAAGAGATATCAAACTATATGTACCATTAACAACTCCCAAAACCAGAAAAAACAAATTATCCAAAACAATAAGGAAGTTTCAATCCAAAAAGAAATCACTTTGGTGGAAAAACAAATGTGTCATGTTGCCAACTTCAAAAGCCGATACAAAAATTTATACCACCAGATAAAAACTGAATGCACCAATTATCACATTAAACAAGAAGAAAACCTTCTACGCACCAATTCCACTCACACTTTCTACAGTTTTATAAACAACAAATTAAAAGATTCAAGGTCCATCCCACCCCTGAAAGGACCTAATGGTAAAGACTGCAATGATGACACTATTAAAGCCAACCTCTTTAACACATTCTTTGGCTCAGTATTTGTAAACAGCAATGGATCATGCCCAGTATTTCCTACTCGAACCATAGACAACTACAATGATCTAATACATATCGATTTTACAGAAGACATTGTTGAAAAAGCACTGCGCAATCTAAAAGCATCTCTATCTATTGGACCGGATGGAATATGTGCCTACTTCTTAAAAAAGCTATCCACTGCCATAGCCAAACCTCTAAACATAATCTTTGAAAAATATTTCAGGACCAGCTCCTTGCCAAAACTATGGTCACAAGCCACGGTTATCCCTCTCTTCAAAAAGGGAGACCCCAGCCTAGTTGAAATTCACAGACCAATCTCTTTATGCTGCATCACCTGTAAAGTCATGGAATCAATTATTAACCAATCCATCATCCTCCACTTAGAAACAAACAACCTTCTCTCTAATAAACAATTTGGTTTTAGGGAAAAACTATCATGTAATCTGCAACTCTTACATTGCAAAAACATATGGACTACACAACTCGATCAGGGTAAAGCAATAGACGTAATCTACATAGACTTCTGTAAAGCCTTTGATTCAATGTTACACAACAAACTATTCCTAAAACTAAAATCATATGGTATCTCTGGACACCTGCATAACTGGATAAAAGCATTCCTGTCAAACAGACAACAAATGGTCAAAATTGGGAGTGTCCTATCAAATTCTGTACCTGTCAACAGTGGTGACCCCCAAGGCAGTGTTCTAGGACCAACTCTTTTGATACTCTACATAAATGACCTCTCTGATCATATCAACAACAGCTGCATTCTCTTCGCTGATGATGGAAAGCTATTCAACACCACAGACAATACTGCTACCCTTCAAAGAGACCTTGACTATGTATCAGATTGGTCAAACAAATGGCAACTTCAAATCTCAACAAGTAAATGGTCTGTCCTACATATTGGCAAAAAAAATCAGAAAATAAAATACAGGTTGAATAGTCAAGACCTTGTTGATAATCCAAACTCTGTCAAAGATCTTGGAGAATTCATCTCAAATGACCTAAGTGCTAGAGACCACTGTAACTACATAGCCAAAAAGGCGTTAAGAGTTGTTAACGTAGCTTTTTCTCTGGTAATATTACACTAATAACTAGAGCATACAAAACATTTGCTAGACCAATACTCGAATATAGCTCATCAGTCTGGAACCCACATTACGTATCTGATATTAACACAGTTGAGAAAGTCCAGAAATATTTCACAAGAAGAGTTCTCCACTCCTCTACTCATTGAAGAATACCTAATGCCACCAGGCTCAACATTCTAGACCTAGAAAACTGGAACTATACCTCCTTCAGTCCGATCTAAGTATAGTATATAAAATCATACATTACAACATCCTACCAGTCAATGAATACTTCAGCTTCAACCATAACAACACTAGAGCAAACAATAGATACAAACTCAAGGTTAATTGCACCAAACTTGATTGCAGGAAATATGACTTCAGCAAGAGAGTGGTCAATGTCTGGAATACTCTTCCTGACTCTGGTTTTTTTTCCCCAAACCCCAAAAACTTTAACCTTAGACTGTCTACTTTTGACCTCACCCCTTTCCTAAGAGGTCTGTAGGGGGCATGCATAAGCGCACCAACGTGCCTATTGTCCCTGTCCTATTGTTTCTTTTATTTTATTTTTATTTTTCTTATATGTCTCCATGTATTCATAACTATGTTTTTACTTATACCTATTATCTTGTAAGCAATAGACAAATAAAAGTCAATAAAACAATAAAACAAGAGATAGTTCCCCACTATTGGTGTTCAGAGTATATACAAAAGTTTGGAAGAAGGAGATGTGGTTATGGCCTTCTTAATCTTTCTCATTAAATCTAGCTAGGCTTTTTTTTTTTCTTGTCAAGCAAGGGAAAGATTATTACTGCAACATTCATAATTGTTGTAGTGGGCCTTCTCCAATATCACTAGAAATCTGCAATTTTATTTCATGATATGCTCCTAGCTTTTTGTTCAAGGCTCTAGCCAGCCTACTGTAGGAGGTTTCTATCACTCACAGAGTGTCACGGTTCCAAGTAACACACCCAACAGGAAAACTAGGTATTTCAAATGAATATAAGAATTTATTGCAAGCTGAAGCTCTCTACAAGAATCTGAACAACTAACAGTCAAAGCTAATTGGCAGTAGATAAGACTCAATGGAATTTAAAGTGGATTGGACTTAAATATCTTATGGGCATGAAGGGACTCAAGACCGATGAGGTGTTTGACTCTTCCCTCAGGCTCTGCCTGGTCATTTCCTAAAGGTTGTGTTAGTAGATGAAAAATTAGGAGGAATCTGATAGTTCCTATTTCGACTAACACATTTTATTAAAATAAATAAACTTTTGGTATTTGCGGTTCACTTCATCAGACATTGCAGTCAACTCCTAAATAACTTTCATCAGTGAAGCATTTTGATGTTAGGATAGGCAATTAAAATATACCCTATAGAATGCATTTCTAGGGTACATTGCATTTTGAAGGTCCAGTTGTATAGCTTGATTGTCAAATGAATCAATTAATTGTTTTTCAATACTGATTTCAGATTTTTGTATCGATATTCAGTACCTGAATATGTGTGCTTCAGAAATCTTAGCAAAGAGTCGCATTTAGGATATGGTATTTACTAACAGGACATATTCAACTAACATAGCATTTTTTATGTGTATACTTAATTCATATTTAATCACATTAAGATGCTGTACAGTTGCAGATCTTGGCTATATGCATACAAATTTAAAAAATCTGACTCTTATTCCTATATCAGTTTTATGGTGAGAAAATCTACAGAGGAAGAAAGGGAGCATATACTTAGTTCCACCCTCACGTCCCAAAAATTTAAGTATTTTTTTAATTCATGATTGCCAAGTTCTCCATAATCACTGAAGTGGGAAAAATCACTTATGGGTGAAAAAAATCAAATCCCTAAATTGTATGAAGATACCATATCATTCAAGGAAATCCTCTCTAGCAGAAGTTATCTGAATATAGTGACGATAGGAGCATCATGATTGTGAGGTCTTATTGTAGTTGTTTTAAAAGAAAAAAACCTCTACAATGGCATCACTTGTGGATGAACTGAAAATAGAATTTAAAAAACTTAAAGAAGAGGAACAAGAAGGGAAGGGCTTTCTTGGTTCCGTTTTTCAATTCTTAGAAATGGCGATCTCTACCTACGAGAAATTACAAGAAAAGACTACGCAACAAGAAGATTGGAACAAAGAAGAAGTCATTTTAAATGAACAAGTAACTCTACTTGGGGAAGAAAGGGGAAAGAGGGGAAAGAGAATGGAGAATTTGAGACCAAAAAAAACAACCAAAAAAGGGAAAAATAAGGTGAAAAGTGGATATAATGTGAGAAAGCAACAGAAAAAGGGAATAGAGAAAAGGGAAATTGAGGTGGGGAGACAAGGGGGTAAAAAGGGCAGAGAGAAGAAGCAAAGGAGGAGGGAAGGGAAGAGAAGCTACAAGGGTGAGAAGCAAGTTGTAAAGAAACAGGACTTATTTAGAGATAATGGGTAAAAATTTAATTGAAAAAGTGATTCTGCAAAGGTACATATGATTGTATTGTTATGTTTGTATTGAGAAATAATGTTAGAAAATTGGAAACGACGTATGATTTAGTGAAACATTTGTGAATAAAATAAATGGAATGAATTAATTTAGAAAGGAATGGGAACATTTTAATGACATAATGTTTTAAAATGCAAGTGAAGTGGGGGGGAAGTAATTATGGAAAATGTATAAGCATTCCCATAGAAGCATGATACCTACTTGAAAAGTAATGTGTTAAATGTTTAAAATTTAAATAAATATTAACATTAATGATAGAATTGAATTGGTATAGATCATTGTTTTAATTATATTATATATTTATATTTTTTTTCTTTTTCTTTTTAAAATGTAGCGTGTAGCTTTAATGTACTATGCAGAATCCGAATGGAAGTTATGTTCTATATTAAGTGTTATAATTTTAGGGGAAAGATATAAAGGCGTCATACTCCAATCAGTGACCACAGGAGGAATTTTGTTTAATGAGAAAAGATAATAGACAGCTGAAATAGGACAGACAAAGAATATAAATAGAATGATCTGATTTGAGATGAACCAAATAAAAATAAAATTAAGAAAGTTAAAAGAGGGAAGAAGCTATATAGAAAATGTAGAATGGTAATAAGATATGGAATGGTATATAAAAATGAGCATGAATTTGAATTGGTGTCTATACAAAGAGATGTTACCCGGGATCAGGTTGCTTTCAGAAAAGAGGTTTTATGTTTTCATGTTCTGTGTTGTGTTTGTTTATGTTTGTTTCTAAAAATCAATAAAATTTTCTTCAAAAAAAAAAGAAGAAAGAAACTTTATTTGCTGATGACTGTGTACTCCTGACACCACATAGCAATCTACAATTAATTATCATCATCGTTTAATGACCCCATAAACCCTTGTAGGGTGGAGTCTGGGCAACTGAATGGAGCTGAGTGATTACTGGCTGGATGCCCTTCCTCTTGCCAATGCGAAGTTATATTCAGCAGATAATATTCTCATCATGCCCAGAGAGATAAATATTTGTCTACCTAGGACTGAACTCACAGCCTCCTGATTGTGAGGCGAAAGCTCCTCCTTTAGGCCACCGCACTAATCACAGCAATCTACAGTTAATGCTGAACAAATTTTCAAAAGCTGCTGTGCTCCTGACCTATCAGCATTTACCAGCAGCCTGTGCCAAATACAGGCTGTAGAACACCCCCCCCCCCCAAAAAAAAACCACAACCCACTGACATACAGCTGACAAATATAAACAGCTTCAAATACTTGGGACACATCTTTCTTGAGTGCTGGGTCTTTGGATCAAGTAACTGACTCCAGGATCAACAAGCCCAGGCAGGCACAGGGGCAGCTGCTTATTAAGAGTGCACAATCAACACAACATCTATATCTCCACAAAGTTAAAAGTCTGCAGAACTGTGGTTATCACTTCTCCTCTATATGCATGTGAGTCCTGGGCTCTGTACTGAAGACACATTAAAAAAAAAAAAAAACTGGAGAAATTTCACATGCATGTACACCCCTCCATCCATGGCATTCATGGGCAAGGCCGGATTTCCAAACTGGAGGTCTTGGATTGGGTCAGGTCCAACACTGTTGAGTCCAGTGGTGGCATTCAAATTTTTTATACTACTGGTTCTGTGAGCGTGGCTTGGTGGGCGTGGCAGGGAAAGGATACTGTAAAATCTCCAGCCAGGGGTGGCATTTGCCAATTCTCCTAACTACTCAAAATTTTCACTACTGGCTCTTCAGAGCTGGTCAGAACCTGCTGAATACCACCTCTGGTTGAGTCCCTAATTATCAGAGCTCAGATGAGATGGATGGGACATGACACCAGAATGGATGACTTCTATATGACCTGCTAGATGCGCTGTAGTGTACCAGGGTCTGGGAAGAGACCTTGAGTTTGACTACACAAGCGCTACAAAGATACAAAGAAATAAATCCTACCCCATTCTGACATCTAGTCAAGGGAACTAGAAGCTGCAGTTGCTGACAGAATCTGCTGGCAAACCTATGCTATGAAGCCTCCACTAACTTTGAAAGGAGGTGCCACCAAAACCATAGAGGGGCATACTGAATAATACACACAGGTATACAACAATGCCATCCCAGTGTCCTCACCGTGCTAGACTTGGCGCTTCTAAACTGGGACTGCAGGACCATGTCCTTGTCCACTTATGGACTGCACAACAACGGAGTGTCCTCTTGAGGACAAATAAGGACTATTTATGCAGGCATGTATGCCTGTATTCTGCATTTGCTGAAGTAAAATTTTATACATATTTTGTTTGTTTCTCCCAATAAGTATGCTTTTGTATATTTTCTCACATTATAGATGTTTTGTATCCTTTCTAAAAAAATTGGAAGACATCATGACAAAAAATTGGAGAAGTGTGATATAATAAAGATGCTTTTCTGTTCACTATCAGTTTGGGAGCTGTGAAATAGATAGATTTTCATTTGAATGAAGCACTGAATAATTTTCTGACCAACCTCTGCATGCTACTAACTGGAAATTGCACCTTATTTTTAGCAGCTGAGAAGCAATGGAAGGAATTGATATTATCCTGGTTCCCCCCCCCCCCAACACTGACTTCCTCCACAAATTTCTGAAAGAAGTGGGACTTCAGCTTTGCCGCAGAGAAGGCTGCGAAGGAAATGAGTAATAGGATGGAGAGAGAACTGGGAGTTACTGTTATGTATCACAAAAAATACAGCTTTCTTAAACTGACTCTCAGATTCCAGAGAACAGAACAGAACAGAATAGCTTTATCGTGAGCTTTGTGGCAATGGCAGCTCTTGCATATCAGAAGCTGAGGAAAACATTTCAGCCAATGGTTTGATGCCCTCAACCTCATACCGCTTATATGGTTAACTAGTGTCAGCTTTTATCCCAAAAGTGTTTTTTCAAAAGGCAGCTGGACTTTCTCTGTTTTGAGGACATTTCGCTTCTCCAGTTTTGTTGCTTTTTCAGAAGGCAACTGGACTTTCTATCTTCATCTGTTCTTCTTCCAGAACCAATGAAGCTTCTTGGATGAGAAGCAAACTTCTTCAAGGAAAAACCAAGAAAGTCCAGTTGCCTTTTGAAAAGCACTTTTGGTACAACCATGACCTGGATGACTAAGAATTTCTATAAACATTTAGTATCACCTCTGATCAGGGGTTGGATTCAAATTTTTTAACAACTGGTTCTCTGGGCGTGGCTTAGGTGGTAGGCATGGCTTGGTGGTCATGGGAGTGGGTGGACATGGCTTGGTGGTCATGTTATTGGCTGGGTGTGGCCAAACTCAATATCACTCACATCGAGACACGCATTTCCTCGCCTGGCCTCTCATGATTGTGGGGATTATGTAACAGTCGTAAGTGTGAAAAATGGTCATAAGTCACTTTTTTCAGTGCCATTGTAACTTTCAATGGTCACTCCACACAAGCAAGTACCAGCAAAAGAGGGAAAGAAAACTCCAGAGAGGTTCCTGAGACAGGAAGTCTAGTCCTGCCAAGAATGTAATAAGGGTTAACGGAGAGGCAGTTTCTGTAAGCAACACCAGAATGTTTCCTTCCTGCCTTCCTTACAGGATTAGGCCAGTAATTTCTTCTAACAACTGGTTCCCCAAACTGCTTAAAATGTTAATAACCAGTTCTAGAGAATAGGTGCGAACTGGGAGAATCCCACCCCTGCCTCTGTTTTTCTTGGTTTAATCTTAGGTTATGTTACCAACAAAAAAGTCCCAGAACACCACTAACACTGAGCCTAACTTCTGAAAGGCAGCTTTCTCCAAATCATCCTTTTAAGGAAAAATATTGGATGTCTCCCTCTCGACCCCCTTTTCATCAATGGTACTATAAAGGAAGGGATTTGCATTTTAGTATTAATTTCTAGCTGCAATGCTACCGAACAAAACATAATTTTTATATTCATTTCACTTCATTTGTAACTCAGCTCTTTCCACCAGCAGGGTTAAGTAGGGTATGATTGGTTTCTTTTCAACTCGGCTTGGAATAGTTTGCTTGGTGTTTTCATATAATTAGAAAGGTGTTGCTTATGCATAGACAAACTGCATAGTAAGCTGTTGGGGCTTGGAGATTCAAACTGTGAAGTATATGGCTAATGCAGCAACCAATAGGGAAAATCAAACTCTTTCAAAAACTCAACAGGGTTGGGGGAGAGCATCCCAACATTCGTACCTCTCAAAAGGCTCCTTATGCAATTTAGTGCACTAAATAGCATCAGAAGGAAAAAAAAAAATCTGCATATTGTATGGCCATCGCCCATTTACAAAGCGCAGGTTTTGCTTGTTAGAAAGTTGTAGGCTGAAATGAAATGTTTGCTATGTGGTAGGAGGAGACAGTAGTAGGCAGGGCGATTAAAAGTTGATTAATGACAAAAGTAATGTCATGTCTCTCTCTTTTTTTTTTTTTGAAATTTTTTTATTGATTTTCAATAAACAAACATACACAAACAAAACACAAAACATAAAAACATAAAACTTCTTTTTGGAACGCAGCTTCCCGGGTTACATCTTTTTATACAGACATAAATTTGAATTCATACTCACTTTTTATCCCATTTCATATCTTATTTACCATTCAACATTTTCTATGTAGCTTCTCCCCTCTTTTCACTCTCTTAATTCTATTTTATTTATTTCGTCTCAATTTAAATTATTATGCATATATCTTTTGTCTGTTCTATTTCAATTTTCTATTATCTTTTCTCATTAACACAAAATTTCTCCTGTAATCACTGATTGAAGTATGACGCCTTGAAATATTTCCCTCAAATTTAACACTTAAAATATTAAACACTTTTCATTCTGATTCTGCTTAGTACGTTCTAAAGCTACATACTATATTATAAAATAAAAAAGTAATAAGTTTATAATATAATTAAAACAATAATCCATAGCAAATTAAGCTCTATTATTAAATCCAGTTTTCTGACATTCTTTCAAATATAAATACAACAATACAATCTTATGTACTTTTGCAGAGTCTCTTTTTTAATCATATTTTTACTCACTCTCTCTGAATAAATCTTGTTTCTTTACATCTTGTTTTAAACCTTTGTAACTTCTCTTCCCTTTTTCCCTTCCTTTCTTCTCCAATCCTGCCTTTTTACCCCCTTGTCTCTTAATCTCCACCTTCTTAATCTCCACCTTCTTCTGTATTCCTCTTTTCTGTTGCTTTCTGACATTGTATCAATTTTTCACCTTTTTCCCCCTTTTTTGGTTGTTTTTTTAAATCTTAAATTCTCCATTCTCTTTCCCCTCTTTCCCTTTTCTTCTCCAGCTAAAGTTGTTCGTTCATTAAAGATGGCTTCTTCTTCATCCCAGTCTTCTTGTTCTTATAGTTTCTGGTAGGTAGAAATCGCCATTTCTAAAAAATGGAAAACAGATCCAGAAGAGCCCTTCCCTTCTTGTTCCTCTTCTTTTAGCTTTTTAAATTCAATTTTCAGTTCATCAACAACTAGTGCCATTGTAAAAAGTTTTTTTTATACAACCCAAATTTTTTTAGTCTTTCAAATAATGATTTCCAAAAGTCCCAAAGTCACCAAGCAATCCAAATATACACAGACTGTTTCATTCAGTACTTTCTTCTTTTTATACTTTCTCTTCCTGGAGTTATAGTTCAGTTACAAAACTCCAATTAAAATATATCTTTTAGAAGTCTTGTTACAGTTTAGCTCTGTTCTTATAAATTCCAAGCAGCCTCCTCCAACAAAATCTTAATATTTATTCTTTTCCTCTCCCTTCCCACTTATAGCAAAAAAGAGTTCTCTCCCCCCCCCCCCC
>BLBF01000004.1:36072572-36151014 GCA_015471245.1 Laticauda colubrina | reverse complement strand
CCCCCCCCCCCCCCAGTTTTTCCGATTTCTTCATTCATTTGCTATCACCGTAAGGAAGGAGAGTGAGAAAAAACAAACTTTCCCTTTTAACTTTCATTTGCCGCTTTTTCCGTCTTCGTTGGGAATGATGTATCTTTAATGAAGCTTAAATTCCAGGGTATTTAAATGTTACTTATTATCCCGGTTAGCCAAAACTTTCACTTTCTCAGCTTCCTCCTGCACATTCTTATCCGGATGAAAGCTTCTTTGTGGTGGCCATTGCTGACCACTGCTCCACCGCTTTCGGAAAAGGGAGTTAAGTCAGCTGAGGAGGAGGGTTGCGATTCCCCCGGACCCCTGCTGGATCTCCCCTATCTTCAGTTACCTTTATGGGTTAACTATAGCCCCCAAATCCAGCTGGATCGAGGGCACTCCAGTGGCAAGCGCAGCAGAAACCACGCACAATCGTGGATTCCTGCCACTGCCGAAGCCTTGCAAACCAGAAGTCACGTCTGTCTCTTTTTATGGGCATTTGAAACATAAACCAGATTGGAACCTTTGGAGAACTGTTGCCAATTCAGAATTGTGTTATTGATCAGAGCAGGCATCCCATAGTCTAAATCAGGGCTGTCAAATGTGCGGGCCATTGGCCAGATGTGTCACATGCTGACCATGCCCACGCCCGGGTTAGTGAAGGGGGAAAAAGTCACGATACATCATGTGATGTTGCCGTGATGGAATGAGATTGACATCCCTAGTCTATATGCAGAGCACCAACCCTTCTTTAGTAGATTTGAAGGGGTTTCCACTGTAGTGGAAATATTAAAATGGAAAGCATTCTTTTCCACCAATATTTGTGGGGGCTGAAAGGTGGAAAAATGAGTGCTTAAACTTTTGGAAAAGATTTTTTCCAAGAAAACCAAAGATCCTATGCACCCTGAAAACACAAGTCACATACCATTGAATAGTGTTACAATCTAGCAACTCTTGAGGAAAAAAAATAGAAAAAAATTATGATCCCTCTACTATTGAAATATTTTTGGCTTTGACAGTCAAGCAATTGACCAATCAACTCTGAAGCAAATATTCTTGAGGTGAGAATGAAGAAGAGGCAAGCGGAAGACACAGCAGAGCAGAGAACATAACACACCGTATCATTCTGCTTGATCTTCTATTTCTTTTTAATGTCTATATGTATATATACTACACCTTCCCTGATCTATGAATATTGCAACCCCTTTCTCTTTGTTCAGGATGATTTGCAGAGAGGCTATGTTTTAAGCCTAGAGGTAAGTAACAAACCTGTCTGGTTAGCGGGAGGGTTGACCTGCAGTCAACCTGAAATTTTCTTCAACTTTTCTGCAAGATCAGAAAGGGGGACATCAAACTTCAGGTCTTCCTTGACTTACAACAATTTATTTAGTGACTGTTCAAAGTTACAACAGCACTGAAAAAAGTGACTCATGATAGCTTTTCACACTTAAAGACTGTTGCAATATACCCACAATCATGTGACCAGAATTTGGATACTTGGTGACTGACATTATTTATGACAATTGCAGTGTCCCAAGGTCATGTGATCACTCTGCGACCATCCCTGAAAGCAAAGTCAATGCAGAAGCCAGATTCCCTTAACAATGGTGTGAGGAACTTAACAACTATGGCAGGAAAGGTTGCAAAACTCACTTAACCGCTGACAATAGAAACCACAGCCATAGAAATTTTGGATTTCAATTGTGATCATATAAGTAGCATAGAAGTTTGGAAGCTTTGTGAGCAATCCTGATTTTAATATCCCCAGTGCAAAGGTTTATGGGCTTTGGGAACAACACTGTAATGTTTCATTGATTTGGGACTAATGAATGGTTGCTTATTCACAGCCTTGCTTGTTTCCTTACACCGCCAGGGATTGAGAAACCCATTCGGAACAAGTTCAAACTGATCAGAAGATTCGTCATTACTTCATCAAATTCTTGAGTGTGCTGTAAGGTCAGGGTTGTCAAACTCAAGACCTGCAAGCTGGATCTGGCCCATGATGTGTTTAGATCCAGCCCATGGGGCTGCCCTGGAAATAGTGAAGGACCAACCCACAGTGCCTCTGGCAGTGAAAATGGAGCTCGGGAGGATACTCCCAGCCTCACCCAAACCATCTCAGGTGCCTTTGAAACAAGTGATATCAAGCTGGCCATGCCCCACCACCACCACACACCCCAGCCCCCCGAGGTCAAACACAACCCTGATGCGGCCCTCATTGAAATCAAGTTTGATACCCCTGCTGTAGGTGGTATTAGTTGAGAGACTAATACCAGACTTTCCCAACCTTCCTGGTTGGCGGCCTGCAACTTTACATGTGCATATATGAATGGGAGTGCATGCAAATGGGCTTCCCACGTGTGATGCTCGCAGCAATGCTAGCAGTCAGATGACACCTGTGGTGATCCAGGTTGGGATACAAAATAAACACAGTCACAAAAACAGGTGAAGCCCCTCTTATTCCTTCACTTTGCTTCAAAGTTGCAAATATCCTTGACTGGAGATAAAAAACTCCCCCACAAGCAGTTACAAAAAGGAGGAAATGCCATTTAAACTAAAAATGCCTATTAATTATAAAGAGTAAAAAACAACACAAATCACACTGAAGCAATTAAGGGAACCAGGGAAGATAAGGGCTTGAAGATGTCCACAGATATCGGAACACACACTGGGAAGGTTGCCAAACTCAGAGAGGAATGACAGACTAGAGATATTTCCACGCTTTGTTTCCAGCACTGGCCCATAAGCTTGTCCATCCTTTTAACCAGTTCTCACAGCTGCAGCCCATGAAGAGGATCAAGGCCCTCTCCTCCTGAGTAGACCATGTCCCTCCTTTATCCTCTCCTCCCTGTATGCCCTAGGATGGAGAGGGGATGGGCCTGGGTCTTCCTCTGACTGCCCAGCTGGCCTCTGCCCTTCCCCAGCCTCCTCCACAACTTCCAGAGCCATACTTCCACTCCCTGTGGGCTGTTTCTCCTCTCCTTCAGAGCCAGTCTCCAACAGGGGCATGATAATACCCATGTATGATGCTTGTGGCCACACTAGCAAAGTGGGGGAGGCATAGGTATGCACATTGGCTAACCACTCATGTGGCCCAGTGGCCAACAGGCTATGGCCCAGCAGAGGGCCAGGACCCAAAGTCTGGGGACCCCTGACATAGAAAACTGCAGTGATATTGTTCAGGAGTACATATGATGAATTTTTTCAAATCTGAAAGAAGTAGAACCTCCCTGTGAGAGCAAATCACCACATTCCCTGTCCCTTTCTTTCTCTCTCTCTCTGGCTAAACTGTGTGGGTGAAAATGCAGTTATTCTGCAGAAAAATGGCAGTTCTCCCACTTAGTGACCTGTTCATCAGTTTCAAACATGAGAAACTTTCAAAATTTTGTATGAACCTAGAACCCACTTTGAATCAAAGATGTTTTTGACAGAGGTGGGATAATAACCCAATCTGAGAAATTAGGAAAAAAGAAGCAATTTGAAGGACTAAAATCAGGCCTGAAATTTCAGGATGCATCTGCATGGATATGGTGAAATGAAACTACCATATTAAACTGCTGTTTGGCCCACCCACCTGCCAGGGTTCTTACCTGTCCTTTATTTCTTGCTTTTTCAACCTCAGCTGCTTTGCGCGGCACAACTGCAGTTGAAAAAACAGGAAATTAGTGCTTTTTCAAATGCCGCGCACTTGTGCACAGCACTGCTCAGCTGTCCGGGCAGCACTGCTTAAGGTTTTTTTACACATGCACACAGCAAAATGTAGTCACCAAACCTGTAGTAACACTGGTTGAATCCCACCCCTGCCACATAGGGTAATAAGATTGGGTCTGGGTTGGGGACTGCTGTCCTCACTGTGAGTTCTGTGGGAGTAGGAGGGGTGCACGAAGGGAGGCTCAGCCAATCTCATTGTACACATGTTGTACTCTGACAATAAAGGTAATAATAACCATTAGAAACAGTTCATAATGCAGGCAGTATGCATGGAATGGAGCTGCATGGCACCAGCACATTGATGACTACAGCTTCCAAACCTTTTAACAATCTCTTCTAGTTGCCCCAAATTTCATATGGACAGAAAGAGATTATATTGATAAGATAACTATCAATACACATATTTTTTTTTAAAAAAAGGGAAATAAACTATAGAGAACAAGGAGTTACATAAGAGAGAAAGTTAAGGAAAGTTGATCAAGCAAAGAAGCAACCTAGAACTAAGGGGAAATGCCCTGACAATTAGAACAATTAATCAGTAGAACAGCTTGCATTCAGAAGTTGTAAATGCTCCAACGCTTGAGGTTTTTAAGAAGAGATTGGATAACCATTTGTCTGAAGTGGTGTAAGGTTTCCTGCCTAAGCAGGGGGTTGGACTAGGAGACCTCCAAGGTCCCTTCAAACTTTGTTGTTCTGTTAAGCTGATATCTTGGCCTAAATGCATTATTTTTAATATTTACAAAAAAGAGTTCTTTCTGGAAGAAGTGCCTTGAAATATGTAGCTTCTAACTGTAGGTGTTCACCAGCTGGGCATATTGTGACTCCCCAAATTCTAAGCAGTGGCTGCATGCAGTGAAATATATACAGGGTCTAAGCATCAAATACATGCAAAGGACCAGAGAATTTATACATCCAGAAGATAACCAGGTTAAAAAAAGATGCTGGTTACATTCCCCTCATACCAAAAACGGTACAATTCAGAGTAAACTTTATCTACCAGCATTGCAGAGGTGGTATTCAGCAGGTTCTGACCAGTTCTGGAGAACCAGTAGTGGAAATTTTGAGTAGTTCGGAGAACCAGCAAATACCATCTCTGACTTGAGATTTTACAGTATCTTTCCCTGCCACGCCCACCAAGTCATGCCCATAGAACTAGTAGTAAAAAAAATTGAATCCCATCACTGCAGCATTGCAAATCTAAGCACAAGGACCTGGGAGCCTGCTTTAAAGGTACGCCATCTCTACCACATTTAGTTTCCAAGCTAATTTCACCCCCCTTTAACATGGTATCTTTTTCCTCCCCCAGGCTTGCTTTAATAGATCAGTTCATTAAAATTGCAATGTCTTTTTCAACTTTGCACAGGAACCTGAAAAAAAGAAGAAGCAGATGGTTTAAACGTAAAATACAGAATACAGAATAAGAGAAATGGAAGGGCCTTTTTGAGGTCTTCTAGTCCAGGGGTCGCCAACCTTTTGGACCTCAGGGACCACCAAACTCATAATTTTAAATCCCAGGGACCACTAACTGGTTCTGTGGGCATGGCCTAATTTGTGGGTGTGGCTTGGTGGTCATGTGACTGGCTGGGCATGTCTTGTATGTAAATATTACAAATATTTATATAAATATTGATTTTTTTTAATAAAAAAGAGCAATTTTTACCCAAAATTAGGCAAAGCAAGCAGGCAGATTGACTTGCTCACATAATTATTCAGTGATCTATATATCTGCCATCAACTACATGAGTCTGTCACATAAAATTTGCTTGCCATAAGTCTGCACTGAATAATAGAACCTCCTAAGGGAAGTTTGGCTGTGTGTAAAGCCAGAGCCGAAGATCTAAAGACTAACTAGAAAGCAAGAAATCCAACCATTTCCTGCTTCCTAGCTAATCTAAATCTCCCAGCACAGCAGAACAGATGATGATTGGAAAAAGGAAAAATAGCAATTTAGCAGGCAAATTTGCTGGGTAAGGAGTGAGTGGGTGGGGAGGGATCCCGCGGGCCATGTGGGCAACGCAGCCTTGTGTTTCTGTGTATCCTGGATTAATTGCTTTGGGGGGGTGCTCTGGGGATGAGATTTCTCTGCAGCCCACCAAAATTTTCTTACGGCCCACCAGTTGGCGACCGGTGTTCTAGTCCAACCTCCTGATCAAGCAGGAGCCCCTGTACCATTTCAAACCAATGGCTGTCCCATCTCTTCTTAAAAACTTCCAGTGATGGAACATCCACAACTTCTGGAGATGAACCATTTCTTTGGTCAATTGTTACTGTCAGGACATGTCTCCTTAGTTCTAGGTTGGATCTCTTCTTGAAAAGTTTTCATCCATTATTTCTTTTCCTGTCCTCAGGAGCTTTGGAGAACAATTGGCCACCTCTTCTTTATGACACTCCCTCAAACATTGGAAGACTATGTATCATCTCACTAGTCCTTTCCTTTTTTAGACTAGACATACCCAATTCCTGCAACCATTCTTCATATGTTTTTGCTTCCAGACTGCTAATCATCTTGGTTGCTCTTCTCTATATTCTTTTTAGGGTTTCAACGTCTTTTTTGCATTGTGGTGACCAAAATTGGACACAGTAATTCCAAGCATGGTCTTACCAAAGCAGTATCAAGCGGTGCTAACATAGTCCCAAATTTTTTTTTCCCAATTCATGATAAAAAAAAACCATATAGCCCCCTTAGCACCCCTTCCATATCATATGTCTATGGCCCAACTCATGGCTTTGCAATGCAATTTTTCAAATGGGTTTGTGTGTGTGTGTTTACAACTAGTGACAACAAATGCTCCATTTCCAACAACTCCATTTTTCTTGAGGAGAATATCTCAAGGTCTTACAATTTAGCTTGGGAGAGCATTTCACCTTTCTTTTAAATCTGTCTCTCTTTCTCTCTCTCTCTTTCTCTCTCTCTCAAAACATTTTGCTGTATTTGAAACCATTTCCCTCCAGTTATTTTCCCCTGCTCCTTCTAAGCCATCCATCCTCAGAGTTTAGTATTCAGAAGATGAACTTTACTGTTCAAACATTAAACATATTGTTTAAATATTAAATAGTAATGTTCTTCTTTTGCTGGTTAAGCCTGCTATATAGCAGGGCTTAAATTGGTTTACAAATCTTTGACACCATGCTTCCAAGTTAGTGGTGTCACAAATGATGCAGGAGGGTTTTATAAGCAAACAATGTGAACACCAAGCTGTACCGTAACTTAGGAGATAGACATTTTTTCATATGGAGACATTTCATATGGACATTTCAGAAGAATGCAGTCATATCAGAAAATATTGCTTCAGGGATATGCACCTGTGAGTGTGTGTTTGTGTACATGTGTGTGTTTGTGTGTACGTGCTGCTTTAAAATTTCCAGCAACATTATTCTATAACAGTTAAAAAAGAGGAAGGAAAAAATCACACAACATGCATCTCTTTAACCATAATCAGTCACCTGGTGATTATTTTATAGAGATGAAAATTCTGAAGTGTTGGAATAGGAATATGAGTGTGCTATTAAAATTTTCATGCAGGCTGTGAGGAAACCCACTGAGAGTTTTCTCATCTTTCAACTTCTTAAAAATTATTCTTCAACATTTAAGTATAAGAAAGCATAGGCTTTTTCAAAAGCTTTTTTTTTTAAGTTTTAGAGTGTAAGATATTAACTGTCTTGGATATTAATTCTAAGTTAATCAGAAGTTTGAAACCTAAATCAGAATAATTTGGAGGTTTTTTTCATTAATGGTTGGAGTGTTTTTAATTTGATAAGAGAATGTATTGCATTTATATGTATGTGTATGTTTACATACACACACACACACACACACACACACACACAAGGAAGGAAGGAGAAGGGAGAAAGGAAGGGAGGGAGGAAGATTTTCTCCTTGGTTAAAGTTAAACTTATAGGCTATTTATTTGGAAATGTATTTATTTGGAAATTTATATTGCCACCTATTCACACATGGTGACTCAAGGCAGCTTACAAGAATATAAAACCTCATATAAAAATAATAAAACTAATAAAAGAATCATATAATAAAATAATATAATAAAATCCTAATTAATTATAAGGCTGCCAGGAAATGTCAAGGGCATAAATTGGAAAGCCTCCATTATAGCAAGCAGTTCTTCACTAATTGAAATATTTATTTTTATATTTTTATTCCCTCCCTCCCACCCCCAGATTAATTTACAATGCTAGGGCACAAGCTATGGAATAACATGTGAAATGTCAAAGAATGAAATATTTTGGTAAATATTAAAAAGTCTGCTAGGATTGGGCCTAGAGAGCTTCCCATGGCAACCCTGTCAATCTGCTGGTAAGACTGATCAAGAAACTGGAATTGAACATTTTCAGGGCAGAATAGCACTGTCTGTTTTAGGTGTCTATCAGTATAGGAATTGATATCCGATTAGATTCCACCAAGGCGCACATATAGTCAACCGCCTCGTGAAGTGGGACGTTCGTGAAAAGAGACTGAACATCCACTGAACAGATAGTATACAATAAGGACCTTCAACTCACTAACAAGTACAAATGAATCCTTTACTATTGTTTTAATAAGCTCCTCTTCTTTTATCGTGAGACATATGCTATTATGGGTCACCAAGTTGATCCAAATACAGTACCAAAGTTCAGAGTTTCATTGTGTCAGAGTTTTCTATGGTTTGCTTAAGCAGTTGCCATCAATCAGATGAAACTTCCCTTGTGTGTGTAGAAACAACTATATGTCAATCTGTGCTATCCATGGGCATAGGGTGTGTCCCTGATTGGTGTTTATACATGTTATATGTCTGATTAACTCTCGTGCTGGACTTTATGCTCTATGTTGATTTTTAACCCTTTTATTGTAGATTGGTACTAAAGAATCAATATGAAATGCTTTCATATACTGTTGTCTTTTAATTGCTTTGTTCGATTTCCAAAATACTAAATAGCCTGGATTGCAAACCGGCTAACCGAAATTTGTCCTGAAAAAACCCTGGATGTACTAAACTAAGAGCTAAAACAAGTTCAGGAAGCAACCCTTGGAAATGGGTAGCTAGTAGTTATTTACTAAAGCAAAACCATAGCCGTGAAGAATTTATGGGCATGTGTTTACTTCAACTGAAAGTTCACAGAAAGTGACATCAAACATCTGAAAGTAATTGGCATAAAAAATTGGACACAGTAAATTTCTTACCAAAACTTTTGCCTGGCTGCTATACCTTCATGGGTTGAAAGCTCTCCTTTTGGGAGCCACTGAAGGGATACTTTTCTGCTGCCTCTATCAATGCCTTCCCCTTTGTGATAACAGTTTGATCAATTCTTAACCTTTTGCCAGTAAAAGTGTGTGTCACCCACACTTATTATGGCAAAAAGGGGAGAATTGTAGGAAGCTCCCCCTCCCCAAAGAATGAAATATTTTGGGAAATATTAAAAAGGCAGGATAAAATATTTCCCCTTAAGGAGAAATAAAAAATCTTAAGGGAGGCAGAAACCAGCCCCAGTTTCCCTGACCCAAGCAGGAACTGAGGAGGCCAGCTTTTAGAAATGCACATTTGCTAATCCTTTGAGAAAGACTGGGTCTTTTGCCTAAAGAGCCACCCATGACCCCATAGGAATCTCACAACAGCCAATAGAATATGTTCTTGTACAGGAACAAATAGCTTTAATACAAAGCCCAAAGAAGGTATAAAAACCCACCCACTCTCAACTCCATTTTGTCAGCTGTCCCAGAATCGCATGTGGTTGGTGGTTCTGCTTCATCAATAAAGGGAACCTTTCTTTCCAATCAGCCTCCAGCCTCCATTTTGTTTCTAGTGCCTTTCTCCCAGCTTGGAACAGAACCAGATGGATTTTCCTTCCAACAATCACAACAAGGAGGAAGGGAGAAGGATTGAGGGACTGTCACATTTATTTGAATGATTAAACAACATAGTTCTTTGTTGTTTAATCATTCAAATAAATGCAACGGTCCCTCAATCCTTCCCCTTCCTCCATTCCACATGCCAATCCATGCCTGACAAAACTTCTAGACCAAAAGTAAATTCTTAACAGGTTTGACCAATTCAGGTTTAAAATTAAACTGATTGTGTCTTTATCAATAAGTGCATCTTTTCTCCAGTAGGACAGTATATTATGTGAAATGCTTCACCAGTTACTTCTTGTGTCTTGTGCAGCCATAAACTTCATTTTTTGCTGTTTTTACAACTCATTTTTATGTTTCATTATTGATAGTGTACCACATTGATTCTGACTGTTGTTTCAACTCAATTTTTGAAAATCCTGCCTGAATCTTATTTTAAAAAAGTTAACTTGAAATTTAAGAGGTTTTTAATTGGTCTTATGACAGATGTTTTCTAAGAATGAAGAATGAAAGTTTTCCTTTGCATTATTTATGAAATCTGAGCAAGATCTTAGGAGCTCTTTTTAATGCTTTGCTATGCATGCCTAAAATTGTGAGGTCAGGAGGTGTATAAATTATACAAGCTAAGTTAAATAAGTAAATATATATGTTCAGAGTTTTGCAGCATAAATTCAGCACCAGAAAAGTAAACACAGATGGCTGATGCTTCATTTCATGTTTTTATAAAGATATTAAGTCAATTTTACAATACCAGTTGCCAACGTGGAGCAAACTCAAACAGAAGCAAACATGGTACAGGTTCAGAGCAGAACAGCAACTCAACTTCAGCAGACAAGCAAAACAGAGAGACAGAACTTCCAGTTTCACTTTCCAGGTCAGCTCCCATTGGCTGGTCTGTTACCATGCCTACTCACTGACTCTGTTAACTATGTCTTTGCCAGTTAATGAATACTCTTACAATATAAATGCCTGCCTTCAGGGGGACAAATGCCAAGATGGCAACCACATCTACACAATCATCTTGACTTATTTTATTTTTCCTCCTCTTCCTGATGCCGATCAGGAAGGCAAAATGTGAAGTAGTTAGGTAAAATCAGACATCACAGTAATATGATTTTTGTGTGCGTATATTCCCATACATATTTATTAGATGAAAAACTATGGGGATCTGGATGAAAACTAAGAGAAGAAAAGGCTAATTTTTTTCTCTGTCTGGCATGGATCCTCTAAAGTCTCTGTTGTTCTGTTTATGTATTAACAAAAGCATTTTATTCATGCAAACTCTTTCTTTATTTGATTTAATTCATTCCAATCTGTACGGGACATACTGTATATTCTTTAGATTTTCTGAAAGGAGTTAGTTGCTGCAAATCTGTCTTTTTTGTATCTTGCATTTTTCACCTACGCCATTTTGAGATACCCATTTGATATGGGAAGCAGCATATAAATTGATTAAATAAATCTTGTGACAGGGGGCTATTTTACTCAAAGACCACTCTTCCCTTGTGTGACTTCACAACTTAGGCAAGAGCACCCTCTGGAGCATATTGTTTGTCTGGACAGACATAAAAACAAAACAAGACTCAGCCACAGAATTTCCTTTTTTGTCCTTCACTAAGCCTGAACTTCAACCCTGAGATGGCTATGCTAAAAGAACCATTATTTTCACCGACTTTTAAAGGATGGGCTTAATTTTATAAATTCGCATTGGCTGGATTCTCTGTACACCCAAGTTAATTGCTTGGCATCATCCAATCTTTGCCATAGAATGGTTATCTATTTAGGCCTTGAGAATCAAATGGGACAAATTACAGCAACACAATATGAGTGTGCAGGCTGCATCCATACTTTATTGATATTTCTCAAAGTCTATTTCTTTCTGTTCAGCACGAGAATAATTAAGCCAGCCTTTCCTTTTTTTTCCTTATTTCCATTGGATGTTTCTACAGTAGCATTGCTATCTTTTAAAAAATCTTTCATGCCTCCTCAGAATAAATCATCAAACCACATCAAGAATATAGTTCTTCTATTAAATCTTGTGTTCTCTTTCAACAATAAGAAATCATTCCATGATAATAGTGTAATTTGCTTTTTGTTTTTCGCCAGCTACCACTTCCATTAGATGGAGAGGTGCTGCTCATAAAAATTAATCAGCCCATTAAATATTCCACCTGAATATTTGAAAGTGCGGAATAAAGGTTTTTGAACTTTCAAAAGAATATTCAGAGCAAATTTCTTCTGTTCATTGCCTCTTCTCCAAGCAGGGAGAAAGGGGGTAATCTCCATGAAAATAACAGTTGTTCATTCAACTCTTGGCAGAAATACCATCACTTAACTTATTCTGTCTTCACAGATTCTTCTGCAACCATTCTCTAAATCACAACTTTAGTCATTTATTTATTGAATTTATATGTCTCCCATCTCACTATCCAAAGCAGCTCTGGGAAGCTCACAATATTATTTTTTAATTGTGAAAAATAAAGTTACCAAGAAATAGAGAAAGATGTGAGCAAAATCAAGGTGGACCATGAACTACCAGTACTATGCCCACATTGAATCCACTTAGATTTTTGTATCTCTTACTTTCCAGTAAGTTGTAAATGTTGCAGTCTCTCCCTCTAATAGTAGTGGATATCATGAATTCAAGTATCTGGCTGGCATTAATACATTTATAACTGGCAAAGTTTGCTTATCAGAATTTAGATCCAGTAAACCTTCTTCATTTGACTCAAGTTCTATTATTGATCCAGATTCTCTACATCCGAGAATCAGATGTGATTGAATGGATAGTATCTTAGTATTCCTAGCCCTCCCGATCTCATTCCCTTGCTAAAAGGAATATCTTATTTATTTCTTAGAATTTTATGCAGCTTTTATTTTTGGTTATCTCAAGACAGTGTTCATATTTATTATTGCCTCCACCTATTTTCCTACAACAATAACCCTGTGAGGTTGGACTGAGAGACCCCATGTCACCCAGCCTGCTTTCATTCTTAGGGAAAGACTAGAACTCACAGACTTCTAGTTTGTGGTATAGCACTTCAGCCACCACACCAAACTACTTCATTCTTAGCATTACTTACTTATATACCACTTTCCATCATAGAGAATTGCAAAGAGGTTCATAATCAGGGGTGCGATTCAATTGGTGTAACAACCAATTTGGTGAGCACGTGCGTTGTACACATCAAATGTGTGCTTTTGAAAAATACTGCTTTTTCAGCTCTAAAACTTACCTTCTGCTGCAGTGAGTAAATCAGCTGAGGCTCAGCAATCTGCTGTGCCGCACCAAGCAGCTGAGCTGAAAAATCCAGAAATAAAGGACAGAATAGGGCAGGGGAGAGTGTGCAGGGCCAAATCATCACCGTAACTACTGGTTTGCCTGAACTGGGTTGAACCAGTAGAATCCCATCCCTGTTCACAATACCATAAAACAGAGTTTTAGATGAAACACATTGACAACAGTCACAACCACATATAAATTATAAGTGTTTTCATGTGGAGCATGTTTAAGAAGGAGCACCTGGTAAATAACAGATAACAGATAATCAGAGTTGGAAGGGACCTTGTAGGTCATCTAGTCCAACCCCCCCCCACCCAAGCGGGAGACCCTACACCATTTCTGACAAATGGCAGTCCAATCTTTTCTTGAAAGTCTCAAGTGATGATGCTCCCACAACTTCCAAGGGCAAACTGTTCCTTTGGTTGATTGTTCTCACTGTCAGAAAGTTTTTCCTTATTTCCAGGTTAAATCTCTCCTTGTTCAGTTTCCATCCATTATTCCTTGTCTGGCCTTTGGGTGCCTTGGAAAATAGCTTGACTCCTTCCTCCCTGTGGCAGCCCCTCAAATATTGGAAGACTGCTATCATGTCTCCCCTGGTCCTTCTCTTCACTAGACTAACCAAGCCCAATTCCTGCAACCATTCTTCATATGTTTCAGCCTCCAGTCCCCTAATCATCCTGGTTGCTCTTCTCTGTACTTTTTCTAGAGTCTCAACATCTTTTTATATGCATTCTCTGCACTGCATTCACTGCACTGCACTCTGCACTGCATTCACTGGACTGACACACTTTAGGAAAAAGTATGGTTGCTTATTATTTTTACAGCTTAAAGTAGGTTGCAGCTGAAGGATCAGCATTTCGTTCTGCACCATGGCTTCAGTTGACAACGTCTTTCCCTTCTCTTAAATATCTGCCAGCAGCAGAATAACCCTCTGTGTGACTGTGAAGACATAGGATGGGTGATTACATTCACAGCTGACACCGAGAGGAATTAACCCTCCCCTTCTTGACCTATCTGTAGCCTTTTCTTTGGGGAAAAAGCAAGAAGGCAGCTCCTGGTGCTGCAAAGGGAAAAGTATGAACTCTTCTTGCAAGTCCAAGATCTTATCTGTGACAAAACAGAAAAGAGTGTGGTTAGTACCTGAATGATTAACTTGCACTAAGGAGCTGGGGCTTTCTATATTTAAGAACAAAGAAGCCTGTAAAATTTGAACACCTGATTTCTCTGGAAGCGTTCATGCCAAAAATGCCACTGGAAAAAATGCCACTTGAACCTTTAAAAAGTCTTCTATAGCCTTCACAGAGGACTTTGTTCCCTTCTGATCAAATGTTGAATGAAAAGATTGTCAGCTGCCCTAACCAAGAGACCTTTCCATTAAGATTTTCCAACAGTTAACAATAGCAATAGCACTTAGACTTATATACCTCTTCACATTGCTTTTACAGCCCTTTCTAAGCAGTTTACAGAGTCAGCATATTGCCCAGAACAAACTGGATCCTGATTTTACCCAACTCAGAAGGATGAAGGGCAAAGTCAACCTTGAGTGAGTTCAGTGAGATTCGAACTGCTGACAGCTGGCAGTCAGCAAAAGTAGCCCTGCAGTGCTACATTCTAACCACTGCACCATGATGGCTGTTTGGCAAGGGCAGCACATTTAATTGTACCATTGTTCCCCCAGATTAGTAGGTTTTAAATCTCATAAACATGCAGCCAATGTGCTTGAGTTCACCCTGATGAATTTTTATCTTACTTCCTAGAATGGTTTCCAGCTCATTCTTATCACTCATCTAAAGAAGGAATAATTTGAACAAATTTGATAAATAAATATTTCCTACCAAGTGTGATTATAGCCAGCGATGTGATTAAAATGTGACTTTCTTCCAGTCTAAAGTCATACCTACCAAGCCAATGGAAAATATAACAGGTAAAGCATACAGTATATTTTTTTAAACTGAAGCACTAACTAATATAAGCAACAGCTATTAATGTTGCTGTTCTCCAGAGCATGACAATTAGCTCGTGGCTGATTGATTGATTCCAATTGATTATTAGTTGGATGATCTGATCCACTTGGGTAATTTAAACTAATTCCTCCTCAATCAATTCAATATTCTGATATGATCATTTGTGTTTAATTCAGTGTGGTACAGGGCTATTATTGATAAGCACAGAAGTATAACATAGCAGTAACACTTCGACTTACATACTGCTTTATAGTGCTTTCCAGCCCTCTCTAAGTGGTTTACAGAGTCAGCCTATTGCCCGCAACAATCTGGGTCCTCATTTTTACCTACCTTGGAAGGATGGAAGGCTTAGTCAACCTTGAGCCTAGTGAGATTCGATCTGTCAAATTGCAGGCAGCTGGATGCAGCAGAAGTATCCTGCAGTACTGCACTCTAACCACTGTGCCACAGAGGCTGAGGTATAATGTGGTTCCAGTTGTATTGTGTAGATAGGGAAAAAAAAAACGACTTGCACCACTTGGTGCAACTTGTTTTTTTCCCTATCTATACAATACAGTCTGAAGGATATCAAGAGTTAGGGAGGAAGAAAAAGCAAACAACTTCTCATAAACAGTGTGCAATGATGGAAATTACTCGTGGGAAATGACGTATGAAAGGAAAAAAAAAAAAAAAGAACAAATACTTGTACCTTTTAAAAGACAGTCAGTTTGCTCTAATGGTTAAGGCCCCAGGCTAGAAACCAGGAGACAGAATTCAGGTGACTTTGGGTAACTTTGGACCACACTCTTATTACCAAGCCTACAATGTCAGGCTCAGGAGACAAGCCAGTCAGTCAATTCCTGTCACAACTAATGGCTCAATACTAGCTTGATCCAGAATTAAAGTAGACCCTGCATTTGTGGGAAAACACTAGAAAGAAAAATAAAAGTGTATGGTTTAAAATCTCAGCCCTAACTACATCTACTGGCTAGTCAGAGAAGGTGCTAAAATGTGCTTTCCTGTGTTCAACCATCTTTGCTGAGGGGAGAAAAAACTTTGGAACAGCTGGAACAATGCAATAGTTAGGGCTTCTTTAATTATTATGCCCCCTTTTCTTCCTTGAACCTTCAGTTTATGTGCAGCCTTAGAGTGCACCTTGGAGGAAGTGCAAATGTGCTGTGGCTGGGTTTAGTGTAATCTCTACATGCTTCAAAGCACTCAACAGAGTGGTAGCAGCTGGTCGAACTTGGCTGATCTCAAAAATAGCTAAAGGGGGTCAGCCCTGCTTAGTACTTAGATGGAAGACTACCAACAAATTACGGGACTTCAGGCTTTCCCAGGATGCTGAAAAAAAGCATATTGGAAGAAGGCAGAGACCAGAGTTTCCAAGGCAGCAACATGAACACCGCCATGCAACATTAAGAAGTCAAGCTTTTAAAGTTGTAGCAACGTTTCGGCAGAATCTCATCTGCCATCATCAGGCTTCTGTGTTGAGTTCGTCTGTGAGTCAGGCTATCACAGCCGTTTCAGTTTTAAATTTGAGGCTAGCCTACTGTTGAGCCAGAATGGTTTTTTCTTCATCCTGATTGGTTGGGAGTCTTGGTCTGTGTTTATTGGTTTTGGAGTTTGCTGTGTTCTGCTTGATTGGTTTTTCTACTTTCTTCTGTCTGTTTTGTGGCTTTGATTGGCTGGCAACACTGTGTTCCTGTATTGGAGGCTTTCAGTGCAGCTTGGCTTCGAGTAAAATCCATCATCAGGCTTTTGTATTGAGTTCATCAGACAAATAAACCAATAAACCAATAAAAGACCAATAAACACAGACCAAGACTCCCAACCAATCAGGATGAAGAAAAAACCATTCTGGTACAGCAGTAGGCTAGCCCCAAATTTAAAACAGAAACGGCTGTGAAAGACTGACTCACAGATGAACACAATACAGAAGCCTGATGATGACAGATGAGATTCTGCCGAAACGTTGTTAGAACTTTAAAAGTACAACTACAATGACGTGGGAAAATATCTGAACAAAGCTGAACAGCATACATATATATATCTGTATACCAATGCCTTCCTCTTGTTGGAAAGTGGGAAGGATGCTATTGGCATCCAAGCATTTGCTTTTAGGAAGAATACTCCCTAGATCAGCGGCCGCCAACTGGTGGGCCACGTCCCATTGGTGGTCTGTGGAAAAATTTTGGTGGGCCACAGAAGAAATGACCCCCAAAAGGAATTTATCTGGGCCACACAGTTCTTGCACCTCCCAGCTCTCTGCAGGACCCCGGAGTCATGCCCCTGAGATGCACACACCAACCAGCTCCTACACCCGGCGGCAACAGCAGTCCCCTTCCCCAGTGCCCGCTATCAGCTCTTCCCTGTTAGTTCTCTAGCTTTGAATTGCTCCTGAGTTTCTCTTTTTCCTCCCCTTCCCCCACCCACATGCAGGCAGGAAAGTAAAGGGAGACAGAGCCGTGCACAGCGCTCCCCTTTTCCAGTCCTTGCTGCCTCTTCCAACATCAAAGCCTCGGAAATGCAGGCAAAGCCACCGCAGCAGTAGCATCCTGAGTTGCCTTAGCATGCTCGGTTAGTTAAAAATCACCCTACCCAGAGAAGGAAGTGGCGCTGAGGAGGAGGAGGCAGTAGTGAAGAAGCAAGCAACTCAGGGTGCTCCTACTGTGGCAGCTTTGTCATGACAACACAGCCAACCTCCCCACCAGTATATTTAGGGAGATGGCAGCTCTGATCATGCTTTGCTTGCACAAGCATGAAGCCAAAAGCACCAGCCTGAAGATGGCGAGTGGGACCTTGTCGAAACATTGCCAATATGCTCTCAATCTTACATGGGAAAAGACCCAAACATGCCAAGACCTGCATATATATATATATGTTTTGGTAGATTTTCACGGGTACAGGTATTTTCACGGGTACATGTTCAGGTCTTTTCCCGTGTAAGATTGGCAACGTTTCAATGAGGCATATATATATAAAATTTATATTTAACATAAAAATATATATATTATGCATATTAGCTTTTTAAAAAAAATCATATTAGCAGTCCTCGGGATTTAAAAGTATGAGTTTGGTGGTCCCTGAGATCCAAAAGGTTGGCGACCCCCTGCCCTAGATGCTTAGTATGTCAAGATGGTAACAATTTAGTGCAGCACTGTGTAGCTAATGAAATCCAAGCTGTGGTATGCCTTGGACTCTTCTCAGCATTTGGGCTTATAACCTGGATACAAAAGCTGCACATACAGCTCAGTGAAAGCAGAGTCATAAAACAGTTGAGGTACTTCTGTCCTCTCTTTGCTCAGCTGGATGAAGGAGACAACAGGGTCATGCTCCATTCACGCCGATCTGCTTGATTTCAGTGGTAATCAAAAACCTTTAGAACTGATTCAGGCTCTATTTTTTATAAAATATGACAAATCAAAAGGTTGAGGAATCCTAAAATTGTTCCTGGGTTATGATTAAAATATATCCCTGTATATAACATTAACATGAACTTTTGGTTGGTAGGTTCTGAGGACCAAGCTGGATGTCCCTCCAATTTTACAGGTGTGAAACACAAAATAGCCAGTGCAGTTCTGCACCCCTTCTCTTCTTCCATAAAAACAATAGAAATCATGGATGTCATAGAACTGTGGTGGAGAACCTATGGCACGCGTGCCAGAGGTGGCATGCAGAGCCCTCTCTGTGGCAATGTGCGCCATTGCCAGCTGCTCTTCTGGTTTCTGGTGTGCCGGCCAGCTGGTCTTCACGGGCACCAGAGTTCTGAAAAACAGCCGAAAAACAAGCCATTTGGGGGGGGCTTTCTCTGGGCCATTTTCAGGCCATTTTGGGGCCCATTTTCAGGATGTTTTGCCTCCAAAAATGGCCTGAAAACAACCCAGAAAATGGCCCCACAAACACCCCAAAAAACAGGCATGCACACATCAGCCAGCTGGTCTTCAGGTTTCCAGTGCTCGTCATGTGCACAAACTCTTGCATGCTCACATGTTTTGGTTTGGGCACTTGATGCTGAAAAGTCATCACTATCATAGAACATATTAAAGTTGGCCATACCATCTGACAAAATGGGGTAATAGATTCTGTAAAGTTGCAGCAAAATGCTGGAGTTAGGAGTGAGGTGCCATGTAGTCTGCCTAGTACCCCCTGGGCACTCTTCAAAATTGTCCTAAAGGACAAAACCAGAAAGTCCAGTTGCCTCTAGAAAAAAACACACCTTTGGGTCAACTATGACCAAGATGACTGAGAATTTCCATAGACACTCTTCAAGACTGTCCAGTTACAAACTCAGATACAGTGCAGGGTCAAAGAGCAACCTGAAACTATTATCCTGGTCTTTCAGGCTTAGATCTACCCCATCTTTACATTTGAAGGCTACATTATAGGGCATGGAAAAACAAAGGCTAACACCATTGTAGCCACCAATCTAAACCAAACAACTTGAAAACTGAATCAATGAGCTGAGGAGATGTTGAGCATGAAGGAAGGAACTTGCTGGCACCTGTCCTACCTATGCTGTGTTGTTATGGATGCTGTGTTCTCAGGAAAACCAAATCTTGCATATTTTCCCCATCTTACCAGAAAGAAACAGATGTGAATTAGATGTGCAGTACAGGGCTATTGATTCTTTGTTTCAGAATATTCAGAATAAGCTGAGCCGGAAAAATATTATTTTTGAACTCGTGTGAGGCTAGAGTCTAGAGCAGGGACGTCAAATTCAAGACCAATGGAGTGCTTAGATCTGGCCCATGGGATCACCCTGGAAACAGTGGAGGACCAGCCCATGATGCCTTGCCACCAAAAATGGAGCTTGGGAGAAGCTCTGTTTTCACTGGCAGAGAGTTGCAGAAGGCCGTCGCAGTTGCAAATGGAGTTTGTGAGAGCTGAGGGCAGCCCTCCTAAGCTCTGTTTTCGCTGGCAGAGGGTTGCAGGAGGCCATCACGAAACGGAGATTGGGAGCCCATTTTCACTGGCAGAGCACTCAGGTCACCACAGGTGCCCCCGACATGAGTGACATTGAGCTGGCCATGTCTACCCTCTGGACACCCACCACAGTCCCTGGAGGTCAAACGCAACCCTGATGCACCCCTCAATGAAATCAAGTTTGACACCCATGGTCTAGAACATTATTATCTTACATATCAGACCAAGTCATCATTACACATCATAATCAGACCAAGTCCATACCAGTCTAACAAAGTCAACTGCAATCAAATGAGAGAAGCTTCTCTGCTAATTACTGGATAGAAAAGAAGAAACAAAGTATTGAAGTATTATCAGACATCTCATTCTGCAGCAGAATTTGGAAATCAGTTATATTCCAGTAGGGTAAGCAGTGTAATTAACCACATTTAAAAAAGCATTTTAAGGGCCATTTCACATAACACAATGTCATATTTGTCACTGAAGTTCACTGCCACATCTCAAGACTTCCCAAACCTAAGTAAATTATGTAAGTGTCCCAAAGTCTACGGCTATGGAAACAGCATCTTATTTACTCTCCAACCTTTTAGTTTTATGTGTCTCTAGAACTGTACAAAGAGAGTGAGAGAGTGAGAAAGAGCTTGGATGTTAAATTAGCTTCTAAAGATATTCTTTTTTTATAGAGACAAATGGAATCAGTAGCAGCAATTTAACCAAAATGTGCTTCAAATATAAGGCACAAAAAAGGAAATATGAAGAGGGTGGAGGAATATAAGTCTTCTCACCGAGCAAAGAATTAGGTGCCAAAATGGCCATGTAGCCTTCACGGAAAGATTTAATGGAGGTGAATCAAAAGGTAAAGGAGACAGTAAATAAAGTAGATAGGCTAAAAGGGAAATAGTTCAATACCTAAGGTGACTTCAAAGAAATTAAAAGAAAAAGATACTGGCAAATGAAGCAGAACAAAGAGCCAGGGTTTGTGAAGATTAACTATCAGAACTCTCCAACAAATTAGACTCTCAGGAAGTTCCCTGGAACAGCTAAAAAAAGTAATGGTTACATTTTCATGGAGAATTATGTCCTATCCCTTCTCAGAGTTTGCACCCTGGAAAGAAGCACATTGAATAGGGTGTTTGGAGAGAGAATAGAGAATGGTCCAAAGAATAATTTCCCCCTTCCACAGGAAGTGCATAAGATGACCTTTAACTTTCTCCTTTCCTTTTTTCCTTGTTGGTTTTATACATTTTCTTCAGAATGTTAAATGATGATAATTTTTTTAAAAATATATATTTAAAAATCAAATCTTCTGTTTTGAACTACAGGTAATCCTCGACTTGTGGCTACAATTGAGCCTGAAATTTATGTTGCTAAGTGAGGCAGTTGTTAAGTGAGCTTTGCCCCATTTTGACCCAATTTGACTATGGCCATTCTTTCCATAGTCGTTAAGTGAATCGTTGTAGCTGTGAAGTTAGTAACACGTTTGTGAGCCAAATCTGATTTTCCCATTGACTTTGGCTCTGAAAGTCGGAAAAGGTGATCATATGACCCCGGGACACTGCAACCATCATAAATATGAACCAATTGCCAAGCATCTAAATTCTGATCACGTGACCATGGGGATGTTATCATAGTTGTAAATGTGAAAAACAATAATAAGTCACTTTTTTCAGTGCTGTTGTAACTTTGAACAGTCATTAAATAAATGGTTGTAAGTCAAAGACTACCTGTATCTTTTCTACTTGTTTTCAGCTTATTAGAATTCTTGATTATGGCCAGCATTTTCATCTATAGTTTAATTACAGATGAAGGAATAAAACTGTAACTTAGGTTTCTTACTGATATCCAACTGTGTTCATTTCAGTGTACAAATTTAATCCAACATAGGTTGGAAATCAGAAATTTGTGGAAATCTTTCTTCCACAGCAGATGAGCAGACCCAGGGGTGGGATTCAATTTTTTTAGCAACTGGTTCTGTGGGCGTGGATTAGTTGGTGGGTGTGGCTTGGTAGTCATGTGACTGGATGGACATGGCTTGGTGGTCATGTTATTGGCTGGGTGTGGCCAACTCAATATCACTCACATAGAGGCATGCATCTCCTCACTAGGCCTCTCGTGACTGTGGGGATGCTGCAACAGTCGTAAGTGTGAAAAATGGTCATAAGTAACTTTTTTCAAGAGTCACTCCACACAAGCAAAGTACCAGCAAAGGAGGGGAAAAAAACTTCAGACAGAAAGTCTAGTCCTGCCAAGAATGTAATAAGGGTTAACAGAAAGGCAGTTTCTGTAAGCAACACCAGAATGTTTCCTTCCTGCCTTCCTTACAGGATTAGGCCTGTAATTTCTTCGAACAACCGGTTCTCTGAACTGCTTGGAATGTTAACAACTGGTTCTGGCGAATAGGTGTGAACTGGTAGAATCCCACTCCCTGCCTGCAGACCTTATATGTCATGTTGAATCAGAAGACTGGGATTTGAAGTGTTAATACCACTTTATAAAGCCTTGGTAAGGCCACACTTGGAATACTGTATCCAGTTTTGGTTACCGCAATGTTAAAAAAGATGTTGAGACTCTAGAACCATGATGGCAAACCTAAGACACACATGCTGGAAGTGGCACGCAGAGACATTTCTGTCAGCACATGAGCCGTCGCCCCAGAGCAGGTCCACTGGGACAGCTGATCATCGGGTAGCTGCCATACATGTGTGGGGGATGTGCATAGGAGATGCGCACGCGTGAACAGAAACATGCGGCGTGCATGGCAGTGTTGCACGCTCATGCACAGAGATGCGTGGCATGCCCGTGTGGGTCATGCATGCATGTGCAGGGGGTGTGAGACCCCCATGTGCATTGCCTTATGGGTGCTGGCACATGTGTGTACTTTTGGCATGTGAGCATGGAAAGGTTAGCCATCATTGCTCTAGAGTGCAGAGAAGAGAAACAAACATGATTAGGGGATTGGAGGCTAAAATATATGAACAACGGTTGCTGAAACTGGGTATGTTTGGTGAAAAGAAGGACTAGAGAAGACATGATAGCAGTCTTCCAATATCTCAGGGGTTGCCACAAAGAAGAGGGAGTCAACCTATTTTCCAAAGCACCTGAAGGAAGGATAAGAAGCAATGGATGGAAACTAATCAAGGAGAAAAGCAATCTAGAATTAAGAAGAAATTTCTTGACAGTTGGAACAATTAATCAGTGGAATAACTTGCCTCCAGAAGTTGTGAATGCTCCAACACTGGAGGTTTTTAAGAAGAGATTGGAGGTTTTTAAGAAGAGATTGGACAACCATTTGTCTGGAATGGTATAGAGGTCTCCTGCCTAATCAGGGGGTTAGAGTAGAAGACCCTTCTGATTCTGTTATACTATCCTATTCTATTTCAAGTTTTGGATCTGAGCATTTATAATTCCTGCTAAGAGAAAATGAAATATTTTGTTACACCTGGTTGAGGTGGTCTTTGGCATAACCTTAGAAAGTCAATCTCAGAATGGAAATCTTGGAGTCTGTGATTTCAGGTAAAGGGTATTTGGGGGGAACAAACTGTGTACAGGCAGTCCTCATCTTACAACAGTTCATTTAGTGACCCTTTGAAGTTACGACACTGAAAAAAAGTGACTTATGATCATTTTTCACCCGTATGACCCTTCTAGCATCCCCATAGTTACATGATTCACATTTGGAAGTTGTACAACTGACTCAAATGTATGACTGTTGCAGTGTCCCGGAGTCACCTTTTGCAACCTTCCAGCAAGCAAAGTCAATAGGGAAACCTGATTCACTTAACAATTGTGTTTTTAATTTAACAACTGCAATGATTTGCTTAACAAATGTGGCAAAAAAAGAGTTGTAAACTGGGGCAAAAAGTCACTTAACCAATTTCTCACTTAGCAACATAAATTTGGGGCTCAACTGTGGTCATAAGCAGAGGACTATCTGCATAGATACTGTGGATTTTTTTTCCAATGTCTTATGGAACTTATGCATTTCGCAGGGGCATTCTGGCAGCTTTTATTTCATGCATTTTAACTTGCCAATCTAAGATACTAGGATAGCAAAAAAATTTAAAGAATAAATAAAATGAAATACTATATGTACTAAATATAATACAACAGAAACCTAAAACTGCTCCAATAAAAACAGAGCAGAGACATAAAAAGCAGAGGAGACTATATTCAGAGGGAACATTTGGAAAATTTATATTTACTTGTATTTGTTTGCTTGACACTTTTTTAATGCCATTGATTTGTTTTTACTGTATCATATTTTTTGGTATAATATTATTAAACTGTGGCATATTTTGGCTTTTATTTCTTCTGCATACTATTCTGATAGCTTAGGATAAAAACAGATTGAAGAAATTCTGATTATAAAAGTAGACTATTAAATTAAGTTAGACACTAGGCAGTCTACTTTCTACAAATAACCAGGTAGTAGACTAAATGCCTCTTTGGGAATATGGGAATCAGTTAATTTACTATTTATTTCTCTATATACAAGGAAAAGTAATCTGATCCAGAAGATTTTCACACCTATTTATATTCAAAACAAATAAATATTTTATCTTTTCTTAACATCTGAACCTTTTAAAAATGCAGATGATTTTGCTTTTAGCAATTTTTGGGGGGGGTTTACACACTTCTGATACAATGTTTTTGACGCATTTTACAAAGCTTCAACCTTCCTTTTGTATGTTCAGCTTAAAGCCATACCCATTGCAAATGTAACCATTTAGAACAAAGATATCAAACTCAATTTCATTGTGGGCCACATCAGGTTGTGTTTGACCTCAAGGGGCCGGGTGGGCATGGCAGGGGTGAGCATGGCCAGTTTGACATCAGTCATGTTGGGGGCACCTGTGTTGGACCAGACTGGGGGGGGTCATTATCTTCAATGGAGGAAGGCAAGACCAGGGAGAATGCCAACCCTTGTCCTCCGGGGAGCCTTGCTGTCCCTCTCAGGCCATGTGGAAGACCCCCCCAAACAGCAGTGCAGGCTATCCAGAGCCCTAGGCAGGGGAGGGCCTGGCCCTTGTTCTCCTAGGGCACCGGGACCCCACAGCCTAGCCCAGTCCAGCCCCATTTTCCTAGGCCCCATTTTCAGCATGGATTGCCTCCTGCAGCCCTCTGCCAGCGAAAACAGAGCTCCCTTTTTGCTGGCAGAGGGACCATGGCCCGGTCCTTCACAATTTCCAGGGTGACCCCATGGGCCAGATCTAAGCACTCTGTGGGCCAGATTTGGCCCGTGGGCCTAGAGTTTGACACCCCTACTTTAGATGTATTTTGGAGGTGTGTATATCTATGTGTACATGTATGTATATGCACATGCATCTCTTGTGTCTGCTTTTGCACTTGTGTGTATAAGTTTTTTTAATCAGGAAAGTAAAATGCTTGCCAAATTTTCATTAATACTTGAGCTTGTACTTTACAAAATCTGGTGGGAGCTGCACAGAAATCGAAGAGGAAAAATAAGATTACAAGTACAAAAGAAATCTGAAATCTGGTTGTTCTGTTATTATGTTACTTTCATACCATTATCTAGGGAGGTGTGGCTTTTCAAAGAAAACTGATGTTAGATTATCAATAGGCAGGCTTACTCCCTCTTTCTAACTTGCAGTTAATTGCACCCATGAGCAACACTGAAGGCGGTACTAGTTGTCCAACTGTTTTTAATTATCTTCAGAATAGACTCACTGCAGTTTGAGATATTTTGTAATTTATCAAACAGAAAAATTTAACCAATTAAGTAAAAAAGTGGTTCATTGATTTTATGGGAAAGAGAAGCATGTGCCTAACACCACTCCCAGAATGAGTGTTACTGTAACCTAAAAGGGTTTAATCAATTGTGTCATTATTCTGCTTTTTTCCAAACATTTCTGTGTCACTTAACATTAGGACCAAATATTGGGGAAAATAAGCTGTTGCGCCTGGTTTACTTACAAATTATAAGATACATTTTGTTTACATGTGTTTCTTAGGGTTGCCCGTCATTCTTTATCATTAATATATCTGATTTTTGTGAAACAAAAAATCATGGTTATCACTTATGCTAAGATGTTTTTAACAGTAGCCCTCCAGACAGCTGGAAAAGTGGTCATTGATGGGATGCGTCACAAGCCCTAAAACAAGCAAAAGATAAAGGGGATGTGATGACCCGGGGCATGGCACGAAGGCAACACAACCAGAGAACAGGTATGACTCCCTTTATTTGCTCCAACTTTGCCCCCAATGTTCCCTTTACTCTCCAGCCTGGAGAAAAGCTCATCCCACGAACCTGCAACAACCTCTGGTTGCAGATACTCCAGTTCAAGCACTGTAAGCAGAATGACTGCAATCAATCACTCTAGCAGGGCAAATTAATGAGTCCAATAATTCCAGCAAGGCAGATAAGCACACAGAAGCACGGCAATCATTCACACAGTTAGGAGGAATGCCAGGAATGCAGGCCACAACTCTTAACACGAGATATATTCAGCATTTGTTCCCAACAACGCTCCTCCCAACTGCCTCTCCTTTAAACTTCATCCCCAGATGTGCCTTGTGAAGGGAATTGGGGCCCTTTCTTTCCTTGCGGGCCGCAAATTTGATAGCCCTGAAATAAGTCATTCCTATATCACACAAAGCCATGGTGATCTATAAACCATTAAACCAGGGGTCTTCAACTTGACAGCTTTAAGACTTGTGGACTTCAACTCCCAGAATTCCTCCTCCAGTCATGTTAGCTCAGGAAGTCTGGGAGTTGACTCTCACTGTAGAATCTCCAGTCATAGGTGGTATTTGCTGGTTCTCCAAACTACTCAAAATTTCTGCTGCCGTTTCTCCAGAACTGGTCAGAACCTGCTGAATACCCCCTCTGCTACCAGAACAGATGATTGCAGTCCCCTTTTTAATTCCATCCCAGAAAATTAGAAAACCTGCAGAAGATGTGAGAGAAGCATAAAAAGTGCAGGGAAGAACAGAAAACTCACAGAGTAGCAATGCAAGTCACCTCATATGATATTGGATCATAGCTATTATATACCTGGATGACATCCCTAAAATATATTCATCAGGTATAGCAAACTGAATACATTTTAAATCCTATCCTGTGGCCAGTAAATTGCACATAGAAGAGTCACTATCTTAAAATTCGCCCAATGAAAATTTCAAGAAACACAGTGATGGCACTTCTATATTCCCCTGTTCATTGGGTCAACTTGACCTAGAAGGGGTCCTGATCAGATATCCTCCATCACAACCCTTGTGCTGTCAAACTTTAAATGTGACACGAGGCAGCAGCCATTGGGTTTTGTCCTTCCAGTAACAAAGGGCAGAAAAAGAATCCCCTTAACTTTGGAGCAGAAGAAAAGCTACCAATGCTTTCTAGCACTTTGTTTACTTTGCAAGAGAAAAGACCCACAGCATACAATAAAAGCACTGAGGCTGGAAGGGACATTGAATTGCAGGCTAAAGTATTTATGCTAGGAATAAGACAGCTGAAAAGACGGATGTTATCTCTGGGCCTGATACAGTCATGACAAATAAAGAGCAGGCTGTGGAAAAAAAACTGGGGAGCAGTTTGGAGAAACTGCTAAAGAGATAAGGGAAACTCTGCAGTTCAGACCTACCTCCAGCTCAATATACCTCAAAGCAATTGCTAGCTGTTTTAATATTTGCTGTCAGCCCAGAAAAAGAATAAAAGAAGGGAAGAACATCCTTTCCTTCCTGGAGGTCAAGCAGCTTTGGGAAGCTATAAATAAATACATCACCAAATTTATGTTGCTGATGGCCACTTACCATTGCAGACATATTTAAGATGTGCTGATATGTCACTAGATACTGCGGAGGCAAGGCCTGCATTAATGTGGCAGCAGTGTGAGAAGAAAACTGGATTTTTAGAAAGGATGAGAAAAAATAAAATAGAAATCCAACTGTCCATCTGTCTAGCTTAAGGTAGAAAAGTGTTCTTTGGTATGGAAGCCACATTTCCATTTTTAAAATTTTTATTTTTTGCCTCTGGAAGGGTTCAGCCAGGGATGGGATAGCATCATGGGAAACAGCAGGCCCAATTCAGTTATAGGAAGATTTTAAAGGTCAGAATACATGGATTTAGGGAGTTTCCTTGCCATTGAGTCAAAGTGCTATCCAGCCATCCTTCAACTAGCCGATTATGCTGTCCTCACTTTTGATTCATATCCTGTCTATTGCCTCCATTTTGCTTTCAGCCGGATGGAAGTGTTCTGACTGGGGTGTTTGGAGCATGTTATAGCAAACAGATTTGTTAAACCTTCCAGCTTTTCTGCCAATTCCCTTTTGGAACAGATGGTGGGAAACCATCTCCAATCATAGCACATCTGAGAGTTAGTTATCTATTAAACATGGAACCACCTGAAACTCATCTATGATTTGATTGCTTATTGTACCCTATGACTATTATTAAGTTGTACCTTATGATTCTTGACTCTTGATTAATGTATCTTTTCTTTTATGTACACTGAGAGCATTTCCACCAAGACAAATTCCTTGTGTGTCCAATCACACTTGGCAAGTAAAATAATTCTATTTTATTTTATAAAATAATCTGCAAAGGTAGTGGTTGCTTAGTGAAGCAGAAAAAAATCTCATTCTTCATCACACATCCTCCATCTTCTGTAGATTATTATTATTTATTTATTTATTTATTTATTTTTGTCAATTGCTTCCAAGATAATAGGTATAAGTAAAAACATAGTTATGAATACATGGATATATATATAAAAAATAAAAAATAAAAATAAAAGAAACAATAGGACAGGGATGGTAGGCACATTGGTACACTTATGCACACCCTCTACAGACTTCTTAGGAAAGGGGTGAGGTCAATAGTACACAGTCTAAAGGCTAGGTCACACTGGCCGACAGATGCAAAACGTATGTAAAAAGGACACAGTGGATGAGCAAATTTTCCATCCGTTGTTATCCGCTCTCAAAAGTGCCCCAAATTTGCATAAGCAGAGCGGACAACAACGGAAAGGAACGGACATGGGGAGGATGTAGCGGGGATGTAAAGCGGATGTTTGTAGGAAGCCTAGTGGATGAAAGCGGATGGAAGCGGATGACACATCCGTAGGGCTTCCGGGGGAGAACAGCGAAGCGGGCATGTAGCGGAAGGAACAGATGCGTAGCAGATGTGTAGCAGATGACGTGGATGCATCACGGACGCCTATAGGATGCATAGCAGGTGCGTAGCGGATGCAAAGCATTCACTACGCATGCGGGGAGGATCAATTGCGTAAGCTCCATGGATATAAAAGGATGCAGCTCGCAAGCAGGTCACCATTCAGAGGAAAGACCTGCTGCCAGAGACATCTTAAGAGAACACCATGGGGAAGAAGAGGAAGCCTGTGCCTACTCCTGTCAACCCTGGCAAGAAGGACAGAACCACCATCCCACCCCCTGGCGCTGACTCTGAAGCTGCTGGTGCTGCTGCTGGTGCTCCTGGTGTTGCTGCTGCTGGTGCTTCTCCTGCTGGTGCTACTGCTGGTGCTTCTCCTCCTGCTGCTGGTGCTTCTCCTGCTGCTGCTGCTGTGGTGGACCAGCCCCAAGGCCCTCAAAGCCCTGCTGCTGAAGGCCCTGAAGCCCCTGCCAGAGGGAGAAAGATGCAAGGCAAGGAGAAGGGGGAAAGGAAACAGTACTCCATTTCCGAGGACGATGAGGAGGAGGTGCTGGAATGGCTCAGGGAGAACGAGTACCTGTGGAGGAAGGGCCACAGGCTCTATCACGACATCAAGTGGAAGCAGGCAGCGTGGAGAGAGAAGGCAGAGAGCCTGGGCTACACTTCAAATGTCCTCCTAGGGTGGTGGAAGCATATGCACACCTGGTATGGCAAGCTGCACCTTAAGAGATCCGGGCAGGCTGCTCTCAAGCTAACTGACCGGGAGACCTATGTCATGGCCAGGTGCAGCTTCCTGGAGGGTGAGATCCGCCACCGAGGAGCAGCCCCTCTGTCAACCCTTTCCCTCAAACAGCCCACAGAGAGCCACTCCTCTTCCAGCCAGGGGACAGCTACCGTGTCCAGGCAGGTGTCTTTGGAGGACCCCATGACAGAGAACCCCCCGACAGCTGCACTCCCCATGCCGGAGGACATGGAGGATCCCCTGTCTCAGATGGAGCAAGAAGAGGCAGCCACCAGAGACCAACCCACACCCACACCCAGCTCCACCTCCACAGAAAGCAGGCAGAGAGGCAGACCGGAGGGACAGAGCCACACTGTCCTCTTGGAGATCAGGGACACAATTAAAGCCAACACAGATCTCCTCTCCCAGCTGGTGCACTTTGACATACCATCCTCCAACCGCAAGCCCTTCATCACGTACGTGAGCCAGACCCTCATGGACATGCCTGAGGCCCAGTACCAGGTGATGAAGGAGAGGATCACAGCTCTTCTGCACCACCCTCCAGGCCCAGCTGAACCTGCTGCTACCCACTCCAGGTCTGCTCCTCCACCCCAGTCGATGTCACAGCCCTTCCACGGATTTCAGCAGCCCCTCGCCTACCAAGCCTACCACTACCAGGACTTCCCATAGCAGAGGCAGCCCTTCCCAGTCCACACCCAGGTTCCTCAGATGCCACAGACACCATAGACGCCTCAGCTGACCCAGCTGCAGACCAGACAGCCCCACTACACTCCTCCTTCCTCCACCCCACAGCCAAGCCCTTCCTCAGAACATATGTCATCAGTGTTGGGCCTCACATCCCAGGTCCTTGAGGAAGTGCCTCTCAACCTCACGGGACTGAGTCAGCTCTCTGAGAGTTTCCTGCACACACTATCTCCTGTTGCACTCTCGGGGCCAGGCACCCCAATGGCGCCTCAGACCAACACTCCAGCAACAGCCACCTGCACAGTCCCTGGCCCCTTTACATCTGAGACCATGGGCACGCCTCAGAATGACTGAAAAGAGTGGCAGAGACTGAGTTGTTACCTGTTCACCTTATCTACCTTATCTTTGCTTCAAGACACTTTACTTGGGTCATTTTGCTTTTTAATAAAGTCATACAGTTTGTTATTAATAAAGGTTATATTTGCTTCACACACTTGGTTCATTTTTTTCACTTAATAAAGCATTGGGGAAAACTTTGAAAAAAGGGTTAAGCCTTTGCATGCTTGTGGGATGGGTAAGGATAGCTGTGGGATGGATAGCTGTAGGATTGGTAACGATAGCTGCGGGATAGATACACCTCCAGTGCAAGCATAGTGGGACTGTATGGTCCACCCTCCCAGCTGCCACACATATGGCCCTTTATTATCAATAACAATTTAATCATTGATCCACACATTTCAACATAAACAAAACTCTTTATTAATGCCCTGTTCATTGTAAGGCCACTCAACATACTTGGCACAATCTCATCAGTGTGATGAGACAGGCTGAAGGAAGCATCTATTAAGCATCTACCATCCTGTCTTGCCACTCCACTGCTCCAGCTGGGGAGTTGCACCAGTGTTTCAGGAGGTTGCGCTGCTTCTTTCCTCCACGTGAAGCTCTGTTGGGGCCTTCCACATCCACAGTGTCTATCAGGTTTAGTCCTTGCCTCCATTCCCCAGGCTCCATGTCCCCATTGCCTTGTTGGAGGTCCACGAGCCTGTTGTGCAAGACTGGGTAGCGGGTGCGCATGAGATTGTGCAGGATGCAGCAAGCTTCCACGATCCTCCTCATGGTCTCTGGGTGATGCTGCATGGTGGTGAGAAGTACCTGGAACCTGTTGGCCAGGATGCCAAAGGCGTTCTCCACCACCCGCCTTGCCCTGGACAGCCTGTAGTTGAAGATCCTCTCTTCATGGGTGAGGCATCTGGAAATGTAGGGCTTCATGAGGTAGGTTCTGAGGGAGAAGGCATCATCCCCCACGATGAAGTAGGGCACATCTTGTGTGTCGTTGGGCAGGGGATCTGGATCTGGGAAGCCCATGATGAGGTTGCTTTCCAGCCCCTCCTTGTGGTGATTGGCGTTGTATACTTGGGCATCTGAAGATGACCCGTTGCCTGAAGCATCGATGTACATGAACTTGTAGTCAGCATCAACCATGGCAAAGAGGATGATACTGAAGATGCCCTTGTAGTTGTGATAAGAGGACCCTGACTTGGCTGGCGCTTTGCAGGCCATGTGCTTCCCATCTATGGCTCCAACGGTGTGGGGGAAGTTCTACTTCTGATACCACTGCTCTGCAACTTTTTTCCAGGCTTCTTCAGTGGAGGGGGACTGGAGGAGCTCCTCCAGGTATTCTTCGATGATGGCCTGCACCACTTCTCTGACCACAATGCTGATGGTGTTGTATGGCACCCTCCAAGCGTACTGCATGCTCCTGTACATGGTCCCTGAGGCCAGGTGGTGCAGAGTGAGTGCCACCTTGAGTCCAGGTTCCAGGTTGGGCCGGAAGTTGGTGTTTGCCTTGGTCAACCTGGGTCTCAGCCGCTCCACAACTTTGTCAAACATGGCTGGTGGCATCCTCATGAAGTTCTGGAATGCACGAGAGTCTTCGTTCCTAAGCTCCACCATCAGCTTGTTGTACAGTCCGTACTCAGCTCTTCTCCCAATCCATCGTCAGACCCACACTGTTCTTGGATGTCTCCTTCTCTTTGCGTAGAAAAGGTGAAACAGTCTGAAGAGGGCTTGGTTCTGGTGTTGAATGATGGCGGCTACAAAAAGGAGTGTGCGATGATCCATGGTGGAGATCAATGGATGATGTGGAAGAGTAAGGGCAAGGCTGATGAGGTATGCACACCACAGCTGCTGGACTGATAGTGAGATCCAGGTGATTTCCTCCCTCTTTTTATAGGAAATGTCGGTTTTCCGCTAGGTGTCCTTCCACATACTCTAGACATCCTCCAGACATCCTAAATATCCGAGATACGTCCTATATACAAACGTTTTGTCCGTTTTAATGCTTTATATCCAAGCTGCATCCACTTTCATCCTTTCTATGTCCGTGCTACTAACGCTGTGTGGACATTCCGCATACCTTTCGTTTCCTCCCTCTTTCCGCCTGAGCAGATGTGAGTTGCGCGGATGACCAGAGGATGCCGAGAGGATACATCAGACGTGTAACGGATGACAACGGACGTAGAACGCTTGTTGCCCGTATGTGTCGCAGATGTAGATAGTACGCAGCAGAAAGTTCAGCCACTCACAAAGTTTTGTGCAGCTCAAAACTTTTTGAGCAGATGAAATAGCAGTAGATGGATGTTTTATGGATAGAGCGTATGAAAGACGTACACAATGAGTACACAATGGATGCATCACGTTTTCCAACGGAGGGCAAGCTTTTTTGTCCGTTTTACATCCTCTTTGCATCCATTGGTTCAGCGTGACATGGGCTTAAGGTTAAAGTTTTTTGGGTTTGGGGAAAAAAAACCACAGTCAGGTCGAGTATTCCAGACATTGACCACTCTGTTTCTGAAGTCGTATTTCCTACAATTATGTTTGGTGTAATTAACTTTGAGTTTGTATCTATTGTTTGCTCTTGTGTTGTTGTGGTTGAAGCTGAAGTATTTATTGACAGGTAGGACATTGCAATGTATGATTTTATATACTATATTTAGATTGGACCGAAAGCAGCATAGTTCTAGGTTTTCTAGGTCTAGAATTTTGAGTCTGGTGGCATATCTATCTGGCATTGTCTTTCTGTCTGTCTGTCTATCAATCTATCTGTCATCTACCTAACCATTATCTATCGTCTATCTATCTATCTATCTATCTATCTATCTATCTATCTATCTATCTATCTATCATCTATCAATCTAATTTATTTGTTCCCATCTTGCCTGGAGATGTCCAGGAGAGTTACACTTTCCCCAGATTACAGGCCAATGGGACAAGTTAGGTGCTATCAATCAACTATCCAGCAAATTTTTTTGTTGGTAAATTTTTCCTTCTTTCAAAAGTACAAATTTTGGCAAGAGTGCTCACCTACTCAGAGGAAGCTGATCAACATCCAGAGGAGCAGCCTGGTCAGTGGAAAGGCCAATCCTTTTGAATCCTGCATTTGGATAGAGCTGTGTTGGGTCTTATGGTAACCTTTCTCCCACTCCCTCCAGCCACTGATAGCTATGGAAGGTGGGCTGTGGAAGGTACCCATTTAGTGGCAGAAAATGAAAGAATGACAGTGGAGGATAATGTGCAGGATTCCTAAGGAACAGTTATACCTGCAACCCAGACTGAAATGGCTAGTAGGCCCCAGGATGTCATCTTAGGTGCAATCTGACTAAGCCACCAACATAACAATTGAGTGAAGCTTGTCAGAACATGCTCAGAACCTACCACTTCTCCAGAACACAGTTATATATTAAACATGCAAAATTGGGGGAAATAGTGGGAGGGGTGGTTTGCCATTAGGAAGTACTTTTGTTGCATACTCGGATATGGTGCTGCCTGCATTGACTTTGGTGTTGGTGGGGCACTTGGTATTGGGAGACCTTCTGCCACTCTTGCTTTCCCTTCTCTCCATGCTGCCGGTGTTTGGCGCAGCCATGCACAGCCAGCCAGGGCTCCTCCCTTTAACCGGAGCCCAGTGGAGACACTTGGCTTCAGGCACTCATGTCACCGCCTTCCCTTTGCCTTCGAAGGCAAAGCCAATTCTTTTAAAAACAATGCCCTACTACCAGTGCAACAAAACCTCCCCTTCCTGAGAGGGCAGTCCAACCCCATGTGGGGAGGCAAATCTCCCGGGGTCACAGCGCAGGATCGACCCACCACGGGAGAAGTGCCCAGCCACCATCCCTGCCTGGTGCCAGGCAGAGCATGAAGAGTTTCGCCTGGGGTGCCCAGTACAGCTGACAGACAGGCCCTCCTGCCCGGTAATGGACCTCTCACCAAGGTAGCGAGCACCTCCCTGCTGGGCCCTCCACTCATCCCATCAGGGTCATGCCAGAGCCGTGCGGGCTGGGCAGAGCCAGAAAAGTGAGACAGGCTCTTCCCTGTCTGCCAAGGGAAAGAGCCGGGCTGACCCGAGCTTGTCTTCCTTCCCAAGTCCCTCCTGACCAAACCTGAAGGGGCCACCGGGAGAGGCTGCCCAAGGCAGTGATAGTGCCCACCAGTCTGCGGACAGGGAGGCGAGGTGACAGCAGCGCTGCTTCCCTGGCCAGCAGGTCCGGTGGAGAGAGCCTGAAGCCGGCCATCCTTTCCACCCCTCACCCAACCCATCCCCATCCCCACACATCTCCAAATGTGCTGGTAGCTCCAAACACTGCAGCGGCACATGCATTGGGCAGAGGCGCTCACTCAGCAGGGCTCAGCTTGGAGGAGGACACAGCACAGGCCGTTGTCTTGCCTCTCTGTCCACAGATGGGTAGGCGTATCATTGCCTTGGGTGGCCTTTCCCGGTGGTCACTTCGGGTTTGGGCTGGAGGGACTTGGGAACCAAGCTCCGGTTGGCCTTGCTCTTTCACTTGACAGGCAGGCGTGCACCTGCGGCTCACTTTCCCGGCTCTGCCCAGCCTGCACAGCTCTGGCGCGGCCCAGGTGGGAAGAGTGGAAGGCCCGGTGGGGAGGTGCTTGCTGCCTTGGCGAGAGCTTTGCCACTGCGCAGGAGGGCCCCACCTGTCAGCTGTTCTGGGCACCCCAGGCGAAACTGTTCATGCACTGCCCAATGCCAGGCAGGGATGGCAGTTGGGCGCTTCTCCTGCACTGTGGCCCTGGGAGATTTGCCTCCCCATGTGGAATTGGGCTATCCTCACAGGCAAGGGAGGCTTTGTCGTACCAGTAGTAGGGCATAGTTTTTAAAAGAATTGGCTTTGCCTTCAAAGGTGAAGGGAAGGCGGCGACAGGAGTGCCTGAAGCTGAGTGTCTCTGCCAGGCTCCAGTTGCAGGGAGGAGCCCTGGCTGGCCACGCGTAACTGCACCAAATGCCGCGGTGTTGCTCTAAATGCCGCGGCAGCATGGTGAGAAGGGAAAGCAATGGTGGTGGAAGGTCTCCCAGTACCAAATGCCCCACTCATGCCAAGGTCAACATCTAAGCTGTTGCCACCTGCCCGCCCAAGGATGCAAGGTGAGGGAATTAAGTCACCCCCAAAAAGATGGCCTAGCCATTGTTTCAGGGGTGAAAAAGAAAAAGGCCTGGCCTTGTTTTGTGAGAAACATGGTATTTGCCGTAGTTGCAGTGTCGTAGGGTTATGTGATCACCTTTCCAGCCAAGTTCTGATAAGCAAAGTCAGTCGGAGAAGCTAGATTTGTTTAACAACAATGTGATTCACTTAACCATGGCAAAAAATGATAGAAAAATCTGACAAGATTCACTTAATGAATGCCTTTCTAAGTGACAAACGTTCAGGTCTCAGTTGTGCTTGTAAATCGAGGACTACCTGTAGTACTGGCTTAAAATGAGTTCTTCCTAGTGGTCGATCCAGGAGTCTGAACCAAACTGAAGAAACAGAGAAGCATCACAGTGTTTCTGATAGTAGCTAAAAGCTCATTTCTCTTATCAGTTATTGTTGTTGTTGTTTTCTCCTCTGGAATGCTAACAACATGTTGAAAGACTTCAGTCATTGCTGGTGATGAAAATATTGGGTTACCTCACACAGTGACAGCGTGTAACCAATGTTAACGGTATGCTGTATATAATATAGGATACTCAAACTAGAAAACTAGGGGTGCAGTTAGGGTTTGTGTGTTTGTATGTGTGTATGAAGAGAGAGAGGGAGGGAGAGGGGGAGAGAGAGAGGGAGAAGGAGAGAGAAATTTCAGACATCAGGAGAGAACAGATGTTCTTGGAGATAAGCAGAAGCAGCTTTAAGCCTTTTGCTTTTAAAACCAAATTTCCTCAGTTGAGAAGGAGAAAGAGAGGGCTGAGTTTGCAGCCTAGCAGGCTGCTGTGTCCCACCAAACAAGTTTTTGGAAGCACAGGAAATTGTGATAACAAGTCAGCATTTGGACTGCTATTTCATCTTCTCTTATGGTATCAGAGAGTTTAAGTCTCATCACCACAAAAAAGTTCATTTTTTTCTTCCTGGCCCTATCACCCTATCTCATGCCCTCTGTTTTTCATTTCAAAAAGAGAAAAGGGGAAGGGAAAATTCCCAGGAGAAAAATTGGAGCTTATCTCTGTTTTAAACATCGCTATTAGGAAACACTGTTTAAAATTAGTAATAATAGCTGGTGCTTATACTGCAAATTGGTGTTTGAGGATTGTCCTTTTGTATCCTTTGGACTCAGAGATGGTATTTAGCAGGTTCTGGAGAACCAGTAGTGGAAATTTTGAGTTCAGAGAACTGGTAAATACCATCTCTGACTGGCCCCGCCCCATCTATTCTCCGCCTCCCATGTCCCAGCTGATTGGCTGGGTCTTCTTTCATTGTCCCACACAGGAGAACGGAGCTGAAAAGCAGGTTAGTGGGGTGAGGAGGGAATGGGATTTTGCGGTAACCTTCCCCCTGGAGTGGGGTGGGAATGGAGATTTTACAGTATCTTTCCCCTGCCATGCCCACCAAGTCACGCCCACCAAGCCACACCATGCCCACCAAGCCACGTCCACAGAATTGGGAGTAAAAATGTTTGAATCCCACCACTGTTTTGACTGATTTTACCTTTTCAATTGATTACAGATTCCTGTAACGGTTGGTTTCAGTACTGCATAGATTCAAAATATAAATTTAATAGAATATTTGTACAGCTGGGGCATAGAATAACACCAATAGAAGAGAATATTTGTAAGTCAGGGTTGAACTGTGAGGTCCTTGTTGTCTCTGAGCTTGGTTGTTTTCTTGCAGACGTTTCATTACCCAACTTGGTAACATCATCAATGGACTCATGATGATGTTACCTAGTTGGGTAATGGAACAATCAAACTCAGAGAGTATCAAGAACCTCAAATAGTACATTTGACTTTCAGAAAGTAAAAAACAAATCAGTTCAGGCAAATTAATTTTAAAGCATTGAAAGACTAAATGCTATCAATTCAATGTCAACTCTTGGTGACCACATACAAATATTTTCTTCCATAGCAATCTGTTCTAACCTAACTTGGACCTTCAAGTCTTCCATTGATGTATTCAATGTTATTGTAACTGAGTCCACCTCCCTTGATTATCCTCTTTTTCTTTTTGCCTTCAAATTTCCCAGCATTATTATTGAGGACATAGTGAGTGGCCTTAAAGGACAGGAGGAAAAGTAGCTAACAAGCAAGGTCAGATAAGCTGGGCTTTGAGCCAGTTCCAAGAAACTAATTTGAGAAAATTGCCAGACAGAGACCTCCCTTGTTCAGAAAGAGATAAAATGAGGGATGGGGAAATAAAATTTAGGTTTGCAAGATTCTGTTACTATATGTTACAATAAAATTAGTTCTGATCTATATAGCATTGGTTTCTTGATATGGTCTATCTGGACTTCTACTGTTAGGTAAGTGTTTTCATAAAACATCATGTCCAAAATATGATATAATTTGACATTAGTTCAACTGTGCCTTGAGTAAGAGTCATGGTTAATTTGCTCAGGAATCTGTTTGTTTTTCTTAGTTATCCAAAGTATTCTCCAGAGTTTTATCCAAACCAAAACTCAACATATCTTTTATCTTGCTTCTTCAAAGCCCAGCTTGCACTTCCATAGAATGTGACAAAGAATGCTATTACTGGCATGGTTATGATTTTTGTTGATATAAACACATATGGTATTTAAATATTTTTTCCAAGGCTTTCATTTCTACTCTACCAAGTGCTACAATAGTTTGCTTTGTATTTCTTGACTGCTATTTCCTTTGCTGTTGATAGTCAATCTACAAAGGCAATAACTATCCACTGTAATATCTTTATTGTCAGTTTTAAGACTGATTCCGCTAGCTGTCATGAACCTGGTCTTTATATTTAATCTTAATTCCATTTTTTTCCATTGTGCTCCCTGATTTTTGTTATTAGAGCTTACAAATCATTTGCATTTTCAGTTATTAGAATAACATAATGAGCATAATGTACTGATGTTACTTCCTTCATTTTTTAAAACTACAGTATCTTTCAATTCCATTTCCTTTCTTTTTTTTCTTTTCAAGGTTTATTGATTTTTTAGGACAAACAAAAACAAACAAAACATAAAAACATCCAGCTTTCTTCCGTAAGTATACAAACAGTGTGTCAGTTGGTTTACAAATTTTTGTGCAGTGATTTCATAGTCTCAATAACAGTTACATTACATAATAACTCATATTATCAGAAATTGAATATCCTAGTATTATTATTAATCAATCATTTGACTATAATTTTGTTCATTCATACTTTGAGAGGAATACTTAGTATAGGTATACTTAGTTTATTTTATAACAATTCATATAGTCCTTCCAAATCTGTCATAAAAACATTTTATATATGTAATAATAATAATTAAAAAAATAAATACATCTTTATATATTCATTATTTTCTATAATTCTACATATTCTATTACTATATTTTGTTATCTAGCCATTGATAGAAAAGGTCAGCTGATTTGCGTGGCAAAGCAGATTGCTGCGCAAATCGGAGCTGAGCTAAGAAACAGCTGATGTTCAGTGTTGCTGTTATCTGCGTGCACACAAATTGCATGTGCGGTGTGCCCCGGGGAAGGTAAGAAACAGAAGATGGTCGCTGTTTGTCCCGTTTGTGTGTGCGCAAAGCAGCGGGGCCGGAGGCAGAAAAGTTTGGCCAAGTCTTCTTCTCCTTATTTTATCAGCTCAAGGGCAGAGGGGGAGGGAAGGTACATATGTAGGCAGTTATCTGTCTCTGCAGCATCGGTCATATGACTGAGTGGGCATGGCCAACTCGACGTCACTCACAGGAAAGTGCTGCCCCACCTTGCTGAGTGATGTCAAATTGGTCACACCCACCCAATCACATGACCACCTAGCCTTACCCACCAAGTCAAGCTTGCAGAATCACTGGTGGTAAATTTTGAATCCCACTACTGATTATATTATACCTATTCTTCTTCCTTTCTCTCTTCTTCCTCCTTCAAATTTCAACCTCAGTTTCTACATTTTACAATTTTATGTTCAACAGCACTTCATATTGTGTCTTACTTTATTCCATACATAAATCTTTTTATCCATTTTAAATCTTTGTGGTAATTATAAATGGGAAAGCAATTGGCAACTATATTTTTTTGCCATTAATTGGTCTCCTTAATGATTTTTCAATAATTCTTGGTACATTAACTGTTTATTTTTGCCAGTTATGCTGAGATCCATAAAGATGTTTTCAGGCATTGTCTGAATTTATATTTATTCCATATTCTCAATATAGCATGTCTAATAAAATGGTTTTTAAAATCCATATTAAGTTTATTATATCATAAATATCTATACCATCCAGACCTCAGGCTTCAAATTCTAAAAGTCTTTTGTTTCTCATCAATACCTATTATTTCACACAACACAAGCAACAAGTTGCAAAGAACAAATTTCAAACCTGGTAAACCAATCTTTTTCATTATGTAACACTTTATATTTAACTTGCTTTTTTCCTCTTCCTTGGCATACAAATTCAAATTCACAATTTTATCACACAAATTCTCCCTAACAATTATGATTTTATTTTCTCCTATTTTAACATATGCTCCTTATTTTTATTCTATGTCTTGACATAATTATTTTGGAATAACCTACAATTCATGTTAGTCATAATGATGCCCAAATATGTTACTTTTCATTCAATCTTTAAAAACCAGTTTTTCTGTATCAGTTCTGTTTGATCTTCTATTTTTTAAATATTTTTGTTAACATTTTTGTCTTATTATTATTAATTTTAAACTACTAGCATACCAAAATCCTTTAACTTTCCCATTAATGTTTCTACTCTCTCTAACTGATTCACTGAAACTATTACCAGCTCATCCATAAATGTCCTTCACTTATATCTTAAGTCATGTTTTCTTAAGTCTCTATTTGATGCTGTTTAAATTAAACTGAAAAAGAGTAAATTGATAGCAGTCATATTTGCCTCCTCCTTTTTTGAATCTCACAATGTTTTGTTAGTTCTCCATTAACGCTTATTTTTGCTTTGTATGGGGTATAAATTGGTCTTACTGTCAACCCTGAAGTTGGCTGAACTGTGGCCATTTTGGGGGGTAGTTATCTCCAGAGAGTTTCTTCTTTTCACAGCTTCAGGGCTAACACAGGGCTGAGAATCACAGACATTGGTGCAGGTGTTCAAAAGATGGAGACTGAAGTCACCTAGCAATTGGACTACATGCTGATTGGACCATGTGATTGATGACTCTGGGGGGAAGTGACAAAATTTTACTTTTAATTGGGTGTAAAACCGACGAGAACTTCGAGCCAAGACTGTGCCAATTTGATATGTTCCAATAAAATGTTCTTTGAAAAATATGCCTACCTCAGAGTTCTTATTGAATGGGATATATTACGTGGAACCTTGACATTTACCCTTTCAGATTAACTGATGAGTACTTAATATGATTGGTGTTGATCTCCATTCATCATGTGCTAGCAAAAGATGAATAAATTTTTGAACTTTTCCTTTAAGTGGAATTGGTCAATATAATAATAAGAATAACAATAGCACTAATACAGCCCAGACAATCCAATAGTTTGAGTAAGTATAATGTTGAAAACTGCATTATCCAATGTATCCTGGGGTTCAATTTCAATATAAGGTTTACATGTCCACAAAACATTGAATTCTGTGCTCCCATCTCATAAAAGCAACAATTGCAACTGCTATTTGATTCTAGCAAACATTTGCTATATTTTAAAAGAAGTATTATTTATATTTAGTTAATGTTTTATTAACTCTGCTTGAAACAAGGTATTGTTCCTTAAAATAAGGAGTCAAGTTGTATTTATTGTACTCGAGATATACTTCTGATTTACTTATATGGGATTATCTGGGTTCTATAACTGAGAGCCCATTGAAATGGTTGGAAATTGGCAGAAAGTAACAATTTATCCTGACAGATGTGACCTTATCAAGAATGTAAATATCATCCATTCCATTTAAAATGTTCCATAGCAGGGAAGGGTTGTTATTGTAGAATTTGCAAATTGTAGATTCTGTTTATTAATGGAAAGCTTTTTTTTTAATGGAAGGGTAGTGTATATAAGACACCAAAAGGACATATTTCAGCAAATGTGTCAATTGAATATGAAGTCAGAATGTTTAATTGTTCGCATGAATGCATGCAAAATGGCATGCAATTACAGAGCGCAATTCAAGCTTCTGAAAAACTAATTCATATTATGAATTAAATCTTTAAAAACAATAAAAATGAGTCTTCTCTCACATTCTGGAACAGGAATAGCTAGGTCTAAAAACCTGTCAAATTCAGATCTCAATACTTCCTACAAAAAGAAAGTGAAAAGCTTATACCAAGAAATATGTTTTGACTTCTTCTTCTCAATACACCATTCCGAAATCTTGCCTATGTTACATTAGTAGAGGAAAGTGAAGCATTGGGCACACTATTAAGATGTCGTGGTGTGCTTGCTAGTGTTCTGATTGCTTGGGGGCAAGCTACCAGATCCAGAAGGTTGACACACAGTAAACTCTCTATGGGTGATGAAATATAAATCGGCTGATGGAAAACACCCTTTAGGCTATTGGCATCCACAGGGGAAAAAAAAGATAGTAGTGCTGAGGGACAGGAATTAAAATGGATGGACCAGTTAGACTGAGGAGTCAATACATTGAAAATGAATAAAAGAAAGATTTATTTAAAAGTGAAACAAAGCTGGTACATTGAATTTTTACCCCACCGCTCAGGAGGTCTGAACAAAACCTCCAACAATGGAGCAACCCAAACTCTTGAGAGCTGTGGGAAGACACCAATGAACCACAATTAGGATTTCAAATGTCAGGAGAAATGGCAGGTTGTTTCTCTTTGCAAGATCTCAAAAAGAATTTTAGCATTCTTCGACATAAAATTCAGTCTACCCACTGTCTCTCCATATCCAAAGACCCATAATCATTTACTGAAGACTTGGTACTTAAAACCACAAAATCACAGGGCTGGAAAGAACCATGAAGGTATTCTAGTCCATCCCCTTGCCAAGACATGAGCAGGCTGTTCCATGGCTTAATAGTTGTTACTGTCAGGAATCTATGGAGATTCTCAGTCATCTAGGTCATGGTTGTCCCAAAGGTGCTTTTTCAAGAGGCTACTGGAATTTCTGGTTTTTCTTTGAAGACGTTTCACTTCTCATCCAAGAAGCTTCTTCAGCTCTGACTGGATGGTGGGGAATGGAAGGATTATATTCCTTGCAGATAGCGGTCATTTCAGCGGTGGGCTGCAATTTTTTTAACAACCAGTTCTCTGGCTGGGTAGATGTGTCCGGTTGGTCATGTGACTGGGTGGGTGATATCAGCCCGACCTCCTGGCCACTCGCCTTAAAGGAACAGGTAGTATTCAGTTGGCTGGGGCTAATCCCACCCCTGGCTAGTCTTGCCCCTGCCCATTTTTTGCCTGTTTTTTGGGCATTTTCAGGCCATCTTGGGGCTGTTCTCAGGCTGTTTTTTGGGTCATTTTTCCAGTCAAAATGGTCTAAAAACAGCCCACAAAACAGTCCATTTTTCAGGCTTTTTCAGACCATTTTCAGACCAATTTTGGCCAGAAAAATAGCCCAAAATGCGGACTGTTATTTGGGCTGTTTTCAGGCTGTTTGGGGGCCTTTTTCAGGCCATTTTTCACTCCAAAAATGGCTGAAAACAGCCCGAAAAGCAGGCAGGGGTGGGGTCAGCAAGTCATCCAATTTCCCAGTTCTCTGAACCATGCAGAATTGGAACAAGAGGTTTTGGGCGAACCTGTCCGAATCTGCAGCAGCCTACCTCTAGGTCATTTTAGTGAGTCGTTAAGGTCACCTGGAGGTTTATTTGTATCATTGGGTCACCTGAGTGGTACAAATGGGTGTGTAAACCTTTGGGATTACTGTCAGGAAATTCCTCCTTATTTCCAGGATGGATCCTACTCTGGGAGTTCGCTCCCATCCATTGCTTCTTGTTCTTAGGTCCTTGGGTGCTGTAGATAATAAATTAATATTATCTTACTTATTGCCAGCCCTTTAAGTGTTGGAAGATTGCTATCATGATATCCCCTCAATCTTCTCTTCATTAAGGTAAACATAAGTACTTCCTTTAGCTCTTCTTCATAGGATTTGGCCCCCAGACCGATTATCATCTTTATTGCTCCTGTCTTAGCAAGTGGTTCTCCAAGATTCTTTTCAGCCCCATGATTCTATGATTTTAAGTACCAAGTGTTCAGTAGATGATTATGGATCTCTGGATACAGAGAGGCAGTGGATGGACTGAATTTTATGCAGAAGAACACTAAAAAAAATTTCAGACCTTGGAAAGTGAAACATCACATTTGAAATTCTGATTGTGGTTCATTGGTGTCTTCCCACAGCTGTTTTGGCAAAAATTGAAGACAGTATACTTCAGATGAATGACTGAAGCATATGTATCATAAAGTAGCACATGAGATAAACTGTAAATCAATCATATTCTGCTCTCTGTAAAAAAATGTGCCTTCTTATGACTTAATGTACTTCCTGCCTAAAAGGGCAAGTTGCTGTTGTTGTTGGATTTTTTTTTCTCACAAAGGAGGGTTTATTTTGAAATTGATTATATATATATTTTTAAAAAGACTGTGTTATATAAAAGATTTTTTTTCCTGGCCTGTGCCATTTCTGCATATGTTGACTCATAAGTCTACTTTGTCCTATTTGTGCAAGATACTTTGTCCCTCAGCAAAACCATCCCTTTAATTTAATATATAGTTAATCACTACTTTAAAATAAATTCATTCTTTAATAGCATTTCCAAATATCATCACTGGATGTGTTCCAGCAAAGCAGAGTAGCCAATTACCCAGGTTGCTTTTAATTTAAATTCCCTCGTGGAGCAAGGCTTGTATTTGAAGGCCTTTTTTCAACCTATGATTCTATGGCTGTGTGGTTGTGAATGGTTTTTAAGTTGTATCCTCCTGGGCAGTGGCTTTGGTGAATCGATTCTCCAAGGACAGCTTTTCAAATCTGTTTGGCCTGATTTTTGAGCCTGGGATGAAACACAAGTGTGAAAACTGTCAAACAGTTAAGTGCCAACCTGTACTTTATTCTAGATTGGGTCAGTTTTTATCAAACTTTGCAAAAGATTAGATTCTTCAAACAAGCTTAATCCTCCTTGGACCTCTGATTCTAAAGCAATCTTTCAATTATTGTTAGAAAGGAAAAAAAAATCAGTTGCAATCTCTGGAAAGCAATTGAAAGAAATATTGTTCAATCTATATTGCTCATCCTCTAACATCTTTCTTTTCAGGGAAAGCCAATTAGCTGTAAGTCCATAATATTAAATTTATTCAGCTCCTAATAAATGTATGGCCTATATTTTTCAAGCCAAACTGTGCAAGTGTACAATTTCCTTGTTGTCCCCTGGTGTAGCTCTGATATGGCAATCACAGCTTGTGGGAAAGCATTAGGCATTCCTAGTTCTCTCCACAAAGCAGACATTAGTTGTCCCTGTAGCCTATACATACCATATGTTGTTTTAATGTTTCATTGTGAAAAACTTTCTGAGGCAAGAAATTAACACATATGCTAAATATGACAGCCTATCTCCCATAATTTTCCATTAAAACGGCCATATGGCATTCACACACTGTTATCAAATATTCTCTTGCCCAGATGCACAAGAGTTATGGTTTTATTAGTTTTATCCTTGACTGTGGGACTGTGGAAAGGGAAATTATTAATGCCTGTTTAAATACAACATGCCTCAAATTTTTCTTATCATAACAACGTCACCAGTAGCAGCAAGCTTAGGCTTCCTGTAGAAAATTAAATGTGATTACTTTTTCACACATAGTATTGTTTTCATAATGGGGATCCTACTTCGCAATGGAATAAAGAGTCGCATTCTGCTTGGGTTCCTTCAGAGAGAAATTACAACTTTTGTCTTAGTTCACCTCTGAGCTTATGAGTTGCAAATCTGTGCCAAGACTTTATAAAAAATCAAATTCTCTGTTACAGCATGAAAAAGTTTGGCAACTATAGGGATGAAAATCATGATGTTCCTGAGCCTTTTCTCTTTGCCCCCAGCACAGATATCTTGTACTAATTACCTGAATTAAAAGCTTTCAACTGCAGGCAGTAAGTGTCTACCCATCTCAACTGAGTAGTTTTGGGAATACAAAAGAAAAATATTCTTAGAACTAAATTAACTTTCTGGTGGATAATGTTGGAAAAGCCAGATCAAGATATTTTGCTGCCTGAAGCAAACAATAGGACAATTCTCTCTCCCCCTCCCGCCCATGGAGTTATGATACTTGAGTAAAAGAAGAGAAAGTCTTACTTCTTACTTCTCTCCCGCTGTATCATCCACACAGCTGCTATTGCCCTGCTGCTGTTGCATAGTGACAAACTTAAACATACAATTGTGATGGCAACATGAATTTGAAACCACAGCAAATGGGAAATCAGCTGGACAAAGAAACTTTCTCAAGCTCAGTCTTTCCATTCAGGTACATTGTCCCCTTTCTAAAAAAAAATTGCCCAGAGTAGGATGGTGTAAATTTTTGTACTGCATCTAACAAGCAGTTGTTGGTAATGCACAGTTTTCTACAGTTACCCTCAAGAAACATAACTTAAAAACCTGTTTAGATACACACAATCACCCACAGAAATGTATACTGAACATTCGGGGGAAGTCAAAACAAATTTCCTTCAAATACATAGTTTCAGAAATTGTGTTCCATTCTGCACAGAATGGGAATTTATGTAGATAGGAAAGTACCCTACTCAATCAGTACAGGTAGTCCTTGACATATGACCACAATCGAGCCCAACATGTATGTTGTTAAGTGAGACATTTATTAAATTTAGTTTTGCCCCATTTTATGACCTGCCTTTCCACAGTTGATAAGTGAATCATTGCTAAATTGTTAAGTTAGTAACAAGGTTGTTAAGTAAATTTGGCTTCCCGATTGACTTTGCTTGTCAGAAGGTCACAAAAGCTGTTAACCTGGGCCACTACAAAAATAAGTATGAATGTATTTATAAACATGGATCAAGTTGGATGTACTTTTAATATGGATAAGTATACAGTAACTGTAATAAATATTGGTGTACTAAAAAGTAGGTATAAGCATCGATGCAATAAATATTGATTTACTTATAAGTATGGTCAAAGATGGATGGATGTCCTTATAAATACATCCTAAGAAGTCCAGGATTTGGAAAAGGCAAGATTGTCCTTGTGAGAGTGTTCCGTCCGGAAAAACGCGAGATAGACCGGGTTCCAACAACAAAGTCTTTATTTGAATAACAGTTGCAAAACGGAACATTGGCTCAAGCTGCGGCAGCCTTTTATAGTATTTTCTCTGCCGGCTTGTAACCAATGACAGGCATTTGATATTTGCCGCCTTTGAGCAGCTATGTGGATTGGTTCTTTTTTTAAACCAATCCCCATTCAAAATATTTGACCAATCAGAATCTTGCATTTAGGAGTCTACTATTTTATATACAGAACACCCCTCCCCTCCTGGTTTAGTCCTACGTGGTGACATAGTCGCGCAGGTAGGTGGGGCTTCTTTTGACCCGACTGAACTTGCACGGTTCATTCCTGTTGAAGACTTCGATCGGTTCGGATGGTGTTGTCGTCTCTTCGGTCTTTCTCCATGAAACCGCCTGGAAGGGTGAGTCAGCCATTTTACTGCCGCCTGAGTTTCTTAGGCCGGTGGTTTTGCCGCTCCCTCCTGGTTTCTCCGGGCAGGTCGAGCTGGCCTGGCTGGCCCCTTCGACTGGACTCCTCTCGCTCATTTCTTCTAACTGTAAGTCTCTCGTTTGCTCTTTTTGGTATTTATTGTATTCAGTGTTTATTTAAATGGTTCTTTATTATTTTCTCGTATTTCCCTCCCCCCTTTGGTTTGATTTTCGTTGTTTTTTAATATTAGTGGTTTTGAGTTTGTGTTTCTCTCAATGTTACGGGACCGGAGCTGGTCTATGTGCCGCTTCCATTCCCTGCCATCATCTACAGTCAGTCGGTAGGACCAGGGGCCTGTAATTTGAGTAATTGTTCCTGGTAACCATAAGGGGTCCCCGGTAAAATTTTTTGCATAGACTAGGTCGCCTATTTCAAATGTCCTAATACGGGTGGAGGAATCGGGGGGGTTTTCTGGTGTGAAGTTTGGGTGCAATCTGTCTAGTTGCGACCTTAGTTTCCTCCCCATTAGTAGTTCTGCCGGACTTTTGTTTGTTACGGTACTGGGTGTGATATGCTGGAGGGTGAGTAGTCGATTTATTTTCTCTTGGACATCCCCAGTGTCCATTCTTCCTAACCCTTCTTTTGTAAATCTAACCATTCTCTCTGCCCTGCCGTTCGCAGCTGGATGGGCTGGCGCGGTTAGGACATGTCTTATACCTAGAGAGGCTAGGTATTGCTCAAATTAAATGCTTGCTAGCTGTGGCCCATTGTCGGACACTAAGATGTCAGGCAGGCCATGTGTTGCAAAAAGTTTGTCTAATTTTTTGATAAGGGTTTCTGTTGTTGTAGATGGCATAATTTTAACTTCTAGCCAATTTGAGTATGCGTCCACAACAATGAGAAAAGTATGTGCCTTAGTTGGACCCGCAAAATCAATGTGGATTCACGACCAGGGGCCCCGTGGTGTTTCCCAGTCCCTTATGGGTGCCTGTGGTGGGGAAGGCCTATTTCTCTGGCATTTGTTACACGAATTTACCCAGTATTCGATATCCCTATCTATACCTGGCCACCAGACATAGCTTCTAGCAAGGCTTTTCATTTTGACACTTCCAGGGTGGCCTTCATGAAGCATATTGAGGACCCTCGTTTGTAATTTGGAGGGAATGACCACCCGATCCCCCCACAACAAACAACCTTTCTGAGTTGAGAATTCAGTTTGTCTGGACCGGAAAGGTTTAAAGTTCTCAGTTTTTTCGTTTTCCGGCCAGCCTTTACCTACCCAATTTAGTACGCAGGCAGTCAATGGGTCCTTTGCGGTGGCTCTAGCGACATCATTTGCAGATATGGGCAGATTTGGGCATGTCTCTATCTGCAAGGTGGTCATCGTTGGTGCCGGGTCTTCCTCTGTAATTGGTAACGGAGTTCTGCTCAAAGCATCAGCATGTGAGATCTGTTTCCCTGGGCAATGTGTGAGAGTATACAAGTAGGCTGCTAGGAATTCTGACCATCTTGTCATTCGCGGGGATAAAATGTTCGGTGTTGGTTTGTTTCCCGCCAAAATTCCAAGTAACGGTTTATGGTCCATTATTATTACAAATGTTCTTCCATATAAGTATTCGTGGAAGCGTTTTACTCCGGCGACGATTGCTAGGGCTTCCCTGTCCAATTGACTATAATTTCGCTCAGCTTTAGATAAAGTCTTTGAATAATATGCGACGGGTGCCTCTCTTCCGTCTGGCAATTGGTGGCTCAGGATGGTACCGACTCCGAATGGTGAGGCGTCGCAGGTTACCGTCAATGGCAGAGTGTTGCTAAACTGGATAAGAACAGTGTTTGATGTTAATAAGTCTTTTATTCCTTGGAAAGCTTTTTTTTCTCTAAGCCCCCATGTCCAAATTGTTTTCTTGTCCAGTAATCGATGCAATGGTTCTGCTATTGTGGCTTTTTGGGGTAGGAACACATTATAAAAGTTTATCAGTCCCAAAAATGCCTGCAGCTCAGTTTTATTCCTTGGTTCTGGTGCGTCTTTTATAGCTCTGACTTTTTTTTCGGTGGGGTGTATGCCCTCTCCATTAATTAAATATCCTAAAAACTCGACACGATCAGTCATTAGGCAGCACTTTTCTTTCTTTACTTTAAGGCCAGATTCTCTGAATTTATTTAGGACCTCTTTGAGTCTTTTTTTAAGCTGTGTTGCATCTTTGGCTGAAATTAGGACGTCGTCAAAGTATGGCACGACCCCTTTTATGCCATTTAACAGGCGTTCCATGAGGCTCTGGAAAACGCCTGGGGCTACGCTTACTCCAAATTGGAGTCTGTTACATTTGAATGCCTCTTTGTGAGTCACTATTGTTTGTGCTTCCACTGTTAAGGGGTCTACTGGGAGCTGTTGGTACGCTTGTGCTAGGTCTAGTTTAGCGAAAACTTTTCCTCCCCCAAGAGAGTGCAGTAGGTGTTGCACAACTGGCACCGGGTATGCGCTTTGTTGCAGCGCGTGGTTCAGGGTAGCCTTCTAGTCGCCACAGATTCGAACCGACCCGTCTGGCTTAATTGGTGTTGTTAAGCCTGGGTTCCCCAACCAGGGTTAGGTAGACAAGCTAAACAGAATGTGCAGCGTTAGTCAGATAGGCACACAGATAAATGAGTGAGCTAAGCTTGTATGTTTATTAACATACAGTAAAAATAACAGATACGCTTGTGCTATCAAGAATATATTTTATTCCAGTATAAGTTTATAGCATAGTCAAAAACAGTCCAATATTCATTTACCATGTAGTCAGTCCATTCAGGGATATTCAGTTAGCAAAGTCCATGTAGAATATCCTATTGTCAGTTCTCATAAATCAGTCCGTTATTGTCTCTCCCGTTCGAGCAATGCAGTCTTGCTTCCAAGCAGTAATCAGGGATCATCAAAGCCAGAGAGAGAGAGAGCAAGCTGTAGCCTTGCTACTTTTATATGGTTTTCATAACCACACCCACAATTGCTATTTTACATTTAAAGCTGCATACACTAACTATGATTCATAGTTAGTATTTCACCTAAAACAGTTAGGGTGAACAATGTTATCCCTAACAGGTGTCACAATTGGTGTTTCCCATCTAGCATGGTCGACCGGTTCTAAAACCCCTTGATCTATTAATTTATTTAGTTGTTCCTCTATTTTTGCTTTTAAAGCAAAAGGAACCCATCTGGCCTTTAGTCTTTTATCTGTGGGTCTAGACTATAAGAAATGGGGGTCCCTCGATACCTGCCTAGGGAGCCGTCAAAGACGTCCTGGAATTCTTGGATCAGGTCTTCTTCCCAGTCAGTTGCGGCCACCTGGTCTACTCTGGTCACCTCGATGCCCAATGGTGCGAACCATTCGATACCCAGGAGGCTTGGTCGATCTCGGTCGACTATCGTTAATGGTAGTACTGCGACATGTTGCCTGTAAGCGACTCGAAAATGTCCCAGGCTGATTACAGGAATTCAGTTTCCCATATAATCTTTGAGGGTTAGTTTTTGTCTCTGGAGTTCCTTAATTTTGATGTCTGGAATTAGTTTTTTGAGGATGTCCCATGACACCATGGATAGGAACGATCCAGAGTCAACTTCCATTTCGCAGGGGCTGTCTTCGATTTTTACAACTATTTTTACTTTCTTCCCACTTTCCGTCTGAGCGCTTCCGATAGTGAAAGTTTGGTATGCTTTCTCCCGGTTAGTGGCTTGCCTGTTTCGCTGCCACTTTCTCTCAGAGAGTCTTGGCTCAGGCTTTGCTGGGGAGTCGTTTCGTCTCTTTGGGCTGTAATTCTTTTTGTTTCTGCAGACTTTCTCGATATGCCCCCTTTTCTTGCATGCTCTGCAAATGGCATCGAGGAATCTGCAATCGGCTCAGGGATGGTTTCCCCCGCAGCCAGCACATTCCCGCCGATTTCTATTTTCGCGCCCTTTCTTGTTAGCGTATAGGCAGTGGATTTCATCGTCTTCCTCCCCAGATTCTGATGTCTCCTCGAGTTCTTCGTAATGATGGTTGTGGGAGATTGTTTTTTTCCTCTGGCCGGGCTTTTTTCATTGTTGCTTGCATTCATTTGTTTCATCTTATCTGCCGATTTTTTGGCGGCTTCAGCAGCCTAGGTTTCTGCAATAGCTTCAGCTACTGATATGCTGGGTTTGTTCAGTAGCTTGCTCTGTATAGTTGAGTCTCTTAACCCCAATATCACTCAATCCCGCATCGCTTCATCCAAGTTAAGAAATTTGCACGCTCCCCCTATTTGGCGTAGGGCGGCTACAAAATCAGCGATGGTTTTGCCTTCTTTTTGATCTCTCCGATAAAACTCGTGCCGCTTTATTAGGTTTGACACCACCGATGCATAATGGGCCTTTAATGCTCTTTGGAGCTCAGTCCACGTCAATTGTTTGACATCTCGGGGCTTTGCCAAAGCCTTGGCCATTTTAAAAATCGCGGGCCCACAGTTTGTCAAGAAAACAGCTCTTTTTCGCTGGTCTGAGATTTCCTCCATCTCATTGCTCTCCAGGTACATGTGGAAACGGTCTACGTAAGATTCCCAATCTTCTTCATTGGGGTTGAAGGGTGCGGGTGGCACATTGTTTCCGGCCATTGCTTTTTGTCTGGCTTGTCTGTCACCGCGTGCTCAGTCTCGCGTTTAGGACGATCCCATCCTCGTCGCCAGTGTTCCGTCCGGAAAAACGCGAGGTAGACCGGGTTCCAACAACAAAGTCTTTATTTGAATAACAGTTGCAAAATGGAACATTGGATCAAGCTACGGCAGCCTTTTACAGTATTTTCTCTGCCGGCTTGTAACCAATGACAGGCATTTGATATTTGCCGCCTTTGAGCAGCTATGTGGATTGGTTCTTTTTTTAAACCAATCCCAATTCAAAATTTGACCAATCAGAACCTTGCATTTAGGAGTCTACTATTTTATATACAGAACAGAGAGCATTAGGGGTTTCTACCACAGCCTTACCTTTCAGCGGCTAGCTTTTTTCCTTCATTCTTGTTACTATTATTGCCAAATACTCCATCTGGTAGTAGATAATTTCTTATAATGGAGGAAACGAAGCAAATGTCAACATTTAAATGTCACTCTTCTACTTTCCAGACAAGCACAATATTCAGTCTGGGCTTCCAACCCTGTGTCATTGCCTGAAGGGAAATTTCAACACCCTGGGTAACCAAACTGTTTGCTTATCTAAACACACACAGTGTGCGTGTGCATGCGTGCATGAGAAAGAGAGAGAGAGACTGACTAACTGACTAATAGGGACACTAGATGCATTTCAGTGCTGATCCATGAGGCACACATTGTTTCACAATGTCACACTGTCAGATTGTACATTGCTGGAGAGCTCAGAAATACATAGATTGACTGCTGGTAAAATACTTCAGAAAATTATCTACTTGCCTTTAGCAGACTTCTGACCGACACTGGTGTATCAAGGCAAGGATCAAGAAGTGCCTCAAAGCACACATTAAGAGAACAATCTTCACCTGTTTGCTCACAAATATTTAAATCATCACAAATATGCAAGATAATTCAGGTTTAGCCAGGATAATATACTGGACAATGAATGTTTAGTCATAAGTACCATTTAGTCACTGTAACTTAGGAGTCATTAGGGCTAAATGAAATTAAAATAAAATAATTTGTTTTGTTTTTTAAAAATACTTATTTCTCAAACTAAAAAACTGCATTTTAAGAACCATAACTGTTAAATGACATCAGCTTCACAGGTAGTATTCAGCAGGTTCTGACCAGTTCTGGAGAACCGGTAGTGGAAATTTTGAGCAGTTCGGAGAACCGGAAGCAGAGTAGTTTGGAATACCACCTGTGACTGGCCCCATCCTCATTTATTCTCTGCCTCCCAAGTCCCAGATGACCAGCTTGGTTTCCTTTTGTTGCCCTGCACAGGAGAACGAAGCTGGAAAGCAGGTTAGTGAGGTGGGGAGAGAATGGGGATTTTACAATATCCTTCCGCTGCCATGCCCACCAAGCCACACCTGCCAAGCCACGCCTACAGAATTGTTAGTAAAAAAAATTGAATCCCACCACTGATCAGCTTCTACAATTGGATTTTATAGGGTGAAGAACAATATGATACTGATGAAAACAGTATCCCTGCTGAATAATATGAAGCTAGATTTGCTACCAAATAGTTGGCATCTGTAAAGTTCCAACAGAAATCATAAATCCCCAATTTTTTTTTGGCTAATCCCAACCCACAGGATCAGCTAGTTTTGAATTACAATGACCATAACAATTAAATCTAAAATATGCTAGTGCTCCAGGATTATATTCAGTTCAGATTTTATATAAAAACATCCTGGTTTAATACATAGATCAGAGAATGCAGAAATCCAGGCGTCCTGACAGGAGAGTTACAAAAAGAGAACAGAGTGATGGAAAGATTCCACCCAGCTCTTGAATGAAAGGCAGACTATAAAACCGATAAATAAAAACTAGTAATTCAACATGTTTTTATGTGCAACAATTAGGAACATGAGTGCAATGATGCAATCTCAACAAATAAAGGACATATAAATCCCACACATATTATAGGGGAAGTGTTAATCAAATCCTTAACTTCCTGGAAGGGATTTATTTTTGACTGGATAATGGCTACTAAATTCCTTCTTAAAATACTGTGCCAACTGAAGAATTGGCAGACAAAATGAGCAGTGGCAAGTGCAGTTTGTATTTGGTCAGCTTTTGTAATGGTTAAATGGGAATTGCAAATTCAACACATGTTCATTATTCTCCAGGCCTTCAGCAATAATTAGCGTGTATCCATGTGGCAAAGACTTGGTCTTTTCTATGAAGTCTCTCGACAGGAATGATGTCAAGTCTCATTTGTTCTTTTCTTCATGATGAACTTATTCAGAGGGCTCCCATTTGTCTGTGCCATTGACACAGTGATGTCTATTATCCTTAAAAAGTACCATATCATCTCTTTCTCAATAGACAGTGGATGAGATTAATGCCCATGATCACAACAGGTCATGCATGTAAGTGCACTGGCAAATAATAACTATCAAATAATAATTTGTTTCATCTGATATATGGGGTTGGTCTCAGTTATATTTACAACTTCTCGGATAAAGAGGATGCGTGCACATGTAGAAATATACAAGTGGCATAGGAAAGTATAATAGCCCACTAAAATGCAATCCATAATGGCATGAGGTAAAAGTAATATAATGTCTCACTCAAGTTGAATTCAGGCCCAGATGGACACTGATGTTGTTCTCAGGCTGATTATACAGAAGTGGTTCATCTTTTTTGTGTGTATGATATTACTGTTCAAATACCAGCCAGATCTACTCCTGTTTAATGTTTTCAAGATCAGCCAAAGTCATGGTAATTTATCAGTTTAAAAACTGTACAGTGTATTTACATTGAGGAAGTTGTGGGAAACCCTTAGTTGAGTTTCAACTCAACTTACTCAATAGGACAAGCAAGAGAAAGATACCAAGGAAGTTCTAAGAATAAAAAATAGAGAATAAGTTTTCTAATGAGACTTGTATGGATCTGGGGGGAAAAGACAGGTAAGAAGCTTCAGTCAACAGTCTCGACTCAACTTTTTTTTTTTCATCTAGAAAGCCAGGCAACTGCAATTTAACTCTACAGATTTAATGAACCTGTCCTGCAGCATAGGTACAAGTAAAGGTGGTGGTAATCAGTGTGTAAATTAATCCTGCCCCCCCCCTTTTTTTTTTTTACATATGATGTTAGGCTGGCTGCACTGCTGTGAATACTACATGAACTGGACTTTCCTGAGTTTCTGCATTTTCCACAACTGGTATGTTTGTGTTGTTTGTTTCTTCTTGGTGAATGCCCCACCAAATAATTAACTGTGTATATGGCATTATTATCAATGGTGGTATTCAAATTTTTTTACTACTGGTTCTGTGGGTGTGACTTGGTGGGCGTGGCAGGGGAAGGATATTGTAAAATCTCCAGTCCAGAGGTGGTATTTGCTGGGTCTCTGAACTACTCAAAATTTCCACTACCAGTTCTCCAGAACTGGTCAGAACCTACTGAATACCACCTCTGATTATTATGCATTATTAAAATACATGTAGTGTTTTAACTAGTTTTCTAATTGAAATAACTGGTTCACCCCCATAACTTGTTGCCTAATACTGATATAGGGAAGAAACCAAGAGTAGGTGAGAGAAAACTGTGAATAGCAAAATCAAAACTACTCCCAAGTCTAACAACAGGAATGAATTAACTATCATGTGTGTTAGAACAAAGCTCTGACAGAAATGGACAGATTTGAAGAAATGGAGACAGGAGTCCAAGACGAAAATTTCAATCTTGAAGGCAGAAGGAGGAGAACTGGAGCATGTTAAGGTATTTTGTTGGACACAGGATTTGAGAAAGTTGAAGGTGGGAAATATGGTGGGATTTGGTGGGAAATATGGACAATAAAATAAGAGAGGTGACCATTGTGGAATACTTTGAGAAACATAGTCAATAAAATTCAGTCTATCCATCAAAAATAAAAGTGCTGGTGTGTACAGCTTGCAAATTCCATAAGATTGGACTGTCCTGCCTTTCTACATTTTCTGCAACTGTGTTGTGAATGTACGCCTGTGTGCAGTTTATTTCTACTGTTAGCAGCATCCAGCTGCCTAATTTAACATTTCCAGGACATGAGCAGTTTTCTAAAAAAATCTCCATGTGTCAAAGAGTGAAAAATAAATCAACACTGTTATAATAAAGCAAGTCAGAATGAGGAGGGAAATGCCATCTTTCAAGATCAACTGTTCCACAAAGTACTGTACCATACAAACTGGCTGTCAGTATAACAACAGACATTAGTATATAGTCCTCAAAAAAAATGTTATGACAAGACTTGGATGGGAAAAAAGAAACATTGTCCCAGAGGTTTGGGATATTGTAGTTCGTGAAAAGTTTCTAACCACAGGGGATGGTTTGGCCACAGATATATTAGCAGTTGTCCCAAACTGGGAATGCTGTCAATATTGGACTGTGATTCTCAAAATGCTGTCAAAATTCTGGCATAGAACTCCCAACACATCTGAAGGGTACCCAATTAGAGAAGGATAAATATGGAGTGCAGGCGATTACCTCACAGTATATCACGCACAGTGTGAACATTAAATGACCAGTGGCCTGAACACCAATGATTTAATGTTGATTGGCACATTCTGCTATTATTTTTATGGCAGAGATACTCTCAATTAAAATTAACTTTAGAATCATACTACAACAAATATGAAATTATGGTCATTAGTTGAAATGGCTTTAGGAAAGAATTGGACAAATTCATGAAGGATGATATCTGGCAGTGGCTATGAACGCATAAGTAACGTTGAAAATCAGTATCTAGGTATCCAAGGCTTCTCTACCAGTTCAAAACTGGTGATGGTCCTCTGTTACTTGATCGTATCAGGTGAACTCAACAGCTGAGTCGATTTATGTCTGGTTCAATTATCATATAACACAACTATTATCATATAACACAATGAGATATCTTTCAAAACCAGCTCCTTACCAAATCTATGGTCCTTAGCTACGGTCATCCCTACCTTCAAAAAAGGTGACCCCAGCCTGGTTGAAAACTATAGACCAATCTCACTGTGTTGTGTCATGTGCAAAGTCATGGAATTAATCATTAACCAATGAATCACTCTTCACTTAGAGGCAAACAACCTATTCTCCAAAAAACAATTTGATTTCAGGGAAAAAATTGTCCTGTAACTACAACTCCTACACTACAAACACATATGGGCTACTCTACTTGACCAGGATAAAGCTATAGATGCAATTTACATAGATTTCTGCAAAGCCTTTGATTCAGTGGTACATGACAAACTACTATTAAAACTAAACTCTTACGGCATTTCCGGATCCCTCCATAAGTGGATTACTGCGTTCCTGTCAAACAGGCAACAAATAGTAAAAATAGGGAGTGCTATATCTAACCCTGCTCCAGTGTCCCCCAAGGCAGTGTTCTAGGACCAATTCTTTTTCTCTCCATAAATGACCTTTGTGATCATCTTATAAGCAACTGTGTCCTCTTTGCGGATGATGTAAAACTATTCAACATCACTGGCAATGCTACTATCCTTCAAAGAGACCTTGATAATGTGTCTGAATGGTCAAACATCTAGCAACTTCAAATCTCAACAAATAAATGCTCTGTCTTACATATTGACAAAAAGAAAAAATAAAATAAAATAAAATACAAGCTGAATAGTCAAGACCTTGTTGATGATCCAAACTCTGTCAAGGATCTTGGAGTACTCATCTCTAATGACCTAAGTGCTAGAGCCTACTGTAACTACATAGCCAAAGAATTGTTAACCTAATCCTGAGTAGCTTTTTCTCTGGTAATATCACACTACTAACTAGAGCATACAAAACATTTGCAAGACCAATATTTGAATACAGTTCATCAGTCTGGAACCCACATTACATATCTGATATTAATACAGTTGAGAAAGTCCAGAAATATTTCACAAGAAGAGTTCTCCACTCCTCTACTCGTTGCAAAATACCTTATGCCACCAGACTTGAAATTCTACACCTAGAAAACCTAGAACTACACCATCTTCGGTCCGATCTGAGTATAGTACATTAAATAATATATTGTAACTATTGTCCTACCTGTCAATGAATACTTCAGCTTCAACCATAACAATACAAGAGCACACAATAGGTACAAACTCAAGGTAAACCGCACCAAACTTGATTGCAGGAAATACCACTTCAGCAACAGAGTGGTCAGTGTCTGGAATACTCTACCTGACTCTGTGGTTTCTTCCCCACACCCCAAAAACTTTAACCTTAGACTGTCTGCTATTGACCTCACCCCTTTCCTAAGAAGTCTGTAGGGGGCGTGCATAAGCGCACCAACATGTCTACCATCCCTGTCCTATTGTTTCTTTTTATTTTTCTTATATGTATCCATTTCATGTATTCATAACTATGTTTTTTTTTTTAAAGTTTTTTATTAATTTTCTACAAACAGACAAACATACAAAACATTAAAAACATCTATTCTCATATATACTTCCGGTGTATCAGTTGGTTCATCAGTTTTGTGCATTCATTTTATAGTGTCAATTACAATTATATTGCATAACCACTCATATTGTCAATCCATATTCTAATATTACTAAAAAAAAATAAAAATAAAAAAATCTTTTTCTGACTATACCTTTAATCATTCATGCTTTGCGAGATAGCAATACTTCAAACAGTTTATTCTATAATTTATCATATAATCATAACAAATCAATCCTAAATCCTAAAAACTCTTCATATATATAATATTAATGCTCTATTATTGTATTTTATCATCTAACCATTGATAAAAAAAACCCCAAATTGCATAAAATTGTTTATCTTCTTGTTCTCTAATTTCAAATGTCAATCTACTCATCTCAGCACAATCCAATATTTTCTCAATAATTTCTTCCTGCAACTATGTTTATACTGTACTTATAACTATGTTTATACTGTACTTATACCTGTTATCTTATAATCGCTTGACAAAATAAAATAAATAAAAATAATAAATAAATAAATAAAAAATATCATCAGGCTTGAGATTTTGGAATTGGACAACCTTGAACTATGCTGCCTACAGTTAGACTTAAGCATAGCACATAAAATTAGCTGCTACAATGTCCGACATCAATCAATGTCAATGATTACTTCAGCTTCAACCACAAACAATACAAACAATACAAGAGCACACAACATATACAAACTCAGTGTAAACCCCTTCAAACTTGATTGCAGAAAGTACAACTTCAGCAACAGAGTGGTCAGTACCTGGAATGCACTAAGCTGACTCTGTTGTTATATCCTCAAACCCCCACTCCTTTAACCTCAAACTATCCACTATTGACCTCACCCCATTCCTAAGAAGTCTGTAAGGGGCATGCATAAGTGCACCATCATGCCTACCATCCCTGTCCTATTGTCCCTATTTATTCGTACCTATTTCCTATATTCTTACTCATGTTTACACTTATATCTATTACCTTGTAAGTGATTGACAAATAAAATAAATACATAAATAAATAAATAAACCTGGTAGAAAAATATTTTTCCTTTTGCATGTTCTGCAGCACTCTTGAGGATGGTCTGTTTTCACACTGTGAAGCAATCTTGTCTTATCTCTTGGACATGTTTAATTCCCATTTTACCAGATTCTGTCTTGACACCTTCCCAGAAATCCTCATACTGCTGCCATTTTTGCAATCCTGTGAACTGCTCAGGTGACAATCAGCATTCCCTCCAATGTTCTTTTCCCATCAAAATTCATTTGTTTTTTCCAGCAACTAAAACAAATGACCAGCTACTATGAAAATGAAAGAATAGTGCTCTGTTCCCTACCAAAGAATCTTGAGAAAGAAATTTGGGCTACTACAGAACCCTACTCACAAACAGGAAAAAAAAGAACCAGAGAATAACCCACCAGTCCTACCAGAACCATCCACCTGACCCACCAGCCAGAAACTTCCAGTTTCTAATGCTTCAGCTTCAGAAATACATTTATATTTGTAGTACTTTAATCCAGAAATTCATAAACTCCAATGGTAGCTCATGTCTGTGATATTCCAAGTTCAGAACCACGTGGAATCAGTAGAAATGTCACATGTAGATGTAGAATGATCCATGTGAATGAATCTCCAGGGTTATCCACAGCTGGTACAGGTTTTGACTTTCTTCATGTATACATCTGGTTGAGGGAGAAAATTCAGATTGATAAAATTGAGATTTAACTGTGCCTTATCATAGTCTAACATATGCCACTGCTTCCTTTGATCTTCCTTGAATCTGAGTGTACTTTAGATATGAGAACCAGATTTGGAGAAACGTATTTACAATAGTAACAGCAGGATATATGCTACAAATTAGATCCACTTTATCCCACAATTTTACATGAGATACAGGAATAAAGAAACATAATTGTAGAATGTTAAAACAATTAGAAGATCATTCAAAGATAGTTAAGTTTGAATACTTGCCTAGTAAAGGAATCATATGTAATATTTCAGTACCTTGACAATGGCCCTTCATCTTCTGTTTAAACATTTTCAGTGAAGGAGTATCTACTTCTTCTTGAGGTAGTCTTCTCTTTTCCTGACAGACTTTATGTGAGGTATCAAGTGTCAGTTCAGGGCAGACACTTGCATTGTACAAGGTGATGGTATCACACATGGACTTCATATTCTTTGTGGTAACAAGGATCACTTGTTTTACACTGCTTTGTTATTGTAAATTATTCCTTACTGTTCCATTTAGACCGAGCTTGAATTTTACAAATTTTAAGACTGAGTAATCACACCAATTTTCTAGTAAGACATGGAAATGAAAATCAAAAAGTAGGACTTCATTTATCTTTCAGTAGGTTGGGCTGTCATCTCAGATGAGAGATGCTGACAGGGCAATGTTTGAAGGAATTTTTTCCTTCTCCAGCTGCTTCCCTTTCCTGGAGTGGAGAACTAAGAATGACAAAAGTCCATCATGGACCACCTAAACTAATTCTATTACCTCAGGAGCAATGGATGTCTCTATCCTACCATATCTGGAACTATTTTTTGACATTCCCCTCAGGAATATCAAAAAAGGCCACCCTTTGAGTCCTGTTGGGTTAATAACATGCTACTAGCAAAACCTGTGATGCAAAAAAATGCCCTTCAGTTAACTCTTCTTTTTTACACAAGCAGATTTCTAGATTTCTAATTTTAGAAGAATGTTAATAGGATAATTACTTAGAATGGCCATATTAGTTGCTGAACCATTACATTCATCCCCTGATTACTTGATAATCTTACATATTCTTCCCATGGCCATCCCTATAATAGATTCATTCCTGTTTTTCTTCTTGGTGAAAGGCTATTACCACCACAGGAAAACTCATCTGAAAAACTCATCTACTTTCACAATGGTAGAAGCAAGGAGTGAATTTTGCTTGTATGGAGAATAAATAGCCAGGCAGATGTGGAACCCTACCATGCCAACCAAAATATCATATTTAGACGTGGCCTGGAGCCATCAAAAATGCTACATGAAGAAATTAGGAGTGACTCAAAATAACATGCATTTTCTTTATAAACTACTATCTAACAGCCATTTTTTGGTCCATTTTTGACAGATGGAGCATTACAGAAATGCGGGGGGGGGGGAGTTGCAAACAGCAGTTACAACAAAGGCAATACTAATAATTTCTGTAACGATCCCCAATCATTTACAAAAATACCTCAAATGAGCAAAAAGCGCTTCTTTCCTACTTGAGCACAGAACGCAAAAATTTTAAACAGTGAAAACAGGATGAATTTTTTCATATGTAATAGCACTCTCTAAGTGGTTTACAGAGTCAGCATCTTGCCCCCAACAACCTGGCTTCTTATTTTACCAACCTCGGAAGGATGGAAGGCTGAATCAACCTTGAGCTGGGGAGACTTGAACTGCCAACCGCTGGCAGCTGGTGATCAGCAGAAGTAGCCTGCAGTACTGCATTCTAACCACTGCACCGCCACGGCTCCTTAATGCAACATAAAATCCAGAATCATTCACTGAAACTAGAAAAAACCCCATTTTAAAAATTAATTAATTAAATTTGTACATTGCTTGTTTCCCAACATATCTGATTGGTTTACAATGTGAAACACACAGAAAAAAATGTAACAATAAACGCAAAGCAGCAAAAAGATGGCAAAACCCGGCAACAAAAGAAACCATATACATGGTTAATCAGAAAGGGCTTCAACCAACCTCTAGGCAAAAGCCTGAGTGAAGAGTTACGTCTTCAAGACTCTGAAATGTTAGTTTTAGAGTAACATTTTAGGTACATTCCACCTGGATCTCAGATAGAACCTCATTCAAGAAGGTAGGTTCAGCAACGGAGAAGGTGAGCTCGGAGATCCTTATAATAGATGGCATTGTTTAATCAAAGGAACCTGGAGTACACTAAGCATGTTAGATTGAATTGGTTGGGCACATGGAATGGGAAATAGATGGCTCCTCAAACAATTGGGCTCCAAGCCATGCTGTGAAACCTAGTCTTAGGTTTGCAGCCTTGCGCCACTGTTTTATTTGTGTTCAAGTTGATGGAAGAGAATTTGCTCTCAAAATCTATTTAAAAAAATAATTTTAGGGAAATTCTCATAAATGAAATCTAGTGCTCTTGACTTTATGTAGTTACAAATGGCTAGGGTCTATGTTTGAATGATTTGTCATTTACTGGACAATCATCACTCCAGAGAGCTGCCATTTCCTGGCTTTCCTCATTTCAGTTAACTCTCAGGGGAAGGCATTGTGAACAGAGTTGGTATTCCGCAGGTTCTGACCAGTTCTGGAGAACTAGTAGAGGAAATTTTGAGTAGTTCGGAGAACCGGCAAATACCACCTCTGACTGGACCTGCCCCCATCTATTCTCCACCTCCCTAGTCCCAGCTGATCGGCTAGGTCTTCTTTTGTTGCCCTGCACAGGAGAACGGAGCTGCAAAGCAGGTTAGCGGGGTGGGCAGGGAATGGGATTTTGCAGTAACCTTCCCCCTGGAGTGGGGTAGGAATGGAGATTTTACAGTATCCTTCCCCTGCCATGCCCACCAAGCCATGCCCACCAGGCCACACCATGCCCATCAAGCCACACCATGCCTACCAAGCCACACCCACAGAACTGGTAGTAAGAAAATTTGAATCCCACCACTGATTATGAGGGAATTTCTCCCATGGGGGATTTTAAGCCACAGTGCCCCTGAAGGAGCAGGAGTCCTGCTTGAGAATAGGTTGGAGAATCTCTGAAGACCTCTAGACAACCTGTCCTTCCAATTTTCCTGCCCACATCTTTGCTGGAAGTCTCACAAAAATAGGATAAGAATATTCCCCATCAGATTGGCTCCATCACTCCAGTGTGTTGCCTCACACAAAATGCATGTTTAGATGGATGTTTTGCCCACCAGCTTTACAGAGACAAATTCCTTTACATTTAGCCCAGCATGGGGGGAGGGGGGAATATCAGAACAATGCAATGGTAAATCGGCGCTGCCAAGAAAAATGCATGGATTCAGTCACCAGGAGTTCAGCTCAATATAAGGCCATATTTACTCTTTCAGTTAGCAGAAAGATGCTGCCACTGAGTCAGTGTTTCCCTGTTGTTACTGTGCTTAATAATCGCTACTGAAACATATTTTCTTCATGATGTTCACGTTTCCTTATATAAAGATAATCTAAACAGCACATAGCAATGCTGAAGCATTTTGAAGCAAGGAAGAGATAAATCTTAATGACTCAACACTTCCAAAATCGATGGTTTGTATGATGATATGATGGCATGTTTGGAAAATGTAATCTGTACTCTCAAGTCTGTTTAAAGCAAAGGACTGAAAGTCCTCCAATAAATGTCAGCAGTTTTCAGCGTTTCAAAGTCAACCAGTTATTTGTGCAGTTATTCTTTCATCCAAAAAGCCATGATTCAGAAGGACTGAGCAGAGGTAAAAAAGATATAAGCATTCATATATTTCAAGAATCAGGACTCTCTGTTGAACTTAGGATTCCCACTGAAAATTGAATGAGGAGTCCCAAAGGTGCTTTTCCCAAAGGCAACTAGGCTTTCTTGGGTTTTTTTCTTTTCTTTGAGAACATTTCACTTTTCATTCAAGAAGCTTCTTCAGTTGAAACTGAAGTTAGAACTCAGTTAGAACTTCTTGGATGAGAAGCGAAATATTTTTCAAGAAAAAAAAAAATCCAAGAAAATCCAATTGCCTTTTGGAAAAGCACTTTGGGAAAATCAGGACCTGGCCAAATGAGAATCTCCATAGACATCTACTGTATGTAGAAACATTTTTCATAGCTAGTGTGTATAGTAGTCAGTGTATTGGCCTAGGACCGTGATAGCGAACCTATGGCATGCATGCCATCTCTCTGGGCGTGCCAGCTGTCGCCCATTGCTCTACTGAGCTCCAGCTGGTCTTTGCCTGCACAGGAGCACAGGAAACTGGAAGAGCAGCTCCCCAGCATGCATGGGCCTGCTGTCCAGCTGGTCTTTGTGCACACATGCATGTTAGAAACCAGAAGACCAGGTGGTCAGTGTGTACATGCATGCTCCAAAGCTGAGCTTCCTGTTTTTGGAGCTTTAGTGCACTGCACCAGGGAGCTGCTCTTCCGGCTTCTGGTGCATGTGCGCACTTCCATTTCGGCACTCAGTGTTGAAAAGGTTTGCCACTACTGGCCTAGGACTAAGATAGGTTCACATCTACCCTTAACCACAAAAGTTCACTGAGTGACTTCGAGACAGTTAGTGTCTCTCCACACAACCTTCCTTACAGGTTTGTTGTTGTGAGGAAATAAATGGAGGAAGGAGTGCTACAGATGCCAGTTTTCATTTTTGGGGGAGAATGGAATACAAATGAAATAAATAAATACCTGTTCTTACTGTGATGACTTTTTTTTTCACCAGAGTAGATCATGGGTCATCTACGTGCTCTTGCGGGGGGGGGGGGGGGGGAATTTTGGGGAGGTTTTTTTATTAGTGGAAAAAAATAATTTTGTAATTTCTTTTGTGGGGTCAGAAGTTTTTTTTTAATTGTACACCAGGAAGAAAAGATTCCCTGCAGGTATATTTATTACTGTAATAATATAACCTTGGTGGTGGCTTGTTCCATGAGCTTTATGTTTAGTTTCCGAACATTTCATCACCAGACTAGGTAACATCATTAGCAGTATTTTGGTTGAAGGTTCAACCAAAGTTCTGCTCCTGATGTCACTTAGCCTGGTGATGAAATGTTTGGAAACTAAAAAACAAGTGTTGAGAACAAACTACCATCCAAACTACAACTATTTCCCACCCTTTCTAATAATATGACCACATTTAACTAAAAAACTACTTTTCAATTAGATAGGAGACAGAATTTACAAACTTGAGCCAATAATGGAGAATTGTACCTGTAATACTGGAAGAATCGAGAATCACTGTTTTTTTTAAAAAAAAATCTTAATATTGATTTGCGGTATCTGCTATCCCGCATCAGATGGGCGTCTCATGACAGGGAGCGAAGGAGAGAGAAACGACAGGAGACGAAGTTCCTCGCGATGAGTGCGCCCAGAATGGCTGGGTACAAGCTCTTTTATTATGCTCATTCAAAAGGGGGTGATTGTTTATTCAGAACCTAGGTTAAGCCCAGGTCAGACGGAATATACAAATTTAACAATGACTCAGATAACAGCAGGATATTAGGACAGACAGGATGGCAAGAATTATATTTGATCAGGATATTACTTCTTCACAAAGCTGCATGCCAGACAATGTAATCCCAAGTGAATAAACCATTTCTGCAAATGTTTGACTCCTTGTCTCTGTACGTGCCCTGTAAAAGGTCACTGAGAAGACAGAAGCTTAATGATTACACGTGAAATGATACAATGTTGAAATGTCTGAATGATCCATAGTTGCATTGATATACAATTGAAAGCACATAAATGATACATAGTTACAACATCTCCTCTGTTTTTATTTTTTATGACGAATCTTCTTCCTTGTCCAAGAAGACAGGAACCTTTTTTCTAAAATGTTCACCGTCCCAGTCATCTAGGCAGGGGTGCGATCCGTCAGCATCAGGGTTGTCCAAGGAGCGGTAACTCAGCAATGACATTTTTTCATCCGGTGTTAAGGGCTTGACATGAGTTTGCAATAACACATTAACATTAGCAGTTATGGAGGATAATTGATTTTTCAAAAATTGCAATATTCTATTAAAACAACAAGGTCCTATAATACATATCAATATAATGATTATTAATGGTCCTGCCAATGCAGTTATAAGGGTTGTAAGCCATGGTGAAATAGAAAACAAGCCTTGATACCAATTATACATGTTTAACCTTTCGTTTTCTCTATCTTTTAAGTGTTTTTCTAATTCTTTCATAGAATCCAACACGATCCCCCTGTTATCAGCATAAAAACAACATTCTTCTTTAAGCGCAGCACACAATCCCCCTTGTTTTAAAAATAACAGATCTAAACCTCTGCGATTCTGCAAGACCACTTCTGAGAGGGAAGTCAAGGAGTTTTGCAAAACTGTAATTGACTTCTCAATTCGTAATAAATCATCATCAATGACTGAACCCAGAGCTGTAATATTTTGGTCAGAGACAGCTAGTCCTGCAATGCCTGTGGCTGCACCCGTGGTGCCCAGAGCAAGCAGTAAACCTAGAGTGAGAGTACTAATAATTTCCCGCTTTGCTCTGAGGGGGTATTCCATGGGTGCCTGTAGGGATATAAAATCATCAGAGTTATACACGTTAATTTTTGGTACAAGCCATACTTGAATGCAAAATGATTTGGATTTAATAAGTTCATCCCCATAGACACATGCTGTGAGACCGGTGGAACAAGCCCAGACAGAGTTGTTGCCAGGGATAAAATACATTCCTTTCAGGCGTGATGTTAAATTTCCTCCTGAAGTGGTGTAGACTGCAGAGTATCCTCCGATGGTGTGGAAGCGGCCAAGGCGGTTCTTAGGAAGATATACATTACAATGATAGCCATTAGAAACATTATGACAATATTGTGAGTAATTGGATGGAATATTTCCTAAGCAACAACCAACTCCAGTGATGGAAGAAACAGTAATCGTGGAGTTCCTCCAACGGCAACGTTCGTCTGATGTGGAATTAGCAATGGATTCTTGGGAAGCGATGGCTTCGTAAAAAGGTGGAGAGGCAGAAATACAAAGCCAACATGTGGAGGCAATTGATGAGTTTGAAGAGTTCAGCAAGGCATAGGAAGCTTTGATCATTGGAATCAATGGGTTAACTCCCTGTGTTATGGGTTGCAAGAATGGGGATTTAATAACCTTTTCATGTGGTCCCACCGGGTTAGAGCGAGGGAGTTCAATGTGACGTTGAATGTAAAAAATATTTCCATAATGCTTTTCTGGCCAGACTCCTTTTAGGCGGGCACCCCATTTCAAGCCAGTGTCCCATAGAGTACTTTTCTTGCCTTGGTCCATGAACCTTATGGTTACCGGGTTGCATTTGGGCAATTTTTTATCACTGCATGGAATGTCCCATGTGGTGCGAGTGACAGTAATGAGATCACCCTTAGTGCCTGGATCCCAATAAATATGTCCAGTTGAAACACATGACCAGGCTTTGCAAAAGTAATCCGATGACCCCCCGCAGTCGAGAAGTCGTTGGGCAGGGGTCTGAGTGTTGGAAACGGGCTGTCCGGGGCATACATAAAACCTATATTTATTTACCACTCTATGACTAGGCTCAGTTGGATGAGAAGGTGAGTTGTAGGCGGTGGAGCCTACAAGCATTTCTGCCAAATCAAATTGAAGTGGTGGGTAGAAGTCTTCTATGCGAGAAGAATTGGTTGTAGAGCTTAAAGGAATGCCTTGAAAATCTTTTATAGTCCAAGTAATATTATATTTTCTATGAGGCTTCTGTGGATCGTCATGGACAGTTCTTTTGAAGCGTTGTTTGTTGACAGGATCAGAGTTTGGGTATATAAAAGCTTTACAAGTAGGAGAGAGGACTATGGACAAGTTAGTTGTAGAACATTTAAGAGATGAAAAGGGAATGCAATTAGTAGAAAAAGGATAATAATTACAATAATGACAATGAAGATTAATTTGGTCATTCATCAAGGATGTTAATTGGGTTGGAGGAACCCGTAATACAAGAGAAGGACATTTAGGTCCCCCTATATCTAGCTTGAATAGAGGAAAAGATTTTAAGGTTTTTTTCCATAGGAAGAGTAAGGAAGGAACAAAAGAGCGAGTGATAGAGTATTCTGTAAACAAAACAGAAGTGACAGAGTGAAAGCTATGGGTAGCATTTTCATGACGTACCCACATGGAACAAGTATAATACAAAGAGAAAGTCAGCGACACCAGGAAGATAAGTAACAGTTTCATTAGCAACAAGATCGTAAGGGAAAGAAGAAAAAGTTGCAATTTTCAGCAGCCTTTGTTGTGGGGCTGGCTGCCTGCCCCGTTTCTAATTCTGACTCCCAGACCAAAAATTGTCCTCATCCATTTCTAAAAGGCTTGTTGAATGGCTTTTACAACACCCCCCCCCCTTCGGGGGTGGTGGTGGAGGACACGAGAGCTCTCCTTTTAAAGAAGTGGATTGGATGGAGGGAGGCTCTCCTAAGGATTTTTGATCATTGGGAGCGGAGGGTTGAAGGACAGGAAAGTTATCACAACTTGGTGGAGGAGATTCAAATTCTATTTTATAATGGACTTTTAAAGCCTCCATAATTTTCCTCCAAGTGACCAAAATGCCAATAGGTGCACGAGGAGGATTATGGAGATAGTCACCAATTTTTTCCCAAATGGAGATTTTTAAGGACCCTTTCTCTGGATAAGTGGGACAGTGTTGCCACACATAAGCCAATAATGTAGCAATAGGTTTAATTTTTACAGGCGAGCCCTTTAAATTAGCAGAATATTTAGAAGAAGAGGCAACTAACTCCCTCAATTCCTTCAGATGCTCTGTCTGTTGTTGAGAAAAGTTTCCGCCCATACTTACGAAAGTCGAGACCGTGTTTCAGATCCGATGATGTGCACAGCTCCCATCGAGCGAGTAAGATATGAGCGTGTTGCGGCGTATCCTTAGGGAATCACGTCGGGGTCACCAGAATGCGGTATCTGCTATCCCGCATCAGATGGGCGTCTCATGACAGGGAGCGAAGGAGAGAGAAACGACAGGAGACGAAGTTCCTGGCGATGAGTGCGCCCAGAATGGCTGGGTACAAGCTCTTTTATTATGCTCATTCAAAAGGGGGTGATTGTTTATTCAGAACCTAGGTTAAGCCTAGGTCAGATGGAATGTACAGATTTAACAATGGCTCAAACAACAGCAGGATATTAGGACAGACAGGATGGCAAGAATTATATTTGATCAGGATATTACTTCTTCACAAAGCTGCATGCCAGACAATGTAATCCCAAGTGAATAAACCATTTCTGCAAATGTTTGACTCCTTGTCCCTGTACGTGCCCTGTAAAAGGTCACTGAGAAGACAGAAGCTTAATGATTACACGTGAAATGATACAATGTTGAAATGTCTGAATGATCCATAGTTGCATTGATATACAATTGCAAACACATAAATGATACATAGTTACAACATTGATTAAGAATGGCATAGGGTTATTCTGCTACTTGAGGAAATATTATATGGTTGCTGGCCTCCCCTGTTTTCTCTTATTTTGGCTGAACATCTTGGATGCGGGCCAGCATTTCTTCATTTGTAAAAAAATATTTTCCTCACCAGAAGACAGCAAAGCAGTGCATGGCCTACAGAAATGATGTCTTCAAAATGCTACAGTTCAATATCATCTGTTTGGGGTCTGAAGTGAGGGAGACATTGGAAAACCAACACAAGATGTCAACCAATTATAGAAGTCACTCAATGATGTAGAGCAATACAAACACAGCCCTTCAGTCTTGCAGGTGGAGCCCGAAGTAGCGCACAGTTCTGAGGCTGGAAAATTTAGGGCGTGTCAAATTTTTCAACATTCAATTTCCAAACATTGGGGGTGCTCAAAAGTTGTGACATGGCTTAGGGATTGTAAAGATGTTTTAGTTGCTTTAATATAATCTAGATGTGCTTAGTTAAGTAACTACATAAATATCATAACTTTTTAACATTTTGTTTGTCCATGAGAGGCCACTTTTGTCAACCAATTTTTAACAGGGTTAATTATTCCTGCCTTATATGCACACACACACACACACACACACACACACACTTTTTCTCTCTCTGTGTGCGCGTGTGTGTGTAGGAGGTAGGAATACATACAGTGTATGTATGCGCGTCTATTCTAAATTTTAACTATTATATATACTATTTTAATTTCATTGTTTTATTGTCCCTCTTCAAAGGATATGGGCAGTTTAGAAATGTGACATATAAACAAACAAACAGGAAATTGTTTATGTGCCCGCCTCTTTTTTTTACCTCCTATTTTGGGGGTGTTGTGCTATCAACAGAGATGGACACTTGACTCTTCTTCAGCTGTGACTTCCAAAGAGAAGTTGTCACAATCAAAATGACTCCCATTCACATACCTTATTCTCCTCTGTTGGACAAAACTGCCTTATCCTCGCCCTCTTCCCCCCATGTAATGTCATTCCTAATGTTGAAATACCGTTTGCCTGCCACTCTGGACAATTTCTGCATGTGAAATGAGAGGCACCATCTTGTTCCTAACCTTAAGCACCAAAACTATTTGAGTAGCATCCTGCACAGAGGAAGAGAGAGGGAGGGCGGGAGGGAGAAGAAGATGTTCTGCTTTGTAGTAAAATTAGACTTTTTTCCCCATTAACCAATAACAAAGGGAATAAGGGAATCTTTACTAAATCATCTGTCATCGCTGACTGGCAAGATAATGATTCTGTGTTAGTAAAGAGAGAGACATAAGTGATGTGTTGTGAAATAATCATCTAAAATTGTTTAACAAGTAGGTAAAAATGGCACTAATATCTAATGCAACAAACCTAATGTGGCAGGAAAGTAGATGTTAGCACTGGTGTTTTTGTGAGTTGTTTAAAAAGTTCCCTCTCTCTCCCCACCAGTCACCCTCCCAGCAACTGGCATGCTGCTTTGAGTTTCCAATTCTACCTGTTATGACTATTACTACATATTACTTCACGAGTAATTTGTGGTGTCTTCTATCCAAACAATGGTGTATTGTTATAATGAGGACAAGCTTCTCCCAACAAAACTTAGGTGATATTTATTGATTTGTTTGTTTGTTCGTTCATTCATTCATTTATTTATTTAGCTATGTTTCATGTTTCTAAAGTCTAGATCACCCATCTCCCTCAAGGAGGGATTCAGGGCAGGGTACAACATAATCAACATAGAAAACAGCATGCCAAGTTAACATTAGAATATTAAAATTAAGATTAAAGACTTTAAAATTATGAAGTTATAAAATTTCAAAGAGATGAAACAATCCTAAGATGGCCATTTAACATTGGTTAATAAAGGTGGAGGGTGGGATTTCATGGTGCCAGCCAACTCCCTGATTTCATGGTCCTTTGTGTCCCCCGGCCTACATGGAAGGTTAAGGAGACAAGCTTTGACTCCTTAATCCAGGCGAATGGGGGCGCTGTCTTAACTCTAGGGAAAGACATTGCATAATTCATGGGCAGTGATAAAACTCTCTTCCTAAACCCTGCCAGTTGAAATTCTGCACCGATGTACATAAGACCAGAGGGAGATGGTGGCTCAGGTGGAAAGATCTGGGTCCCATGCTACACCATCAGATAATGATTTACTTTATGATTACTTTATTTTATTTTCCAAACAGATATGTGGAAGAGTCCTTAATCCACCGCTACATTAAATATTGATTTATTTTTCCATTAGAACCAGTTCATGAACTGAAAATGATCTCATGTAGGTGATCCAAGTTTATGAATGTAGGTTTGTACTCTCTTTCTAATCTCAAAGAGGAGTCATTTTTGCTGACCTCATGCTATTAAAAAAAAATCCACAATACTTCACACAGTGGTAAAATCCAAGTTTTATTATGTAATTCAAAGTCATATTCACATTTGAATTGAAGCGATTGTTTAAACACTATATTAATAAACTAACAGATATTAAAATGTGACAATACTGGAACAAATCCAAATCATAGCTGTAGGTATCCCCTTACCCACTTTTTACCTTTCCAGCATTATAAGATGGGCAACCAACCTTTAAAAAACATTTTATGGGGTAGCCAGTAGATGTAAAAAAAATTGAATTAATCTCATGTTAAGATCATTAAAAAATAGATTTAATATTCTTTAAAAGCCTTAGCAATTCATTTGTGAACATTTTCCAACACTTTATTTTAGAAACTACAAAACATTTAGAAGGTTAAGGAAAGTTGATAAAACTGGGAAAATATATTAAGAGGCAAGCATATGGTCTGGGAAGCAAGTTCAGTATAAGATAAATCTTTAAAAGTATCTTTTTTTAGAAATAGCTCATGTTCAAAAAGTATCTCTGTATTGTATTGATAAGCCATTGCTTTTGTAATTCTATACCATTACTTTGTAAAATCTACCTCACATAGGAGCTTATTAAACATAGAATTACACTGCTATATCCAATAGTTTTTTATTATTAGAGTATGGCATTATTATATTAGCCAGGAGACCACAATGCTACTCCAGAGTAGTAGTTTGCCAATTTACCACCTCTGTTGTACGACATGCTCAGGTGCTTCCCAAGGTGCGCCACTTGTCTCCCCATCAAAGTAGTACCAATTTGTCTATTTGCATAGAACATGCTTTTGAACTGTTAGATGGACAGAAGCTGAGGTGAGTGATGAGAACTCACCCCAACATGTGATGCAAGGACTTGAACCACTGAAGCAGAGACCATCTCCAGTGTCATTAAACCATGGTCCACCATGCCTCCGTCCAGTAGCTGATCATATCAGTATCCTAACTCTGTATAAGGTGGGTGTATCTTTTATGTTTGCTTTGCCACCTCTGCTACACACACACACATACAAAAGAATTTGTACTTCAGTGAAAGGATGTGGCTGGTTTCTATTATTAAAGAACCCAGTGGAAAAAATTGACCTCCAAAATTCATTTAACTGTAATCATTAACGTGCTCATTTTCTGAATTGTATTTCAATAACAATTTATAAATAAGTCCCAAGAGATCTGAGTTCTATATTTCAATTACTTTTTTTTTCAAATTCTGACAAGTGTCTAACTATTCAGCCTTTGTTTTAAGTCTTGAAATCTATACAAATTATTATCTATCTACTTATTAATTGTTTCTGGATATTCACCTTCATGAAACTGAATATTTAGTATTGAAGTGAGGAATAATACATAAAATTATTTTTCTCCTGTGTTTATCCCACATTTTTGACACACTATTTGTCATAGATTATTCTCTTATAGGCAGTGAATTTCTGTTCATTCCAGGCAAAGATATTTATGCAAACCATCTGGGTCAATAGAAGTTAGTCAATAGAATTATCCAAGCCATAAATGATATAATCCAGTTTGCAATTCAAGTTGGACACCTGACTTGATAATATCATTTAAAATTTGGTACTGCTAACCCACTCATTCTCTCATTGGAATTGTTAATAAACTTCATAGGCCAGCATTCAGGATAAATAAACAATAAAATAAAACACTGGAAAAGAAAGATTTTTTTTTTTTTACCTAGTGGTCTTCTGTGAATCACTTCAGCTTTCTCTACAGTAATAGGAAAAGTTTTTTGTAAAAAACATAACTTTCTTTGTTTTTCTTTGAGAGGTTCTCAGCTGCTGTGACAAATATTGACGTTATACAGAACTTATAAGGCTGTCTGTTCAGAACTGACCCTGAGTGATGTTCATAAAGCAGGGTAAAAGCCCAACAAAGAAACCCAAATTAACTTTGGGTGAGCTTTAAAACCCCTTTAGGGTGGGAATGACATAGGGTGGGAATTTAGTTTGTTCCCTTAGGTCAATTGTTGCTCTTTTTACAACATTTTTGTTCTGCTTATAATCTGTGAATCTGCCCTATTTGATTTTTTTTTTCTTTCAGGAGGATACAAATTCTTGATGGAAGGCAGTCCCCCCCAGCATTCAGGCCTTCAATCAGTGTCCTTCCATTCTTTCCCCTTTTCAATATGTGACACTGAGCAATTCAAATTTGTACTCTATCTGGAGTGGCATATAATCTAATATGCAATTTTTCAATTATTTGTGCAAGCAACTACATCCTTCATTATTTGTGCAGGCAACTTCATCCTAAAGAGATTTGTTCACTTTCAAAGCAGCTGCCCCATCTGTTGCAAGTTGTTTTATCAGAAAGTATTCAAGCTGAGTTATTCATGTTTTTCATGTGATTTGATCGCCAGGCTTTTTAGCTCAGCCATTTTTCTGATGTAAAATATCTAACCTCTTGATTTAAATCCTCCATTTTTCAATTACTCACTGAAGATTTTTATCTGCATCCATTCAGACATTCTAACCATATATACAGCATGAGAAATATATTTTTCAAGTGCGGATAAACTCACTTTGGTTCTTTTTTTTCTCCCCTTCAGATTTTGAACTGGGTTCAGCTGAGTTGGTTTACTCTTTCTTGAGTAAAACTTTTGTTTTCCCTGTGTTCTTAATTTTGTGATAAATCAAATGCAAGACATCACTGGCCAATAAAAATAAAGAATCAAACAAGTACTATAGGAGTTAAGAGATAAAGAGATTTCTCCTGAGCTCAGCAATGATCCAAGTCATAAACTTAATACTTTTCATGCCAGCTGGAAGCATTCATTTCAATGCTCACTTTGACATCTCACTGTCATTTCTGTACAAACTCTAAAGTGCTCTTTTTAGCCCTTCCTCACTTCAGTTTCATTTTAAATCATTTAAACATGTTCATTTTTAATTATTTTCAGTTTGCTGAAGGCTCCTTGTTTAGTCCTCTTTCCCCAGTTTCAAAATATGTCTTTATCTCCATCGAAAATGTTCAGCATTTTCAATGCCTCCTTCAATTCTTTCGGACTGACTGCATTTTTTGCATGTAGGTATTTCTTACGTTTCTCTCTTTTTCTTAATGTGGACACAATATAGTATCTTTCATTCATCCACATCCTCATTTTTGCAGCAATCATTTTTATTCATTTTCCTTACCTGTGGCACCTTTAATTTTATCACTCTATCAAGCATTCTTTTATATAGAATTAACATAATTTCCCACATTCTTGGGGTACAATGCAACAGTTTTTTTCACTGTCTTCCATGCAGCTTCCACAGTTGTTTACATCCATTTATATTTATTCTGTTTGCAAATTTTCTTTTAATACTTTTTCATATTAATTCATACTTACTCTTGTAATTTTTCCTACTTTCACTCTATTTCAATGGTTCTCAACTTGTAGTTCACAGACCCCTGGGGGCTGCAATATCATCGGGAGGGGGGGGTTGTCCCACAAAAACTTGAAGAAATATTATGATATAAATCTTGAGTTAAGTCTTGGGGGTCCATGGCCATGGTTTGTGGCCACAAAAATATTTAAAGGGAGTCTATAGTGAATAAATGGTTAAGAACCACTGCTCTATTTTCCTTTTTGTTTCTTCCAGGTCTATTTTCTTCCTAAAATTCATTTTAGACATTATCAAATAATGGTCTTATTGATGAATGACACAATGATAATCTTGCTTGGAAGCATTATTTTTAGTCTGAGACAGTGGTTAAATGCTAATATAGGAATTCAAGGTGATATACGTGTTGTTCTCTCTCTCTCTTTTAAACAACTTTGTGAAGAAAGTTGGGCTAAGAAAATTAACTAGCCAAAGTCCACCTGGTTGTGGTTATTGGTCAAATCCTGAAAGAATACCTTGACTCAGATGGCCACCAGTGCCAAGACACCTGGCTTTTCAGGTTTTCCTGTGGGGCAACCATGGCCACTCAGTGGAGTACTAACTGAGTTCATCCAACGTATTGCTCTAGTTTTCTTTCCTTCCATTTTTCCCAACATGTATATTCTTGAGAATATACATAAAGTGACTGTCAAGCAATATACATGTGCAAGAGAAACAGAGCATAAAGATGGAGGTATTCCCAGAGATGGAGTATTCATGATTGCACATTGTAAGTGCAATAAAAATTAAATCACTGGAAACACTACCAAGTGGCAATAATATAACATGAAGATAAGGCCCTCTGAGAAATACTATCCCTCACCATTACAAATTAACAATATGAGATCCTCCTGGTGCTTGGTTGTTTTCTTGCAGGTGTTTCATTATCTCAACTAGACAATATCGGTGATAACATTAGCACTGAAGATGTTACCTAGTTTGGTAATGAAATGCCGACAAGAAAACAGCCAAGCTCAGAGAGCACCAAGGACCCCTCATTTCAATCCTGAGCTATAAATATTCTTCTTTCAATTAACTATCTAGAATTGGTCAGCTTGTCACTGACAGCACCAAGGAATGAGAAAATAAATAAGGTGACAGGCAGCACACTTTGGCTCAGTTTTATGACATTTTATGGAAGACTGAGGGAAGTAGCCAGTGTGGGAAAGTGGATGATCCAGTGTTAGCAACCAGGTGTGTCCTGGTGTGCCATCTGTTTTTTTGTAGATGAGTACATCTAGGAATGGTAGTTGTTTGTTTGTTTTCGTTTCCATGGTGAATTTGATTTTGGATTTTGGATTTTGATTTTGATTTTGTGTGTGCTGTTTAGGTGTGTTAGGAAATTGTTTAGGTTTTCTTTTCCATGGGGCCAAATCACAAATGTGCCATTGATGTATCTTAGCCATAGTTTGGGTTTGTGGGTGGCATTGGCTCGGGCTCTGGATTCGAATTCTTCCATGAACAGGTTTGCAATGATGGGTGACAGTGGTGATCCCATAGGGGCTCCTTCAATTTGCTTGTATCTTTGTCCTTTGTATATGAAATATATGTTGGTTAAGCAGTGTTCTGTTAGTTCCATGAGATGTTTAGCTGGTTAGTCTTTATTTTTTTTGATTTCGAGAGTTTCTTTTATCAGGACTTGAGTGAATATTGAAACCACGTTGAAATTTACAAGCAGATCTTTTTGTTCCACGTGTAGATCTTTGATCATTTCCAAGAGGTGGTATGAGTTTTGTACATATGAAGCTGCGGTTTCAGCATGGGGCTGTAGTTGTTTTGCTAAGTGTTTAGCTAGGTTTTGTAGTGGTGCTCCTGTGGAGCTGACTATGGGTCTGAGAGGTATGCCTTCTTTGTGTATTTTTGGGAGGCCGTATAGTTTGGGGCATCTGGAAGATTTTTCTCTTGGGATGATCGTCTGTTGGATTTCTTTGCTTATGTGGCTGGTTATAATTTTCTTCTTGGGTATTTTTTCCAGATATGTGGTTAGGTCCATGTTTATGGGTTTGTATGTGGAGTCTTGGAGTAGGTCTGTCAATTTTGTTTCATCGTCAATTTTTCTAACCATTACTACTGTGGAATTACCTTTATCTGCTGGAAGTATGGAGACCTAGAAGATGAACAGACCTATGAAACAGCTGTCCTGCCCTACATAAGAGATACTACAAACAAAATCAGTAAGATACGACACAGGCATCACATCAAGACTGCCTCCAAAACGGACAGAAAAATAGAAACCATTCTAAGAAACCCCAAAGACAAAATTGACCTGGAAAACCAAGGCATATATGAAGTCCCCTGTGCATCATGTCCTGCCACATACATTGGACAGACCAATAGAAGAATAAGTACCCATCTAGATGGACACAAAAATGCAGTAAAAAAGCTGGAACACACTTCCTCATGAGTCCAACACATAAAAGCCACAGGTCATAGCATCAACTTCAATGGCACCAAAACTCTAGCCACTATAGAAAACCCCAGCTACAGAATCATCAGAGAAGCCATAGAGATTGAAAAAAGACCTGAAAGCATGAATAGAAGAGATGATTCCAGCAGACTGTCAATTATTTGGAAGCCTGCACTCTCAAACAAAAAAATCTCCACACCACAAGCCAGGCAAACACCTGGGCACAAACAAAGTCCCCCTGATACCTCCAGCTCAAACACAACACAACCAGGCACCCAGAGGAAACCTAGCTTTCTAATAAATGATAGCCATCCATTTCCTCGAAGCCAAGCCACACTAAAAGCCTGCAATATAAGAAACACAATGTTGCCAGCCAATCAAGACAAAAAAAACTACAAAACAGACAGAAGACATTAGAAACACCAATCAAGCAGAACACAGCAAACTCCAAGACCAATACACAAGACCAAGACTCCCAACCAATCAGGATGAAGAAAAAACCATTCTGGTACAGCAGTAGGCTAGTACCAAATTTAAAACAGAAACGGCTGTGAAAATCTGACACACAGATGTACACAATACAGAAGCCTGATGATGGCAGATGAGATTCTGCTGAAACGTTGCTACAACTTTAAAAGTGCTACAATGACATGGGAAAATACCCGAACAAAGCTGAATACCATACATGTAAGTACCCGCGAAAACTTCAGAAAACATAAGTATATGGATCTTTGGTTATTCGGGTTTTCTCCCGTGTTTTCTTACGCGGGAGAAAACCCGAATAACCAAAGATCTATATACCAATACCTGCGAAAACCTC
>BLBF01000004.1:36060751-36072172 GCA_015471245.1 Laticauda colubrina | reverse complement strand
CTCTCTCTCTCCCCCCTCTCTCCCTTCCTCCTTCCCCCCCCCTCTTTATGGGAGGATATTTCTTGGGTGTTTTGGGATCCTTCTTGGGGCAATGAGGAAATTCTTGAAGAAATTCTTCAGTGCAACTAGGATTGTGAATTAAGGGTGAGCAATGATTTTGTACAAGTTTCTCGGGTATGAAAGGGGCTTCTGGAACAGCTCCTCGCAGGGAGCTTTGTAAATTATTAATGTGCCTTATGTCGCTCTATATTATGGAAATCAACCTAGCTCTGCTTGCTTTTTCATTAAAATAGTCAATAGTTGGTTTAAAAAAAAAAAGAAGAAAGAAAGAAAGAGAAAAGGAAAAAGAAAGAAGTTAAGAAGAGAGAGAGAGAGAGAGAGAGAGAGAGAGAGCGAGAGAGAGAGAGAGAGAGAGAGAGAGAGAGAGATTTTCTTTCCTTTAAGACAGATAAAAGAAGTTTTGGTAGGCGATGTTAGTAGCCTAATGTTCCACCATTTCACTGGTCGTGATTTAAAAGATCCAAAATACTGTGTAGAGTGATGAATTATGCATGTTTCATTTATTAGCTTGGGTGACCCTGTGAACAGCTAAGCTTGACAAAAAAATGAAGACCAATTTTTTTTTGTTCTTATTCTTTTTTCCCCCTCTGGGTACAAATATCAGTTGGATTGTACGTGTGCTCAGACGTCTTCCCCCACCCACTTTTATGCTAAGGTCAGTTTCATTTCATCTCATTTTTGCACATAGTGTGCTGCTGGGAAAGGTTTCACCGAATGTTAGAAAATTCCAGATAAATTTAGAGCCTGCATTCTTGCAAGGATCAGCACACTATTAAATTAATTCTGCTTTTAATTTTGTAACATTGAATCCCTTACAAATAGACATGTGGACTACATAGGAGGGGAAAAGGCAAATACAGGTAATCCTCAACTTGAAACCATTTGTTGTTTGAAGTTACAGTGGCATTGAAAAGAGTGACTTATGACCATTTTTCACACTTGCAACTTGTTGCAGCATCAGTCCAAATGTCAAAATTTGGATGCTCGGCAACTGGCATGTGGTGTTTTGGGGGTGTGTGTGTCAAGTAATCACATTTTGTGACTTTTTGGAAAGCAAAGTTAATGGGGAAACCAGATTCATTCAACAAAGGTGTTGCTAACATAATAATTGCAGTGATTCACTTAATAGCTGGGGCAAGAAAGGTCATAAGATGAAGCAAAACTCATTCAATACATTCTGCTTAGCAACAAAAACTTGGCTTCAACTGTACATCGAGGACTTCCTTACACATAAGGATAGGTTAATTTATGGAGTTTAAAATTCTGCTTTCTCAGCCTCAGCCAGTTCCCAATATATAGTACCTTACTATATCAATACCAATTACTGAAAGAATATAATTCCAACCTGCAGAAATAGCATTCCCTCCCCCCAGCAAAAAAATAATAGCATAATTGGATTTATCTGTTCCCATATTAGACCACCATCCCAGACCCAGATTGTTGGGGGAAATATGCTAACTCTGTAAACTGTTTAGAGAGGTCTGTAAAGCAGTATATAAATCTAAGTGCTATTGCTATTCTAGCAGTTGACGCACATTCCACTAACCAGCAGCCCACATTGTCCACAAAAAAGCCCCTCTAGGTAAGGGGTGTCAAACTCATAGCATCATGGCATCATCACATGATATATAGCAATGGTCACTGAATGAAAAATTGTAGGTCAAGAACTACCTGTATATGAATAAATAATCAGAGAAATGTATGAATGTGGCTCCAACTGAAGCTATTGTCCACCAATGTTTGTATCTTCTTGGCTCTTTTGAATATCTCCATTGCTTCAGGGCAGATCACTTGAGCATAGAGAAGACTTTCCAAAGAAGTAATTAATATACTAAGAATCCGCTCTATAAGGAAGCAGGAAAAAAGGTTTAGAACACCTATTTTATGAGGGGGAAGGTTTATTCTCTGAGCTTGTGGATTGGTTTCCAAACATTTCATTACCAGGCTAGGTAACAACTTCAGAAGACTTTGGGGGATATCAGTGTGTTCTGTTAATAACAGTTTCAGGTGTGGCCATGTCAAGTGATGGGTCAGGTGTGAGTCATCAGTGAGACTCTTGTAGTGGGTCTTGATGGGGAAGATACATGGGGTGAATGTCATTGGGAGGTGAAACCAACCCAAACGTTTGGAGAATGAACCTCCACCTCAGCTACAGATATTCACCACTATTGTGCACCTATTTGGTCTATACTTTCCCCCAATCAACCCAGCCAGCCTAGCACTCAGTTACTTGATGTTGATTTGAAATCTTCAGCGCATGGTTTGCCTTCCATTGGTCTAATGCTTGATATTATATCTTACTTGGATATGTTTTCAGTGACTGCTCTTCTATAAACCAGATCAACTGCAGGATTAAAGTTCACTCAAACTTGATATACTGTGTCTAATATTATTCTCTTTGTGTATTTAAATTAGAGAAAACAGGTTATAGTCAGTAAAGTGGCAAACCCAGTTTCTCAAAGTTAGCTGCAGAGTCTTGAAATGACAATAAATAATGCATATCAGTATGACAGTTAATTTAAAAGGCATCAGAGGGCTCGAAAAGAAAAGGGATCATGCAATAGCTATCAGGGTCAAAATAGGGCACTTATTAATTTATCTCTCAGTATAATAGTCAACTGAGTTAGAATTTTTATAGTTTTGCCATTTTTTTTTGTTTCCATTGATACAATTATGTTGGATAAAGCTCCTTCTGGTTATAAGTACACCATCACTTAGAAAAGGTAGACTACTATAATGCTAACCAGATAGGCAGGAGATAGTATAATTTTTCCCCGATGCAATGATTGTAGATATTTTTAGTCTAATTATAAGGGAAAGAATTACTCATTGGAACAATTGTTTTATTCTTTACTTTTCCTACTGCATCAGAGCCTAGGCCTAAATTTTTAAAGTTTTAAGTTAAACCCCAAGGATAAATGTTATAATACAGTAATGTATTTATTCCTTGTGTGATTAATCCACTTCCAAGGACAGGGAATTGCACACCTCAATACTTCAGAACTGGGGGAGCTTCCGGTTTGAGCTTATTTGGCGATAGACCGAAATCTCATCTCTCCGAGGCTTGGATCTGTGCTCACTGCTGGAGCGCCCTGAGCCGGCTGGTTTTGGGGCTAAGCCACCCTGTAGAGGTGATGAAGAGGGGGGAGACTGCCTGCAGGGTTGAGGAGAGCTGCATCTCTCCTCCCCAGTTGGCCATTACTCCCTTTCCCGAAGGTGGTTGCAGCGGTGGTCAGAAATGGCCACCACAAAGAAGAACTTGACCGGAAAAGAATGTGCAGGAGGAACAGAAGAAGAGAAAGTTTTAGGGACTTCCAGTTTGCAGGGCTTCAGCAGCAGACAGGAATTTGCGATCGTGCACAGTTTCTGCCTGGGCATGCCGCCGGAGTGCCCTAAGCCAGCTGGCTTCGGGGCTAAGCCACCCCATAGAGGTCGGTGAAGATGGGGGAGATTCCAGCAGGGTCAAGGAAAGCCACATCTTTCCTCCCCAGCTGGCTAAACTCCCTTTACTGAAGGCGGTAGAGCGGCAGTCAGAAATGGCCGCCTCAAAGAAGCCCTCATCCGGAAAAGAATGTGCAGGAGGAAGAAAGTGCTGAAGTGAAAGTTTTGGCTGATCGGAATAAGAAACAATTAAGGCATCCTGGAACTCAAAGTTTTAAAAAGGATACATTGATCCCAAAGAAGATTCGGAAGCAGCGAATGAAAGTGAAAAGGGAAAAAAAAAAATTTCACTCTCCTTCCTTACGTTGACAGCGAAAAGAGATGAATGAGAAATCGGAAAAATCTGCTTTGGCATCAACAGGTATTTAAGCTGGAAAATTTAATGCCAAGGGGATAATAAAGATTTCTGAATATAAAAGGAAAGAAGGATTATTATTATTTTTTGCTCTAAGTGGAAAGGGAGAGGAAGAGAATAAGAACAGGATTTGGAAGGAGGAGATAGCCTGGAATCTAAAGAATCTAAAATTAAATTTTAACAGGACTTCTAAAAGATACATTTTAACTGGAACTTTGTAACTAAATACTAACCCCAGGAAGAGAAAGTAAAAAAAGGAAGAAGGTGTCAAAAGAAACAACTTGTGTGTATTTGGATTGCTTGCTGACTTTGGGACTTTTGGAACTATATTTGAAGGATTAAAAACACTTGGGTGGTTGTTTTAAAAGAAAAAAAACTCTACAATGGCATCACTTATGGATGAATTGAAAATAGAATTTAAAAAACTTAAAGAAGAGGAATAAGAAGGGAAGGGCTTTCTTGGTTTCATTTTTCAATTCTTAGAAATGGCGATCTCTACCTACGAGAAATTACAAGAAAAGACTACACAAAAAGAAGATTGGGACAAAGAAAGAAGCCATTTTAAATGAACAAGTAACTCTACTTGGGGAAGAAAGGGGAAAGAAGGGAAAGAGAATGGAGAATTTGAGACCTAAAAAAGGGGGAAATAATGTTAGAAAGTGATATAATGTGAGAAAGCAACAGAAAAAGGGAATACAGAAAAGGTAAATCGAGGTGGAGAGACAAGGGGGTAAAAAGGGCAGAGAGAAGAAGCAAAGGAGGAGGGAAGGGAAGAGAAGCTACAAGGGTGAGAAGCAAGTTGTAAAGAAACAGGACTTATTTAGAGATAATGGGTAAAAATTTAATTGAAAAAGTGATTCTGCAAAGGTACATATGATTGTATTGTTATATTTGTATTGAGAAATAATGTTAGAAAATTGGAAACGACGTATGATTTAGTGAAACATTTGTGAATAAAATAAATGGAATGAATTAATTTAGAAAGGAATGGGAACATTTTAATGACATAATGTTTTAAAATGCAAGTGAAGTGGGGGGGAAGTAATTATGGAAAGTTTATAAGCGTTCCCATAGAAGCATGATACCTACTTGAAAAGTAATGTGTTAAATGTTTAAAATTTAAATAAATATTAACATTAATGATAGAATTGAATTGGTATAGATCATTGTTTTAATTATATTATATTATATATTTATATTTTTCTTTTCTTTTTCTTTTTAAAATGTAGCGTGTAGCTTTAATGTACTATGCAGAATCTGAATGGAAGTTATGTTCTATATTAAGTGTTATAATTTTAGGGGAAAGATATAAAGGCGTCATACTCCAATCAGTGACCACAGGAGGAATTTTGTTTAATGAGAAAAGATAACGGACAGCTGAAATAGGACAGACAAAGAATATAAATATAATGATCTGATTTGAGATGAACCAAATAAAAATAAAATTAAGAAAGTTAAAAGAAGGGAGAAGCTATATAGAAAATGTAGAATGGTAATAAGATATGGAATGGTATATAAAAATGAGCATGAATTTGAATTGGTGTCTGTACAAAGAGATGTTACCCGGGATCAGGTTGCTTTCAGAAAAGAGGTTTTATGTTTTCATGTTCTGTTTTGTGTTTGTTTTTGTTTGTTTCTAAAAATCAATAAAATTTTCTTCAAAAAAAAGAAGAGAAAGTTTTGGTTGACTGGGTCAAACAGCAAAAGCAACAAATAAGGTACCCTGGAATTTAAAATTAACAACATTGTTCCCAAAGAAGATTTTGAAGCTATGAAGGAGAGAGAGAAGGGAAAGGACTAGGTTTTTTTTCCTTCCCTTCCTTATACTGACAGCTAAGAAACTTAAGCAAGAAATTGAAAAAAAAAATCCACTTTAACATTAATAGGCATCTAAGCTGAAAATAAAAGTCAAAGGGATAATAAAGATTTCTGGACATTTAAAAGTTTTCAAAAGCTGGAAAGGAGAAAAAACGAATAGAAGGACAGGATCTGGAAAAATGGAGGAGACTGCCTGGAATTAAGGAATGGAACTGTAATTAAAAGTAACTCACAATGAAATCTTAACAAGATCCCTCAAAGATTTCATTTTAATGGAAACTTGGTAACAAAATAATAGAACCCCAGGAAGAGAAAATGGAAAAAAGAAGGAAGTAGAAACAGCCTTGGATTATTTGGATTACTTGGTGACTTTTGGTTTTTGCATCTAGATGACTAAAATTAACTAGGTGGTTGTTTAAAAGTTTTTAAAATGGTATCACTCTTAGAAGAACTGAAAATGGAACTTTAAAAATGGAAAGAAGATGCACAAGAAGGGATAAGTTCTTTTGGCTTCGTGTTTCAATTCTTAGAAATGGAGATCTGGAACTATGAGAAGCAACAAGAAACGCTTGCAGAACAAGAAGATTGGGACAAAGAAGAAGCCATCTTTAATGATCAAATAATTTTAAGTGGTGGGAAAAAAGAAAAGGGGGGAAAGAGAGTGAAAGGTTTAAGACTAAAAAAAAACAAAGGACAATTTGAAAGATAAGCATAATATCAGAAAGCAACAGAAGAGGGGATTACAGGTGAGAGTTAGAAGTAAAGAGATGAAGGGGTAAAAAGGGGAGGGAGAAGAAGAGGGGGAAGAAGGCAAGGAATAGAAGTTGTAAAAGACAGAAACAAGAAATGGAGAAACAGGGAAAAGATATAAGGATTGTATCCATAAGTTTGTTTAGACATAATGGGTGAAAATTTAATTGTAAAAGGGATTCTGCAAAGGTACATAAGATAGCATTGTTATATTACAAATAGAAATAATTTTAGAAAATATAATGATGGATAAAATATTTACCATAATGTAGCAGGATGTTTGTTAAGAAATAAATGAATTAAAATGATTGAGAGAATTAAAAGGAAACATTTTTAATTATTAGTAATGATTTATAAAAATATAAGTAAGTAAGAAATATGGGAAAAAAAGAATTAAACATTGAAAGTTTATAAGTGTTCCCAAGGAAATATGATATTCAATTGAAAAGAAATGTTAAAGATGTTAAGATTTTAATGTATATTAATGATAGAATTGAATTGGAATGGAATGTGTGTTTTATTTACATATATATATATAATTTTTTCTTTTTAAGAATATAGTGTCTATTTTAAGAATGTACCAAGCAGAATCTGACTGGAAGTTATGTATTATATTGAATGCTATAATCTTAAAGTTAAAACATTGAAGCTCAAATAAGAGTTTGAATTGATAAAATTAAAGGATATAAAGACGTCATACTCTAATTGTTAACTACAGGGAAAAATTTGCTTAATAAGAAAAGATAATATGAGATGGTAATAGGGCAGACAAAAGTATAAATATAATGATTTGAATTGAGATGAGATAATTAAAACAAAGTTGCTAAAATTAAAAGAAGGGAAAAACTATCTCGAAAATATAAATTGGTAATAATATATGGAATAGAATATAAAAATGAGCATGAAATTGAGTTTTGTGTCTGTATGAAGAAGTGATAACCAGGGACCATGCTATTTTCAAAAAAGATGTTTTATTTGTATTTTGTTTTTGTGAAAACCCAAATAAAATTTTCAAAAAAAAAAAATTTCAGAACTGGGAAATGGTGATAGAATTTTGCCTATATTACTTTGGGTTTTTTATCCCCTGCTCTTTCCTTGATAGCAGAAGCTGATGGATCATTACTTATTCCACATATTAGGTTAACCCACAGATGGGAGCATTTTGGGTGGTAAGTGATAGCAATAGCACTTAGACTAATGTACCACTTTATAGTGCTTTACAGCCTCTCTAAGCAATTTACAGAGTCAGCATATTGCTCCCAACAATTTGAGCTCTCATTTTACCCACCTTGAAAGGATAGAAGGTTGAATCAACCTTGAGCCTGGTGAGATTCGATCTGCCAAATTACAGGCAACCTGCAGTCAGCAGAAGTAGCCTACAGTACTGCACTCCAACCATTGCACTACCATGGCTTATCAAGTGATGGAATTAACAAGCAGCTATCTCAAAGCAGAAAGGCAGAGCCTGGGCTGTATGTCAAGATAACTTCTGTGACAGGTTTGATTCATTCAGTCTTTACCCTAAAATTTCAGCCCTGCCATGACAGACTGAATTCCACAATGGTCCCAATCCCAGAATTAGGCCAGTTTGAAATCCCAGTCATTTAGTCATTTCTCAGTTTCCACTTTTTTATGAAACATAGATCCCATTCAGTTGAAATACATTGATGATGTCAGCATCCAAAAAGGGTGGTTGGGAAAAGGGGAAATGAAATAGAAAGGAGCTTCTCTATTGTTGGATTATTTTTTAATGTATAAAATCCAAAATTGGAGAAAATTTAAAAAGGAAGAAAATCAACTCGTTTGAGCTGTGGTGCTGGAGAAGACTCCTGCATACTCATTGGACAGAAAAAAATTGCCAACAAACAAATATTGGAGCACATTGTTGTTGTTAGTTGCGAAGTTACATCTGACCCATTGCGATCCTATGAACAACGTTCCTCCAGGTCTTCCTGTCCTCTACCATCTTCTGGAGTCCATTTAAGCTCATGACAACTGCTTCAGTGACTCCATCCCTCCACCTCATTCTCTGCCGTCCCCTTCTTCTTTTGCCCTCAGTCATTCCCAGCATTGGGCTCTTTTCCAGTGAGCCTTTCCTTCTCATTAGGTGGTCAAAGCATTTGAGTTTCATCTTCAGGATCTGGCCTCCATCTGGTTTGGTTCTGCAACCCAACAAGACAGACACAGATTTCAGAAGATAATTAGGACTGTAGAAAAAACAATTACTACCAACTTGCCTACAATTGAGGACCTGTATACTGCATGAGTCAAAAAGAGGGCTGTGAAAATATCTACAGACCCCTCACACCCTGGACATAAGTTCCTTCCCTCAAAATGACACTATAAGATACTGCACACCAGAACAACTAGACACAAGAACAGTTTTTCCTCCAAATGCCATCACTCTGTTAAACAAATAATTCCCTCAGCACTGTCCAACTAAGTCTGCACTATTGTTACTATTAATCTTCTCATCACACCTAATCACTCATCCCCTCCTGCTTGTGGCTGTATGACTGTAATTTTGTCGCTTATATCCTTATGGTTGATATTGTCTGTTTCTTAGTATGATCTGATTGCTTATTGTACCCTATGAGTATTATTAAGTGTTGTTCCTTATGATTCTTGACTCTTTTCTTTTATATACACTGAGAGCATTTGCACCAAGACAAATTCCTTGTGTGTCCAATCACACTTAGCCAATAAAGAATTCTATTCTAAAGATCAGTCAGGGTTGATCTCCTCTAGGACTGATTGGTTTGATTGCCTTGCAGTCCAAGGGAGTACATAACACCAGACAAATCACTGGAAGGAAAAAAAAATCACAGAACTGTGGTTCACTTACTTTGGCCATGTCATGCAGGAAAATTCACTAGAGAAAGCAATTGTTTGGAAGAGGTAGTGATAAAAGGAAACTAGGCTGGCAAAAAACACGATGCCTGGACAGCATCAAATCTGACACCAGCCAGAGAATAGAAAAACTCAATTGGTGCAAGATTGGAAGATGTGGAGAGATATATAATTGCCAAGAGTCAGACAAAACTGAATAGGTAACATCATCATCATTAAATGGATAAGAGAAGCTTTATTTTTTTGTGTGTGGTAAACATCTACATCTAAATGTGTGCAAATGTTTATGTGGACTCTTTAAAAATGCAAATTGCAAGTAATTGGGAATACAGATGCACAACAGGTTTCCACCCCATCTTCTGCTCAGAGTTTTCCAGTTTTCTCTTAAATTGCTATTTGGCTAGTGATGAGAACATATATCCCCTCTTCATCCGAGGGCATGCTGGGAGGAGTGGTTACGGGAGAAATGTGAATGGTGTGGTCTACAGGGGAGGAAAGGACCCTGATTCCCTTCATGCGCTGCAGCTGTGAGGACTGTTTAAAAGGACAAACTACGCATGGCAAAGCACAAAATAATTCTAGTCTTTTGGTTCTTATCTGAGTTTTGGTGTCCTTTCCAGTGTCTGTATTTGATATCTGTGGATGTCTTCAAGCCCTTATCCTGCCTTGCATTAATTGCTTCAGTGTGGTTTGTGTTATTTTTTTCTATTTATAATTTATATGTATTTTGAGTTTGAACATAATTTCTTCCTTTTTGCAACTGTTTGTGGGGGAGTTTTTTCTCCAGTCAATGATAATTGGACCTTTTTAGCCAAGTTGAAGGAATTAAAAGGACTTCAGCTGTTTTTGTGACTGTTGCTTTTGTATCCCACCCTGGGTTATCACAGCTAGGCAGTGACAGATGTTTTTCAGGGCACAAAGAGAAAATGTCTGCTATGAACTCTGCATAGGCATGAATGAAAGATGGAAGGGCATCTAGCCAGTAAATGACCCTCTCCATTCATTCATCCCAACTCCACCCCGAATAAAGGGATTAAAGGACTGTAAAAAGAAAAAAAACATTTCCAGATAAGACATAATAAGACCAGTTACTTGTCAGATAAAATAGCAGAGAATCCAAACAATCAGAACAAATCAAATGTATGATAAGATAAACAGTAACAAGGAAGACATGATAGATAAGCATTTCTATCACTCACCAACGCAGTAGTTGATTCCTGTTTGGATCCCCCTTCTGTCTCTTTCTACCTCTTTTTTTCCTTCCTAATGTCTCATATGTTCAATATCAAATCAACAAAGCATTCAAAGGAAATATCTTTTCAGCTGTCACAGCGTTAAACAAGCATTTTTTCCCCTGAAAGCATCAGAAATGTGACTGAGAGAGAGTTTGCATTTCCAAAAGTAGTAACTGCCTTTTCAGCTGAAAGAGAATTGCCTTCTGTCAGCAATAATGTCACCTCAAATATCTTTTGCAAAGCAACCTGTTTGCTGTGACATTGATAATTTATTCATCCCGTGATGCTTGCACCATCTACAGCTTCTTCAGTTCCATCTTGGATATGCCATTAGCTTTAAGATGTACACATAAGGCAACTGGGCCCCACTGTTAAAAGTTTGACAGAGATGCTCTTGCAAGATTAAAATAAGCAAAATAACTTTTGATATGACAAAATCTAAATATGGAGGCCATGTTCATTGGCATGTTGATCCTTAAATAATTACAGTAATTTCCCTCTTCATTTCCCCCTCTTTAAGTATAAATCTGTGCATCACACTTTTTGAAAAGGAACACTTTTACCAATAAGAATAAATCCACTGGCTTCATAAGCCCAATAGTATGTTATCAAGCTGGAAGTTATTCATATTAATTTAATTGTTTTATGACAAATTTGCTATTGCAAAAAGGTCTCATCTTATATGATTAAAAAAGTAAAGTTTTGCATAGGTTTCTCTCTGTGTGTGTGTGTCCATATCATTATTGTTGCCCCAGTAAAAGTGAAGTAGTTATAGTAGAAGGATTGGACTGACAATAAAAGGCAGTATTATTGGGTAGAATCACTGAGTTCATGACTATGGGCAGCTAAATCTTCTTCAACAATGATGATGATGATGATGATGATGATGATGATGATGATGATGATGATGAT
>BLBF01000004.1:36042049-36057201 GCA_015471245.1 Laticauda colubrina | reverse complement strand
AGAAAGAAAGAAAGAAAGAAAGAAAGAAAGAAAGAAAGAAAGAAAGATAGATTTTATGCCATTTACACCCATGGCATATACAAACTGTCTCGAACCACCATCAAATGAAAAAAAAAAGTACTATAAAATGCAGTATTAAAATCTGTAAAACCCCGATTGGTGCTAAGATATACAAATTAACAAACTAATTAGGTGATTATTACTTATATAACATAAACTGGAGAGTGACGGCAAAAAGGAAGAAATATATTAATTTAAGTGAAATTTAAATGAAGATAGATTTTTGACAAGGTAATAAGAAAGAAGGGAGGGGGAAAGGAATGAAATAAAAGAAAATGAAAAAATGAGAAAGGGACGGAGAAAGAGACAGAGAAAGAAAGAGAGAGAAAATACAATTGTAAAAGAAACTGTAATTTGTAATGTTTCCTTATTGTCAAGGACATTCAGATATAACAAGCAAAGTATAATTAAGAATCAGAGATAAAGATACGTAACAGCTTGGCTCCAAGAAAGCACAGTAGCAAAACATTAGAGGTTTTTTAAAATCCTCCTCCTTCAACTAGAACTTAACACAATAAGATATTCTTCAGGCTCCACATTATTATGAAATGATTTATGAATACCATTTGATAATTTCACAACAAAGACGTTTGGAAGCCTGCTGAATATTGAAGATTTTTTACATTGAGTAATATTTCTCAACATGTTGAACATCTTCCCATGGTGTTGAACTTCTATGGATTAATCTGGGGGGGGGGGATAAGACTCATTTTTAAACCTTGAATTCAATCACTTGACTGGCTTCTGTAAAATTTTATTATGGCAAATTTAAGGAATCGCACAGTGAATGACCAAGGTTTATCAGTTGTTTGAAAAGGAGAAGCTGATATGTGATGACTTCCTGCAACTGCTACCTTCTTGAGACAAAGTCAATTCATCCTATATTGGGGCCTCCATAATGAGAATGGGTTGGCCTTTCTCAGCCCATCCACCCACCCACCCCAAAAAAATTCAATCAAACAAAAATTGAGAATGAGATTCCAGGGATGTTACACTGTACTGAAGAATCTTAGCCATCTTTAATAAATCAAATTATAAATATGTCTACTGACATGCCATAATCTTCCAATGGAGGTATTCTGTTCTCAGCCTTATCCAAGATTGTTTTTATAGAATTAATATCCTCCTCAATGTTTGTACTCTCTCTTTTAAGATGTGTGGACTTCAACTACCAGAATTCCCCAACCAACATTCCCATACAAGCTAACATTGTGGGGGTTGAAGTTCCCACGTATTAAAGTTGCCAAGTTTGAGAAACACTGATCTATAGATGGCCAAGACTAACTGGAGAAAATACACACTTGGGTTTTAAAATTCATTGGAAATATTTGCAGAAGGAATTAATAGTAGATGGCAGAACTCAGTGATTTTTTTAAAAATAATTCCAGTAGACATTAACAGTGCCTGAATCAGACCATGACATCAGATTGCAGGTGCGACTAGCACTGTTCCCATACTCCGTCCAAAAAGATATGATCTTGTATTTATTTTGACATGTTAGATTAGAGGTAGAAAGAGTCCCCATACTGGATTTGAAACATCCTTATCTACTTTGGAGCTAAATACCTATCAGGCATTAAAGACCATGACCACTTGTAAAGAATTAAACAGATTTACTGCTAATGTCTATGCACAGGAATATTTTCAATATTTGCACAGGTGTTTACCACCTGCTAGAACTGAGATGGAATTCATGGTGAATTGGACTTAGTACATTTCTGGCTGTATAGGGATTCTAGGCTGATCCCTCTTTTGACTCCCTCCTCAGGTTTTGCCAATCTTTCTCCTACAGTACCCCACACCAGGATGGGAAATCTTTTCCAGTCAAAAAAGGCACTAGGTAGATCAATAATGCCACATAAGACAGCTTCCCATGTACATCAATGTGTATATACATGCATTCCATTATTAATAAATATCATGCAAATAAATCAGTGCAGTGTAGGATTATCTTATTTCTATTGATATAATCTCAGTTATCCCACATTTCAATTTTACTCTGAATTTTACATCTTCATTGTCTTATTTGTTTCACTATTTCTAAAAACCAACATAATTATCATAATCTGAATAATGAATAACACCCAGTTGAACATTACTTATAGTAACTGCAACTGGCATACATTTATTTTCTGATTTTATTTTGAAGCTTCACAAGAAAACAAAACAAAATGATAAAGTGTGATCTGTCCCAATAGCCTTAAGCTTCACTGTTGAACCTTCTTCTCACAGCAAGCTATTTATCTGCTGCATTTATTTTAAATGTAGACTTTGTTTTATTTGCAACGAACATACTGTCATAGCTCTAAGTACATTTGACATATTTACTCCGCTAGCAACAAGAACATTTAAATGTTATGCATGAAAAGATGATACCACTGCATTAGCCTTGAAACAATCATCTGATGACTGTTGGCTCTGGTTTTACATTTTTTTATGTGAAGCTACTGCTGGTGGGGCACGGGTGAAGGAAGAGCTAAAGGATTAATAGCCAACAGATTACTGTAATTTTTTTTTGAGAGAGAAATAGAGCACTTTCACATCTATTTTCTAATTACTCAGAAGCAAGTTGAAACCAATCTGTAGTCCTCTTAGCTGCTACCAACTTTGAAACAATACAACATTAAAGCCAACTAATATTGTTTGCTTGAGTGATGAACTAGAAAATGATATATATATACACACATACACACATGTAGATAATAGCAACCTCACACCCAACATGGTTTTATTTCATGTTGTATATATTTGATTTTCATCATTTCTCAAAAGATATTTGTTTATTTGTTGAGTGCATTACCATATTTCTCATTTAAAACATTTGCATGTTGGGAAGGTCTTCTGGTTGGGAGATAGAAGAAGAGGTTGAACTGACCCAAAGAACTGGACACTGGGGTGACAAGATGTCATGTATCAATAGATAGATCGCATGTTTCTTTATATGCAGTATCTTCTACAGAGATATATTTGATCTTTCCTGGTATTACTTCCACCACCAGATCTTCAGATCTGGAAGTCATATGTTTATTTTTGAACAAAGCATCATTTAAGCATTATGAAAAATGTGATATAAACTCAACCAATGGTGCAATATTTAGAAATAAAAATAAAATATCATTTATTGTTCAACTTAGAATGATTGGCTAAAGAATTGCTATTGATTAAATGTTTCAATTTGGATACAGGTCTTTACTCTTTAGAGATATATCTTCCAGATAATCTTATATAAAATATAAGATTATGTGAATATATGTTGAGATCAGATTTGCTGAGGGATAATTTAAATTAATTTTCAGAGTACATTCTTATAGCAATATTACTTGGCTCCAGATAACTTAATCAATCTAGATTCCTTTTCTGCTATTGGCTCTAATTTTCTTTTAGGTGAAGTGACTGTTGCTGAAACCAGTTATGTTGATAGTTATGTGATGGGAAAAGATCAGAGCATCATTTAGACATGTTGTTTCACTCAAATCACCCATTTTCCTTTCTTCTAGTTGAAAGCTGAAAACTGAATTCTCTCCATTTTATCCCTAGCTTCAGCACAGTAACCATGGGTCTCTTCCTGTTGTCTTTCCACAATCAATTCCTATTTCTAAAACTTTTCCAAGATGTAAACTAGAAACCACCTATGTGTTGTCCTGCCTCAGTTTTTGGCACTTGCTGAATTGTAAGAAACTGGTGACCAGTTTAGATCAGAATTACCACATGGATATTGAAGTGATGGCTAATTCTTCCCTTTATCTTCTTTATTTATGGTTTTTCAATGCACCTTTCTTGTAAGGCAACCTTTTGGGCACCAGGGACCACTTCTGTGGAGAAAGTTTTTTCCATGGATGGAAAGGGCATGGTTTTATGTGCTGCCTGAATCCAATGAATGGGGTTTTACTTGTTTATGTGGATTGGTTGCTGGCATGTTAGTGACCCCTGTTGTAAGTCACCCTAAAAGAAAATATCACTGTTGCCAAATAACCTTAATAAACAAAATATAATATTATGACATAAGAAAAGAGTGATTAGAAAGATAGCTAATAGTTAAATGAAATAGTTTATTTATTTAACTATTTTAAACAGTTAAAAATATATGTGTAGATAAAGGCAATATTCTTTTCTGTGCTCCTCCCCAATGGAAATGAAAGTTGGAGTTTGAAGAAACAGTAGATAAACAATACTGGTCTTTTGAGAGAAAAGAGTTGTTAGATAAAATTCTTGAGAATACCACAGTTAGCCAAAAGAACAAACAAATGGATCATAGAACAGATCATTTCAGAGTGCTCACTCAAAGCACAAATGTCCAGGTTCATAGTATCATATTCTGGGTGTAGTATTTGAAGCCCTCTAGTCTATAATGCTGGGAAAAAGTAGAAGGAAAAGAAAGGAAAAAAGAGGATGATCAGAAGCAACATTGATGGACTCAGTTACAGCACCCTGTTGAAAGATGCAAAGCCAGTTTGGAGATAAATAAAAACATGAACTGGATCACAGGTAGAGACAGAAAGAGAGAAGAGAGAACAAGTGAAATATTCTAGCTTGTCTATGAATTGTAGCATAAAGGTTTCATTTACCATAGTCTACTAAATAAACCTCAATTAGGTGGACTGTATCAATAAAGAATATTTGTAGCTCAGGTTGAAATGAGGGATCCTTGGTGTTCTCTGAACTTGGTTGGTTTTTTTAGCAGACATTTCATTCCCCAAGTTGTGTAGCATCATCAATGCTGGTGGACTGTAGGCAGATTGTATCATGCTTACCTGTGAATAAGTAAACCGTTTTATGGCTTAATGTGATGTCAATACAGTCTGTAAGTAGAAATATTGATACCATACAAATATAGTTACCTCACAAGTGTCTGAACTAAATCATGATACTTCTTGTGACAATTCACTGTTGCAGGAGCTAAAACTGCCAACTCCCATGTCACTTGCCTATTGCCATTAGCATATTTTTTTTGCACTTGCTGGGTACCCTAAGTTTCTGCAAAACAAAGAATTGAAAATATATGTGCTTAATTTGTAAACCATATACACACATGCCCATCATGAATATTCTCTTTTTGAAATAAGCAACCTTATTCAAAGGGAAGAGACACAGCAATGATACTAAATGAAAGAAATGAAAGGCATGAGATTAAAAAGAAAAAGAAATATTGCTAAATGTAGTTTGTACCAACATTTTTCATTATATCTATCAAATCTTTCTCTCACTCATCCTGGCTTCTAACAAATATTGGCATTTGGTTCTTTACATTTCTTACCCCCAACACCAGTTCCATTCAACCATTTTCTGGGGTTTTCTTCTCCTTCTTTTTGGCTTATTTGCTCTTTCTTCATGCATTTTGTAATTCCATCCTCAGTTCTCTATCCATGATAAAATCATCTGAACATATTACTACCATGCTAATCAGTCACTTTTATATTCAATTCATTGATCATCATTCATTCTTGATCCTCTGACTTCTTGTTTCATGATCAACATTTCTTAACTATAATTTTCTTGGCAAGATTTTGAAAGTGGCTTAATATTACCTGTTTCCTAAGGCTGAAAGAGAATGACTGGTCCAAGGTCACCCAGGTGGCTTCTTGATTATGGTAGTAAAAAATCCCCTAGCTTCCTGATTTTCAGGCTGGTGTCTTAATCGCTACACCAAACCAGTTGTGATATTAGGAAATAATAGTAAAAGTAATAATTTGATTACTATGCAATAAATGGTCTTTTCACATCTTTTTCTCAATGACTTGTTTGAGAAGAAAGAACTCATCTGCACATCCTCTGTATTGCCTAGATTTTATTCATTCTCATTGATCACAACACTGCCTAATACTTCCCATAAGTATGCATGAATGCATGAATAGACTGAAATTTAAAACCTACATTCAAAACTGAGGGTTTTGAAAATAATCACCATTCTCATTCATTCTTAGGTCTCCAAATGGCCCAACCACTTTATCATGCACTTCTTAAACAATTTTTAAAAATTGGTATGGCATCTGTGAACCCAGCTACCAGGAATCATAAACCATGATATATGGTTTAACATGCTGTTTTAATCCACAGAATAGATAAACAAAGCATGGCTTATTCAGTGGTGGGATTCAATTTTTTTTTACTACTGGTTCTGTGGGCGTGGCTTGGTGGGCATGGCTTGGTGGGTGTGCAGGGGAAGGATGCTGCAAAATCTCCATTCCCACTCCCCTCCAGGGGGAAGGATAATGCAAAATCCCGTTCCCTCCCCACCCCCACTAACCTGCTTTCCAGCTCTGTTCTCCTGTGCAGGGCAACAAAAGAAGACCTAGCAGATCAGATGGGACTCAGGAGGCAGAGAACAGATGGGGGCAGGGCCAGTCAGAAGTAGTATTTGCCAGTTCTCCAAACTATTCAAAATTTCTGCTACCGGTTCTCCAGAAATGGTCAGAACCTGCTCAATACCACCTCTGGGCTTATTGCAATATGTGAACCTAGTCGTAAAGTATCCAGGGAATGAAAATTGTCCTTGCGTATTTGCTGCTGCTGGAGGACACAAGTAGATGTAACAGGTTTCAATGACAAGAATATTTGAACTCTTGCTAGTTGTATGCACAAAGAAAATCTCAATAAAAAAAAACGATCACCCAAATCGCTACATTCCTGCATCCTTATTTAATTCCCAAAAGTGTTTCAAAAGCCTTTTAACACTTGCCATTCTACTCAAATAAAATTTAACTTGTGAGACAGGATCTCATCTTGCAGATGCTAGCATTTCCTGAAGTGGTAACACCTTCAAAAGATGCCATGGTGGGAATGACAGCCTCTTCAATTCGAACAGAAAGCCCAATGAAAGCTATAGCTGTCTTTCAGCACTACAGGCAGGCCTTCCAGCCGACAGATCTTCACACACATCATTTTCGTGACTATTTTCTAAGATGGAAGTCATGGGTGACATGACAAAAGTGTGTGTGGGGGGGGAATCTTCCTTTGTTAATTTTCACCTCTGTGTATTTCAGAACGGATAACTTATTTTTTTTTAAAAAAAAAAAACACTTTGCCAAAGGCACAGCAACTGTACCTTGTTTATTATTGGGAGTCTGGGAGTTATTTTTTTTAAGAAGTAATGAATAAATCCCATTATTAAAGTTGCTAAATTGTGTTTGGCCCTTTAGGATTGATTTTAGTGATTTCCCACCCAACTGAATGCATGGAACCAGAAAACTTACTCAAGTATCTGCCATTGTTCTTGGATATCCACAATCTGCCCATTGTGAGACTTTTTGTTCTGTTCTGTTTGTTATAATACAAAGCATTCTAACAGACACCTGTGTCCTCTGAGGAACTGAATTCTATATAATTTTTCCCCCTTCCTACTAAATATTCACTGAGGCTCTCTAGTTTATATCACTCCCTTTGTTTGTGACGTGGGTTGCCTTTAAGGTTTGCAGAAAGACAGCGAAGAAAACCTTATAGGCTTCATTCTCAGGTTCTGATCTTCCCCCAGTTACTGGGAAAGGATGATGGGTCCTTGATCTGACACGGCAAGTAGTCTGTACTGATTTCCTGCAGTTTTGTACCCCAAAGGCATCTGTGCAGATTTTGGCAATGCATTCTGTTCTTGGAATTATCTATGTTCTTCTCCTCTGCCATTCTATGTCAGTGCTTTTTATTGTGTTATTTATCAAGTATCACTACCAAGATTGTTGGTTCCATTGAATAAGATTAATATCCTGAGGCCAGGTTTTCTGAAAATTGTAATTTCTTGAGCCGAGACTTCAGAAATTCCAGGAAATAAGACTTAGAGTCTTCAACAGCCAAGACACCGCTGCCACAGCAGCATTCAATGATTTGTCAAGGTCACAGAATTGTTTATTGCTGTTTCTTCCAGTGTTTTTCAACTGGCTGGGGAATTCTGGGAGTTGAAGTCCATATATCCTAAATGACCAAGATTGAGAAATACTGTCCTAGGAAAATGTTGTATGGTTTATGGTAGGGAGGATGTTCATGTTCACAAAATCAAGACTGTATACATTGCCAATAAAGGAGAATATTTGCTGGTCGGGGTTCAAATGAGGGGTCCTTAGTGCTGTCTAAGGTTGGTCGTTTTCTTGCAGATGTTTGATTACCCAAACTAGGTAACAGATTTCATTTGGTAATGAAAGAAAACAACCAAAGGTAATGGATTTCATTTTGTCTGCAAGAAAACAACCAAACTTAGAGAGCGCCAAGAACTCCTCAATGTATACATTCATTTTCTATTATGCCCTAAACATGGATTTTGTGATACGGTTTGTATGGTTTATATTGTTTTTATTGTTATATTGCTTTGCTGCTTTATTCTGTTTTCTTAAGTATGTGCACCACACGAAGTCACATATTGAGATTGAGTGACTATGTAAAGTAGATTAATAGATAAATAAACAAACAAAATCCTGGCACTGAAATAACCTTTTCTTCTTGATTTGACTGTTTTCTCAGAGTTGCAGAAAAAAAAATCTTGATGTACCAAAGACTGAGGCATTTTTAGTGGACAGTCAAGCATGGAATTTTCTCCATTCAAACACCAACCATCAATCAACATTCAGATACTTTTAAGCATTCCATTTAAACTGTCAGCTGGCTGGAGCTATTGAAATTACATGGGGTGGGGAAAAAAAAGAGAAGAACAAGCCTCAGGAGGTCCAACCCAGATTCTTAGGATGTGAGAAGAATGAATATGACTTCTGGACTGATTTAAATCATGGAATTGGTTCAGAAAGTTGTTCCAATTCATTATTTGAATTGTTCCCTGAATTAGACTGATCTGATTTGATTTTCTTAATACATTGGGGGGGGGGGGGGTGATGCTTCTGAGATTGGTGAACTTCCTTGGTCACCCTAAGGCAGGGATGTCAAACTCTCAGCCCATGGGCCAGATGCGTCATGTGCTGGCCCAGTTTAGTGAAGGATAAAAAGTCCCAATACATCACTTGAGGCCACCATGATGATATGAGTTTGGCATCCCTACCCTAGGGGATAATCTGTGCTAAGAATTTCAGGGCTTTCTTAGTCTTCCTTAAGGTGTTTGTTCTCATTTACCATGGTATTCTCCTGGATAGGCAGTCAGAGTTGAGATATAGAGGCACTGAATTATGATAGTTCCATTCCTACTTTTGACTATTCTAAGGTACTATTCTTCTTCTCAGTTGGGTTATGGAGTCCCTCAGGACTACATTTACTCCCACCCCCATTTTTTAACATGTACATGAAATCCATAGATGTGGTATGGAGTCCCATCGATATGTAGATCAGGGGTCTCCAACTCATGTTGTCACAGCGTCATCATGTGATGTATCGGGATTTTTTTCCCCTTCGTTAAACCGGGCATGGGTGGGGCCAGTGTGTGACACATTTGGCCTGTGGGCCAAGAGTTTGACAGATGTACATCAGAAAACCCTGATGTAAATGATGCCCAGGTTTACCTGTCCTTTCTTTCTTACACAAATGAGAGGTTTGCATTCTGAGCAAGGCCTCGAGTGGATTAATGGAATGGATGAGGGCCAATAAACTCAATTCAGACAAAACAGAGATTATTGTTTGTGGGCAATGCTTCTGTCCAATGAATGGCACCCTATCTTTTCCAGTTTGGATGAAAGTTTGCTCTCATCCTAAAGAAGCACGTTTGCAGTTTGCAATGATGCAACAAAATTAATCATTGTCATGAAAGCCTCCAATTGGTCTGGGGTGTCTTTTGTCAACTTTGGTTAATTTATCAATTTACCTGGACTTTTACCGGATGATTCATACTCTAGTGACCACCTAGCTTGATTTTTGCAAGGTGTTGCCTTCAAAAAAAGCCTGGAAATGTCAGTTAACTCAGCATGGAGTGGTTCAATAGCTCATTGAGACTGGCTGATATAATGCCAGCAATTCACCATCTGCATTTGTCTGTCAGTCCATTTCTGGACCTAATTCAAAATGCTGTTTTTAATCTTTACATGGCTTAGGATCTAGTTTCCTTTTTTTCATAAGTATCTACCCAAACCAAAGATCATCAAAGTAGGTTCTCCTCCAGTTCTCATCACACAAGAAGATGGGATGGACCTCTATGAGAGAAATAACTTTTTCTTTTGTTCTTCAGATAGGCTTTATTTATGTCTACACTAGCATTATTTCAATGCCAGGTAAAAATCTTTCTATTTTCTCAGATTTTTAAACTGGCTTTTAAATGAGTTTTCATTGTGTCTTAACTTGTATTCTCTGAATGACTACCCTGCAGCAGCCTAGTTTGTATTGTATTTTTATTTGGTATTTTATTGTGTGGGAGGTTTGGGGGACAGCTGTTTTTACTGTATTGCACTTTAAACTGCACAGAGAGCTTCAGCAAGAGGTTGGATTTTTTTTTCAAAATTAATATTGAATAAAATAAAAATGGAATCAACCAAACTTGGTTGAAAGCATTAGATTCATCAGTCTGACTTGACCTGATTCTGTTGCGCAGAATCAGTTATGATGGAAGTATGTTTTTGGCATGCACATGTGGCTGATCTTGGTAGGCACTTGAAGTAATCACTGTGAGCCTTTCCAAGAATATGGACCCTTTGACAAAGTATAAGTAGTTCTTGACTTATGGCCAAAATTGAACCCAAAATTTCTGTTGCTAAATGAAACATTCATTTAATTTTACCTCATTTATGACTTTTCTCACCATATAGTTAAGTTAATCACTGCAGTTGTAGTAACAGAGTTGTTAAGTGGGTCTGGTTTCCCCATTGGCGTTGCTTGTCAGAAGCTTGCAACAGGTGATCACATGATCCTGGGACACTGCATAATCATAAGTACATGCCAATTGCCAAGCATCTGAATTTTGATCATGTGACCATGGCGAGGCTGCAACAGTCATAACTTGAAAAACGGATGTTAGACAATTTTTCCAGCGCTGTTGTAGCTTTGAATAGTCACTAAATGCTGCTGTAAGTCAAGGACTACCTGTAAAGCACAACTTTGGGAGGCATAATTCATAAGTTTGCATAACCTTAGCCCAAAGAATTATAACCATGTACAATTTGGAAGGAACTATGAGAGAAAGTTGTTTCTAATCAGTGGTGGGATTCAACCGGTGTAACAACTAGTTCGGTGAGTGAGGAAAAAAGGAAATATAGGACAGAATAGTGCAGGGGCAGGTGGGGTGGGGGCAAATGATAGCTGGAACTACTGGTTCACTCAAACCAATTCATACCAGCTGAAATATGTTTGAAATATCATTACAGAGCTAATTCCTAAACATGGAAAGTTACTTGTTATATCCTTACAGAGCTAATGCCTAAAACATGCCAGGTCTTCCCTCAGCTTCTGCTGATTTTATCTTTTTCATCTTCTTCTAACTTCTTCCGGCCAATGACGTAATTACGTATTTTAGAATCTGTGCAATGGCTTTATAGTTTCTGTCTGCTTTTAGATAGTCATGTGTATCATTACTTCAGCTGTGAAGCGCAGAGCTAGCATCTGCCTTTCCATTTCATGCTTTTCCATGTGTTTCTATTTTCCTCTAAGGTCAAAACAAGCAGCCAAACACCCTGAGATTTGAAGGAAATCATATTCTGTGCATGTATACTTCTGAATATTAACTTTGCTGACACCAAAAACATCCTTGGGGCTACCAGAAGTAAATGGAGTTTGCTTCTGTTGCCTGAAGAGAAGCTACTTGGGAATAAACATCATTTTGTCATGAAACAGAATATACTGTTTAGAAATATATAGATTAAGTAGAAGTACACAATCATATTCATGTCAGTTTGGTTAATTTAATTTAGGAAATTTAAAAAAAACATACAGAAGAAAAGAGAATTGCAGGGAGGAGCTCCTGGCATAACTGTGTAGAGCAGTGTTTCTCAAACCTGGCAATTTTAAGATGGGTGGAGTTCAACTTCCAGAATTCCCCAGCTAGCTAGCTGAGAACCTCTGGAACTTGAAATCTTCCCATCTTCAAGTTGATGGGGCTGAGAAACAGTGTAGAACATGGTTGTCCAACCTTAAAGACTTACGGACTTCAACTTCCAGAATTCCTCACTGAGCAATGCTGTCTGACTCAGGAATTTGAGCAGTGGAAATCTGCAAGTCTTGAAGTTGCCAAAATTGGGCACCTCTGGTGTAGATGCTAAGGCCAGATTGGATGTATTTCTCATTGATTGGCTTTGGGAAATTGGGATTCTATGGGTTGCAGAGCTTTGATGCTGGTTGACAAATCCAGCCTGAGATTGGCTAAAAAGTGGATTTGCCTTGGGACAATAAAGTGAAAATAGACAGAGGAAGCAGTCAATGATGGGTGAAGATTATCTGGATGGAATTTATATAACACCAGTAGGTTTGATTATCTGAAGGAAAAGAAAAATAAGGGGGGAAAGGATTTATGTTAAGTATTACAGTTCTGAGCTAAACCTATATTAAGAATCAAGTTAACTCTGAGGTCAGGGGAGAAAAAAATAATTTATTTTACCCATATACACATAAAGAAATATTTGATGTACTTTCGTTTTAGGGACAAAATGAACAATAAAGTTTCCTGAAATTTAAAGAGCCTGAATTTGCCCAGTGGGAAGACAGGCTGAAAGACAATATTGGACAATAATCTGACTGAAAAATAAACTAAAACATAATTCATCCCTTTTTGCCACTATCAGCTCTGCTGCCTTTGGCTTTTCTGTCCTTCAGATAAAAAGGCTGAGAGTTTAATAGTGAGACTAATTTTTCATCAAAGATAAATGTGTGGCAAGAGACAGGCTCTTCTTCAAGGTGAATGCCAGGTTTCACAGTTAATGTCTCAATGTCCAGCATGGTCCATAAGAAAGGGATGCCAGCCAAGATGCAGTATATTTTGCAGAGGTTAAGAGTAACACTATTTGTCACTTAACTCTGCAGTCCATCTGACTATCTGTGCCGAACTGGACAGAAGTGAGTGACAGCCTCGGCTGAAAGACAACTGCTTACTAAAAGCTGCTTTGAAACATCATAGCTGACAAGAGATTAGAACCTGAGCCTTTCCTATATCACTTTTCATGCCATATTGCACAATCTGATACTTTTTGGATTGGTTGGATTGCAGCCTCTCATAATTTCCACCCACTGCTGGCTGGAAAATATGAAGGCACAGTTCAGCGCATCTGGAAGGCACTGAATTGGGAATGTTGGCCCTTTAAAGATACCTGTGCAATTTGAATGTATGGTCAGCCATTTGAGCATCCAGCTGTCGTACCAAATTAGGATATAACAGCAATTTAGCATAAAGTAATATAATGGTAATCGGGATGGACCTCAGCCAGGGAAGTTCAGATATAAATTATCATTGGAACTATGGCATTCACTGGATGACTTTGGGTCAGTTCTTTTCTCTCTTGACTCAATTATTTCAGATGATGTTGTGGGTAAAAATGATGAGAGATCCTCATGGATCTAGAAAACAGGATATAAAAGTAAAGCAATTTTAAAAACAGAATAAGGAAGTGGTGCAATGTATCTCCATCTGCCTGAAAGATTATTTTCTCTTCAGCAGCCCAATCAATGTGCTGCTGAGATTAAGGTGTTAAGAAGCTCAAACAGAGCTACGGTTTCTCCACTTTCTTTTGTCTTATCTTTTTTTTTCTCTTTTCCAAATGATATTCAGCATTGTGTTTCCTCCTGCACACCATACATGCCTAGGTTCCCATTGGCCTGAATTTCATTTTCATTTGGATTGGAATTTAAGGCAGCATTGTTGCAAATGGCAAGATTCTGCCAAGCATGGCCCCATTTCTTAAATCAAGCAAGCGAATAGACAGGTCGGTGAATAATGTTGATTTTAGATAACGTTAACTCTCATAGCTTCCTTCTAAAAATAAAATTGTGGAGTTCTCAGCACTCCCTGAACTTGGCAGTTTGTTTGAGGATGTTTTATTACCCATCTAGATATATCTTCAGTGCTAGAAGGTAGTAAGAGTTTGCTCTCCTTTCTACTTTGCATTCTAATTTCTAGTTCTCTAAGTTTGCCCTTCTAGCATTGAAGATGTTTTTACCAAGTCATGTAACAAAATATCTAAAAGCAAAAGACCAAGCTCAAAGAACATCATGAACTTCAAAATTCAATCCTGAGCTTCATATGGACTCTTCTATTAATAGTATGGATGTTCTGTTAGTCCCATTTCTTCCCATCCCCCTGCCTTTAGCAGAGTGCCCAGTATTCCCTGGAGAAGGCAAGAAACTGCTAGAGTGCTATGTGCTACATCCATCCACCTGCATTCTTAATGCATAAATTCTATCTTGTTTCAAGAGAAAATAAATGAATGTATGGCTTGTAAAGGGGATTCGGGTAAGCTCTAAGTAAAGACACTATTGAAGGGAACATAACCTGTAGAACTGAATTAATAAGCCTCTCTGGATAAGACTCCTAACCTGATTTAACTCTTGAAATTGCATGTCCTTACACACCTCTTGGGCAGTACATTTCTTAACAAACACTTGGGACATTTAGTGGACACATTTCAATATTCCATAAACCAAAGGTGGCCAATATAGTGTCCTACTGATATTTGGGGTACACTTCATACTGTGTTGTTGTTGTTTTTTGTATTGGTGATTAAATGTACATAGTCCAAAATGTCTGGAAAGCAGCTGTTTTAAAGCAGGATATGGAAACTCTGTGCCCCCTCCAGATGTTGATATCAGTATTCCTCATTATTTGCTAGCTCGGATAAGATAAGTGTAAATTCTGGATCAGCTGTAGTTGGGAGTCACAGGTACTCCTACTCCTACTCTAAGAACGTAACATCTGCTATAGGTGAAGGCTGAAGATATTCTGCAGCTAGAGAATAAGAAGATAACTGTAATTGAAAAGATGAGCTTCAAAACTATTTTAATGTTGGTTTAGAAGATAATCAGATCCCATCTTGGATACTTGCATGAGCAGTCATAAACAAAATTATTATCATTATCAATGTCATTATATTTTTACCTTATGCAAGAAAACAACCAAACTCAGAGAGCATCAAGAAATCCTCCTTTTATCTTATCTTTTCAATATTTAATTTTAAATTCACACACACTGTGTGTGTATGCATGCATGAATGGATGGATGGATAGATGGATAGATGGATAGATGGATAGATGGATAGATGGAT
>BLBF01000004.1:36012713-36042039 GCA_015471245.1 Laticauda colubrina | reverse complement strand
GATAGATGGATAGATGGATAGATGGATAGATGGATAGATGGATAGATAGATTGATAGACTGATAGACAGACAGATAGGGTAGAGGTAGGGACAGTGATAGGTAAGGATAGGGATGGGGTAGGGATAGGGATAGGGATAGGGGTAGGGATAGGTATTGTATTATTTATCACATATCACACATTCATCAATTCAAGACAGTAAACTTGTTTGATTTATGCCTTGAAATAATCCTATGTTATCTGAAATCTACTTTGCTTTTGCTTAAAACATCGAATGAGCTGCCAAATTCAATTCAAGACAGAGCTGTTTGGTGTTAAAGTGTAATAGGACTTGGAACAAAGGATGAAAACAAAACTTTCCTCTTATCGCTCTTACTTTATGATGATTGTTTTTTGCATGACCTCCCCCTCTAAAAAAAATTAATTGCCAATTCAGAATCCCACCATTTTATGCCTTTCCAACCCAGTGACCTTTCTCAAAGCTGGAGCATTAACATAGCATCTGAGGGCCAAAAAGAAGACTTCCTGGGATTTCAACAATATGGACGTTGTGTTCTATAAGATGATCAAGTTATAAAGTCCAATTTGAACAGACTATAATGGTGGTTGATTCAGATGTGAACAACTTAGTAAATGTCAAACTTTAGTTAAAATGAAATATGCAATTTAGTTTCACAGCTGGTGCACACATGTGTTTCTTTGGGGAGGTCTTTGGCTTAGTATGTCATGCAAACCCATCCATTCTGGTTTTATTCTTAAGTAAATAAGTCCTCTGAATTTAACTGGTGTTCATTTCTGACTGAACACGTGCAGCATCACACACTGTTAATGTTGGGTCAATTGTAATATTTTTCTTAAGCCCCTGTCACACAGCACCAACGGATGGAAAGTGAATGTAAAATGGAGAGAAACACTTGCCATCCATTGGTTAATGCGATCCATCTGTTCTGTACTCACTGCATCTGTTTTTTATCCTCTCTATCCATCCAGCATCCGTCGACTGAGATTCCATCTGCTCAAAAAGTTTTGAGCTGCTCAAAACTTTTTGAGTGGAAAATGTATCCAACGCGTCTGTTCTGCATCCGCAACGCATATGGGGAACATCCGTTCTACATCTGTCGTCATTCGTTACGCATCCGTGACATCCGCTAGGCATCCGCTGCGCATCCGCGCAACTCGCATCTGCTCCAGCGGAAAACAGACACAGGGAGGAAGCGAAACGGATGTGGAATGGACACAAAGTGTTAGTAGCACGGACAGAGAAAGGATGAAAGCAGATGCAGCTCGCATACAAAGCATTAAAATGGAAAAAAATGTTTGCAGAGGGGACCTATCTCGGATATTTAGGATGTCTACAGGATGCCTATAGGATGCAAAAGGACACCGAGTGGAAAACCTATATTTCCTATAAAAAGGGGGAGGAATTCACTTGGATCTCACTTTCAGTCCAGCAGCACTGCGGTGCAGACCTCCTCAGCCTTCATCTGGCTCTTGCTCTTCCACAGCATCCAGTCATCTCCATCATGGATCATCACACACTCCTTTTGGTAGCCACCATCATTCTACAACAGTGCGAAGCCATCTACAGGCTCTTTCGCGAAGAAAAGGAGGCAGCCAAGAAGTGTTTGGGTCCGAAGATGGATCGCCAGAAGAGCAGAGTACGGACTGTACAACAAGCTGATGGTGGAGCTCAGGAACGAAGACACTCGTGCATTCCAGAACTTCATGAGGATGCCTCCAGCCATGTTTGACGAAGTTGTGCAGCGGCTGACACCCAGGTTGACCAAGCAGAGCACCAACTTCTGGCCCAGCCTGGACCCTGGGCTCAAGGTGGCACTGACTTTGTGCCACCTGGCCTCAGGGACCACGTACAGGAGCATGCAGTATGGCTGGAGGGTGCCACACAACACCATCAGCATTGTGGTCAGAGAAGTGGTGCAGGCCATCATTGAAGAATACCTTGAGGAGCTCCTCGAGTGCTCCTCTACTGAAGAAGGCTGGAAAAAAGTTGCAGAGCAGTGGTATCAGGAGTGGAACTTCCCCCACACCGTTGGAGCCATAGATGGCAAGCACGTAGCCTGCAAAGCTCCAGCCAAGTCAGGGTCCACTTATTTCAGCTACAAGGGCTTCTTCAGCATCATCCTCTTTTCCATGGTCGATGCTGACTACAAGTTCATGTACATCGATGCTTCAGGCAACGGGTCAGCTTCAGATGCCCAGGTATACAACGCCAGTGACCTCAAGGAGGGGCTGGAACGCAACCTCATCATGGGCTTCCCAGATCCAGACCCACTGCCCAACGACACACAAGATGTGCCCTTCTTCATTATGGGAGATGATGCCTTCTCCCTCAGAAACTACCTCATGAAGCCCGACACTTCCAGATGCCTCACCCGTGAAGAGAGGATCTTCAACTGCAGGCTGTACAGGGCAAGACTGGTGGTGGAGAACGTCTTTGGCATCCTGGCCAACAGGTTCCAGGTACTTCTCACCACCATGCAGCATCGCCCAGAGACCGTGAGGAGGATCGTGGAAGTTTGCTGCATCCTGCACAATCTCATGCGCACCCGCTACCCAGTGTTGCAGAACAGGCTCATGGACCTTCAACAAGGCAAAGGGGACATGGAGCCTGGTGAATGGAGGCAAGGGCGAAACCTGATAGATACTCTGGATGTGCAAGGCCCCAACAGAGCTTCACGTGAAGGGAAGAAGCAGCTCAACCTCCTGAAACACTGGTGCAACTCCCCAGCTGGAGCAGTGGAGTGGCAAGACAGGATGGTAGATGCTTAATGGATGCTTTCTTCAGCCTGTTTCATCACACTGATGAGATTGTGCCATGTATGTTGGGTGGGCCTACAATGAACAGGGCATTTAATAAAGAGTTGTGTTTATGTTGAAATGTGTGAATCAATGATTACATTGTTATTGATAATAAAGGGCCATATGTGTGGCACCTGGGAGGGTGGACCATACAGTCCCACTATGCTTGCACTGGAGGTTTATCTATTCCACAGCTATTACCCATTCCAAAGGTATCCCTGCCCATCCCACAGGTATCCCTGCCCATCCCACAGGTATCCCTGCCCATCCCACAGCTATTACCCATTCCACAGTATCCTAACCCATCCCACACCTATTACCCATCCCAAAGGTATCCCTGCCCATCCCACAGGTATCCCTGCCCATCCCACAGCTATCTTAACCCATCCCACAAGCATGCAAAGGCTTAAACCATTTCTAAAAGTTTCCACCAAGACTTTATTTACTAAAATAAATGAAGCAAGTGTGTGAAGCAAAGATAATCTTTATTAATAACAAGCTGTAAAAGAAAAATCACCCAAGTGTCTTAAGCAAAGATAAAGTCCACAGGTAGCCACCCAGTCTCTGGCACTCTTCTTGTTCACTCTGAGGCGTGCCCAGTCTCAGAGGTGAAGGGTCCAGGTGCTGTGGAAGTGGCTGCTGCTGGAGTGCTGGTCTGAGCATCACTGGGGTGCCTGGCCCCGAGAGGACAACAGGGGACGGTGTGTGGAGGAAGCTCTCAGAGAGCTGGCTCAGTCCTGTGATGTTAAGAGCCCCTTCCTCCAGGACATGGGGTGTCAGCCCCAATTCCGATGACAGATGTTCTGAGGCTGGGCTTGGCTGTAGGGTGGAGGAAGGAGCAGTGTAATGGGGATGTCTGGTCTGCAGGTGAGCGAGGTGAGGCGTGGGTGGCATCTGTGGCATGGGTGGCATCGGTGGCATGGCTGGCATCGGTGGCATCGATGGCATTGGTGACACCGGTGGCATCCGATGTACCTGTGCCTGGACTGGGAAGGGCTGCCTGTGCTGCTGGAGCTCTTGGTAGCCATAGCCTTGGTAGGTGAGGGCCTGTGGAAAGCCTTGGAAGGGCAGTGACATCACCTGGGGTGGAGGAGCAGGCCTGGACTGGGTGGGAGCAGGTTCAGCTGGGTCTGGAGGATTGTGAAGAAGACCGGTGATCCTGTCCTTTATCACCTGGTACTGTGATTCCGACATGTTCATGAGGGTCTGGTTGACGTAGGTGAGGCAGGGCTTGTGGTTGGAGGATGGGACGTCGGTGTGTACCAGCTGAGAGAGGAGATCTATGCTGCTTCTGATGGTGTCCCTGATCTCCAGCAGGACAGTGTGGTTCTGCCCCTCCGGTCTGCCTCTCTGCCTGCTTTCTGTGGAGGTGGAACTGGGGTTGGATGTGGGTTGTTCTCTGGTGGAAGTGCCCTCTCCTTGCTCCCACTGCGTCAGGGGGTCCTCCAGACACTCCGCCATGGGAAGTGCAGCTGTCGGGGGGGTCTCCGTCATGGCACGCTCCACAAATACCTGCCTGGACACAGGAGCTGACTCTTGGCCAGAAGAGGACTGGCTCTGTGCGGGCTGCCTGAGAGAGAGGGTTGTCAGAGGGGCTGCTCCTCGGTGGCGGATCTCACCCTCCATGAAGCTGCACTTGGCCATCATGTAGGTCTCTCGGTCCGTCAGCTTGACTGTGGCCTGGCCAGATTTATTGAGGTGCAGCTTCCCGTACCAGGTGTGCATGTGCTTCCACCAGCCGAGGAGGACCTCCGAAGTGTAGCCCAGGCTCTCCGCCTTCTCTCTCCAAGCAGCCTGCTTCCTTTTGGTGTCTCGATAGAGCCTGTGTCCCTTCCACCAAAGATACTCGTTCTCCCTCAGCCATTCCAGTACCTCATCCTCATGTTCCTCTTCAATGGAGTATTGCCTCCTCTCCCATTCATGTGTATGCCTCTTCCTCCCTCTGGCAGGGCCATCTGGGCCCTCATCAGAGGGGCTTCGAGGTTGTAGGGGCTGCTCCTCCACACCACCATCACCACCAGCAGCAACAACAACAGTAGCAGCAAAAGCAGCACCAGCAGCACCAGAAGTACCAGCAGTGCCAGCGGCGCCAGCAGGACCAGGATCATCATCAGCAGAGTAAGCACCAGCAGCGCCAGCAGCACCAGCAGCGCCAGCAGCACCAGCAGGAGCACCAGCAGGACCAGCAGGACCAGCAGGACCAGGAGCAATGCCAGCAGAGTAGGCACCAGCAGAAGCACCAGCAGAGTAAGCACCAGCAGAAGCCCCAGCACCAGGAGCAGCACCAGCAGAGTAAGCACCAGCAGAAGCACCAGCACCAGGAGCAGCGCCAGCAGAAGCTCCAGCACCAGAAGAGTCAGCCCCAGCAGCAGAAGCCCCAGCAGAAGCAGAGTCAGGGCCAGGGGGTGGGATGATGGCCCTGTCCCTCTTGCCAGGGCTGGCAGCAGATGGCAGAGGCTTTCTCTTCTTCCCCATGGTTGTTGGCTTGCTGGCTGGCTGGAGCTGTGTCTGGCAGCAGGTCTTTCCTCTGAATGGTGACCTGCTTGCAAGCTGCTCCCCTTTATATCTGCGGGGCTGATGCAATGCATACTCCCCACATGCGCAGTGAATGCTTTGCATCCGCTCGGCATCCACTCGGCATCCGCTAGGCTTCCGGTCCGCATCCTCTGTATCCGCTCGGCATCTGCTCTGCATCCGTTCCTTCCGCTGCATGTTCGCTTCGCTGTGCTCCCCCAGAAGCCCTGCGGATGTGCCATCCGCTCCCATCTGCTTCCATCCACTAGGCTTCCGTGGAGCATCCACTTTCCATCCTGGCTACGTCCTCCCCCCCGTCCGTTCCTTTCCGTTGTTGTCCGCTCTGGTTATGGCAAATTCAGGGCACTTTTGAGAGTGGATAACAACGGATGGAACATTTTCTCGTCTGCTGTGTCCTTTTTACAAACGTTTTGCATCTGTCGGCCAATGTGACAGGCCCTTTAGGTTGTCTCATTCCTCCTCTAAAAAAAAAATGGTACAAATCTTTTTTTGAATAGAGCAATTCCTTTACCTCCTTGTTTTCCTTTGGTTGTTGCATGTGAAGGAGCATGTGAAGAAGTAAAAAAAGTTACCCCAATGAATAAAATCTTATGTGTGTAGACTTTCCTTGGATGCCCTCTAAATAAAATGAACTGCTGGAGGAAATAGCTGACAATGTTTTTCCCATAAAAATGCATGGAATCTACTGTCATGGAATCATTGGCTTGCATAGTAAATATATATATATATATTTCCATGTATAAAATGCTACTTTTCATTCAAAATATTTACTTGACAATGGAGGGGCATCTTATACATAGGATGCTGAGAGGAGAAGGCGTGACCCATCCCCATCCTCCAGCTCCAACAGACGAGGCTCTACCTTATATACAGCTCTATCATTCCTCTCTATCGTAGTTGTTTCACATTGCCATTTCTAAGTTTCATCTCTATTATTCCTGTGATGCATTTCCTGTTCTTGTATTACTCTCTGATAAGATGGTTTCTGCAGAGTGATTGCCTGTAGTGTGCTTACTTACTCTTCATGAAACATGGGGATGTCCTATACATGGGGTGTCTTATAGACAGAAAAATACATTAATTGTTGTAGTTATTGGGGTAGTCATTTTAATGTCATAAAACTCAAGTAACAGGCTGGAACAAAACACACTATCACTTCCTCCTCCACCCAAGAAATGGTACCTAATCTCCAAAATGGATAACTTTCAGGAGGGTGAATATCCCGAAAAGGTATTTGAGATAGAATGGGAATAGAATGGGGAAACTGGTTGGGGAATTCTGGCAGTTGAATCAGGGGTGGGATTTTACCAGTTCGCACCTATTCGCTAGAACTGGTTGTTAACATTTAAGCAGTTCGGAGAACCGGTTGTTGGAAGAAATTACTGACCTGATCCTGTAAGGAAGGCAGGAAGGAAACATTCTGGTGTTGCTTACAGAAACTGTCTCTCTGTTAACCCTTATTACTTTCTTGGCAGGACTAGACTTCCTGTCTCAGGAACTTCTCTGGAGTTTTTTTCCCCTCCTTTGCTGGTACTTTGGTTGTGTGGAGTGACCATTCAAAGTTACAATGGCACTGAAAAAAGTGACTTATGACTGTTTTTCACACTTACGACTGTTGCAGCATCCCCACAGTCATGAGAGGCCAGGTGAGCAGATGGTGCCTCGATGTGAGTGATATTGAGTTGGCCATGCCCAGCCAATAACATGACCACCAAGCCCCGCCCACCAACTAAGCGACACCCACAGAACCAGTTGTGAACATTTTTGAATCCCACCCCTGAGTTGAAGTCCTCCAGGCTTAAGTTGGTTGGAGAACCCTGTTCTAGTTCATCTCCCTACTCAAGCAGCAGCTCCTATACCATTTTGGACAAATATTTATGCAATCTCTACTTTTTAAAAAAAATCCTTCACTGATTCAGCAGCCACAATTTCTGGAGACAAGGCATTCCACTGATTCTCCCTTTTGTTTCGAATGATTCAAAACCAGAGTACTCATGGTGCTACATCCCTACAACAAACTTTTTCAAGTGTGGTACATACTCCCTGCACCTCTGAACACCATTCTGTAAGAGAACATGGCTTAGTTGTTCTCCAAAGGATTTTAGTCCATCAGAATAAATGTTTGTATGCTCTAATGTCAGTTTAACACAACAAAATATTTTGCTAGTGATCACTTCAGCTAGATTGTTTTTTTTTTAAATCTAGTCACTCAATTACTTTTCCTCTAATATTTCTCTGCTTTCACTACAATACAACAATCACAGTTTTCTTCTACTTTTGATATCTGCATACTCTGTTTAATGCAACCCTGTAAAGTGCACTTTAAAAAGGCAGGAATGCTTAGAAGTGCTGTATTATCATTATAATAGCATTAATCGAATCAGCTTTTAAGTAAGTCAATTATCCTTTCTACAGATTAGTTCTAAATATTAATTTAATTATGTGACTTAAATATTGTCATATTTTACTGGAGGAAAGTGCGTATTGAATTTGAATTTGTTTGATTATATGTACATTATATTTTTTAACATTCCCTTTCTAATTTTTTCCATTAGGGATTCCCACACCCCCATAAATACTCCACATTTTCATATTAATTTAAACTAACTTGTCATTTCACAGTCTTAAGGTTCTGTATGTGTGTGTTTGTACGCTCTTATGCATTCATCCCCTACTAGTTTAATTTCCTTTGCTTTGCATTTGGCTTCTAACAAGGACAATATTGTGAACATTGGGGCATGGCACCAGTTTCAAATGGTTGCCAAAACAAAAGCCCCTTATCATAAAGCTTTTGAATTTTTTCCCCAGATCGGTGCCATACCTCCATTATCTTCACATGATGCTGCCCTTTTTAAGAAACTAAGCCAGATTTCTTCCAATCATTCAAAATCTCATACCAGATACCTACCAATTGTGATAAGATGCTTGACCACATTAGGGACAGTTTTCTATTCCCCTGTTGTCATCTCATGGCCATCTGGATTTTTATAATTCAGATCTGATAGCTCTAACTTTAAAAACATTTGGAAAAAAATACTCTTCATTGTTACTTTCTAGATTGATACAGCAATAGCACCTAGACGTATATATCCGTTTCACAGTGTTTTACAGTCCTCTCTAAGCATTTTACAGAGTCAGCATATTGCCCCCAGCAATTTGAGTCCTCTGTCAACTCATAAAATATTTATCTGGTCTTTTAGAGTTACCAACAGAAAAGGAGGGGGAGTAGTGTAGCAACTTGCAAACCAAAATTGCATTCCATAAATGTTTTCATAGATAGTTTCCAGGTGACCAAAGTTTCGGCTGCGCAAAATTCTAACTGGAGAGTATGATTGATGATCCTTGACTATGGATGTGTCCCATTGGAGAATATGAATTATAATACACCCAAGGGCTGGGGGGAAACTAGGGTCAAGAGTGACAATGAATGATGTGTTTCAGAGTCGGCTACACCCAAACAGCACCGACATGTCTTCTCCTAATAAATCTTCTTTCAGCTTTGAAAATCTGGCTAGAGACTCATGATTTAAATAGTGATAACTACCGGAGCCCTGATATCTTCATTTTACTGACCTCAGAAGGATGGAAGCATGGGTGGTATTCAGCAGGTTCTGACCATTCCTGGAGAACCAGAAGTGGAAATTTTGACTAGTTCAGAAAACCAGCAAATACTACCTCTGACTGGCCCTGCCCCCATCTATTCTTAGCCTCCTGAGTCCCAGCTGATTGTCTGAGTCTTCTTTGTTTGCCCTGCACAGGAGTACAGAATTGGAAAGCAGGTTAGTGGGGATTTTGAAGTATCCTTCCACCAGGAGTGAGGTTAAAATGGAGATTTTACAATATCCTTCTCCTGCCATGCCCACCAAGCCACACCCACACAACCAAGAATAAAAATATTTTGAATCCCACCCAGATGGAAGGCTGAGTCAAATTTGAGCTGATCAGAATCAAACTCCTGGCAGTGTGAGCAGAATTAGCCTGCAATATTGCATTCTAACCACTGCGCCACCATGGCTCAAGTATCCTGCCTTTTCCTTTATCTTTTACAAGATGATCAAGTTATAAAGTCCAATTTCCACAGACTGTAACAGTGGTTCAAAGCTCAAGTCGCATGAAAAGTGTTCCCTTCCCCTATTTCTTTCTCACAACAACCCCATGTAATCATTGAGCTTGAGGGAAGTGACTGTCCTCAAAGATATCTCTGAACTTTTGTACCTGAGAGCAGTTAGGTAAATGATTGATAGGGCAGTCTTGAGCAGTGGTGGCATCAGAACACAATATTGGAGCAGATATGTTATTTAGTGTATGACATAACATACATGAACTTACAATGTATGTTAGCATTTCATCTAAATTAAAAACACAGTAAAATACGAATGTTAAAAATATCTATATTCAGATACCAATGTCTAGGCCATTTAACTGATTATATTAGATTAGATTAGATTAGATTAGATTAACAGGGACTAATTGAAGGGACCTTGCAAGTCATCTAGTCCAACCCCCAGCCCAAGTAGGAGACCCTACACCTGTAATGGTGAACCTAGAGTATGCAGAGCCATCTCTGCCAGCACATGAGCCATCATCCCAGTTCAGTTCGACTGCGCATGTGTGCGGGCTACCCTCCAGCCAGCTGATTTTCAGGTATCTGGCATGCATGCTCAGGGAGCTTGCGGGAGATAAGTGTGCATGTGCAGGGGGTGGAGGGGGAGCATGGGGGTCATGCCTGCATTGCATTATGGGTGCAGGCATGCACATGCATGCACTTTCAGCACACAACGACAAAAAGGTTAGCCATCACTGCCCTACACCATTTGCGACAAATGGCAGTCCAATCTCTTCTTGAAAGCTTCTAGAGATGAAGCTCCCATAACTTTCGAAGGTAATTTCTGTTCCATGGGTTGATTGCTCTCACTGTCAGAAAATTTCTCCTTATTTCTAGGTTGAATCTCTCCTTGTTCAGTTTCCATCCATTATTCCTTAAATTTAATTTAATGCAGTATTGTTTACCTGGAAGAAATCAGATACTGGACCAGTATATGCCCTCAGCTTACAAGCAGTCACAATGCAATCTTACACAGTCACACTGAAGGAAGGATGTTGTACTCCATTTATACGGCAAATCCCAGCAGACACCGTGTGAGGTACAAATTCTTTCTGAATTGTCAGTTACTGGCAAATACATCAAATGAATATGTGCAGCAGCAGCCAAAAAAGCTAATGCAATCCTAAATTATATTAACAGAGGGAAACAGGGACTTCCAGTTTGAGCTTCTTTGGCGACAGACAGAAATCCGCAATCGTGCATGGTTTCAGTCTGGCCTCGCCGCTGCAGCACCCTGAGCTGGCTGGTTTCAGGGCTAAGCTACCCCATAGAGGTAGTGAAGAGGGGGAAGACTGCCAGCAGGATTGAGGAGAGCCGCATCTCTCCTCCTCAGCTGGCCATTACTCCCTTTCCCGAAGGCGGTTGCAGCAGTGGTCAGAAATGGCCACCTCAAAGAAGAACTCAACCAGAAAAGAATGTGCAGGAGGAAGATGAGAACTGAAAGTTTCAGTTGACCGGGTTAAATTGCAAAAGCAACAACTAAGGTACCCTAGAATTTAAACTAAAAAAAAATAACATTGTTCCCAAAGAAGATTCTGAAGCAGTGAAGGAAAGTGAAAAGGGAAAGGTTTGGTTTTTTTTTTCTTCTCTCCCTTTCCCTATGCTGACAACTAAGAGACTTAAATAAGAAATCAGAAAAAAAAAATCCGATTTGACATCAACAGGCAATTAAGCTGAAAATAAAACAAAATGTCAAAGGGATAATAAAGATTTCTGGACAATAAAATGTTTATAAGCAGGAAAGGAGAGAAAAAGAATAAAAGGGCAGGATCTGGAAAAAATGGAGGAGACTGCCTGGAATTAAAAGGAATCTACAGTACAACTTCAACAAGACTTCTAAAAGATACATTTCAACTGAAACTTGGCAACTAAATAGTAGAACCCCAGGAAGAGAAAGTGAAAAAAAGCAAAAAGAAACAGCTTCCGTGTATTTGGATGACTTGGTGATCTTTGGATTCTTGGTTATTGCATTTGAATGACTAAAATTAATCGAGTGGTTGTTTAAAAATTTATACAATGGCACTACTTCTGGATGAATTGAAAATGGAACTTAAGAAGTACAAAGAAGATGCACAAGAAGGAAGAGGCTCTTTTGGCTTCGTTTTTCAATTCTTAGAAATGGAGATTTGGAACTATAAGAAACAAGAAACGTCTGCTAAACAAGAAGACTGGGACAAGGAAGAAGCCATCTTTAATGAACAAGTAATTCTATGTGGGGAAGAAAAAGGAAAGGGGTGAAAGAGAATGGAGAATTTAAGACTTAAAAAACAACCAAAAAAAAGAAAAATAGTTCAAAAATAAGTATAATATTGGAAAGCAACAGAAAAGGGGAATACAGAAGAGAGAAATAGAGGTAGAGAGACAAGAGGATAAAAAGGAGAGAGAGAGAGAGAGACGAAGAGAGGGAAGAAGGAAAGGAAAAGAACTTACAAAGGACAGAAACAAGATATAGAGAAACAGGGCCTATTTAGAGATAATGGGTGAAAATTTAACTGAAAAAGGGATTCTGTAAAGGTACATAAGATTATATTGTTATATTAGTAATAGAAATAATTTTAGAAAATTAGAAACAATGTATGATTAAAATGAGGGATGAAATAGTGTGATCTAGAAAAATGTTTGCTAATAAAATAAATGAGAGAATTGAATTAGGAAGGGATGGGAACATTTTAATTAGTTAATGTTTTATAAAATATAAGTGAAGGAGGGGAAATTAATTATGGAAAGCTTATAACTGTTCCCATAGAAGTATGATATTTAATTGAAAAGTAATGTTAAAGAATTCAAGATTTTAATGAATATTAACATTAATGATAGAATTGAATTGGAATGGAATGTGTTGTTTTAATTACATATATTTATAATTTTTTAAAAAGAATATAGTGTGTATTTTAAGAATGTACCAAGCAGAATCCAAATGGAAGTTATGTATTACACTGAATGTTAAACTTTAAGGTATATATTGAAGCTTAAATAAGAGTTAAATGGATAAAATTAAAAGATATAAAGGTGTCATACTCCAATCAGCAACTGCAGGAGAAACTTTGTTTAATGAGAAAATATAATATGAAATTGAAATAGGACAGACAAAAAATATAAATATAATTATCTGAATTGAGATGAGATAATTAAAATAAAATTGAGAAAATTAAAAGAGGGAGAAGCTATGTAGAAAATGTAAAACAGTAATAAGATATGGAATAAAACATAAAAATAAGCATGAAATTGAATTTGTGTCTGTATGAAGAAATGTAACCTGGAATTATGCTACTTTCAAAAAAGATGTTTTATTTGTATTTTTTTAATGTGAAAACTCAAACAAAATTTACAAAAAAAAAAACCAGAGGGATACAATCAAGATCAAGGGAAGTACTAATAACACTCTATAAAGCCTTAGTAAAACCACACCTAGAGTACTGCATTTAGTTTTGCTCACCACATTATAAAAAAGATGTTGAGGGTCTAGAAAAAGAACAGAGAAGAACAACCAGGATGATGAGGGGACTGGAGACTAAAACATATGAAGAATGGTTGCAGGAACTGAGTTTGGCTAGTGTAGTAAAGAGAAGGACCAGGGGAGACATGATAGCCGTCTTCCAATATTTGAGGGGCTGCCACAGGGAGGAAGGGGTCAAGCTATTTTCCAAGGCACCCAAAGGCCAGACAAGGAATAATGGATGATGGAAACTGAACAAGGAGAGATTTAACCTGGAAACAAGGAGAAACTTTCTGACAGTGAGAACAATCAACCAATGGAAAAGCTTGACCTTGGAAGTTGTGGGAGCGCCATCAGTTGAGTCCTTCAAGAAGAGATTGGACTGCCATTTGTCAGAAATGGTGTAGGGTCTCCCGCTCAGGCGGGTGGTTGGACTAGATGATCTACAAGGTCCCTTCCAACTCTGATTATCTGTTATCCATTAATAGTTTTACCAAAGCCACCAGGACTTCATACCTAGATTGTGAAATAGGCACCTAATTCACCAGAAGCTCATAATTGGTGCAACTGACTGTGGTGGCGCAATGGTTAGAATGAAGTATTGCAGCAAACTCTGCCCACTTCTGGGAGTTCGATCCTGACTGGCTCAAGGTTGACTCAGCCTTTCATCCTTCCAAGGTCAGTAAAATGAGGACCCAGATAGTTGGGGCAATATGCTGACCCTGTAAACTGCTCAGAGAGTGCTCTAAAGCAACATGGACCAGTATATAAGTCTAAGTGCTATTGCTGTCACTATTTGTGGCTTGAGCATAACCCCTTTAATTTAATTGTTGTTGAATCATAATTTAAATGTGATAGAAAGAGAAAGTAACTATATGAGGAAATGATCGAGGCAACACTTTTCAATTTAATTATATTGAAACAGAAGTCAAAACAGAATAATTTTTCCTTCTGCTTCCATCTGTGTTTTTCTGTCTCTGCCTGCTTTTTAGGAATATAGCTCTTGTCCCAAAAAAGAAAATCAAATTGGTTTTAGATGTGAAAGAGAATCCATAACTTTGTAATATCCATTACCATTTTACTAGTGTCACTTCACAAAATCATTACTTCATTTAAATGACTGCTGCAATTTTGTACCAGTCTGAATATTTGCAGCTGAGAATATTTGGTTCTGAATATTTGTAGCTGGGAAAATCCAGGATATACAGCTTGTATTCTAATATGCAGAGATGCGTGTCCAAAGCAGGTTAGTATTACAAATTTTTTAAAAAATGTTTTAACTGTTATGTGGTTTCATAGAATAACAATGGGCCAAGGGCTGGAGCAAACTAACCATTAGCATTTGTTATCACCATCATTATCTACAAAAATATTTCTATAACATTTATTTTAAAAATTCTTCACTATTTAAGACAGTGATAATAATATAAGATAAAAACAGAATCAAAGCACAGTAAAAAAAAAAAAGATTATAAAGATCACTAAAAAAAAAGCCCAAGTATGGGGTAAGATTAACTGCCAAGGGAACATCCCATCTGGCCTGGCCTGGCCTGATTCAAAGCTCTTTCAATGATTGCACAGTGCAGTTGGGATCTCCAACATGCTGAAGGTTTTATGCAGGGGCTTCCTTTGAAATCATGGTGCTAAACATCTGTCGATGTCTATCAACAATGAGGTAGCAACTGAAGGATATAATCTTTTTTGTTTTTCCCTTCCCTTCAGTGTCTGTCATGGTCTAACTCAAAAGGAGAGGAAAAACTGTGAGAAATAAAACACCATTCAGAACTTTTCTAGAAGTCTATGTGCCAGTTTGAATGGCACCACATTCTGCTGTATTCTATAATCCCTTTCTATAAATAAAAGTATTTAACAATTCATACTGCTCTCTCCCCTACCTTCCCTCTTCCCTCTTTCTCTCTCCTTCCCTCCCTTCTTCCTTCCCTCTTCCATCTCTCTGTCTCGCTCCTCCCTCTCCCTCTTTCTCTCCCTCTCTGTGAAATAAAATTGCATTTCTTTACTGAACTTCATGAGTTGATCTTGTTATTCAACCCCTCTTTTACCATTTTTTGAAGGAAAGGCACTAATGAATTCCCAAGAAAACAGAATTCTAAAGCCACGCAGACAGCTTCATTCCTTATAAATAAAAACAAGGAGCAATATGGTTTACCTGAGAAACAAGGAAACCTTGATATCCATAGAGTGTTATATTTTATGCGTTTTTAAATTGCATATCAAGACACAGTTTTTCTTTGAAATAGGCACCTATGTCTGCAGACGTCCAACTCAAGGCAGACTTCTTATTGTGTTGATTTTATTCTTCAGTTCTATATTTATTGATTTCCTCCATTACCTCAACATTTTTTGAAACTTTTTATTTCCATCTGAGGTTCTGAACATCTAGGGCAGGGTTGTCAAACTGGGGACGAGTGCGTCAGACACTGACCACGCCCATGTCCGGTTTAGCGAAGGGGGAGAAATTCCCAATACGTCATATGATGTTGCTGTGAGAACATGAGTTTGACAGCTCTGATCTAGGATGTTGATATCAAGTTATTCACATTTGGATATATGACACCAAGTGAGGGCTTTAATCGATCAAGAAGGATCAAGTTCAGGGAAGATTAACTTCCATTTAATAATTTAAATTTTATTTAATATTTATATTAAATAAATAACATATTTATTTAATAATTATATTTAATAATTGAATCAAATCCTGCCTTTATTATTTTTATAAATAGCTCAAGGCAGATAACATAACTAATATCCCTCCCTCCTTCCATTGTCTCCACAACAACAACTTGTGAGGTGGGTTGGGCTGAGAGAGAGAGTGTAACTGGCTCAAAGTCACCCAGTTGACTTTCATGGCTAAGGTGGGACTAGAACTCATTGTCTCCTGGTTTCTAGCCTGGTGACTGACTTTCTCTCCTCTTTCCTTTGTTGAAAGAAAGTACTATTATTTTCCGAGTTAGGAAATGATAGTACATCCACACTGTAATTTCCTACATCAGGAAATGTTTGTTCTTGCCAAAAACAGTCTGTACTTTTTGTAGTTTTTAATCAAAACTGCATTTCCTCCGCATTTTAATATGATGTAACAACTTATTTGATTCTGCCTCGTTGATCCTTTTTTAGTCATACAAAATGAGGCAGATCCAGCTAAGATTAATCAACAGGCTCAAATATTTGGCTGATTATTCTGGAAGATTAGGAAAAGTGATATACTGACATCTTTCTCAAGAGGTTATGCACACAAAATCTAATGGAGGTATAAAGGATAAGACAGGGCTGCTAGTCAATCAGAAAGAAAGCTGGGCTGACCATTTTATTTCCAATGAAACAAGGGACAATATTAATAAGTCTTAAATCTACACACATTCATACCCACAGTCATGTGTGTGCACAGTCATTTTTAAAGTTATATATTTCATCTGGATCCGTCACCAGGCAGCCAACTCCAAATTCTGGGAGCTGAAACCCACAAGTCTTAAAGTTGATAAGGTTTGACACCTATAATCTGTACTGAGCCGATCTTGCTAAATCTTCCCTAGATCTCTGTTTCATCTAAGATTACAGAGTTTTGTGTAATATACCAAGTTTTTCAAAAATATATCATTATCTCTTCTCTAATTTTGGTTTCACAACAGAACATTGCAGCCTGGACCATCCCAGGTAATAAGATATTTTATTTCAACTGAGAGAGTCTTTGTCTTCATACAAATTAAATAGTGATCTGTGAGTAAACATTATGGAAACAAAATAGCATAAGCCTCATTTTATACTGTATGTGATGGCTCCTTCTCTCTCCTTCTCATAATTTATCATGATCAAAAGCTTGTGTTTTTAAACTATCTTGGATGTTTTCAGTGGATAATAAGAACAAACAAGAATGGTAATCCAAACTTCAAACAATCAAAGGGAACTAGGCTTATTTTACAAGCAGAAAGTTTTTCTTTTGTCCGTTAAAGGGAGCATGTCTACATATGTAATAGGAGAAAAAACCCACCACTCAGATAATTTTAAAACTAAATTATGTTTCAGTAGGAATCCTAAACCTGGTTTCCCTGCAGTCTTCTGAACTTTCTGTAGTCCCTCTACCTACCTTGCCAGCTTTGGTCCTGGCTCTTCTGCTTTTCCAAGTCCCCCAGGCTGGCAGTTTGAAAGCAAAACTAACCTTTTCCTTTGATCAACCTGAGAGTGACATAAATTTTCATTGGTGCTCTGTTTCTCTATTTTCCCCCAGCTGGCTTTTTTTTCCTGACAGTGGTAAGTTTCATTTTAAAAAGCTATTACTAGTCCTATCAGTAAAAGGAGGTGAGAAGAAGGCTACATTTCTGTCAATCAAAGGTCAATCAAAGGTCTATCTAGACTCCAAGGCGACAGAGTGTTTCCCTACAAACAAACCTAGTTATCCAACATTACATTCCCTGTTAGTTTGTTATTACAGAAATATGCTGAACAATTGCAGCCAAAATTTGGTGCATTGCTTCTCTCAAGTTATTCCACACAGGCCTTTTTCCTCATGATCCCACACAACAATAAGCCTGGGACACAGAGACAATTTGCTTCTGGCTCAGAAGAGGTTCATTATAAATTCAATTTTTCTGCAAATGCAGGGATTCCATGGAGGCATTTTTTTCATCAGCTGGAGATAATGATAGCGAAAACAATTCAATTTTTTCTTTAGTTCTTTCAAGTCATTGTTGATTCTGGTAACTGCTTAGATCAGGGGTGTCCAACCTTAGCCACTCTAAGACTTGTGGACTTCAACTTCTAGAATTCCCATGGCTGGCTGAGGAATTCTGGAAGTTGAAGTCCACAAGTCTTAAACAGCCTGAGACAGCCTGTCCTAGACTATATATCTCTCTCAAGGTAGCAAACATATCTAGTTCTACCCAATTCAACCCCATATTGTATCCTAATTCCTTTAGTTCCTTCTATCCAGAGTTACCGAACTGTTGTACTTCCATGATATTCTCTAACACTCGTAGGAACATGGTGGGCTGCTGCCAGTTCAGACCAGTTCTAGTGAACTGGTATGAATGACAATCAGCTGGCCCCACCCACCCACTCCCGCCCTCTCCTGTCTCAGCTGATTTGTGCAGCAAAGTGGATTACCGTGCCTCAGCTGTTCTACTTACTGGGGAAGTCTGGAAGGTAAGCTGAAGAGGTTCAAATTGGTGCTTATTGAATGCCGCACATGTTAAGCATGAGCTTACAGAACCGGTTGTTAAACTGGTTGCAGCTGACCACTGTATCCTTGGTTGAGGTGAGAAAAAGAAAATGGTAGCAGTGAATACTAATGAAAGGAGGAACATCACTCTGAGCTATCTTGGTAAGATGGGGCAAATCTGATGATGACAATGTGATTCTTATATTATTAGGGGAGACCTACTTGGGTTTCAGACTCTACTTCTGATTCGGCAATTTATTATAGAACCCTGGTGGCATATGGTTAAAGTGCAGTATTGCAGGAAATTGTGGTTGAGTCTGTCCATGTGTTGTAAGGAATTTTCACTGTGTTTTGTGACTGCTATGTAGTATTCAAGGATGTGATCTGCTGCTTTTCTGCCTGTCTGTCATAAACAGTGGCTGTTATAGTTCTTACACTATATGTTGTACAACAGATGCTTTCTGGGGTTTTTTTTTTTGGCCTGGGTTTTAGATTTATATAAATTGTTTGGGATTAAAATTTACTTGTTTTGTGTGTTACCATGATGCTGTGTATAACACTCACTTGGTTCTTTCTGATATGATTTTGACATATGGTAGTATTATCTTTTCTCTAGCTTTTGTTGATTGTGCTGTAGTGGGTTGAGTGGCCATCCATTTTCTGTTAAAGATTCATGGGTCAAAGGGTGCCTTTAAATCTTGGAAAACATCTATGATATGAAGTGAATCTCAGCAAAGGTACATAATTGGTGACTGGAAAGAGTGAACATTTTACTTTCATTTGAGATTGTGAATGAAAAATTTGGGTATGAAGATTCAGATCAGGTAATATAGATTGCATTCAGGCAAGATCTGTGAAAAATTTGTCATCATCAAATTTTAGTTTATACTCATTCTGAATAATTTGTATGCCGCTATAGTTGGTGCAGTAGTTAGAATGCAGTATTGCAGGCTGTCCACAGCCTGCAATTCAATCCTGGTGGGCTCAAGGTTGACTCAGCTTTCCATCTTTTTGAGATCAGTAAAATGAGCACCCAGATTGTTGTGGGAAATATGCAAATAATGAAGCATTATGGAACAATATATAAACTTACATTTATACGAGCCATGTTGGTGCAGTGGTTAGAGAGCAGTACTGCAGGCTACTTTTACTGACTGCTGGCTGCCTGAAATTTGGCAGTTCAAATGTCACCAGGCTTAAACTTGATTCAGCCTTCCATTCTTCTGAGGTCGGTAGATTTATTGGACGCAATAGGCTGACTCTGTAAACCGCTTAGAGAGGGCTGTAGAGCACTGTAAAGCTGTATATAAGTCTAAGTGCTATTGCTATTGCTAAGTGCTATTGCTACTGCCATTGTTTTGGAATTTAAAAAGTAGAGAAAATACATCACAAAGAATGGACACGAGAAGTAAAAATCTCCGTTAGACCAAGAAATTATTAATCCAGCTGAATTCCATGTATTCAGTTGTGGCAAGTGTTTATTGTTTATTCATTTCTGGTCTAAGAACAAGTCACAATATCTAAAATACAACACACCATTAATACTTACATAGAAATAACACAGACATGTATAAGAGGGGGAAATCCAATACAATTAACAATTCATTGGGGGCACCAAAAGATCTCTAAAAGCTAAGGCTGTACATATTTTGCTATTGCCTTCAAAACACCTGGCTATGGTCTTTTAGTAAAAAGACCTCAATCTCCTCTTCATTAGTGGAGCTTATCTCATCCAGAGGGGTTATATAAACTGACCCACACATCAACAACATGTCTTATATGCAAGACTAAATTCTGGATTGATTGACAGGCATACTCATAAACAAGTAATCTTCTGTATGTCAAAATCAACTAAATCCATACATTGCCAGCTATTTAAAACTTGCACAATGATCCTAGAGAGAGAACTGGAATTCTAGGGTTGAAAATAGTCATTATAAATGCTAAACTTTCACCAGTAGTGAGAAGTGGAATGGAGCAATATGTATTATTATTGTTTTATTTCTTCCATTAATTAGAATCAAGGTTTTACGAATACCTTATAACAGCTGTCCTGCCAACCTATTTTCATTCTGTTTATTTCTGAAGCAAATTGAGCCAAAGTTGAAGAAATCCTTTTTTTTTTCATGAAGCCCTATCATATATAAGCCATCCAGATAACAGTACTCATCTGCAAATGCCAAAAAGTTAATTATTGAAGTATTTTTTTCAGTTTGTTTTAATGTGATGTCAAAATAATAATAATAGAAGTTATTCAGAGCAGCAGAAGCTCTGAAATGACAATGGAAGAAAATGTCGGCTCTATTAATATTTGCAATGAGATTTTTTTAAAAAATGCTCAATTTTTTTAAATGCTTCCCAATCAAACCACATCTATAGTCGAGAGTCCCAACTGAGTTCCTACCCTCCTCATTTTTCCTGATCTAAATATTTTAGTGAATTTAATTACTGCTAAAAATGACTGAACAAATCATAAATGTCAACAGAGGGATTAAAAAACAATAAAATACCTTGTCCAATTTTTCTGTAAAATTATACAAACATGAACTAGTCAATGGCAAACACCTTTAAAGTTCAGTTCTTTCCATGGAAGACATGTATCTGCTCCTTTATGCTCTTCTTGAAATGTATGTAACTTGAAAGTGCTTCTTTTGCTCCAGGAAGCCTCATACATCTCTATAAAACAGCATTACAAATAATTTCCAATGGGTCCCACCCACTGATGGAATTGCTGCACCAAAAATGACTGCATTAACAAGGGGATAGAATCAAGGTCTTACAATTCATTTCATGAATTCATTTAGTGCCACTTTATAATGCCTTGGTAGGACCACACTTGGAATACTGCATCCAGTTTTGGTTGCCATGATATAAAAAAAGATTTTTAGAAAGAGTGCAGAGAAGAGCAACAAAGATGATTAAGGGACTGGAGGCTAAAACATATAAAAAACAGCTGCTGGAACTGGCTATGTCTAGTTCAATGAAAAGAAGGACTAAGAGTTGACATGATAACAGTCTTCCAATAACTGAAGGATGACCACAAAGAAGAGAGAGTCAACCTATTCTCCAAAGCATCTAAAAGTAGGACAAGAAGCAATGGATGGAAACTGAACATAGAAAGAAGCAACCTAGAAGTAAGGAGAAATTTCCTGACAAAACAATTAATCAGTGTGGAATGGCTTGCCTCCAGAAATGTTGGATGCTCCAACACCAGAGGTTTTTTTAGAAGAGATTGGACACATTTTCTTTGAAATGGGATAGGGTTTCCTCTTTGAGCAGTTATTTTAAAAAAAGATCCAACATGAGGTTTAAATAAACTGTTGGAGCAGATTGGGAGAACTGTTTGAGATACAAAGAAAAAATTGAGCTATGTAATGTTGACTGTGAGAATGAGACAACTTGCCACAGCCAACTTGTTGCAGCCAACTCACCATGGCCACTTACCACTGCCAACTTGCTGCAGCCAACTCACCATGGACAACTCACCACAGGACAACTCGCCATGGCCAGTTTGCCATTTCTTTGATATAAGTGTAACTCTTGCTCCATGGTGAGTTTTCCTGTGGCAAGATGGCCATGCCATGTTGGTTGTGATAAGTTGGCTTGGCAAATTGTCATAGATCCATAGTTTTCTGTATCCTGTACAGAGGTGGATTTGTAAACTGTACAGATGCAGAGAGATAACTCAACAATTTGTTCATAACAAATTACATTTATTGGTTCATCGGGTATCCTCATAACTCACGTTTGTGATGAAGTTCTTCTTTAATGACCAATCCTTTGTATATCTGCCTTGTAGTAAAAGATGGTTATCTCCTAACCCATCTCGTAGCGATAGAAAGAAGCTGCCATGAGTTAGAGAGTTCAGGCAAAAGTGAGGGAAACTCCCCCAACCCATTGAGGTCAAATTAGTGACCAACCGGAGGAATGTGCCCATTGCTGTGGAGACAGTTCTGGCTGGAGGAATTTTTATAACCGTGGCCTCTTTATTACTTTGCCAGAGGAGCAGAGGAAGATCAGCTTGTTTTACCGACAAACATACAGGCATGATTTCTCAGAGTCTCTCACTGCATTTGTAGAAATTTTAAAGACAGAGGTTTGGTTTTCCGAGCTGGGAGATCTGACTCTCCTCGTAATGCAAATGGAGTCTTTGAGATAGCAGGAAGACAAATTGAGCAAAGAAAGGGGTTTTTTACTGGTATTCAATTCTGCTGTTAGAAAGTTCTCTTTGTGACTAGCATGTGAGGAATTCCAGTTCCTCCCACCATCCATAGCATGTAAAGAGTTCTGATGCTCACAGAGAGAGACAATGGGAAATGCAGGCTTAGATTAACATTGCATATTCACTCCTGGCTTCAATAATGCTTTGCTTTATCACAAATCCAAATTAACAGTCTTTATACAGATGGGTCTCAGGAGATCATCTTTTACTTTTCTGTATCCTGTACAGAGGTGGATTTGTAAACTGTACAGATGCAGATAGATAACTCAACAAGATGTCTATAACAAATTACATTTATTGGTTCATCGGGTATCCTCATAACTCACGTTTGTGATGAACTTCTTCTTTAATGACCAATCCTTTGTATATCTGCCTTGTAGTAAAAGAAGGTTATCTCTTAACCCATCTTGTAGCGATAGAAAGAAGCTGCCATGAGTTAGAGAGTTCAAGCAAAAGTGAAGGAAACTCCCCCAACCCATCGAGGGTCAAATTAGTGACCAACTGGGATTACAGATGTGGCCACATGACATGAACTACATTTCTCAGGATACCTTTAACTACATTTACCATGATGCGTTCCCTTAAGGGGACAGCTCATAATTCCTAAGTAACAATCCAGTTCCCATAGACTGGCTGGGACAACACACGTAGACTGTGTCCTCATGGAGAACTGACTTTATTTGGAAGATAATTCAAAAAGGAGTACAAGGAAATATGTTTTCCTGAGTTTTTTTAAAAAAATATGTTCATTTAATCTGATGAAAGAATTATGCTCCATACTTTTTTTCTGTAGAATTTCAGGTCAATTTTCATCATGGGACAAGATACCTATTTTATTTATGAGGGTGGCCAAGAAGAATTAGTGTATATTCTGAATTTCAGTACATTTCATCCCTCTATTCCCATCAATTTATGGGTTAAAAGGTATCTCATTGAGTTCTTCTTCCATTGGGATCTGATTTCCAATGACAGAGAAAGTAGTAGCTATTGAGGTCCTGTAGATGGCACTAGCAGCATGCTGCAGTGTCTAATACCTATAGGGGCCTCTTTGTTATTGCATGTGTTTTGTTCGGAAAAACATGAGGTAGACCGGGTTCCAACAAATAAAAGTCTTTATTCAAAGGAGTCAGTAAAACAGAACGGTTGGCCGACTTAGCAGCAGCCTTTTATACAGGCTAGCCTGCCGGCTTGTAACCAATGGCAGCTGATCGAATTTACCGCCTTTTTTACTTTATTTGGATTGGTTCTTAGTGAACCAATCCAATGCTTACTTTAGTTGACCAATCAGATTTGCATGTTTTGGAGTAACCCAATTTGCATACAGAACACCCCTCCCTCCTTAGTTCAGTCCTACGTGGTGATGTAGTTGCGCAGGTAGGCGGGGCTTTTCCTGACTCGACTGGACCTGCGCAGTTCACTTTCGGCGGAGACTTCGACCTGTTCGGATGGGGCTGCTGTGTCGTCCGTCCTTCTCTCTGGAACCGTCTGGAAGGGTGAGTCAGCCATTCTGCCGCCTGAGTTTCTTAGGCCGGCGGTTTTGCCGTTCCCTCCCGTTTCCTCCGGGCAGGTCGAGCTGGCCTTGCTGTCCCCTTCTGATGGGCTCTTCACGCAAGTCTCTTCAAACAGTGAGTCTTTTATTTGCTCTTTTTGTTTGTAAATCTCTTTGGGTTTTGTTTGTATCGGTTCTTTATTTGTTTCTCGCATTTCCACCCCCCCTTTGGTTTGTCCATCACCGGTTTTTTCCATGTATGGGTGTATGTCTGTATTTCGTTCTATGTTTCGGGAACGGAGCTGGTCTATGTGCCGCTTCCATTCCCTGCCGTCGTCAATTGTTAACCGGTAGGATTTGGGGCCTGTTATTTGCGTTATTTGTCCTGATAGCCAAACAGGGTCCCCAGTGAAGTTTTTAGCGTAAACCAACTCGCCTACTTCAAATTTCCTAAATCGTGTGGAGGAGTCGGGGGGGTTTTCTGGCGTAAAATTTGGGTGCAGCCTATCAAGGTGTGATCTTAATTTCCTCCCCATGAGCAATTCTGCTGGGGACTTGTTGGTCGTGGTACTGGGTGTTATGTGTTGGAGAGTGAGCAATCGGTTTATTTTCTGTTGGACATCACCGGTGTCCATTCTTTCTAATCCCTCTTTGGTAAACCAGACCATTCTCTCAGCCCTGCCGTTTGCGGCCGGGTGAGCCGGCGCGGTTAGGGCATGTCTGATACCTAGGGAAGCTAGGTATTGCTCGAATTGTAGGCTGGTTAGCTGTGGCCCATTATCTGATACGAGGACGTCCGGTAGACCATGGGTGGCAAAAAGGTTGTCTAGTTGTTTAATTACAGTTTCTGTTGTCGTTGATGGCATGATTTTTACTTCTAGCCAATTAGAATAGGCATCAACGACAATCAGGAATGTATGCCCCTTGGTAGGACCCGCGAAATCGATGTGGATTCTTGACCTCGCGGGGTTTCCCAGTCTCTAATGGGTGCTTTAGGCGGGGACGGTCTAATTCCCTGGCACTTGTTGCACGAGCTTACCCAATATTCTATGTCCTTATCAATTCCCGGCCACCAAACATAACTTCTTGCAAGGCTTTTCATTTTCACAATTCCCGGGTGCCCTTCATGTAACATCCCAAGTACCCTGGGTTGTAGTTTGTTAGGAATGACTACCCGATCACCCCACAATAAACACCCTTTTTGAATCGAAAGTTCAGTCTGTCTGGTCCGGAAAGGTTTAAAGTTTTCAGTTTTTTGATTTTCCGGCCAGCCTTTACCTACCCAGCTGAGGATGCGGGAAGTCACTGAGTCTTTCGCGGTGGCTCTGGCGACATCATAAGCAGATATGGGTAGTTTGGGGCAAGTCTCTATTTGTAATGCTGTCATCGCTGGTGCTGGGTCTTCCTTGGTTTCTGGTAAGGGTGCTCTGCTCAAAGCGTCCGCATGGGAAATTTGTTTCCCTGGTCGATGTGTCAGAGTGTAGGAATAGGCTGCTAGGAACTCTGACCATCTAGTCATTCTTGGAGAAAGGATATTTGGTGTTGGCTTGTTTCCTGCCAAAATTCCCATTAGTGGTTTGTGGTCTGTTATAATTTGAAAAATCCGCCCGTAGAGGTACTCGTGGAAGCGTTTCACTCCAGCAACAATTGCTAGAGCTTCTCTGTCGAGTTGGCTGTAATTCCTCTCGGTTTTAGACAAGGTCCTTGAGTAGTAGGCGACGGGTGCCTCTCTGCCATCAGGCAGTTGGTGGCTCAGGATGGCACCGACTCCAAATGGCGAAGCGTCACAGGTCACCCTCAATGGCAGTGTGTTGCTAAATTGAATGAGAACGTTTGTTGATGTTAGCAATTTTTTAATTTTTTGGAAGGAATTCTTCTCTCTATAACCCCAAGTCCAAATTGCTTTCTTGTCCAATAGACGGTGCAATGGTTCTGCTATTGTGGCTTTATTCGGTAGGAATACATTATAAAAATTTATCAGTCTAAGAAATGCTTGTAGTTCGGCTTTGTTTCTTGGTTCTGGTGCTTCTTTGATAGCTTTAATTTTCTTGTCTGTAAGGTGTATACCCTCTCCGTCTATTAAATAGCCCAGGAATTCGACGCTATTCTTAACTAGGCAACATTTTTCTCTTTTCATCTTGAGGCCAGATTCTCTAAACTTAGTTAGTACTTCTTTGAGTCTTTTTTTTAATTGGGTTTCATCTTTGGCTGAGATCAGGACGTCGTCAAAGTATGGTACGACTCCTTGTATGCCATTTAGGAGGCGTTCCATTAGACTCTGGAAAACACCTGGGGCTACACTTACTCCAAATTGCAGTCGGTGACATTTGAATGCGCCCTTATGGGTAACTATAGTCTGTGCTTCCGCAGTTTCTGGGTCCACTGGGAGTTGTTGGTAGGCTTGTGCTAGGTAGAGTTTAGCAAAAACCTTTCATTTTCCCAGGGAGTGAAGCAAATGCTGGACTACTGGCACCGGGTATGCGCTTGGTTGTAATGCGTGGTTCAGGGTAGCCTTATAGTCACCACAGATTCTAACGGACCCGTCGGGTTTGATAGGTGTGACTATAGGCGTTTCCCACTTGGCATGGTCCACAGGTTCTAACACCCCTTGGGCTATTAATTTGTCTAGCTGTTCCTCTATTTTTGCCTTTAGTGCAAAAGGAACTCGTCTGGCTTTTATTCTTCATGGGGCTATTTGGGGGTTTAAACTGAAAGAAATGGGATTTCCCCGATACTTGCCAAGTGAGCCGTCAAAAACGTCCTGGAATTCCCGGATGAGGTCTTCTTCTCAGCCGGTTGCAGTCACTCGATCGATCCCGGTCATCCCGATGCCCAATGGTGTGAACCATTCGATGCCCAGGAGACTTGGTCTGTCTCTGTCGACATGGTCAGTGGTAGCACTTTGACGTGTTCTTTGTAGGTAACTTGGAAATGTCCCATGCCGACTACAGGGATTTGGTTTCCCTGGTCGTCCTTGAGAGTTAGGTGCTGCTTCTTTAGTTCTTTGGTTTTGATATCTGGGACTAGCTGTTTTATTGTGTCCCACGATACCATAGAGAGAAAGGACCCCGAGTCTACTTCCATCTTGCAGGGCTTCCCTTCGATTTCTACAATGACTTTAACTTTCTTCCCACTTTCCGTCTGAGCGCTCTTTATAATGACAGTTTGGTGTGTATTGGCTCGCTTCTCTTGTTGCCACTTTCTCTCAGCTCGTTTAGGCTCAGCTCGTGTTGGGGAATTTCTGCCTCTCGTTGGGCTGTAGTATTTTTTGTTTCTGCAGACTTTTTCGATATGCCCTCGTTTCTTGCAGACCCTGCAGATGGCATCGAGAAATCTGCATTCGGCTCGGGGATGGTTTCCTCCGCAGCCAGCGCATTCCCGCCAATTTCTTCTTTCACGCTCTTTTCTGTTAGTGTATAGGCGGTGGACCTCGTCGTCTTCTTCGCTAGTGTCAGGTGTTTCGCCGTACTCTTCGTAATGCGTGGTGGTGGTAGATTGTTTTTTGTCTTTGGTCGGGTTCGTTTCATCACTATGCGTGTTCATTTTCTTCATAGTGACAGCCGATTTTTTCACGGCTTCGGCGGCTGTGGCTTCCTTGATAGCTTCGGCTACACTGATGTTGGGTTTGTTGAGTAATTTACTCTGTGTGGTCGAGTCTCTCAAACCCAACACCACTGGATCCCTCATTGCCTCGTTGAGGTTTGAGAATTCACACTCTCCACCTATTTGTCGAAGTGCAGCAACGAAATCGGCGACGGTCTCTCCCTCTCTCTGGTCTCTCCTGTAGAATTCATGTCGCTTTATTAAGTTTGACACCATCGGAGCGTAGTGTGCTTTGAGAATTCGTTGCAATTCTGGCCACGTTAGTTGTTTGACATCTTGGGGCTTCGCTAGAGCCTTTGCCATCTTGAAAATCGTTGGCCCACAGTGTGTTAGGAACACAGCACTCTTACGTTGCTCTGAAATTCCTTCCATTTCATTGCTTTCCAGATACATTTGGAAGCGATCTGCATAGGAATCCCAATCCTCTTTGTTGGGGTTGAAGGGTGCGGGCGGTGCGTTGTTTCCAGGCATCTTTGTTGTCATCTGGGCTTCTTATCACCACGTGCAGTTTTTCGTGTTCAGGACGATCCCACCTTCGTCGCCAGTGTTTTGTTCGGAAAAACACGAGGTAGACCGGGTTCCAACAAATAAAAGTCTTTATTCAAAGGAGTCAGTAAAACGGAACGGTTGGCCAACTTAGCGGCAGCCTTTTATACAGGCTAGCCTGCCGGCTTGTAACCAATGGCAGCTGATCGAATTTACCGCCTTTTTTACTTTATTTGGATTGGTTCTTAGTGAACCAATCCAATGCTTACTTTAGTTGACCAATCAGATTTGCATGTTTTGGAGTAACCCAATTTGCATACAGAACAGCATGATCTCATTCCCTATCTTGGTGAAGGTGTATCTTTATGAAGGTGGAAAGACCCAGGCTTATAGGTGATCTCATTTTACTAACATCACCACTAGTCTTAAGGATTGGTTGGGAGGTTGAACCAATGTGGTTGGGAGGTTTCACCCATGTGGTATCTATTCTCCAGTCCACATACCGTATCTATGTTACTCTTCCTTGCTTGTAAAAATGGTATATAAGTAATAAACGCTATGTATGTAGTCAGACACCTTTGCACACTGAAATGACTGGTTATTGAACTCCCACAAGAGAAGTGCATCTATTATCTATACATTATATCATCAGATACCAACATTACCTTTCTTCATTCAAAGTGGGTTGGCCATCTATGACACTGTTGAATTTTTCAGGGTCATGCATTTTAATCATAATGTATGTTATTATTGCTTACTATACATACATATATTTGTACAGTTTTATTGCTTTTATCCTTGCAAGCTGCTCAGAATTATGTGAAATAGTGGGTAATTTCTGTATATGAAAACTGTTGAAAAATTACATTGGGATCAATTCACACATTTCCCAATCATCATAGAGTAACTGCTTATGGTTGCCCAACTACATATTTTTCATTTTTTTCCAAAACCATTGGAAGAATAAGCCAAGTCAAAGTAATTTCCTTATTGCTTAACAAGACCTCATATCAATTATACTCAGTATAATATCATAATGCACTTGCAAGCTTGAACAAATGCCAAGAAGAATTTTATAATACATCTATAAGAAGTTTTATTTCTAAAGGGAGTTAAAATCAAGCTTTCTACAAAAGGCTAAAGTTATCACACTTCACTTCAAAGGCTTCATCTACCATTCAAAACAGGGAAAAGAAGATTACCAGAATGTACCTCAAGTTCTTTGAACTAATGGCCTCTCTCGTCTACTTAGCATTTCATTAAAATAACATAATATTATACCTTCTGTAATTGATCCTACAAAACAGTAGAGCTGAACAGAAAGAAGTAACATTAAGAAGGAATTAATAATACCTCAGCACCACCTAGTACAGAATTTATTTTTGGAGCATGAGCTTTATAGACTGAATCCAGGAAGGAAGGAAGGAAGGAAGGAAGGAAGGAAGGAAGGAAGGAAGG
>BLBF01000004.1:35980129-36003359 GCA_015471245.1 Laticauda colubrina | reverse complement strand
AGATAGATAGATAGATAGATAGATAGATAGATAGATAGATAGATAGACAGACAGACAGATAATAGTTATAATGATAGATAATGATATAGATAGTGATAGATAGATGATGGATAGATAGATAGATGATAGATATAATGATAGATAATGATATAGATAGTGATAGATGATGGATGGAGAGATGGATGAGAGAGAGAAAGAAAGGGAAAGAAGGATCTTCAGAGTACTAAAAACAACAAATCTGGCTTCACATAAAATATCCATCAAAACATTACAGAAAATATCATGCATTCATCATATGTGAGGAACTATAAGTCATAAACATCCAGAAAAATAAAAATAAATAAGCATTCTTCCAACATTGGGATAGCATGTTTTTTGAAGACCAATGGCTCTAAAAGGCTTATTAGGGATAAGCATTTCCAGTCAGAAGATTTGAGGGCGGGGAGGAAGGCTTCATTCCCTTAATATATTACTTCTGGATTGTAAGTTTTACATGATTGTGCATTTAGGCCTCTAAAAATATTGCTTCTGAACTTAACAGTCTATCATGTATATTCACACAATGCCTTTCACAAGAAAAATCACAATGCTTTTTCTCTACTGATTTGCTTAATATTTTTCAGATCATATGGCATATTAAATTCTCTAGATAATTAGTCTCTCATATTGTTTCAGGGAAGAACATGTGACTCAGCTCTCACAATGGAAGATGCTCACATATATTTGTTATTATTCAAGACAAAAATCCATAGTATTCTACAATTTGGTTGTACATGTGTCACAATCACACAGATATCCATCATGTGCACATACAAAGAGCATTTCTCCCTGTTCAAATTAATTTGTAGCAACTGCAGTTGCTTTTTTTACATGCAATATAAAAGAAACCCAAGCAAACACAGAAAACCACTCTAGATATCTCAAGAGTTTATCCTGTTTGGGGGATCATATTTCATTTGTTTAGTATAATTACTTTGTGAATCTCAGGATTCTACTTTATTCATTATTTAAGTTGCCTTAAGATAATAAATACAAGAGATTCATTTTAAGTGGAATGCACTGGATGAAGTTTGGAAACATAAATCAGAAATATTAAAAATGGCTCCAAGTGTTCATGGCTGAAATAAATTTGTTTAAATAAAGGGAGTATCAGAAAGATTGTATGATTCTTTCCCGGTAGCTGAGAAGACTCATTTCCAGAAGAAATGGAGCGGTAAACCTACAAACATGGTGGCATAGTGGTTAGAATGCAACATTGCAGGCTAATTCTGCCAACTGCCAGAAGTTGAATCCTGACCTGTTCAAGGTTGACTCAGCCTCCCATTCTTCCAAGGTTGGTAAAATGAGGCCCTAGATTGTTGAGGGCAATATTCTAACTCTGTAAACTGCTTAAAGAGGGCTGTAAAGCATTATTATGTGGTATATAAGTCTTAGTGCTATTGCTATAAACCTGCTTCACCAAATTTAGACCAATTTTTCTCTAAAAAAGCCTACTCTGTGTCCCATAAGAGCTGATAAATAAATAAAGACCTGTCAAGCTGTTTTTAGGGTTTACCACCACCCCCCAAACAAAAAGAGCTACAACTCATTGTGTTGTAGCCTAAATAGTGTTCCTGTTTAGGGATTTTGCCATTCGGCTGTATCCTGACAAAATCAGAAATGAGGAGGTGATAAGCTGCCTGGGAAAGCCAAGGTTAATCATCAAAACCTTAAAAAGCAACCTTAAAAAGACATGTGATGCGACACCCAGAAAAATACAGCATACTTCACTTAATCCTCCAAGGAAAGATTGAAGGCAAACGAAGTCCAGGCAGAAGAAGAACATAAGGACTTCAAAATCTAAGTTTGGACAAAACTCAACAGCATTTTTTTGTGTGGCTGTTGATAAAAATAGGATCGCCAACATGATCATCAACACCCAGGGTTGGATATGGCAGAAGAAGAAGGAGGAGGAGGAGGAGGAGGTATATCCTTCTGTCGTACAGTATAATTTGTATAGTAAACTCACATAATGACTGGTCACTTAGCAACCATTCAAAATTATGATGGACCCCTCCCCCAAAAGGTAATGATCTGGATTTGAAGTTCTATCCATCCCCTCTTCTCCCCACAATCACATGATCACATTTTGGTTGCTAGGCAACAGATCTGCATTCACATCCATTTGCACCATCCTATAGTGACCATGATTTATAAAGTCACTATCCACGGAACACTGGCATTTACTTCTGGTTTCTGCCAAGAAATGCCTATTGTGAACAAGGGGGTCCTTTAACAGTTTCCCCCTTCACTTAAAGACTGCTGCATTCACTTAACGACCATCGTGAAAAATGATGAAAAATTGACTCGGTCCTGTGATGATCCATTTAATAACCAGCATGACTTAGACCCATAATTCAGGCTCAGTTATGATGGTACAATAAGGACTACCTGTAAGCCATTCAAGGAGGCGTCTGACTATCGTACTCTTTGTTCCTCGCTGCTCTGATCTGAACCTATCTACTATCCTGTGCTTCACAAACTGGACAATATTGCTATCGTGGTTCGCCAGCAGCCTGTGCAGACGGCAGTGGAATCAGACAGTGGGGAAGAACAGGGACCAGTCCAAGAGTTTGGAGAGGACTTGGATGAGGGTCCTGCATCTGATGCCTAGATGGGGCCAGGGCCATCTGGGAGTGGGGTGCTGACTCCAGAGCCTCCGGAGTCTGGCAGCAGTGAGGCAGAGGAACAAGGGAAGGCTGTTCCCAGTGCGCATGTGCACAGAACTGCTAGAAGGCAAGAGCAGCTGAGAAAAAGGGGTGACTTGGGAATAAGGCTTGGAGATGATTGCCCCTCTTCTAAGGTATAAAGAAGATGCAAAGGTACAGAAACCTTTGCAGGAAGTAAAGTTGTTCACTCTGTTCGGATTAATCCTTGAAACTCTGTATGGACTTTGTCCTTCAATTGGGGTTTTTTTCAGTTAATTTGGCACTTTAGTTGTTGGCAGCAGTTCAAAGGAGATAAAGGTGGGTGCTTATCTCGAGGGACTGTTTGGGCCTCATTACAGGCTGGGAATGAACATAATTCCCAGCACTGAAATAAAACAAGAGTCATTTTGACTAAGCGTGTGCTTAATAATGGTCTCAGGAATCCTTGATCAGTTGCAGTGAAACCAGCTTAGCACAATCTTTCTTGGCAAAGCAAGAAATGAAAAATAGGCACTTCACTCCAGGAAGATATAGTGATTGCTTAGGACCGTAGTTTTAGAGAGAATGAGCTCTGTTTTGTTGATCTGAACTGACTTGGCCATTTCTTTTCTTCCCAGATCTTCCTGACAAAAGATGCAGAGATAGCTCTCAAGTCTGCCAAAGAACCACCCGACCAAAGCTGGTCAAAATCATGATGCTAACCTCAGGGAGGAGCAGGGATAGGAGAGAAACTGGGGAGAAAAAGGGAGATATGGTGATTTAGAGAACGGCGTCTAAAAGGTCAGTCTTCTCTAAGTTAGAAATGATGGCAGAGACAGCCATGCAGACTTAACTGAGATTGGAAGCAAGAAATGTAGTCTGTCACTTTATCCATCAGGCTTAGGTTGCCTTAGAGAGGCTGAACATTTGTATTCTGTTTTTCCTCATTTATTTTTGCATCATTCACCATTTCCATTTAGTAGAGGCCTTTGGTGGGCATATTGGGATATTTAAATATCTGACGACTATTGCAGTATCTGCTATCGCGCATCAGATGGGCGTCTCATGATAGGGAGCGAAAGGAGAAAGAAACGACAGGAGACGAAGTTCCTCGGGATGAGTGCGCCCAGAATGTCTTGGCACACGCTCTTTTATTATGCTCATTCAAAAGGGGGTGATTGTTTATTCAGAGCCTAGGTCAAGCCCAGGTCAGACAGGATACACAGGATTTACAATAGCTCAAACAAGGTAAGATACCAGGTCAGACAGGATGGCAAGATTTATAATTTGATCAGGATATTCCTTCTTCACAAAGCTGCATGCCAGACAATGTAATCTCAATGTAAATAGGCTATTTCTACAGAGGTTTAGCTCCTTGTCTCTGTACGTGCCCTGTAAAAGGTCACTGAGGAGACAGAAGCTCAATGATTACACGTGAATGATACAATGTTGGAAATGCCTGAATGATACATAGTTGCAATGATACACAGTTGCAAACACATAAATGATACATAGTTACAACAGACTATGTCATCCAGAGAGCCAGTTTGGAGTAGTGGTTAAAGCACCAGGCTAGGAAACTGAAGACTGGGAGTCTTATCCCATCTTATCCAGCTGGGTGATGTTTGGCCAGTCACTCCCTCTGAACCCTACAAAGCAGGCAAGGGAAAACCGCTTCTGAAAATCTTGTCAAGAAAACTGCAGTTGACAGGGGTCAAAATTGACTTGAAGACATGCACAAACACACAGACACACACATCATTCGATGTTGCAAGAATAAATGTTGCTTGTCTCTCATCCACAGTCCATTTCTCATCCAAGTATAATAACTAGGCTTCAGTATGCCTGAGAAGAAGCAGGGAAACTAGAGTAGAAAACTGTCAAATGTAAAATAAATTGACCATTAAAGAACTGTCATCTTAATTTGGGGTCATCTAAAACTTTCAGGAAGTTATAACCTCCCTTAGTGTCAGGCACGAAAGACCAAGTCCACATGTGAAGGTCCAAATAAACTGATTTATGATTAAAAAATGGCCAATGGAATTCAAGAGGGCTTGTTCACTTGTGACAATGTAGGGATTTAGGCTGATGTCTCTTTTAACTCCACCCCCAGGTTCTACCAACCACTCCTTCTGTCACACTTACTGATATATTGGCTGCACGTATGCAAATAATTTTTTTTAAAAATGCAATATGGATGTCACAATATCTATTTGTATCCATCTCGATGTGCAACTGGGCCCCTGGGTGGCAAAAAACAAACACAACAACCAAGATGTGCCTCTCATGACATAACAACTGTGGTCAAAAGCATGCACACTGTGCACAAATAACAATATAAACAACACATTCAGCACCCAGACAATCCAAAGCAATAGCTTTTTCTTTTGCATTTGTATGATGACGATTGGCCCCCCAAGTGCAAGAATGGAATTCTGGAATAAGAAAAAGTAATCAAATCCACAAGGCAAGCTAAATCTTGAAAAATTGAAACAGGAGCAGCAGCTGGAGCTTCTTTTCATGCAAGCAGCCCAACAGCAGTATAAAGACAGCTGTTGTTTCTCCTCTGTCTCAACCATGTCGTTGGCCTGGGCAGTCATCTTGCTTGTATATGTATGCATGCTTCTTTATTTATTCATGTAATCAATTTATATGATACTCTTCTTTTACAGATTGTGACTCTGGGTACCTAACATAGAGTTAAAACTCAGAGCAAAAGAAAGACAGTAGCAAGAGAGACAATAACACAACCAAAGCCAAATCACAATAATATTGACATTGCAACTATTTTATTATGTTAATGTGTTATTAAATTTATACATTGCCCATTTCACTGTCCAGTGCAAGGCCAAGAGGCAGCAGCCATGAGAATCTCAAGGGGAAAGCAGTTCCAAAGCTCAGGTGTTGTGATGAAGAAGGCACATCTCCTGGGTCCCACCAAATGAAGCTGATCCACAGAAGGTACCAAACCATGGTCACTCTTCAGGTTTCATAGGAAAGCAGAAACAATTGGAAATAGGCAGTCCCACAAGTAACCAGCCATGTGCCATGAAGGGTTTTGATGGCAACAACTATTTTAATTTATCCCTGAAACTCTTGCAGTGCCAGGATGTGACTATAATTATCCATGCCACTTCTTTCTGGACCAATTATAGCTTTTGGATAGTCTTCAAATATCTCCATCTAGAGAACATTGCAGTAATCCAAGCAAGAAGTGACCAAGAAGTATGAGCCAGCTGATTGAGATTGTCCAAATAGGAAACAAGACTCCACAATAAGGGTATAACTAAGCTTTATTGAAATAGACCATGTTAACAGAAGCTTGCCAGTCTGATTCTGTTTTTCCCCCCTCCCTCTTTTGCCACAGTGAATCATGGGGAGGCAGCCTGAGAGTGTTCCTCATATTGGCTCCTTTCTCAGTGCTCAAGCAATGCTTCTGCATGTTTTGTTTTTGTTCTGGTCCAGGAATGGGCACAACTGGCACAAGATAAATTACAACAAAGGCCCTCCTGGTCACATCTGTTGTTCAAGCAGGAGTCTATCCAGAATGAAAGATGGAAGTTCCAATGCAGAAGGCCCTAAAACGTACAGCTTGTCAGATTTGTTAGACTCAAACTTCTTTTAATGACTCAGTACAGAGGTGGTATTCAGCAGGTTTTGATCAGTTCTGGAGAACTGGGTGCAGAAATTTTGAATAGTTCAGAGAACCAGTAACCTTCCCCTAGGAATGGAGATTTTACAGTATCCTTTCCCTGCCATGCCCACCAAGCCACACCCACCAAGCCATGCCATGCCCAACAAGCCACACCCACAGAACTGATAGTAAAAAAAATTGAATCCTACCACTGACTCTGTAGTATCTATTTTTGGGGTAGAATTGGGGAAATTGGATGGAGTGGAAGCATTTACTGACTGAATGCCCTTCCTGTCACCAATATGGAGTTCAAAGCAGATTTTTTTTTCTTCTTTGCACCCTATAAAGGAATGTCTGCTACTTCCTAGCATTGAACTCGCAACCTTCTGAGTGGAAGGTAACCATCTTCACTAGGCTACCACACCACTTAGTTTTGTTAGACTTGAACTAAAGCTTATTATTCTCCATGCACGCCCTCCTGACACTGGGAAAGGTCTTAGACAGCCTGGGGTAGACATGTATAACTCAGTCTCAGCAGCATACTGATACTCATGCTGGTGGATAGTTGTTTTATACAAATATTTCATAGGAGTAGACAGAGTATAAGACCCAGAAAAATCCCACAAAGTAGGAATCTAGTGCTAAATCCCTGATCTCCTAACACCTCCACTAGAACAGCCACCAGGCGTAGGAGAAAAGCCACCAAAAATCCATGTTTTCCCATTTCAACCCACAAAGTCAGACTAGAAAAAAAATATGTGAACAACTGTGGTGTCACTAGTCCCAGTTTTCTGGAAATGGAGACAGTACAAATGGAGTCAGCCTCAAATAGTTGTTACTTAATCATCCACTCTGTCTCTGGTTGAGAAAAAAACTGCTAACATGTCTGCCAATAAATTTGGAGAATAGCTGACACACTCTTACTGGACTTGTACACATGTTATATAGTAAGAGTAAAGGAAATTATTTGTAGCTCAGGGTTAAAATGAGGGGTCCTTGGTGCTCTCTGAGCCTCCTTGTTTCCTTGCAAATGTTTCATTGCCCAAACTAAGTAATATTTTGTGCATTGATCACTGATCACTGATGATGTTACCCAGTTTGGGTAATGAAACATCTGCAAGAGAACAAGCAAGCTCAGAGAGCACCAAGGACCCCTTATATAGCAAGATTTTTTAAAAAAACTTCTTTTTTTCTATTGTTTAGAAATGGGTATCTGTTGAAGAGAGAGAGAGAGGGAGGGAGGGAGAGAGTTAATATCAGCCTGTGTACTCAGTGGCTCTCTGTGACTATAGATATCCCTTTGGTCTGAAGGAAAATTTTGAAAGGTCGAAGTAACATCCTGTGAATGTTGTGTTTTGTTTTGTTTCTGATCACCAGGATTACTTGCTTTGGTCTATGACTACAAATTAATAAACTTGACAACAATCTCCTATTTTTGGATGTTCTACAGTCTTCTCACTGGGACAGTAAAAACAGTAAAGGAGTGTCACTATTTTTTCTTGCCATTAATTTCTCTTCCAATTCTGGACACTTCTGTAAAAATGTTTGTTCTTCTCATTACTGTGTCACTCCTGACTCCCTTTCTTCTTTTTAGAAAAGTGAACTTGTCAGAACAGGGGACTCATTTAGAATTGAATAAGTTCCAGCAGATTCAAATATGTGTTGTTCTGCATAACCCTTCAATAAACCATGGCTTATGACTTAGTATGTTCTGCAGAATTATTAAATGTATTCATGCAAGCCTAGATACTGATTTTGGCAGACATTCTTGTCAATGCTATTAGTTACAATTAAAATGGCTAAAGAATGAAGAAGTGAATGGATTTACATTTATCATGAGAAAATGAATCTGTAGAAAAGGGAAATATATTCCTCAATCCAAGGAAACACCAATTCCTGTTTTGGTAGACCTCACTCCTATCCCAATAGGGGCTAAATCTACATCAGTTACCAGCTTTAGTTTCAAAGTGGCTTGCCTCATAGGTGTGACCATGCCTTTTGACTGCCATAAATCTCAAATCATGTCCTTCCTGTCATTACTCACTGTGAAATGCTTCTTTGGCTCTCCTATGTTGTCCTACTATGCAATGCCCCAAAGACCAAGAATATCCCATTTTGCTAGGCCACCCATACAAGCACCAAAGCCACCAGCTCAGTGAATAACCATAAATTGCCAGAGGAGAACATGGAACTTCCTATTTTCAGGTCATTGTAGCAGTCGTGGTGCCATCCACTGACAGGCAACCTATAATGAAAGATCAAGCTCCCACAGTGGGTAGCTGCAACCAGCAAAACAACTATACCCATTCTCCATGGGTGCAAACAATTTGGTTTAACTACATTAGTCAATTCAACCCCCCAGTGCACCTCAATATGATTGGCACATAGATAATATCTCCTTCAGCTCTTCCCATTACAAAACTCTAGTGTTTTAACAACAGTGATCCAGATGTTAGTGGCATTGGGAAATGTGCTTTTCTTTGGGTGATGTATATAGTCACACCTTGGTAGCTGACTGCTTTGAAATTCATCAAATTTGGAATTTGACACATTTTGACCTGAACATTTTGTTCCAGTATTTGTGGTTTGTTTGGAACACAGTGTGCAAACTAGAACTTGTTGATGCCTTGTAACTTGCTACCCTTTCCAGCTGAAACAAAGGGTCATATGCTAGCCACATGGTAGCTTTTGCCTTATGCCCATCCCCTTGTAGTCTTGCTTTGATGGTGTGGAGATAATAACTTGGTCCTTAACACCAATAAGACCAAGGGTGAATTGACTAATGTAGTTAAACTAAATTGTTTCCACCCATAAGCTTATAGTGGACTATAGAAGGAACAGATCAGACATTCAGCCCTTGCTTATCAATGAAGACCAAGTGGAGCAAGTGGCCAGTTTTAAGTTTCTGGGTGTTACCATAAAACAGGGATTGACCTGGGGTGCAACACTGCATTGCAACACTGGTCAAAAGGGCTCAGCAGAGATTATACTACCTGAATGAAAAGAGATCATACAACTAAATGAAAAACTGCTGATGACCTTCTACCGCTGCACCATAGAGATTATCTTAACTTACTGCACCTCTGTATGGTTTGCCAATTGCACAGTGGCAGATAGGACAGCAGAGGGTTAACATCATTGCCCAGAAGATCATTGGTTGCCTTCACTCCTGGGGTGGGATTCAAATTTTTTAACAATCAGTTATGTGGGCGTGGCTGAGGTGGTGGGTGTGGCTTGATGGTTATATGACTGGGTGGTCATGGCTTGGTGGTCGTGTTATTGGCTGGATGTGGCCAACTCAATATCACTCAGATCAAGGCACGCATCTTCTCACCTGGCCTCTCAAGATTGTGGGGATGCTGCAACAGTCGTAAGTGTGAAAAATGGTCATAAGCACTTTTTTCAGTGCCATTGTAACCTTAAATGGTCACTCCACACAAGCAAAGTACCAGAAAAGGAGGGGGGGGAAACTCCAGAGAGGTTCCTGAGACAGGAAGTCTAATCCTGCGAAGAATGTAATAAGGGATAACGGACGGGCAGTTTCTGTAAGCAACACCAGAATGTTTCCTTCCTGCCTTCCTTACAAGATTAGGCCAATAATTTCTTCTAACAACCAGTTCTCCAAACTGCTTAGAAGGTTAACAACAAGTTCTAGCGAATAGGTACAAACTGGTAGAATCCCACCCCTGCTTCTCCCCTCTTTGGAAGAGCTTTATAGCTCCTGCTGCCTTAAGAATGTTAAGGCTAACTTTCTTTTTAAGAAAGTTAAAACATTCTCAAAGATCCGTGTCATCCTGGGCAACCTTTTTTTTTAACTATTACCATGTAGCAGACGGTACAGGATAATAAAACAAAGATAAATAGACTGAAAAAGAGCTTCTATCCCAGGGGAATTAACTGTATTGAATTCTACTCTATAGTGCAATATTAAGGCAATATCGGGTTTTCAATTCAATTGTATAGAATGTGAAGAATGCATGTTTGTGTTTTATTTTTACAGTTATAATGTACACTGAAGATGGCATTTAATTGCATTGTACAAGGTGCAATGACAATAAAGTAAAGCAAAATAAATTATCTTAGCCTCTGTGGTCATTTTGTGTATTTTTACGCTTTTTTTCTCATCGTGGGTCCTTGGCTTGAGAATGCATAAAATTTGTTTACCTTATTCCTTGTGGGAAAATTTGTTTGGAACTTGTTGCACCTCCCAGAACCAGTTAATGATGAGTACTAGGATACCACTGTATTTATAATCTGGAAAGTGGAAGGGGACTTAATTTCCTGTAATTAGTAGAGAAAGAGAGAAATCATTGGCTTTCTAAAAAGGAAGCTGGTGAGAAGATGTTTGGAGAATAGCAAGTGAGAACAATTCTTACTAGTCCCCAAGGCATTATTTTACCAGATTAATGCTTGCTAGGTTAAAATGTTAATAGAGCTGTCATGTTAACATAGACTCTGTTAAGAAGTTCAAGTCTCATAGAAATCTAGTAGAAAATAGCTGAGCAATAATGTTCTTTTTCTCAGGGAGGGAGGAAAAGAAATCACAGAATGTACCAGAGAAGTTGTTAGAATGGTCCATAAAAGCAAAAAGTTCTCAAATTGCCCCCAAAGAAAATCTGATAACTTCAGTAACATTTATAGTCCAGAATTCAGAAAGCATCCCATGCCCTTATTCAAATAAGAGATTTAGGGAAATGACTCACTGTGGTACGTTAAGTTACAATTAAATTGGATTTGGTTTGATCTCCCTGGTGAAGATGATTCCCGCTTCAGATTGAGATTTAAAGATGACATCACCATTCTATTTGAATTTGCGATCTGAGATATGAAGGCAACAAGATCAAAGTCAAACTGATTTAAACTTCTATTCAACCAAATAAAATCTCTTCCAGGTTGCAACAGGGAAGCGGCTAAGTACCTGCAATTAATTCATTTTGGGGCAGAATAGGGTGAAAATAGCTGAGGTGGGAGGCCTTTCAGAGGACATAAAGTTTCCGGTGATACTTTCAAAGGTTCACAGCAATAAAATTTCAAAATATTCCCTCTACATCTCTTTCAAGATAAGATACAGCAGGGATGAGGAAAGGACTGAATAGTATCCAAATTCTCCAACAAAGCCAGTAGGAAAAAAAATTGTGCTGAACAGTGCTGAAATACTGAAAATGTCCTACACCAACATAAATGGTTTTTTTTTTTTGTTAAAAAGAACTGTTTAAAAAACGAGCTGTTCAATAGGGTAGGCCTGTTGCCACAGAAGTCTTGGGGGCTCAACAAAATGACAGTGAATTTAGCGGCTTATAAATTCCAAGCTTAATCAGAGATAAAGTTAAAGATTTCCCATGTTCAGTCATGTCTGACTCTAGAGAAAGGGTGTCAAACTCAAGGCCCAGGGGCCAGGGCCGGCCTGCGGGATGTTTAGATCTGGCCCGCAGGGCCACCCTGGAAATGGTGAAGGACCAGCCTGCAGTGTCCCTGCCTGAAAAAATGGAGCTCGGGATGGCTGCATGCAGCCCTCTTAAGCTCCATTTTTGCTGGCAGAGGGTTTCAGGAGGCCATTGCAGCCAAAAACATGAGCTTGTGAGCCCATTTTTCCTAGCAGAACACTCAGGCCACCACAGATGCCTCCAACATGAGTGATGTCAAGCTGGCCATGCTCACACTGGCCATCCCCATCCCAGCTCCCCAAGGTCAAACACAACACTGATGTGGTCCTCAATGACATCAAGTTTGACACCTCTGTTCTAGACTGTGGTGTTCATCTCTGTTTCTTAGTTGAGGGACCCAATGTTGTCCAAAGACACTTCCGTGGTCATGTGGCCAGCAAGACTATATGCCGAAGCCAGTGGTGGGCTGCAACCGGTTTGGTGAGTGCGCGCCTCATTGAAAAACCACCAATTTTCAGCTGAAAAACTTACCTTCTATGTCAGTGCTGGTGAGTAAAAAAGCTGAGGTGTGACAATCCATTGTGCTGCATGAATCAGCTGAGCTAAAAAATAGGGAAATATAGGAGAGGAAAGAGCAGGGGTGGGTGGGTGGGGCCTACTGCTCGCTAGAACTACCAGTTCACTAGAACCAGTGTGAACTGGTAGCAGTCCATCACTGGCCAAGGCTCAGAGAACACAGTTACCTTCCCACCAAAGTAGTATCTATTTATCTACTTTCATTTGCATGCTTTCAAACTGTTAAAGGCCCTGTCACACTGCCCAACGGATGGAAAACGTTAACAACGGACAAGAAAAATGTTCCATCCGTTGTTATCTTCTCTCAGAAGGGGCAAAAATTTGCATAACCAGAGCGGATAACACGGAAGGGAACGGACGGGGGGAGGACGCAGAGCGGATGGAAAACGGATGCAGAGTGGAAGCCTAGCGAATGGAAGCAGATGGGAGCAAAGGGCACATCCGCAAGGCTTCCGGGGGAGCACAGCAAAGTGGATGCGGAACGGAAAGAGCAGATGCAGAGCGGATGCACAGCGGAAGCCTAGCAGATGCCGAGCGTTAATTGCGCATGCGGGGAGGATGCATTGCGTCAGCCCCACGGATATAATGGAAGCAGCTCGGAAGCAGGTCGCCATTCAGAGGAAAGACCTGCTGCTGGACGGATTGACTGCCTTGACTGCCCTGCCTGCATGTCTGCCTGCAAGCCTTGCTCCCAGCCTTGCTGGCTGCCTGCCTGCCAGCCTTGCTGCCAGCCAGTCTGCCTGCCAGTCTTGGTGCCTGCCTGCCTGCCAGCCTTCCTGCCAGCCTTGGTTCCTGCCAGCCTTGGTTCCTGCCAGCCTCCCTGCCAGCCAGCAACCCCACAACCATGCGGAAGCACAGCAAGTCTCAGCCATCTGCTGCCAGCCCTTGCAAGAGGGATAGGGCTACCATCCCGCCCCCTGGCCCTCACTCTGGTTCTGCTGGGGCTTCTGCAGCATGGATCGCTCTTCTGGGGCTGGGGCTTTTTCTGCTTCTGCTTCTGGAGGAGCACTCCAGCACCAGCCACCTCCACAGCACCTGGACCTTTCACCCGTGAGACTGAGTGACCAAGAGGAGTGCCAGAGACTCATTTTTGTTTTATAGCTTCTTGTTAATAAACTCTATTTTTGATTCATACACTTGCTTCATTTCTTTTTTTTTAATAAAGTCTTGGTGTAAACTTTTAGAAATGGTTTAAGCCTTTGCATGCTTGTGGGATGGGTTAAGATAGCAGTGGGATGGGCAGGGATACCTTTGGGATGGGTAAGGATAGCAGTGGGATGGGCAGGGATACCTTTGGGATGGGCAGGGATACCTGTGGGATGGGCAGGGATACTTTTGGGATGGGTAATAGCTGTGGGATAGATAAACCTCCAGTGCAAGCATAGTGGGACTATATGGTCCACCCTCCCAGGTGCCACACCTATGACCCTTTATTATCAATAATAATGTAAGAATCATCCACACATGTCAACAACACAAACACAACTCTTTATTAAATGCCCTGATCATTGTAGGGCCACCCAACATACATAGCCCAATCTCATCCGTGTGATGAGACAGGCTGAAGGAAGCATCCATTAAGCATCTATCATCCTGTCTTGCCACTCCACTGCTCCAGCTGGGGAGTTGCACCAGTGTTTCAGGAGGTTGCGCTGCTTCTTCCCTTCAGTGAGGCTCTGTTGGGGCCTTGCACATCCTGAGTGTCTATCAGGTTTCGCCCTTGCCTCCATTCCCCAGGCTCCATGTCCCCATTGCCTTGCTGGAGGTCCACGAGCCTGTTCTACAACACTGGGTAGTGGGTGCGCGTGAGATTGTTCAGGATGCAGTAAGCTTCCATGATCCTCCTCACAGTCTCTGGGCAATGCTGCATGGTGGTGAGAAGTACCTGGAACCTGTTGGCCAGGATGCCAAAGGCGTTCTCCACCACCCACCTTGCCCTGGACAGCCTGTAGTTGAAGATCCTCTCTTCACGGGTGAGGTATTTGGAGGTGTAGGGCTTCATGAGGTAGGTTGTGAGGGAGAAGGCGTCATCCCCCACGATGAAGTAGGGCACATCTTGCGTGTCGTTGGGCAGGGGTTCTGGATCTGGGAAGCCCACGATGAGGTTGCGTTCCAGCCTACCCTTGAGGTCACTTGCGTTGTATACCTGGGCATCTGAAGATGAGCCGTTGCATGAAGCATCGATGTACATGAACTTGTAGTCAGCATCGACCATGGCGAAGAGGATGATGCTGAAGAAGCCCTTGTAGTTGTGATAAGAGGACCCTGAGTTGGCTGGCACTTTGCAGGCCACGTGCTTGCCATCTATGGCTCCAACGGTGTGGGGGAAGTTCCACCTCTGATACCACTGCTCTGCAACTTTCTTCCATCCTTCTTCAGTGGAGGAGCACTGGAGGAGCTCCTCCTTGTATTCTTCGATGATGGCCTGCACCACTTCTCTGACCACAATGCTGATGGTGTTGTGTGGCACCCTCCAGCCGTACTGCATGCTCGTGTACGTGGTACCTGAGGCCAGGTGGTGCAGAGTGAGTGCCACCTTGAGTCCAGGTTCCAGGCTGGGCCGGAAGTTGGTGCTCTGCTTGGTCAACCTGGGTGTCAGCCGCTGCACAACTTCATCAAACATGGCTGGAGGCATTCTCATGAAGTTCTGGAATGCCCGACTGTCTTCGTTCCTGAGCTCCACCATCAGCTTGTTGTACAGTCCGTCCTCTGCTCTTCTGGTGAATCATCTTTGGACCTAGGCTTTTTTTGGGTGCCTCCTTTTCTTCCCGTAGTAGAATTCACAGAGCCTGTAGATGGCTTCGTACTGTTGCAGAAGGATGGTGGCTGCCAAAAGGACTGTGTTACGATCCACGGTGGATATGACTGGATGCTGTGGAAGAGGAAGAGTCAGATGAAGGCTGCAGAGGTCTGCACAGCTGGGCTGCTGGTCTGAAAGTGATATGCAGGTGAGTTGCTCCCCCTTTTTATAAGCAGTATAGGTGTCCCTTTGCATCCTCTAGGCATCCTCTAGGCATCCTCTAGACATCCTTAATACCCGAGATAGGTCCCCTCTGTGAAGGTTTTTTCCATTTTAAATGCTTTGTTTCCATGCTGCATCCGCTAGGCATCCTTTCTGCATCCGTTCTGCGTCCGTTCCGCTTCCTCCCTGCATCCGAGCGGATGCGAGTTGCGCGGATGCGGAACAGATGCCTAGCGGATATAGCGGATGTGTAACGGATGCAGAATGGATGCATAGCGGATGCGTAGCGGATGCAGAATGGACGAATTGGATACATTTTCTGCGCAAAAGTTTTGAGCAGCTCAAAACTTTCTGAGAGGATGAAACGTCCATAAACGGATGCTGGACGGATAGAGAGGGAGCAAAACAGAGGCAATGAGTACAGAACGGATACATCGCATTAACCAACGGATCCAAGCTTTTTTGTCCGTTTTACATCCTCTTTGCATCCATTGGTGCAGTGTGACAGGGGCTTAAGTAGCAGAAGATGGGCCAAGTTCTTCTTCTTCTCTCGTGTCGCTACACTTTTCCCAGCCACTGTAGAACACTGTTGGTGTAGGTTGTTTACAAGGTTGTTGTTTGTTGGTGTATCTGTTTACCTGCAAATCCTTCTACCACGCTACACCAACCTACATGGGCCAAGTAATGGGAGCTTACCCGGATGCACAGCGCTGGGGTCTTGAATGTGGGCTGTGAGCTTTCCAGCTGACAAGCTCAGTATCTTTAACCACTGTGCCCCAATTTAACCACTGTGCCCCAAAAAGACAAAATATCTGGCAAATAATTAGATCCTGTATCATTAAGGAATGTGTATGCCATAACCAGCATGTTGAATCACAGCCAGAAGTATACTAATGATCAGTATAACTTGGAGAGTAGCAGTGTTACATGGGCACAGCAAAGTGTACCCACAATTATTTGTATTGTTGTGTTCTGGACTGCTGCCACTTCTGAGCGGTCTCCAAATGCAGCCCCACGTAAAACATATTGCAGTAATCCAGATGATTGGTAACTAAAGCATTCGCTTTGCCATTTCACTCTCCCCAGCAGCTCTTTGATCTTCTCTTAGAAGCAGAACAAATATCCAAAGAAATAATTGAACTCTTAACTCACTGGCTATATATGAAAAGAGAGGTAAATTCAGTACTTTTACAGTACTTTTTTTTTTTTTACATTTTCCCCCCTTACAGGGAAAGTAAACTGTTAATTTCATCCTATGCACATCAGCCTAGCCTTGTGATCAGCAAAGCTTTTCAGAAATGACAATATAATTAACACTTCAGATGACGCTGGCTCGTTGCACCTCTGATCAGAATATGCATTTCAACCATTATTGCATGAACAGTATTCTCAGATCATCCAAGTGGAAGTTAGCCACTCCACTGTAGAAATTAATTTTTCAGTGATACAATCGCAGGAACTTTCATGCAAATCCAGATACCAAGTGAGCCAATCGGGATTATGAATCAAGTGGAAAACATAAATACCACCATGAATTCATCATTTCGCTTGCAAATGAATGAGATGTGTCTCAGTATTCATCTCTTGTGTTACCTGGCTTGTTTCAGTTGAAGAAGTCAAACTGCCATCTAATTGGCTTTGTAAGAATAGATTTCTAACCCTATGATGGTGAACCTATGGCACACGTGCCACAGGTGGCACGCAGAGCCATTTCTGCAAGCACACAAGCCCCAGGCAAACTTACTTCAGCCTCCAGCTGATTTTTGGGCTCTTTGATGCTCATTTTGGCCTCCCAGAAGCTCAAGGGAAGCCTCTGCAGCCTTTGGAGACTGAAAACCAGGCCCATTTCATCACTTCCTCTATTTCTGGAAATATCGGAAGTGATGAAACAGGCCTATTTTTTGGCCACCAAAGGCTGCAGAGGCTTCCCTTGAGTTTCTGGAAGGCTGAAAAGGCCTCAAATGGGCCGAAAATCAGCTGAGATGTGGAGTGCAGGTAAGGGGGGAATCGTGTGTGCATGAGCAGGGCCCGTGGGAGGTCCACGCGCAATGTCTTCTGGGTGCTGGCACGCAAGTGCTCATGCATGAGGAATTTTTGGCACAGGAGCCCAAAAAGGTTAGCCACCACTGTGCTAACCATTTAGCAGTACTGATCGCCCTCGATTTACAACAGTTCATGTAGTGACCATTCAAAGTTACAACTGCATGGAAATAAGTGACGTATGACAATTTTTCACACTTACGACTGTTGGCAGCATCCCCGTGGTCACATGATCAAAGTTCAGACACTTGGCAACTGACTCACAATTATGAGTGTTGCAGTGTCCTGGGTCAAGTGATCAATTTCTGCGATGTTCTCACAAGCAAAGTCAATGGGGAAGCCTGATTCACTTAAAACCGTGTTACTAATTTAACAACTGCAGTGATTCACTTAACAACTGTGGCAAGAAAGGTCGTAAAATGGGACAAAACTCATTTAGCCTAATGTTTCACTTAGCAACACAACTTTTGAGCTCAATTGTGGTCATAAGTTGAGGAGTACCTGAATTTACAGGGTCAAGATAGGTAACAGAAGGTTAACTCCATAAGGCAAGAAAGGCCAACCTCAGTTTTCCTCCACAGATGTCACCTTGCATATATAAATGAGGCCTGGTTTGTTTTTTCGAATTATAAATTCCATCCTTATGACAATGGAATGGAGTTACATTCATTTGAATTCTACCTCTAGAGACACAGAGAAAAAAAAGCAAATTTGTTAACAATGTATTTCTCCACACATAGAGCAGAGAAACCTGCTGTAAATCATTCTAATATAAAGAAGATAGCAGAGACAACAGATGTCCTTTCCCTATTAAAAAAAAAAACTCTCAACAACCAGTGTAGGAAACAATGGTGCTTCAAGTATTTTTAAACCGTACCTCTCAGCCCCACAGACAGAACAGGCAACAGTGAGTAATTCTGGAAGTCATCATTGAACAGCTTCAGGGACAGAGGTGGTATTCAGCCAGCTTGGACCGGTTCTGGCATACCGGTAGCAAAGATTTTGAGTAGTTCGAAGAACCAGCAAATACCACCTCTGGCTGGCCTCGCCCACCTGCCCCCTTCCTTTCCTGTCCTATATTCTCTTGTTTTTTAGCTCAGCTAATTTGCACAGCAGAGCAGCTTGCTGTGCCTTAGCAAAGCTTAAAAAAACAGCTCACCTCACTAGCGCTGACACAGAGGGAGGTTTTTGAGTGTTGTGTGCTTGTGTGAAGCGCTCTCTCATAGAACCGCTAGGAAAAAATGTGGAATCCCACCATTGTTCAGGGAGTTATTTATTTATTTAGTATTCTTCCCCCGCTTTAATCTTATTACAAATAACACAAGGTGGTGAACAACCTTCTCCCTGATATTTTCCCCACAACAACATGAGTGGGTCTTATGGCTAAGGCAGGGTTTGAACTCAGTCTCCAGCTTTCTAAAGCTGGTGCTTTAACCACTAGACCAAACTGGTTTTGGAATGTAGTAGGATCTTCTTGTATAAAAAAAACTGCACCCAGGTCAGAACGATTATATGATGATGCATGGCTCTATGGCCTCACTGTGCAAAAACTAATGGCAATTCTTTCAGAGCTTTACTTCTAGGTCTTTTCAAAAGATGGGGAGAGCAGGACAGGTCCAGATAAAGGATCTCTACCACCTCCATCTTCCTCTGGAACATTTGCAGTTCTACCTTCTTAGCAATTTGAAGAACCATCTAAAAAGGAATACTTTGTATTTTGATGTGAATATGCTCAGAATCTTTCATATGATGGGAAGAACTTCCCTATCAGATGTTTGACCATTGTGGAAAATTATGTGGGGTATGACTAACTTTTCTGCAGGGGGAGGGGATCCTTCAGATCTTTTTGCCATCCAGGCTGTCCTGAATAATTACCTTATTTCTTGTGTTCAGCTGTAATTCCACTGTCTGTATCAGGCGCTTAGGGTCAGAAATCAGCAATTGTGAGAGCATGCATATTTCTGGGGACCTACTCTAGATTGTGAGGAGGAATTGTGTTCAGAGAGGTATTGGGAAAGAATTGATTAATTGACTGATTAAATTTATATAGTCGATAGTGAGATAGGCAGTATACAAATTAATTAATTAAATAAATTAAATTAAATTAAATTAAATCCAACCAGCAAGCTGTCCAATAAGATTTGGTCAGCAAGGTATTATGGAATTCTGGAAGAAAGGGAATAATTTAAAGTAGTACATTTAAAATGCTGTCTGTGTTCGTACTAAGTCCCTTTTCCTCAATCTTACATTTTAGGAACCTACGCTTCCTCAATTGTGGAGAATTACTGATCATATTCTTTAGTGTGTGCTTATGAATTCTGCTCCATAGTTACAGCAAGTGCATCCTGCCAAAACCCACCTTATAGGAAGGCACAGTCCTGATGCTTCAGCTATGTCAGTCACATCAAGTTGTACATCATAGGTTAAAAACAGCCACTCAGGGTAGTTAGCTAAAAGTAAAAACAAACAAACACCAAAACAGGATTTTATAGGTTTATTTCCCCATGGTTAAGGTAAAGGTTCCCCTTACACATACGTGCTAGTCATTTCTGGCTCTAGAGGGTGGTGCTCATCTCTGTTACAAAGCCAAAGAGCCAGCGCTGTCCGAAGACGTCTTTGCTAGGTTGGCAGAACTAGCACAAGTAACAGGAGTTCACACCGTTACGTGGCGCTAGGGATTTGAACCGCCAAACTGCTGAACTTTCTGATCGACAGGGTCAGCATCTTAGCCACTGAGCCACCGCATCCGTCTATGGTTAAAGGACTGCAATATATTCATCCATATGTTCCACAAGCCACCATTAACTTCCAAGCACCGATTCCAACACAGTAACTGTATATATTTCTTTGCAGATTAGTTCTTGTGAGCAAACAACATGGGTGAAAATTACTAGGTACAGATTTCAGCATCTCAAAAATAAAAGTGAATTTGTTTTAAATAGAAGTGGGAGGCTTGGGTGAAGGTTTGGATTGTCACCAATATGGAAGTACTAGGGAGACTATATCAAAATAGGACAATCCACCCAGCAGAATGTCTACGGAGATTTTCAGTCATCCAAGTCATAGTTGTCCCAAAAGCTGCTTTTTCAAGAGACAATTAGACTTTCTTTTGGTCAAAGAGGCCATTTATATTACAAATGAACAGCCCTCTCTAAATAGAGGGGGAGAGATATGATACCACCTATTTCCTTTCAAGGCTCCACACCCATTTGCACAATTCAGGTGACCCTGAGGGCACTGTTATACCTCCAAGTGGCCTCAATGACTCTGAGAGAGAGTGCTAATAACCAGATGACTGCAAGGAATACAAATCCTTCCATTCTTCGCCATTCAATCAGAACTGAAGAAGTGTCTTGGATGTGAAGCGAAAAACCTTCAAGGAAAAACAAAGGATGTCCAATTGCCTTTTGAAAAAGCATGTTTGGGCAGAAGTAAGAGTTAATAAAGAATAGATGTAGGGATACAAAAAAAAAAATCCAAACTGAAATAAAATATCATTGTGTCTAATACAGTCCAACAAGAAACATTTCTTGGCAAAGGTAGATGACAAGAAAACAAAGACAACAAAAATGTACTATGAGTCTCTCTAAGACTTTGATAGTCACATCTTTGGGGGAAATTTGAGAGTCGTGGTTTTAAATAGCACCGAGCCATTCGTTTTACCATACTTAATGTATTTTGTTTTTTTTCACAGCACTATTTGAGATATTAATCAGTAAAAAATGCAGATCATCTGGCCTCTGAATCAATCATCTGTCTTACACATCTTACACTATCATACAGTGAATATGAATATGAATAAAGATTGAATGCTTTCAGCATTCTGAAAAAGAAAATCCATGCACTCTATTGAATCCCAGAGTAAAATAATGAAGGAGGGGTCAAGAATAAGGCAGCCTTTTCTGCTTCTTTGATAATTTTATTTAGGTTACATAATTTCCATATAACATGAACTTCTGAGCTCATGCTTGTTTATTTGTGTTCGGAATCGTATTAACTGAATTATAATAGACATCGTGAGCAGTAAATATATCAGTTAAAGAAACTTGGATTCTATCTTTTTCTCAATCTGGTATATCCTGTAGATGAGCTAGTCTTCGATCTCCATAATTTTCCAGTCAACACATTTTTTCAAGAAAATATTTAAATAACGTTTTTTAAAAAGATGGTAAGAATGGGAGCCCAATCCCACTTTCATTTAACAATTGGTTTCCTTGATTACTTTTTATTGTTTTTACTGTTATTTTACTGATGTTTTTACATTATAGCTTGTCCTGCCTAGATTTTTTTTAAAAAAAGAAAATTCACCACTTTAAATAATATACAGTATATTATAATAATACATAATGAATATATTAGACAGCACAGTGATATAATCACTAACTCCTCTTTTACAACTCCATAGTCTCTATTCAGGGTAGAGTTGGGGCTGACTGGATGAAGCTGAGCTTTTACTAGCCAGATGCCTTCTTGATACCTATGCAAAGTTCACAGCAGATATTTTTCTTTGCGCCCAAGCAGAGAAACATTTGCCACTACCTGGGTTTGAACTCTCAACCTTCTGAATAGAAAGCATCTTCACCTAGGTCACCCCACTGCTCTCAATCACTAGTTCCTAAAAACTATACAATTAAAAATAAAACAGAACAAAGCAACATCTCAATGCCATCTAGTTTCCAAAATCAATCAAAAATAGATTAAAGGATAATGCACAAACCCAAACATCAGACAAATTTCAGATGGAAAAAGTAGTCCAGATGGGAAACCAAAAGCATGACTATGAATATAATTTATGCTATAATGTTATAGTAACAGAATCTTGCAAATCTGAAAGCACTTCCTCCTTCCCCTCCCTTTGTTTTCTAGAGAACTAGAGGGGTTCAATTCTGAGAGGCTTTCTTTACCTTTATCCCTTTTTTAATCAGACCATTGTCTAGGCTGCATCTCTTCCTTCTTCTTCCAAGGTTTTTCTCACAGCCCATTACATTTAGGTGGCCACTATATCAATAATAACCAGATGCTGGGTCCAGCATGTTGTACTGAGAGGGATAGATTAATCTAGCACAGATGTGTGCAGAGTAAACATTCATCTCCTAACTGTGCCATACATGGATAAATTGATGTCTGGCCCTTGTATGCTACCAGCAATCCACTGGCTGGAAAAGCCAAGTTCTAACAAACTTTGCCAGAACTTTAGATACTAGCAATTGCTTGACAATGCTCAAGACTAAATCTGAGAGGACATTTATTTAAATAAATAAACAGATGCCTGGTTTTATGGCAACTCCCATTCAAAAAAATAATAATAATAGAGTATGTCACAGAGTAGATTCCATATAGCAGCCAGGTCAGTTCATTAGCCTTTGTGACAGCACAGCTCTTTTTATTTGCTAACTCATGTCAACACAACAGCAGCTATATCAGGCACTAAAACCACAGAGTTAATCTACAATTCAGATTAACGGCCCCAAATCAGATGGTCTTCAGAGGTATGGGCACTAATTTAATTGTTCTTAACCAGAATATGAATTTATCTGAATTATTTGAGAATGTTGGTGTGAGCTGTAAATAGAACAATGGCCTTCATGTTCAGCACTTTGTGTATGCACTTCATCTTGTAGATCGGTTTAATTTTGGAACGGCAATTATTGTGTAATTGGTAGTAATGGAAGAGCTGTTGCTAGTCAAAAAATGCTGAGCTAGGTGGACTTAAATTGAGCTTCCTACGATGTTGGATAAATATAAAGTCATTACAACAGATTTATGAAGAATTGTAAGTGGATGGAAGTTTTACCTTGATAGCCTTCTGTTATTTAATTGGTAAAGCAAACTTGAGCATGTCAAAAATCCATATACTATGGATTCAACAATATATATATACAAACACACACACACACACACACACACACACACACACATACACACACACACACACACACACACACACACACACACACACACACACACA
>BLBF01000004.1:35947052-35962900 GCA_015471245.1 Laticauda colubrina | reverse complement strand
GGGAAGGGAAGGGAAGGGAAGGGAAGGGAAGGGAAGGGAAGGGAAGGGAAGGGAAGGGAAGGGAAGGGAAGGGAAATTTCGGATGCTCCCTGCTAGATTCCCAAAAGGAAACTCAATGGGGAAGCCAGGAGGAAATTGAAGAACATTCCTGATTCCACTGTTTTTTTGCCATTGGTCCTTCTGTTTTTCTCTGTAATAAAAATATAACTGAAATGATGACCAAACAGGGTAAAGGAAGTCCAGTAGATTTATACAACTGCCCATCTTGAAATAATAACTCTAAGTAACTAATAGAGCATTAAAAACTAACAATACAACATAATATTTTTTTAAAAGAACACATAAATGACACTCAAGGACAACATCAATCCTCATTAAACCACAGATTGCCTGATGGGATCCACTAATCTCTTGACCACCAAGTCTGGGGAAATCTCCATGTTTTTACGGCTTTCTGAAATTCCAGCAGGGTTAGAGCCCACCCATTCTCAAATAGACTATATAGTCTTGAATAGAAACTGATACCACAAATACTCAGAGGACCACTGGAAACAACTTTTTCAAAGCACTGGATGTGCAGAACAAGGGCAGAAAAACAATTCAGAAAAAAAAAATCCAACAGCAGACTCAAAATAGAAGACTGCAATGATAATGGCAAGGACAGAAATGTGAGCTAAAGTGGAATATGAAACATATCCAGATAAGGTCCCTAGATCAATATTTCCAAATATGTCCCAACTCTGAAACAGATGGTTGTTTCAGTGAGAAAACACTGTTTTCATTCTGTCTGGCCTTGGTCAAAGCTGTTTCTTGCACGCAAAGAGACTATCTCCTGTCATGGTTGATAGACTAGCTAAAGCTCAATGACACCACGTTTTAGCTAATTAAATGACATTCCAATTAGTTGATTTGTTTGCAGACATCCTTAATTTAGTAGAAATCTAAAAATACTGGGATATTTCTAACAAGAGGCCTTCACTAAAAGTGCTATAATTGATAGGGTTGCTGTTTTCTCTGATGGGCTCGAGCTTTTCAATGCTAAATTCCATAATCACATTCATCCTTGGAAATTAGTTTTGCGAAACCACACATTTAGCTCGTGCTGAGAAATCCCATTTTAGTCATTTTAAACATAATTTATAATGCATAAACTAAATTAGCTTTTGTCGCTAAGCTAGCACATTTCCACACACACCCCTTTAATTTTTATCTCTTAATATATTTTTGACCTTGAAAACGGTAATGTCTGTTGGATATTGAAGCCTCCGAACAAAGGAAATCATTTTTATTCCATCACTATGGTTACACTTTTCTTCTGTCTCAGGCGCTGAACCACTCAGAAAGTGTTGAATCTGGATTCCTCAGGAGGCCAAAAGAAATTTCGCATAATATCATTTAGTTCTGATTAAATGGAAACAAACACACACAGTGGAACTTGGAGTATAGCAAATTACCATGATATGGTTCACCCTGCAGACGAGTGGCAATTGACAGCCAAGGCCACCATCCTATGAATTGTGATCCCTTATGAATTGCGTTTTTCCAGCCGCCAGCTTGTGGGCCCGAGTTTGAGTCAACTAGTGCTACCAGTCTGGTGCGTTCCAGGAGGAGGGCTCAACACATTGTTTAATTTCTTTTCACACAGTAAAAACAGAGAAAATTAAGAAACATGGCTTATACAAAAAAAAAACACACACACACAACAACCCCAACTTATTTTATTCAATAAACAAAGATAAAGATCCAGCCATTCCTAGCCGACATGAAAAGCACAGGCTGTTTTCTGATATAAGACAAGTCTTTTCAGAAATGGTACAATGATTCAGGTTCTTTTATGGTGGCATCTGTCTGAATACAAAGTACCACATTCTTCCTATCAGTTCTATCAGAGCACACATTACATCTGAAGGAAATATGAAATGATGACATCTCTCTCTTAAAACAGATCCTCCTTCACACTGTTCTTTGCCTGCCTTGAAGAAATCATATCCTGTGGTTTAAAAGATATCAAATATTTATGAATATTTGAAACATTTCATAGATATTTGAAATGTTGCATAGATGAAACATTTTGTTTCTCACTCCCCCCATTTTTTTCATTCTTTTTTTTTTAAGGTCATTGAATCATGGAGGGAAATTATTTGCAAACATTGAGAAGCGTTCAGCAATCTGGATGTGAAGATTTGTTGAAAAGAAGGTGAACAAAGCAGACCAACAGAAAAAAACAGATGTAAGTCTGGGTTCACACATAACACCAAATCATAGTTAGCTGTAATGATCCATTTTTTTAGAAGTACATGGTTTGCTGCATATCATGGTAAGTCACGGTCCATATTTATCAATAAGAATGACATGATATTTAACAATGTTTTAAATTGTTTTTTCCACCAGTACAAGCCATATTTACATTTTTAACAACATTTGACTTCGACATATAGTATTATTTTGCATCTTCTATCATCAATGCATTTATATATATCAAATCTAATTATTTTCATCATTTATACTTATTATTACATATCTACATACATATCTACATACATATCTTATTATCTATCATATCTACATACCATACTCTTAAGGTCTCTTCTACATAATTTTCACTTACAATACGTTGTCCTTATTTTGTAACCATTCATATCATCTATGCCATATTGAGTAATAATTGGATTCTTCTTTTTCCTTCATTTTTAGTGAAAGCATACTCATTTCTTCACAATCTGCTATTTTTTGTAGAACTAAGTCTTCTGTTGGTATATTAGGCCCTTTTCACCTTTGCGCATAAGCTATTCTGGCTGTTGTTAATATGTGTAAAATTAGGTATTTTATCTTTTTGGGGTAGTAGTTTTTAATTATTCCCAGTAAACAGAGTTCTAGTCAGAGTTCAGTTTGGTGTCCAGGGATTCCTTGTATCCAATCTTTAATTTTGTTCCAATAGATCTTGGCCTTGGGGCATAGCCACCACATATGGTAGAAGGTACAAGAATGACATGATTTATACAGTATACTGAGCCAAAACTAAACAAATTGGGATATTGCCAGTAGCCAAATTATATTGGCAACAAGTAGAAGTGGATTTCCTTTTTTAGCATGACTGAACAAAACTATATGGCATTTTTTTCCTTCATGCAGCTTTTAAAATTCTTCCCTAGAGAATGTTTGTAATCATAGAATTGTATTTGCTGCAAAGGAAATCAGAAGGTTCTTCTTTCTGTGTCTTTTTATTTTTTCTTTCTGCAATTTCTCTTTTATTTTTCTCCTTTTCTCTCTTTGTTCTCTTTATACTGTATTTGTTTCTGATAGCTTTCATGGTCTCCTTAGATTTTTTTAAATTGTAAATTACACACACACATAAACACACATATGTTTATGGTATGTGTGTGTGAATATGTAGATATTCCACTTATTGCAAGTCAAAAATATGAGCCAAACAAAAATCATATTGTGAAAGTCAATAGGTATCACTAAATACAGACCCTTTTGTACAAAGTGAAATACATACAACAGAGAGTGCAGGGTTTTGAACATAAAGTTTCTTAGTATCTTGGAAGTTGTAATTCTGCCCCACCGGAGTGATAACAATGATGCTCAATTGAATACTAAGGGATTTGAACTCTAAAATGTTGAGCTTTTGATGAGAAATAATATGAATGAGACTAATGACATATTGTAGTTCAATTTGTAGATCACATTTCTTTGTTGTGAATGTGTTTTGATGCAAAAAAGTTATTCATTAAAAGAAAATGTGCAGTAGCACTGTGTTTATGATGGGTGATTAATACTGAATTTTAATCTTTAGGGTTATTTGTATTGATCAATTATTATAATAACAATCTGTAAACTATCTAAATGATGAATACTTTTAGAGATTTTTGAAATGTCCCCATTGTTAAGCTGAACACAAAGAACACTCATTTCAAAATACCAAAAAAAACATTGATAACTATTTGTCTATGGAGATTATCCGTCATCCAGTCATTGTTGTCCCAAAGGTGCTTTTTTTCAAGAGGAAACTGGATTTTCTAATTTTTATCTGAAGATGTTTCACTTCTTATTCAAGAAGTTGGATCCACTGGTCACTACTTCAATTTCCACAGTAGGCAGGACATTTAAATTGAAAATGTACTTACGCAAGAACAATTTGTACACACAGCATATTTTTGACCTGGCTTTAGATATGTTAAGATCTAATTCCCAGACAGCACGATCACTGCAATTGTAATCCTAACACATCTTGAGGGCACCCAGTTGGCAAAAACTCATCTACTCTACAGGTAGTCCTTGAACACAATTGAGCCCAAAATTTATGTTGCTAAATGAGACACTTGTTCAGCAGGTTTTGCCCCATTTTTTACCTTGCCTGACCTAATTGTTCAGTGAACCTCTGAAGTCGTTAAGTTAGTAACACAGAGTTGTTACGTAAACAACTGATTTACTTTGTTGGCCAAAAGGTCCCAGGATTCTGTAACTATCCTAAATATGAACCTGTTGCCTAGCATCCAAATTTTGGTTACAGGACTGTGGGGATGCTGCAATGATCATACGTGCGAAAAACAGTCATACTTACTTTTTTCAGTCTAGTTGTAACTTCAAACGAATTACTGTAAATTGAGGATTACCTGTATCTCATTATTTCATTACTATTTAAATATTTATTACACAATGAACAGAGAAGCAATGTATTAAAAAGCAAGCCATGAGAATATGAGTGGGGTGTAGAAATAGTGATCAGAGCTGTCATTCACAGGACTTGCAAGGAAGGAATTACAAACGAGTACATCTCCAAATGAGCAGAGTTAACATCATAACCATAACTGAAGAATGGTAACTAATCCATTTGTTCTCTGGATGGCTGCTCCTTGCAAGACCTTAGGATAGCTCAGAACTCAAGGAGATTAAGGGAAATCATCCCAGTCTCAAGTGTGGTGGAATCATTTAAAGGATACCCACTTTGCAAAACCCATTTTTTATCACTTTTAGAAATAACTTATTTACCTGTCTTAAGGTTAAGCTCATGTCACACTGGCCAACGGATGCAAAAAGGACAGAGCGGACGAGCAAAATGTTCCATCCGTTGTTATCCGCTCTTAAAAGGGGCAAAAATTTGCATAACCGGAGCGGATAACACGGACGCGGGGAGGACGCAGGGCGGATGCAAAGCGGATGCGGAACAGAAGCCCAGCGGATGGAAGCGGATGGGAGTGGGTGGCACATCCACAGGGCTTCCGGGGGGCCTCAGTGAAGCGGACGCGGAACGGAAAGAGCAGAAGCAGAGCAGACGCCGAACGGATGAAGTGGATGCAGAGCGGAAGCCTAGCAGATGCACAGCGGAAGCCTAACGGATGCCTGTCATTCACTGCGCATGCAGGGAGGATGCATTATGTCAGCCCCGCAGATATAACAGAAGCAGCTCAGAAGCAGGTCGCCATTCAGAGGAAAGACCTGCTGCCGGACACATCGACTGCCTTGCCTGCCTTGCCTGCATGTCTGCCTGCCAGCCTTGCTGCCAGCCTTGCTGCCAGCCTCCCTGCCAGCCTTGCTGCCAGCCTTGCTGCTAGCCTTGGTTCATGTCTGCCTGCCAGCCTTCCTGCCAGCCTTGGTGCCTGCCTGCTTGCCAGCCTTGGTGCATGCCTGCCTGCCAGCCTGCCTGCCAGCCTGCCTGCCAGCCTTCTTGCCAGCCTTGGTGCCAGCCTCCCTGCCAGCCTTCCTGCCAGCCTTGGTTCCTGCCAGCCTCCCTGCCAGCCAGCAACCCCACAACCATGCGGAAGCACAGCAATCCTCAGCCATCTGCTGCCAGCCCTGGCAAAAGGGACAGGGCTACCATCCCACCCCCTGATCCTCACTCTGGTTCTGCTGGGGCTTCTGCAGCACGGGCTCGCTCTTCTGGGGCTGGGGCTTCTGCTGCTTCTGCTTCTGGAGGAGCTGATGACAAGCACTCCAGCACCAGCCACCTCCACAGCACCTGCACCCTTCACCCCTGGGACTGAGCAACCAAGAGGAGTGCCAGAGACTCATTTTTGTCTTATAGCTTGTTGTTAATAAAGTCTATTTATGATTTACACACTTGCTTCATTTCTTTTTTTTAATAAAGTCTTGCTGGAAACTTTTAGAAATGGTTTAAGCCTTTGCATGCTTGTGGGATGGGTAAGGATAGCTTTGGGATGGGTTAGGATACCTGTGGTATGGGTAATAGCTGTGGGATGGGTAAGGATAGCTGTGGGATGGGTTAGGATAGCTGTGGGATAGATAAACTTCCAGTGCAAGCATAGTGGGACTCTATGGTCCACCCTCCCAGATGCCACACCTACGGCCCTTTATTATCAATCATAATGTAATAATTATCCACACATGTCAACATAAACACAACTCTTTATTAAATGCCCTGTTCATTGTAGGCCAGCAAACATACATGGCCCAATCTCATCTGTGTGATGAGACAGGCTGAAGGAAGCATCCATTAAGCATCTACCATCCTGTCTTGCCACTCCACTGCTCCAGCTGGGGAGTTGCACCAGTATTTCAGGAGGTTGCGCTGCTTCTTCGCTTCACGTAAGGCTCTGCTGGGGCCTTGCACATCCGCAGTGTCGATCAGGTTTTGCCCGTGCCGCCATTCCCCAGGCTCCATGTCCCCATTGCCTTGTTGACAGTCCACAAGCCTGTTCTGCAAGACTGGGTAGCGGGTGCGCATGAGATTGTGCAGGATGCAGCAAGCTTCCACGATCCTCCTCATGGCCTCTGGGCTATGCTGCATGTTGGTGAGAAGTACCTGGAATCTGTTGGCCAGGATGCCAAAGGCGTTCTCCACCACCCGTCTTGCCCTGGACAGCCTGTAGTTGAAGATCCTCTCTTTACAGGTGAGGTATCTTGAAGTGTAGGGCTTCATGAGGTAGGTTGTGAGGGAGAAGGCATCATCACCCACGATGAAGTAGGGCACATCTTGTGTGTCGTTGGGCAGGGGTTCTGGATCTGGAAGCCCAAGATGAGGTTGCGTTCCAGCCCCTCCTTGAGGTGACTGGCGTTGTATACCTGGGCATCTGAAGATGAGCCGTTCCCTGAAGCATCGATGTACATGAACTTGTAGTCAGCATCAACCATGGCAAAGAGGATGATGCTGAAGAAGTCCTTGGAGTTGAAATAAGTGGACCCCGACTTGGCTGGAGCTTTGCAGGCCACGTGCTTGCCATCTATGGCTCCAACGGTGTGGGGGAAGTTCCACTCCTGATACCACTGCTCTGCAACTTTCTTCCATCCTTCTTCAGTGGAGGGGTACTGGAGGAGCTCCTCCTTGTATTCTTCAATCATGGCCTGCACCACTTCTCTGACCACAATGCTGATGGTGTTGGATGGCACCCTCCAGCCATACTGCATGCTCCTGTAGGAGGTTCCTGAGGCCAGGTGGTGCAGAGTGAGTGCCACCTTGAGCCCAGGTTACAGGCTGGGCCGGAAGCTGGTGTTTGCCTTGGTCAACCTGGGTTTCAGGTGCTGCACAACTTCGTCAAACATGGCTGGAGGCATCCTCATGAAGTTCTGGAACGCCCAAGTGTCTTCGCTCCTGAGCTCCACCATCAGCTTGTTGTACAGTCCGTCCTCCACTCTACTGTCGAACCATCTTCGGACCCAGACTCTTTTTGGGTGGCTCCTTTTCTTCTCGCAGTAGTGTTCACAGAGCCTGAAGATGGCTTCGCACTGTTGCAGAATGATGGTGGCTGCTGAAAGGACTTTGTTACAATCCACGGTGGACATGACTGGATGCTGTGGAGGAGGTAGAGGCAGATGAAGGCTGCAGAGGTCTGCATAGCTGGGCTGCTGTTCTGAAAGTGCGATGCAGGTGAGTTGCTCCCCCTTTTTATAGGCAGTATAGGTTTTCTGCTAGGCATCCTCTAGGCATCCTGTAGACATCCTTAATATCCGAGATAGGTCCCCTCTGCGAACATTTTTTCCATTTTAAACGCTTTGTTTCCATGCTGCATCCACTAGGCATCCGTTCTGCGTCCGTTCTGTGTCCGTTCCGCTTCCTCCCTGCGTCCATTTACCGCTGGAGCGGATGGAGTTGCGCGGATGCGTAGCGGATGCCTCGCGGATATAGTGGGTGCGTAACGGATGCATAGTGGATGCGTAGCGGATGCGTAGCAGATGCAGAATGGACGAACTGGATACATTTTCCACGCAAAAGTTTTAGGCAGCCCAAAACTTTTGGAGCGGATGAAACGTCCATAAATGGATGCTGGATGGATAGAGAGGAAGCAAAACGGAGGCAGTGAGTACAGAACGGATACATCGCGTTAACCAACGGATGGCAAACTTTTTTGTCCGTTTTACATCCTCTTTGCATCCGTTGGTTCAGTGTGACATGGGCTTTAACAGAGATCTTCAATGCAACATGTTTGCAAAGCTTCCTGCTGAGTTTTACCTTCATTCCAGAATTTTTTTTCAAAAAAAAATGACTATAAGCTTAAGAATTTAAAGAGTTTGAAATAAATGGCAGAAAGCTAAATAAGATTTTAATTCAAGAAAGTTGTACATGAATTAAGGGTCTAGATAAATTTGAAATATAGGATTTTGGGTGTGAAATTTTGGAAATAATCATATAAACAAACAGCTTCCTTGTGGAAACTAAATGTTTAGTCTACTTTAAGTCAATATAGAAATCCTAAACTTTGAAAACTACAGGGGATTAAAGATTCCAGTCATAAATGGAAAAAGAAGAGAGAATGAGAGCAAACCTTGTTTTTGTCTATGATCAACATGAAGTCAAAATGACAAAAAATGGTATGACATTTTAAATATTGAAGAATGGGGAAAGCAACCAGCAGAGTGTTAGGCAAAATGTGTGCTCGACTAGACTATGTCCAAAAGATGTAAAGGAAGAAATCATACCTTGGAAAGTCTACAAGATAAAGAATTGGAACAAATTTCATTTGATGCATAAATATTAGAATATCAAGAAATTGTTGAAATACTAAAAATAAAAAAAATGTCCATTATAAGACAGATATGACAGTTAAAGTGGAAATAAAATTAATAAACCAAGAGAATGACCTGGATAATGACTTCTTCCTAGATTTACAAAAGAGATTTGCTAAAGCCTCAAATAACTCTTTGAGATGGGAAAAAGAAAAACCAAAAAGAGATAAAATCCTTTTTGAGCAAAGATCAAGTTTACTAAAAGCAAAAAGAAGGAATACAAAGTGGGTTTGTTTGACCAGTTAAAACAAGACACGTTTCTATAAAAATCTGGGAATTATTCCTGGACTTTTTGCTGACAACAGGACTGAAAAGTTAAAAATGTATGGATTGACATATGGATAAGAGATGGGTTAGGGAAAGAAGAAATACTTGCATGTAACTTTTTAGGTTCCTTTTTATTCATTGTAATCCAATGAAATGTCAGAAAGAAATAATATATACAGGGGCTCAGGACTCTGCCTGTCTATCATCCAACCGGAGGAATATTTCTCAAAATAGAAAAGAATGGGACCAAATTGGATGTGGGGAGAGAAATCAACCAAAGAAAGATCAAATGCAAAATTGGCTGTTTCTAGTAGGGTACTTTGGAGAGAGAAAAATTCAAGGGGGGAGGAGTTCTTGATGCAGACCTGTGGGAGATGCAGTTGGACAGTCACTGATTATACTTAAGCCCTCACCTTCCCAGTCATGTGACCCTGAAATGTCTACCGTCTGATTCACAGTGCATATGCACAAGCCTTCATAGATACAATATGAGGGGAGAGCGCAAGCGTAAATGCAACAAATGCACCTGTACCCTGATTTGTTCCTTTCACACATAACACACACAGAGAGAAGTAAGGTATCTGATTTGAAGACCCTCACATGAACATACACACACACACAACAATTGATGTCACTACTCAAAAGGAACTGCCAACTGCCAGAAAAGAGCCATACACTGCAAAATTTCACATTATTCATTTGATTTTTGTCTGCTTTTTTCTATCTTCTGTCTCTCAAAGAGATGGTTGGTATCCAACTGCCATGAGAACTCTTTTCATTGCTTTCTTGAACAGGTTCTCTCAATTTAATACATAGCTGCCTGACCTAGCCTTGTCTCTTCCCCTTCTTTTAACTGCACAGGAATCATTGTTTGAGACACAAACTTTAATTTTGAAATTATGCAATGGACAATGTGAATCAACATGAAGCATGACATAAAATGATAGAAAAATCCCTATATCAAAATTATATCAGCTAAAAATGCAATGGGTTCCTGAAAATACTACTAAGAAAGTTCCTGGTTCATTTCTGATAATTATTTAGAGGATATTAACTAAGAAGAGTTCAACCGAAACAGCTCCTGTTATGTAAGAGATTGCAACTGGGGAAAGAATCTGATCTAGCAGTTCAAGAGGTAGAGTTGAACTGGGGAGACTTGAGCTGCAACCCTACTTTAAGCAAGATAACCTGCTAAATGGCACTGGGCTAGTCACTCACTCTCATTCTTCAAAAGAAGGCAAGGGCAAACCACTTCTGAAAATGTTATTAAGAAAAAAGCATGGGCTTGTTCATGGAGTTGCCATGAATCAAGACTGACCAGAGGGCATAAAAATAAATATATAATGTTAGGAAAGGCTCCTGCTGGAGACCAGGTGAACTGACATTTCTAGGTCAACTTGTATTAGATTAGAAATAAATTACTTTCATTATATATTCTAGTCATGCCTAACCTTGAGCGTTTCCCAATATGATCAGATTGCAACTCTCTATTCTACTCTTGCATAACCTTGAGTATTCCACATGCTATTAGATTGCAAATCCTATCACTCTTAGCTAAACTGGCCATTGGCCAGGAGAGATAGAAATCATTAACCAACATCACTTGAGGATGCAAAATTAGAGGAGGCTGTATCCTATAGCTTTATTTTGGCCAATTCTTTGCAAACTGCGCTCAAATTGGAGTCCACAAGATCTCCCCCCAACTCTCCATCTGAGAATTATTAGCAAGACTGGCCTAAACAAAATCATTAAACAGACTCATGTGAACTAAATTGAAATCACTGTTAGTTATAACCAGTATGTTAGGTAACAAAATATCACAATGCTCTTATTCAGACTTTTGTTCAGCTGTGCTTTCCTATTTTTCCATGCCTGCCTACTTCCACCATTTTTGCATTTGGTGTTCATTCAGTAGATTCTTCCTTCCCCAATGTTTTAGCTGTCCCACCATTTTTTGAAGGGGTGGGGTGAGGTGATGTACTTCTACAAAGTTTGGTGCTCCACTAGCCCTGCTAGCATTTTCATCTGTGTCCATTGATATGATTGTCTTTGGGATGAGTCTCCTTCTCATGTTTGAGAAATAAATTTGCAAAGTAGAACCTTCACAGTTTCATGATGTATCTAATTAGGGTACAGTATTTGGGGCCAAACAATACCATTACAGTATCTCTTTTTATTGAGCTTATCTCATTGAGTTTCTCAAAAATACCTTGTGGGATACTATTGGACTATTAAAGTGTAATCTATATTGCTTTATGTTCAAAGATTTTTTGGAGAAAACAGGACTAGAAAGGAGTGAATTTTCAACGTATGGAAAAGGAAAACATGTATTCAGGCTCTCTGTAATTAAGCCTTCCCAATATCAACAGTGTCAGTGGTAAACATTCAAAATGTCCAAACTTTAAATTAAAAAAAACAAACAAACAGCTATCCTCTCATCAGTTACATCTCTTGAGAAATCAGATAGATAGATAAATCAATGAGATAAACTGAGCATGTCCTTTTTAGTGTATTATTTTCCCACAAATTCTTCATGAACACAGTAGGGAAAAGCTGCATTCCTTAGCCAAAGTTATTGCAACGTGGGCTCATGAGAAATTAAAAAGTAAATAATATTCCTCTTGCAAAACAGAAATCAAATAAAATAGAAAGGCTGTTTAAATGGAAGAAACAACATACCTTACACCACTAGCTGTACCTTACAGAAAATAAGCAAAGCTACAAAATAATTTGGCCTATGAAAATAATTACACACAAAATAATTACAGTCTGGGTACCTGAGGATCTACTGTTATGTAAAAAATAATGAAACCATCAATAATCATTTATATAGGATGTGGTTTTAATTGTTTGATCTATTTTTGCAATTAAAATGTATTTTTCTTTGGTTGTTCTCCTTCAGCTTGATGAAACAAACCTCACTTTTTCCCCAAAGTGGAGGAGCTTCTGATAAAATCCTGGGTTAGTGGTGCGGCTGTCCAATGGCTGGCAGCTTCTTTGAATTGCCACAGCTAGGTGAAGGCCCAAAAGAAGACATCTTATGAGCACCATATATGCAGGATTTTGTCCAGCTCAGAAGATCTCAGAATGTATGAGCAGCCAGAAAGCTGCAAATTATGGAGCACCATGCAAAAGAGTAAAACAAAACCAAAGCAAAAAAATAAAGTTAAAAAATACAAACATCCTGAAATTCAAAAGGAATGTTTCACTCACCTAGAAATGAAGGAAGAAAAACCTCTTTTCTTTTGTAAGGAAAGAGAATAAGACTAACACAGAGTTTGTTTTGGGGTAGCCAATATGTTCAAAGTGGTAAATTTGGGGCCATTGATTTCCACCATGAGAGCTCATGACAATAGCTTGCATTTGTTTGTGAAGAATAACACTGAGGCAGACTCAAGCTAGAACAATCTTATATCTTCCAATGGGAAATATGATCCCAACTTGGCTGGAGGCATGCAGAAAAGGTGTCATATCACAACTGGCCAAAGATTCTCCATTTTTGATAGGTAGCATTTATTGTCATTTTTTACTTTTTATATATTATACTAATTTTATATATTAATCACTGTCCATCTTGAATACATATTGGAAGGAAGAAGCTTGAGATTTCACAAGGTTGATACTGTATGAAACAAAACTGTGGCTGAATCTGGATGTTTTGCTTCAGGTATCATGAAGCCTCGTAGTGTCCCAGACAATACTGCAGACTCTGGTCAAGCATTGCTTAAATGCCAGAAGTGAACTTCCAATAATCTTTTCTGCTGTCCTCACCAATCTCTGCACCACCTTCTTGTCCGAAGCAGTAATACTTCCAAACTAGACTGTAATGCAATATGACAAGATGGTCTCAAACATCCCTCTATAACAGGGGTGTCAAACTCACAATGTCACAGCAGTGTCACATGACGTAGCGGAACTTTTTTCCCTTTCGTTAAAGGGGAGTGTGACACATCTGGCCCGTGGGCCAGGAATTTGACAGTCCTCCTCTATAGAAAGTGGTAAGGACAGGGGAAGGAAGATGTACTTTTCTCATAAAATGTAGAAAATACAAGCGCTGCTGCAACTGCTTTACCAGTGTCTCACTATTGAGCCACCAAGCCAACCTACTGCACACCCAGAAACTTAATGCTGCTAACTACCTCCACAGGTATATCATTTTAAGTAAGTAGTCCATCAATCAGGTGTGTGGAGAGGAGCTCCACTCCTATGTATTTACTAAAATGGAACCTGCAGGGATTCCTTCGGTAGTTCACTTCAGTTGGAGGAGCTAATAAACCTGGCCTAGCCGGACAAATTTCTTCAATATCAATAAAAAATATTTGGTGGAATGGAGAAGAATGTATAGTTTTTCCTCTTGATTTCTAATGTGGAAAGGATGATGGGGATTCCCTTAGGCAGAAACATTTAAGGATTATAATGGAAAGTGACTAAAATTTCTTTTAGAATGGGATAAGGAGATATGGAGCCTATACTATCTGCAAGTGGGCCATTTTTTATTTTTTTTAAACTAATCAGAGTTAACTCCTGACAACTGTATGAACAAGTCCATGCAGTCTCCTAGGAAACATTTTCAGAAGTGGGTTTTCCATTGTCTCTTCCTAGGACTGAAAGAGTTTGGTTTTCATGCATAAGAACAACTAGAACTCAGATCTCCTGTTCTCAGTTCAGCATCTTAAATAAATCTCTCCCTCCCTCCCTCCCTTCCTTCCTTCCCTCCTTCCTGAAAATGTTGACTTCTGGCAACTGCCTGGCAGTTTTCTTGGCAAGATTTCAGAAGTGGTTTGAAATTGCCTCCTTCCTAAGGATGAGTGAGGTACCGGCAAAGGTACAAAATCACCCAGCTGGCTTCATGTCGAAAATGGGAAAGAATTCACCATCTCCCACTTTTGGCCAGGTGCCTTAACTGCTAAACAGACTCGCTAAATTTTCATAAACTCTGAGATGGATGTCTTTTTTATTGCTGCTATCGATCTTCAGAATGGACCCAAGCATTCAACATGTTTTGTCAGATCCACCAAATTCAATTTGGAACTAGCCTTGAACAAGCTATGTTAGCATCACTGGTTAGGATTCATTCATCAAGCATTAAAACTCCTGACATCCATGTTCAATGGCCTTATCTCCACCTTTCAGGGCAACAGCTGCCAATCAGTGTTGGCTGGATTGGATTACATTAGTATTGCTAATTAATATGAGACAGCAACAATAGGGTCGTGAATTTGGCAATGGATATTCCCCCTGGAATTTATTTCAGAAATACAGACCAAAATGTGTGACTCTTTTTTCCTATCCAAACTGCAACCTCCTTTCAGGCATACATGATCCAACCAAGAAGCTGAAGACTTTGAATCCATTTCTTTCCCTCATTTTTCCTTCCTTTAAGTTTCTACCCATTATACTGTAGCTTAATCTGAAAATCAGCAGACTTCCTATGTGGGCTGAGAGTGAGAACAGTCTCAAGAGAAACCTTAATAGCAATTAACATAAAGGAAGATTTTTGTTAAAATGTTAGGATATTTTTCCTTCTGCGATGTGGAATAATATTTTCTGTCAACATGATTTATCTCTTCATGGACAAGACATTGGAACCAATTCTCATGGAAAAACTGGTCCTATGCAGGCTTAATCAAGGTTGAACAAACCAGGGGTTTTGCCATTCTTTGTTAGTTTCACATAAATTCCATCTAAGACCATTCTAACCTGCACAAATTGCAAATAATAATATAAATAGCACAAACGAGTTAATTGATTGGGATGATTTTGCAAGGTGCTTTTTCCCTCAAATATACAGTTCTGAACACATTCATGAACCAAAGACAAAATTGAAAAATTAGGAAATATGTAAATTGCAAATAGCAAAACATTGCAAAATGGCTATCAATCTATACAAGTATGAATTAGGTAAAGGCCCTGTCACACTGGCCGACGGATGCAAAATGTTTGTAAAAAGGACACAGCGGACGAACAAAATGTTCCATCCGTTGTTATCCGCTCTCAAAAGTGCCCCGAATTTGCATAACCAGAGCAGACAACACGGAAGGCAATGGACAGGGGGAGGACGTAGGGCGGATGAAAAGCGGATGCTCCACAGAAGTCTAGCGGATGGAAGTGAATGGGAGCGGATGGCACATCTATGGGGCTTCCGGGGGAGCACAGCGAAGCGGACACGCAGCGGAAAGAGTGGATGCAGAGCGGATGCCGAGCGGATGAAGTGATGCAGAGCGGAAGCCTAGCAGAAGCCTAGCAGAAGCCTAGCAGATGCCTAGTGGATGCCTAACGTTTCACTGCGCATGTGGGGAGGATGCATTGCGTCAGCCCGACGAATATAAAGGGAAGCAGCTCACAAGCAGGTCACCATTCAGAGGAAAGACCTGCTGCCAGACACAGCTTGCCAGCCAGCCAGGCAGCCAGCCAGCCAGCCAGCAATCCAACAACCATGGGGAAGAAAAGGAAGCTTCTGCCATCTGCTGCCAGCCCTGGCACGAGGGACAGGCCCACTCTCCCACCCCCTGGCCCTGACTCTGCTTCTGCTGGGGCTTCTGCTGCCCGGGCTCACTCTTCTGGTGCTGGGGCTTCTGCTGATGCTGCTTCTGGAGGTGGTGCTTCTGCTGATGCTG
>BLBF01000004.1:35904218-35932052 GCA_015471245.1 Laticauda colubrina | reverse complement strand
GCATTTCCTTTGTCTGCTGGGAGTATTATGATATTATTATCATTTTTATTGTAAATGATATTATTGTCATTTGTGATGACATTTGTGATGAAATGATATAATATCATGATATTATTATCATATATATTATCATATATATATATGTGTGTGTGTGTGTGTGTGTGTGTGTGTGTGTGCTGTTTAGCTTCCTTCGGGTATTATCCCACGTCATTGTAGTGCTTTTAAAAGTGCCTTTAAAAGCACTACAATGACGTTTTAAAAGTGCCTTTAAAAGCACTACAATGACGTGGGATAATACCCGAAGGGAGATGTACAGCACTCATGTAAGTCCCCGCGAAAACTTAAAAAAACAATATATATTTATATATATATATTTTTTTTTAATTGTCAGCTTCAATCAATTTATTAATCAATTTTATATAGACATCCATCTTGTCCAAAGTGACTCTAGGTGGCATACAATAATTTATGAATGGGCTTGTATGTTTGTTGCCTTACAACAAGAAAAATACATTAACAGGATTTCGCTTTGTCCAGTTAGGAATAGAAAAGTTGTTAATAGTGAAGGCTTTGCTAATTGTTATCACACTTTGTATTTATCCACTCAAGAATGAGGAAATCTTTTCTGCCCAACACTTCATTTTCAATAAATGATTTTTTCCCTGTGCCTTTTGTGAAGGAGATCAGTGAAAATGGAGAAGGAATGGTTTGCGCTTGTATGATTTCAGGGTATTCATGGATAAAACTTTTGATAAATCAGGACAATGGCTTGTGAAACTTAACTTTCAACATTTCCTACCTGTTAGATTTCTCTATCATGCTCAGAGTTCTGCTTTTCTCTCAGCTCATTCCTTTTGGAATATTGATCTCAGACTAGCTTAGCTTTGGCTTCAGAATTACTTCATCGAGTAGTCCTCTGAGTGTCAGCCTTGGAAGCCATATTTTACTCAGAAGCTCCGAGGCTGCCACTATTAATGCCTGGGAATTTGGGAGGGATTTTTCCATAGAGGGGTGGAAGATTAGACTCAACAACATTCTTTCACAGGAAGTCAACGACATGTTACCCTGCATCTGGAGGGGAGTATTTGGAGGAATGACTCCAGTTAGGATGACGGTTGATTGGGCCATGTGATAAATGGTGGGTATGGGGGATGGATCTTTGAAACTATAATTTGACAATTATAGTTTTGCCTTTCCTAATCTCATGATTTTGGATTATGGCTAAGCTTATTTTCTTTACTTGGCCTCTCCAGGAACCAGGAATATGGATCAAACTGGTTATCAAGAACTGTTGAAAAATTAAGTTTGAGTAGATCAGACAAGATAGGATAATATTTGAAATGATTTCTAACTTTATGATTCTATTTGGTACTATAGTAATAGTGTACTCATACTTATTACTCTGAGAACTCAGCCAGTTCTTACATACAGCCCATTTTTGTTTGATTTCCCCCCCCCCCCCCTTATTTAACAATTGCATAAAGAATACTGAAAAAATGGCTAGCACAGGTAATGATAAAAGCATCCTTCAACTTTCCAGACAATTCTTAACTAAGATAATAAATGTAGAAGAGGATTCAGATGAAAGCTTGGTATTTTATATTGCTCTGCATGGTGTGCAAATTAGCACATATTTTCTGAATATGGAACACCAAAGAATACCTTGAACTTTGCATTAATGACAAGATTTGTCATTATTAAGCACATTACCAATTTAAAAAAAAACTGGGAGAAAAGAGAACATGAATTGAAATTAAGCAAATTGGATCAACTGCTCAACTCAAGGGAAAGGCTGTGAGCTATGTAGGGTAGATTCTGTCTCCATTGGGGGAAACTACAGTAGCACTTACACAAGTATGCTCCAAGAGTAATGTACCATCAGCTGGGGGGGGGGGGATTTTTGACTGGCTAAAATAAATGTAAAAAGTAACATACACCTTAATGTCACGGTATCAGACCTGAATAATGTCAAAATACTGTCCTAATTGAGAAAAAAATATTCCCAATTTATTGCTACAACCTTTGCTTGACATAATATATTTAGGAAAGTTCAAAGCTTCTCTGCAGCTCTAATTTTTTTCAAATAGAGAACACTTAACTCTTTAAGAAAAATATCTCAGTGATAAATTGGTTTGATTGTCTCCTTTCTCAATGGCTTCTTTTTGTGCTATTTTTATTAAATACATAGAGAGAGGAGGTGAGGACCCTATTCTAAACTTTGAGCACACTTACCTGCACATGAAACACTATTAGCAATTTTTAAATAAAATGTGTGATATAAATGTAGAAGAATTCACCTTATGAAAAGTTCGCATGGCACTGTCAATGCTTTTCTCTCATAGTCACAAGAAACAGAAAAGTATCCCAGGGAATAAATTGAATGCCCATGTTGGCTATGGGCTCTGTGTCTTCTAAAGGCATTTTCCAACATAAAGACATCATATTCCACCAAAAAAAAACTAACAGGGAGTGAGAAAGCAGTTTTGTTAAGTTTCATTTCTTAAACCTCCTGAAAGGTTTACTCCCCACCAGACAGCACTTACAGAATGAAAAAAATGGGATATCATCTTAAGATATAAACTAAGTCACAGACACCATATGTACATTAGTTGCTTCTAAAAATACAAGCCATAAACTAAGAGAATGACTTGGAAAATGTTTTCTTGTTGGATCTATAAAGGATGTTTTTTAAAGCCTTGAAAACATCTGTGTGATGGGAAGAAGAAAAATCAAGAGAAATCAAATCCTATAATACTTAATTGAATTTAAAGATTAAGAGTGTTAGAATAAAAAGGAAGGGACATAAAATTGGCTTATCTGATCAATGTTAAAATAAGTCTTTATTTTCAAATTTCTGGCAATTATTATTTCTGGCCTTTTTGCTTAAGCTGACTTTGAAAATTGATGTTTTATTGTTTGCTTATAGATAAGGTTCGGATAATGGATGAAGAGATATCTGTAACCTATAGGAAGTAAAGAGTTACTATATTTGTTTATACTTATAATGAAAATTGGAAGTCTCTTCTTCATATACAGTATTTCTTTTCTTTTTCTTTAGTACCATGTTTCTCACATAATAAGGCCGGGTCTTATTTTTTTTTGTGCCCTGAAAAAATGGCTGGGCTGTCTTTTCAGGGGTGACTTAATCCTCCCCCTTGCATCTTTGGGCGGGCAGGTGGCAACGGCTTGGATGTTGACCTCGGCATTGGTGAGGCACTTAGTATCGGGGTCAACGCAGGCAGCACCATATCTGGGTGTGCAACAAAAGTACTTCCTAACAGCAAGCCCCCCCCCACATTCCCCTCCATTTTGCACATTTTAATATAGGCCTTAATTTGTGAGGAGGGGCTTAATTTCATTTCATGCCTATAAAACATGCTGGGACTTCCTATTGGGGAAAGCCGTATTGTTGGAGAAACAGGGTATACATTTTCTTTTTTTCTCCTAGTCTTTTTATTCTTTTGTTACATTTTCTTCACTTTTATTTATATTTAATTTATTTCTGTTTTTACTACTGGAATCCAAATTCCTAATTTAAAAAATGGTTCTATACTGTGATGTTATCTGATCTGCACAGCATCATCAGCTATATCCCAGGCAAGGACTCACTTTATCAATGAGAGGCGCAGGCTATAACTTTAATAAATAAATAAATGTATTATTAAATATATTTATTATCCATGTATTATCGTATTATTATGGTAGGTAAAGCTGCATAGGTTTTAGAGTATAAGCAGAAAACAGATTTCCCCTAGGGTTTTTTTTTTTTTTTTTTTGCTACTTAGAAAAACGTATCTTGTTTGAAAATCAAGTACAAGTTATTGAATGAGAGCTTAGAAATGAGTGGGGTTTAACCTTCAGCCTCCAATTTAAGCTGGGATTTGCGGGATGGAGGATTTTCCAGGTAACTAATTGACCCAAAAATAACATCTGTTTCAAGACTCATGTAATTTCCACAGAATGGGGGGGGGGGGGAATGCCTCATTTAGAACTGTGCTAAAGGTACTCATCATTTGTAGTGTCTACTTGTTAATATATTGTGTCTCATATTTATGTCCTCTGTACATGCTCAGTAAAGAGTATGGTTTTACGCAACTTGGAAATCCTTTATAGAAGAATTCGAATACATTAGGGTCAGACTCAAATGTTATCTTGTGTAATATTATCTTGCTCTGCACAGGACCTAATGATGATGATTATCTTGTATCTGCCACTTATTGTCACTTAGAGGTTTTCTCAGGGTGATCCTTTTAAGCCACAGTCTTTGAGCAACTCAACATTTTGCCAGTGAATATTTTCCATATGGCTATTTCAGATTGTTATGTCTTTTATTTTCTTAAATTTATTTGTGCAAGATTGGGCTACCTCCCAAAGAGGGGGTAGGGCATTCAATTCAACAAAGAAAGTCAGGAGGTCATACTATGGAATTTAATGCCTTTTGTTGTTTTTGTTGTGTTTGGCTTTACTTGCCAAAAAGGCTGTGAGAACAGAGATGGTATTCAGCAGGTTCTGACCAGTTCTGGAGAACCGGTAGCAGAAATTTTGAGTAGTTTGGAGAACCAGCAAATACCACCTCTCACTGGCCCTGCCCCTATCTATGTTCTGTCTACCAAGTAGACAGTTGGGTCTTCTTTTGTTGCCCTGCATAGGAGAACAGAGCTGGAAAGCAGGTTAGTGGGGTGGGAATGGGATTTTGCAGTAATCATTCTCCAGGAGTGGGGAGGAAATGGAGATTTTAAAGTATCCTTCCCCTGCCACGCCCAACTAGCCATGCCCAACAAGCCATGCCATGCCCAACAAGCCATGCCATGCCCAACAAGCCATGCCCAACAAGCCATGCCCACAGAACTGGTAGTAAAAATGTTTGAATCCCACACACTTTGTGAGAACCTTTTCTCTCTCACTTGCAAGGTGAACATAGGAGATAGGTGGTGATGGCAGTAATTACAAAACACTACTCCAAGACAGGAGACAGAGATAGATTAAGAAATGGGCTTCCAGAGGATGAGGCTGATGGTCTTTTTTGAGTTCCTACAAACTCAGCCATGCTGTTACAGTCAATATCACTTGTCATGATTTGCATGAACAATGTAGACAATGACAACTTTAATACCTTTGCATTTCAACTCCCAGTTAGGCTGGCTAGGGAATTCTGGGAATCAAAATCCACAAGTATTAACATTGATAAGATTAGTTACCTCTGATTTAGACCATTCTAGCTTTTGTGAGATGTTGTAATACCATAATTATCCACAAACCATGTTCTTATCCTCTACTCAAAGTTGATATAAATGAATGAATTAAATGATTTGAATGAATTCAGTTAAATTACAATTGGATTTCCTAATGATCTTCCCATAGATTACTTAACTGAGAAATATACTTCTTCTCATTCAGGGTTGAATTTTAGCAAACAGATCTATTTTTTTAGCTATCTTCTACAAGGAACTGAGAATTAGCATCAGTTCTTGAAGGATGCATCTGGTTAAGGTCCTAGGTTGGACAGGATTGCTATTGATCTCCTAGTCCCCTGACTGCTTGTAAAACCCAATATAGTCCATTTTTCATTCTCTATTGATCCTGTGACCGTGGCTTTTAACTAGGACTCTTTAAAAAAAAATCAGAAATATCAAAGAAGTTCCTTGAGTTTATATTAGTTGCATAATTATTTCTGATTCAATACAGAGTATAGAATGGATAAGGCTCTGAAAATTGCAAGTGTAACAAAAACAAAAAGAAACAAAAAGAAAGAATATATCACATTCCTGCCTCTTATTTTTTTCTGCATAGTTACAGCCTTATAAGGCCTACAGCACTAAAGTAACTGGCTCAAAATCATCTAGTGTCCTTTGGGGGTTGAAGGAGACTAGAATCTGGGTTTCCTTGCTCCTAGTTTAACACCTTAAGCATTATAATTATCATGCTGGTCATTGTAACCAACAGGTTCTTTGTTGGATGTATGCACAAGTCCTATCACTTCTACCCCTGACATTTCCTTGTTGAGAGAAAGCTATAGCTGAGTCTCTCTACCATCCAAAGTTTTTCCTTATAGTTGCCAAAGGGACAGCCACGTGCAAAATAACATATCGACTCTAAATGACATAGATCTTCCTTCAAACTGAAGCTTGCCCAATTCAAGAGTGATGGGGCAGATGAAGGACCAAACAAATATATGTTTCATGAATGAAGGCAAATATATGGGATAGGATAGCACTAGCACTTAGACTTATATACAGCTTTACAGTGCTTTACAGCCTTCTCTAAGCAGTTTACAGAGTCAGCATATTGCCCCCAACCATCTGGGTCCTCATTTTACCTACCTCAGAAAGATGGAAGGCTAAGTCAACCTTGAGCTAGTGAGACCTGAACCGCCAAACTGCTGGCAGCCAGTGATCAGCAGAAATAACCTACAGTACTGCACTTTAACCACTGCACCCCTGCAACTCTTAACATACAATAACCAATAGGCAGGCACCTCATAAATACGATGCCTAGAATAACCCAAAGTGTCAGGACTCCAACATGCACCCCCATTCAAATCATAAGTCTCTAGCTGCATCTCTCAGAGTAAAAAAGATTGATTTATTAGGAGTTGACATGTCTGCATTTGACATGTCTGCATTTGCAGCTGACTCTGATACATCATTCATTTCACCCTTGACTCTGGTCTTCACCCCATCCCCTGGATGTATATTCTCCAATGAAACACATCCATAACCAAAAGTCATCAGTCATGATCTCCAGTAATCATTTTGTGTGCCAGAAGCTTTGGTTGCCAAAGTGATTGTCTGAAGCATTTAAGGAATGCACTGCTTTCCCCCACTCCCCTTCTGCTGACAACTAAAAAGACCAAAGAAGTATTATTTTTAGTTGACACAAAGCACATATTCCAGAAGACAGAAGTTACTTGAGGATGGGCTCCAAAAGCTCAGAAGAGTAAACCTCTGGTGCTGGTGACCGACCCAGATTGCATCTTGCACATTTGTGTTTCTTCCCTCTCTTTCTTTACAAAAGGACAGATTTGTAGTTAAGAGACACAACATTACGTTCAATCTAATAAATATGTCATCTAAGTTATAAACTATTTGGTGCAACTGATTTAAATTCTCAGAGTTCCACAAAGAATGCATTCTGAAAACTTGTTCATGCCATCTGAAAATCTATATTTTAGGAAGCGCAACGAAATGAACATTATTCAAATGTTCTTTTTCTAACCCAGTTTTAAATATTCTTGATAAGAAAAGAGGTCTGGCCTTTGTAGGCTTTGTAGGTTAACATCTTCAGCAAAAATCTCATACGATACATTATACAGACTGGCCACTAGTGGAAATGGCCATGACAGAGCACTTGAAATTCCTGGGATGTTTATATAATCTTCAAGATGGTCTTCCTTGAGTGATAGACCTATAGTGATCAATTATATTGCAAGACAGTTGGAATTCCTTGGGAGTTTTAACATTTTTTTTTCTCTAATGCTAAACACTGGACAAAAATATTTTGTAATTGACCTACATGTGTTAAGCAGCCCACTAACGCAAGAAAAATAAATCTGTCACACCCAATAACTGTATGCGAATGGATGCTATTTATAGGTCATTCTCTCTGCCTGCATTCTCAAAACTCTGTATCCTGATGGAGAGGAAATGAAAATAACACATTTGTTAATATTTGGGATGCCATCAAATTCTTTGCAACTTCCAAATGCTAATAATACAAATATCCAGATAAGTGCCATTTTTTAAAAAAGTATATTTTTCTCTGAAATGCATGCTTCTTGTTTCTAACAGATCTCCTTGCTTATGATTATATACTTCTGGTTGTGTTATTCATGCAAAGAGGATCAACTGACAAATTAATTTTGTTAATTTGAGAGGAACTGGGCATGGCTACTCTAGGGAAGAAAAGGACAAGGGAGATCTGATAGGAGTGTTCTAATATTTGAGGGGCTGCCATAGACAAGAAGGGGTCAAGTTATTTTCCAAAGGACCTGTAGGCCCAACAAGGGCGACTCGGAAGTAAGGCTGCAAGGTAATGGCCCCTCCCTGAGGAGATAAAAGCCAGCTGAGAAACTGCAGTTCTTTGCAGAAGGCAAAGAAGTTTTACACTCGAGCCTGGTGGACATTAGGAATATCTGAGTTGGTGTTTGGAGACTTTGTATTTGAATTATTGCTTGATAACTTTATCTGGTGTTCTTGGCAGCCTTGCAAAACCTTGGCAAAGCTTTCTCATCAGAGCTAATTGGTTTGAAGCAGCCTTTTACCCGTGAAGGAACGGAATTCGTAAAGAAACATTAAAAAGTGCTGTTATCTTTGTCTCGTGTTTGCTTCCTTGGAACCAAGTTTGGGTCAGAACATATGCTTGCTGGCTATGCCTTAAAGTCCACTGGGTGACCTGGCCAGACTTTTGGCCAGTCACTCTGTCACAGCTTCAAGCATCAAAGCATAGCACTTCTGAAAAAAAAAATTCGGTACAGAAATTTGCCAGGAATTCAGAATGAACTTACAGTAAGAGAATCTTGCAAGATGGAAAGTATTTCTCACCTCCTTTCATTTTATTCTGTGGAAAACGAGAGAGGGTTTTCCATGCCCCTTCTGGAATAACATTTTCCATGCCCCTTCTGATTTTTTAAAAAAATGCTGCTTATCCTCTCTGTCTGCTCTTCCATCTGCCTCCCAAGATCATTTCCACCTACCATCATAATTTTAGAACAGTGTTTCTCAACCTTGGTAACTGGGTGGGTGGACTTCAACTCCCAGAATTCCCCAGCCAGCTGTGCAACTGTCCAAACTCCTCCAAACTACAAATATTTTCTTCTTCAAGAATGCCTTTAAACAGAGAACAAACCCCACACCTTACTATCATTGATGAATATTATCTAGTTGGGTAATGAATGAAACATCTGCAAGCAAATAACCAACCTCAGAGAGCCCCACAGATTCCACAGTCCAGAGTTTGCTTCAAGCCTCCAGCGATGAAACCGCCCAATGACTTCAGGAGACAGGCTGTTCCCCTGCTTAGTAGCTGCTCTCTCTTCCTTATTATTTCAATTCTGAATTATACTCTATACCTCATTAAAATGGTAATGGTGTATTCACAATAGGATATATGTTTTGAGAACCTCTAGATTCCTGCATCCAGGGAGTCCCTATTTACTTGTGACAGATACCTTCATGGGGAGAGAATGGAGTAAATATCTAAATATCCAGAAGGGTCAATGGATTCTGTTATGCAGTTTTCAAACTCTGTTGGATACAGCCAATAAATAAGACACATTCAAAAAAAAAAAAAATCTGAAGCAACACTCTGATTAAAATCTGCCAGCTGTACTTCTCCTCAAATAATGACATGTTCTGCAGGGAAGAAAGCCTTCACGGGAATCCTAGTTATTCTGGAAAGCAATGCACACGTGCAAGCCACTCATCCTGAACTGGCATCTATTTGCACTGAAAGTAACCAGCTCAATATAACCAATATGGGTATAACATTGGAGTGTCTGCTACTTTGAACAGAAGGGTAGAGATAGCTTTTGTTAAGCCACCTCATCTTGGATTCCTTTCTTATGCCCTGTGCTTCCCCGAAAACAAGACTGGGCCCCAGAATAGGCACTAGGGCTTATTTTTGAAGGGCATCTTATTTTTTTGCCCCTATGTATGGGAGGCCCACTTCTTCTGCTTCCTCACAGCAGGGCAGGAGGCCATGTGGTGTGTCAGTGCTGCCATTGCAAGGCAGGGGGTGTAGCTGCCACACATTGCCACACAGTAGTGCTTCCCCAAACCCCAAAAACTTGAACCTTAGACTGTTTACTATTGACCTCACCCCTTTCCTAATAACTCTATAGGGGGGGCGTGCATAAGCACACCAACGTGCCTACCGTCCCTGTCCTATTGTTTCTTTTTATTTTTTTCTTTTATTTTTCTTATATGTATCCATGTATTCATAACCATATTTTTACTTATACCTTTTATCTTGTAATTGACAAATTAAAAACAAAATACATTGCTCCATGCTGACTTTTTTCTGGGTTCCTGCAGCCAGACCATCCATGGCCCAACATCCTCACCTCATGGTCGTGGCACCACCAAACCAATCAGCCTCCTGCTCCATTGTGGCCATGAGCAAGCAGAAGAAGTGGGCTGCAAGCTATGTGGGCTCCTGCTGCACATGGTTATTGGTGCTGCTGCTGAGGCAGGTGTTAAGGCATGGATGACCTGGCTGTGGGGGCCCTGAAGTAAGCCTATGTGGTGAGGGGCAGCTCCATACCCCCACCTCAACTTGTGGCCATTGTATTGTGAGCAACCATACGGAATGGGCAGGAAACTGACTGCTCAGGCTCTTAAGGAGGGCTTATTTTGAAGGTAGGGCTTATATTAGGTACACACATAAAATGTGCTAGGACTTATTTTTGGGATAGGGATTATTTTCAGGGAAACAAGGTATCGCTTGCACATTCATGCTTTAAAATCACCAACCATGAATGTCTGAAGCTTTCGTGGCTGGTGCTTTCTTTGCAAGTAAGCTCAGAAGTAAAAGTTAAAAGAGAATTGGGAGTTATAGCAATCGCGCTTCGGCTTATATACTTCCCCATAGCACTTTGGTGCACTCTCTTCAATGTAGAAGCATTCTTTGCATATTGAATCCAACCATCTGGGTCCTCATTTTACCAACCTCAGAAGGATGGAAGGTCAAGTCAACCTTGAGCCCCATCAGGATCAAACTCCAGGATATGGGCAGAGTTTGCCCGCAATACTGCACTTTGGTCACTGTGCCACCAGAAAGTTATACAGAATAGTTTTGGGAGGCATAAGAAGATGGGGAAGAAATGCATCCACAAGTTTCTTTCTAGCATTTGGTGGCCAGCCATTATTTAAATAATAAAGTCCTCATCATCAAGCCAGTAGGTTTTAATACTTATTTTCATCTGCCTTGTATTCCTGGCAGGATATAAATGCATTTTAGAAGCAAAAAGACTTGGGTCAAAGACCTCTTGGAGTTAATACAAAAAAGAAAAAGACTTTTGATTTCAGTTCTCAAACAATTCAGAAACAAACAAGCAAGCAGGCCAATTAGTTTCTTTAAAAGGAAAGACCACATGGAGGACTTTCCGAGCAAGCTCTCACACAATCAAGTTAAAATTGCTGATTGGCAGCTCTTAGTTCCAAGCTGGAAAGCTATTTGATTCCATTTTTTTCCTCCTTCTCTGTTAAATACATAATCATTATATTTTGGAAATATCACCCTTCGTTTATCTATTCTTTTTCTGTAAAATGAATTTGGGTTGGGATGGAGACCAATATTTCTAAAAGCTGTTGGGGGTGGGGAACTGATTACCCCTGGAAAGGGAAAATGATCAGTCTAAAAACAAAACAAAAAAAGATCAATAGGAATATGTCGATGGAGAGAGAAAAGTCACCAGGTCTTGGATGACATGGATGGAGACTTTGATTCAAGGGGAGAGCAAAGAGTGGGTCTGAAGGCCAAACAAAACAGCTTTGGCATTTTCTGAAGGAAAACTTAACCCTCAAAGTCTTCTGTCTGAAATGTGGATAGGGAATATCCTGTGGTTCTTAATAAACAGTAAAGGCTAGGTCACACTGGCTGACGGATGCAAAACGTATACAAAAAGGACACAGCGGATGAGCAAATTTTTGGGGGTGGCTCCATCCGTTGTCATCCGCTCCAAAAAGTGGCAAAAAATTGCATAAACAGAACGGAAAAAAAAGGAAAAGAACGGATGTGGGTAGTATGTAGCAGGGATGTTAAAGGGATGTTCATAGGAAGCCTAGAGGATGTATATAGGATGCAAACCGGTCACTGCTCATCCTTTCTATTTCCGTGCTACTAATGCTGTGTAGACGTTCCGTGTACCTTTTGTTTCCTCCCTCTTTCCGTTTTCAGCTGCAGTGGATGTGAGTTGAGGGGATGCCCAGAGGATGCAGAGAGGATACAGCGGACATTTAACGGATGATAAACGGACATAGAACGTTTGTTGCTTGGATGTCATGGATTTACATCATACACAGCGGAAAGTTCATCCGCTCAAAATGTTTTGTGCAGCTCAAAACTTCTTGAGCGGATGAAATCTCAGTGGACGGATGCTCGACGGATAAAGCGTATGAAACACGTATGCAGTGAGTACACAATGGATGCATAATGTTTTCCAATGGATGGCAAGCTTTTTTTAACATTTTACATCCTCTTTGCATCTGTTGGTGCAGGGGGACATGGGCTTAAGCATGGCCATTGGGAAGAGAAGCTGGAAGGTGACCTCAACCACAGGCTGCTCACCTCTGCTCGAAAAGAAACATCCCAAAATTACTGCAGCTGATACTATCATGAGGTAGCTTTCTCTGTTTCTGAAAAGGTATTGGGGTGGTGATGGAACTATTCAAGCCAAAGATGAAATATTTGATAGTTTGTGAATTTGATTACAGCAACGTTGTTCTTTTTTCCCCCTTATTTATTTTTTAAAATTAAATTTCATTTTATAAAATACAAATTAAAGTTAGGGAAACAGTAAAGGTAAGGGGGGGAGAAAAGGGGGGCAGCGGGAAAAGAAGAAAGAAGCATTAATTTCCAACTACTTTCAGCAGAGTAGAATAAAAACAATAAGCTACAACCTCAACTTCTTACTTTAACCTACTGAATATACCAGCCATTTTTACAAGAGCAGACTTCTCTACTCAGCAAATCCCAAGTCAAACTTTTCATTTTTGTCCTGTCCTAAGCAGAAAGTCATGGCAACATTACTCTGGCTTGGTTCATAATCATTCCTACTATTAAAGAACGACTTTTCAAAATGTTAGAAATTAAGTATAATTTCCAGAAGAAAATTAAAAAACATACAGAAAGAGTTTGATTTTTCTTTCTTTTTTAAAAAAAATGGCAGTCTTTTTATTATACATTGGAATAATTCCATTGAGTTGAATAACTACTGTATTGATAGACAGCTGAAGTGTTTATATATACTTAAAATATTGGTCAAAATAAGAACAATAAGCGAACAGCTGCGCGGTGGGAGGTCTGTCTTTCTCCCTGATTTCCTGGCAAGGGGCTCCTAAGGAAACAAAACAAAAAAGAGAAGTGTGAGTTGCCAAAACCCTGTTTGTGTGTTGGGACAGCTATTCCCTAAAAAGCTGAAACTGCAGTATGTAAGAAAGGGAAATCTTGGGTATGGCCAATGTATAGATAAGCGCGAATCAATATCCTACTTTTCTGGCTTTTCACCAGCCAGCCAGCATTTCTGCTGAGGTAGTAGATGCACTGTGTGTTTCAAGCATTCAATATGAGCAATCAAGTTTTAGATTTAATAACTGACGGAAATAGCACTCTAGAACAGATTGACCTTCAGGAAGCTCCAGCTGGGCTGTTCTATGCAATTCACAATACATTTCTTGCCACTTGCATTCATTTGGATAAAATTAACACTATTACAAAGAATCAAGGCCCAGCTCTCAGTGGAATAACAAGAGTAAATTAAGAATCGCTGTTTTATTTCCACTCCTAGAAATGACATAGGTGAGCCGATGGCTTTGAAACTGTTTTCCTTTCAGCTGCTGTAAGCTAGTTGTATTGACTAGAAAGTTACCAATTTTGGAGAACTTGTACTTCAGTAAAACCGAAAGGCTCCTGTCTACTTTTTTTTTTTTTTAATAGAAAGCAGCAATAAGACTTTTTTTTTTGCAAAAATTGTGGATTGGGAAAGGATATGTGACTATAGTAACAATTAACCTCAACTAACCAGGCACTGGATTTGAGTGGCATGGTGGCCTAGTGGGAAAATGCTTGCCTCCCACTCGGAAGGTTGAGAGTTTAATTATAGGTAGTGCCAGATGTTTCTTTTCTAGTGTGCAAGGAAAAAAAATCTGCTGTGAACTCTGCATAGGCATCAGGAAGGGCATTTGCCCTGTAAATGCTCAGCTTCATTCAGTCGTCCTGACTCTACTCCGAATTAAGGGACTACATGTTGTAAAAAAAAAAAAAACACAGGCACTGGATTGATTCAATGCCTTAAAACAGTTTTACCAAGAACTAAGGTACAGAGGCATCTGAAAGCTCTTACATATTATTAAGGAAGAATCTGGAGTCTTTGGAACATTTTCAGTAAAAAGATCCACTTTGAAAATAAAATATGCCCATTCACCAGGAGGAAAATTGCTGGCATGATTTTGATCTTGAACAGTGCAACCAACGAGTGTTTTCTACCCTGTAAGGTGGAACAACTCAATATTTGCAACAAATTTATCAATGGACTCAACATTGCCAATACTTAATGTCTGAAGAGAAAAAAAGTCTTGTATGCCTTGAGGTATGTTAAAAATAATTCTCCACCAATTCTGGCATGATGAACCAATACTAGGTGGTGCCTTCACGTGGCCAAGCAAGCACAGGATGGCTACCATGGTATGAGCAATAATAGTGTCTCATTTTCAAAGCTGTCAGAAGTAGCATCTAAAACCTGGAAAAAGTCTTTCATATTCTCCTACCAATAAGCCCTGAGAACATTTCAATCCATTTGGAGGAACTATCATGTCAACCCTCGTGATCATAATAGTTGGTGTGCTTTTACCACCATCCGTTTTCATCTGTTACCGAGGAGGGCCCCATAAATAGCATCAGACAATTTAGAACACCTTCTCTTTCTCTATTGTGTCTTTGTCTGAGGATGTGCTGGAAACACAGCACATCAGTTTTAAGTGGGCTGCCTCTTCACTTTCTGCTCAAGGGCTCTTCAGTCTTGCACTTGGGCTCAGCAGGAAGCCATCCTTCCAATATGCATTTCAAGTGCATTCATAAAGGCAAACACAACCATCACAAGTCACGGAGAAAAGTCGCTCTTTTCACGGAGTGTTATTTCCTGACCTAAATCAGTCTTTGCTTTTGAATCAGTTTATGTTGCTAGTTATTTAGTAGATTGATTGCTGCTATGGCAACTGCACATCCCACTTGGCAGCCACACATGTTAGTCTTTGATGAGTTCCCAGTGAAACGTTCCTTTTTTTTTTTTTTTCCAAATGCATATTTTTATTTTATTTTTATTTTGCAGTTGCTCAAAATGAGACAAATATTTTGGGAATTAATTTGCTTTGACATTGCCAATTTCAAGCTCATTTTGTTTGGGGAAGGTAAAAATGAGCCTTGTGGTGTTAACAAAAAAATTAATTAATTAATTTAAAATGTTGAATTGTTTTTCTTTCCAAACGGTGGCAAAGCTATCCGGGTGAAACTGAAAACAAACACGGCCACATCAGTACTCCTTATCTTAGGTTTGCAAAAATTCCAGCCCACTGCCAAAAACAGAGCAGGATAAAACAGCCTTGTTTCTGAAATATCCTAAGCAAATACATTTTTTCTTTACCTTCACACTAGGGAAAGATAATCTGGCTTTTTCTCCATTCTCTACAGCTTGTGCTAATATTTTAGTAAGAAAATACGCACTTTGCACATCAATCCAGTTAAAGCAAGAATGGCTAATTTGCAGCCTTCCAGAAAGCATTAGGCTACTATTCCCATTGTAGTTTGGGTCATGTGGCTCCAGCTGATGGGAACTGGAATTCAACTACATGTGGAGAGTCACACATTGACAATTCACGAGTTAAGGTTACTCTGGGAGCAGCAGCATAGAATTGAAGGATTGTAGCCATCAGACCAAACAACACTACATTTCACAAAGAATCAATTTAGTGTAACTTAACAGACATTCCAAAGAAGTGGTGTTGTTAAAGCATGACATAAACCCTTTCAGTGGGGAAAAAATGTATATTTCTTTAACAAAGCACAATGGTCTAGTTTTTTTTCCTCTTTCCAACAAGGCTAGATGGGAGTAGCAGAAGCCAATAAAAACAATGTAGAATTTAATCTTTATTTTTGTTAAGATATAGCAATTTCCCAATAATATACTGTTGAAAGATACAGTTTCTGAATTCTGAACAGACAAGATGTCCATACATAAGATGAGAAACAAACATATCTAGTGTCTTACTCTGGTGAGATTGAGAAGACATTGGGTGAAGATTAAAGCTGGAGGAGACATACCAGCTTTGGGGTTCCAGTAGTAGTTCTAGTAGAAGTATCAAGATGCTCAACAGTGAAGACTCAAACAAGCTGAATCTGAAGACAACCCAGAATAACTGCAAGAGAGGATTCATGGTTGTTGGAAGGTTAATTTCCAGGGGTATTAAATCCTGAATTTAATGAACGTTCTAGAATTGTAGCAGCATCACCAGGACTATAAGAGGAATGATACTTTAATGTATTCAGGCTATCCCACCAACCCCATGCAAGTTAATTATTTCTGTATCTTATTGTTGGAACTTATTGCAAGATACCTTAAACATGTTTTGAAGAACTTTGAAAAGAAAGACCATACCCTTATTATAAAACACAGGTTTTTCATCAAAAACATTCAATACTTCATCTCTAAGTAGGATGAGAAAAGAATCATACAATTCGGTGTTGACAATATTAAGCTAGATGGACTACAGTAGTTGTCTGATTAGGTATAAATCACCCTACTGTTCTGTGAATACCCAAATCTCACTCTATATCTAGAAACTAACAGGGATTTAAAGAGATTGAACATTAGGCTGAAAACATCTCTTTACAGCCTCTGGCTTTGTCTTTTCTCCTCTCTTGGGAATATGAAGAAGACTGAAAGATTTTTGTTTTTGCTACACTGATATTTGGATCTAAGAGAATTGGAGGATTCACTTATCTAAGAGCTGGGATAGTTGTAGAGCCCATGAAGAAATATGAACTACAGATTCCATCAGTGGATTCAGAAGTATGTACAAGGGGGAGTGTCTTCGTGCATGAAGCTGTCTCTTAGACAAATAACTCATTTATTATCACCAAAGAGTTTTCTAACCAAGCCAAATTTTATTTTTTTTATTTGCTTGTCAAATATTTACAAGATAACAAGTATAGGTACAAACATAAACATGCACAAAGGAAGTAAATACAGATAAATGGGGAGAGTAAGACAGGGACAATAGGCATGCTGGTGCGCTTATGCACGCCCCCCTTTATGGACCTCTTAGGAACAGAGTGAGGTCCACAGTAGAGAGTTTGAGATTGAAGCTGTGAGAGTTTGAGGCTGTAACAACTGAGTCAAGTAGGGCATTCCAGGCGTTGACCACTCTGTGCCTGGAGTCATATTTTCTGCAATTGAGTTTGGAGCGGTTGACCTTGAGTTTGTATCGATGTATTACTGTTATTATTGTGGTTGAGGCTAAAGACAGGCAAGACGTTGTAACAGACAATTTTGTGTACTATGCTTAGATTGGACCACAGGCAGCGCTGTTCCAGATTGTCCAATCCCAAAATTTCAAGCCTGGAGGCATAGAGAAATCAACAAGGTAAAAAAGATAATGAAGGTACAGTAGAATACATGAATTATGTATCATTTCAGCCAAGTCTGGTAGCTCAGGAAGGGAGCAGTTGTCACCATGCCTATGGTGGAGGGGCTTCTAACATAAGAGCGTTTAGCCAGTTGAAAACAACTATTAATTGCCAGAAATGGTCTATGCTGGAAAAGTGTGGAGTTGGCAACATAAACATAAAGGCTCATTCAAACCAAAGGTCAAAACTAAGAGCTGTTTTAATGTCTTGAGTATGAAATCTTGTTTCCATTGGAGTAGAGGGCAAAGATAAGAGTTAAGAGCTTCCCCGGATGAAAAGCAAAAACCATTTTAGGAATAAATGTAGTGTCTGCATGTCTATTATACCAGCTTACCATGAAAAGGAGGGGATGTCTAGTTTTTACATAAACTATTACTACTCCTGAGAATGAAAAAAAATAATATCTAAAAGCAATCCTTAAAATTAATAACTGGAGAAGACAATTTATCTAAAGGTATTAATAAAGGTATTTATTAATGAACTGAGACAAAGACAAACATAAGCTTCAGGTAGAAGCCAGGCTCAGTGGATAAGGGGAGAGAGGTTCATAATACTTTATGAAGATTTCTTTGCTAACATTAGTCAAAATACCTGCGACTAAATGATCGCAAGTTGAATACAAGATATGTATAGATCTGTTAAAATTCATTTCAGATTCCAAAATGCATCTTGGATTGTATATAAGTGGGCTATAAAGAAAATAATACATGATATAACAAAATAATAGAGAGCTGGAAGGGAACTTGAAGACCATCTAGGTCAACCCCAAGCAAGAAACCCTATAACCGTGATGGCGAACCTATGGCAGACGTGCCACAGGTGGCATGCAAAGCCATTTGTGCCAGCATGCAAGCTGCAGGCAAACTTACCTCACTACGCACATGCGCACCTCACAGATGATTTTCGGTTGGTTTGAGGCCTTTTTCAACCTCCCAAAGGCTTGAGGATGGCTTCTGCAGGCTTCTGCAAGCTTTGTAGGTCAAAAACTAGCCCCATTTCAACACTTCCGGTATTTTTGGAAAAACAGGAAGTGATGAAACAGGGCTAGTTTTCAGCCTACAAAGCTTGCAGAAGCCTGCAGAAGTCTTCCCCAAGCCTTTGGAAGGCCAAAAAAGGCCTCAAACTGGCCGAAAATCAGCTGTTAGGCACAGTGCAGGAAGTGGGTGGTGGTGGGTAGGTGGGGGGATTGTACGCACATGCATAGGAGACATGGGGGGGCATGCATTGCCTTCTGGATGTTGACACACGAGCGTGAGCATGTGAGCATGCGCACAATTTTTCATACAGGAGCCCAAAAAGGTTAGCCGCCACTGCCCTATACCATTTCAGACAAATGGCTGTCCAACCTCTTCTTAAAAAGCTCCTTTACAATTTCTGTGGCAAGTCTTTCTACTGACTAATATAAAATATAATATAATATAAAAATAAATAAAATAAAATAAAATAAATAACAACAACAACAATAATAATAATAGAGTCCATTTTTTTCCATTAGGAAGTTTTGCTTAAGAGCTGCAACTTTCAGATATAATTAGTTGTAGTGTTCATTAAAGTAATGAGCAAGAACAAATGCATTAGGTGTTCTGTATGGAACTGGGTAGGTTCCAAGTACTTCATTCTGATTGGCCGAAAAGACCACATACGGATTGGTTCGCTAGGAACCAATCCGGGAAGCCGCCAAACGGCAGGAAGAATTAAGTAACTGTCATTGGCCACAAGCCAGCAGGCTAGCCGCTATATAAAGGGCTGCTGCGGCTTGGGCTATGTTCCGTTTCTTTACCTAGTAGTTTGAAATAAAGAGTTGTTGTTTGGAACCCGGTCTCACACACTTCTTTCCAGATGGAACACAGGCGATGAAGGGGGGATCGTCGTAGAAGCAGAGACCGAAGCATGTGGCGATCTGAACCAAGCGAAAAGAGACGGCTGGCAACAACGCACCACCCGCACCCTTCAATCCAGATGTAGAAGATTGGGAATCGTATATCGATCGCTTTCTTATGTTCTTAGAAAGCAACGAGATGGAAGAAAACTCAGATCAAAGGAAGAGGGCTGTCTTCCTTACACACTGCGGACCGGCCGTATTCAAAATGGTGAAGGTGCTGGTGAAATCCAGAGATGTCAAGCAGATGACCTGGTCCGACCTGAACCGACTGCTCCGAACACACTACACACCGGTGGTCTCCAGTCTAATCAAAAGACATGAATTTTACAAAAGGGACCAGAAGGAGGATGAAACCATAGCAGACTTTGTGGCAGCTTTGAGACACATTGGAGGGGCATGTGAGTTTCAAAACATGGACGAGGCTATGAGAGACCACGTAGTCCTCAGCCTGAAAGACTCTACCCTTCAGAGCAAACTACTCAACAGGCCGAACATAACCGTGGCCGAGACCATTGCTGAGGCAACCACAGTCGAAGCAGCGAAAAAGTCAGCAGCCACCATGCGGCAAATGAATGCAGTTCCAGACCTGCCGACCGCAACCAGGGAGAAGAAGGGAGGAAAGAAACAGCCCACAGCAACAACCCGCCATGAGGATGTCGAAACCCAGAGTGACACTGAAGACAATGAAGATGTCCATAGACTCTATTCAGATAGAAAATGGCACAAAAAGAGGAAGAATTGGCAGGAATTTCAATGTGCGGGCTGCAGAGGCAATCACCCACGGTCTGAATGCAGGTTCCTCGATGCAATATGCCGGGCTTGTAATAAAAGGGGGCACATCGAAAGGGTCTGCCGCAACAAAAAGAGCTATAGGCAAAAAAGACATGGCAGCACACACACACCCCAGACACGATGACAGACAAGCCGGCAACCGATGGAACCGCAATAAAAGAACCAGTGACAGAGAAGAAACGCATCAGACAGTCACCATCAATAATGCCAGGGCGGAAAGCGGGAAGAAGGTGCTAATAGAGGTGAGCATCGAGGGGAGACCCTGCGAGATGGAGGTCAACTCAGGGTCGTTCCTATCGATGGTATCCTGGAATACCATCTGGCGCCTAATTCCAAACATCAAGCAGAAAGAACTAAAGAAACAAAAACTTGTGCTAAAAGACTGTCAGGGAAATCAAATCCCAGTAGTTGGCCTTGGACATTTTTTAACTGAATATAAACAACACGCCGAAGTCTTGCCTCTGACTATCGTCGATTGTGACCGCCCTAGTCTGCAAGGAATCGAATGGTTTGTGCCTCTGGGAATCAGGATGACCGGGATCAACCGCATCGCTACTACCAACTGGGAGGAGAACCTACTCCATGAATTCCAAGATGTATTTGACAGGACTCTAGGCAAGTACCAGAGCACCCCAATTTCATTTAGCCTAGACCTGAAAATAGCCCCCATTCGTTTAAAGGCCAGACGTGTTCCATTTGTGCTTAAACCAAAAATTGACGAACAGCTGAATAAGTTGATAGCGCAAGGGGTTTTAGAACCAATTGACCATACCAAGTGGGAAACCCCTATCATCACACTAGTGAAGCCAGATGGGTCAGTGCGCATCTGTGGGGACTATAAGGCAACCCTGAACCACGCGCTCCAACAAAGCACATACCCAGTACCAGTAGTGCAACATTTATTGCACTCGCTAGGGGGAGGAAAAATATTCACAAAACTCGACCTAGCACAAGCTTATCAGCAGCTACCCGTTGATCCAATAACAGCAGAGGCACAAACGATAGTAACGTGTAGAGGGGCATTCAAATGTAACCGCCTCCAATTTGGTGTTACCGTTTCCCCAGGCATTTTCCAAAGCCTCATGGAACGCCTACGAAACGGAATCAAATGTGTCGTCCCATACTTCAATGATGTACTGGTCTCAGCAAAAAACGCCAGCCAGCTAGAGACCAGGTTAAGAGAGGTCTTAACTCACTTTAGAAAATCAGGCCTAAAAGTTAAGAAGGAAAAATGTGAACTGGCCACTAACCGGGTCAAAGTTTTTGCGTATTTAATCGATGAGCAAGGCATTCACCCAACCGAAAGGAAGGTGAAGGCTATCAAAGACTCTCCCAGATCAAAAAACAAAACCGATCTCCAGGCATTCCTAGGCCTCATAATTTTTTACAATGTGTTCCTACCCCATAAGGCGACAATAGCAGAACCCCTACATCGGCTGCTAGATAAAAAAAACCATTTGGACATGGGGTTACCGGCAACAGAGAGCCTTCCAAGGTATTAAGGACCTATTAACATCAGACACCGTCCTTATCCAGTTTAGCAACACCCTGCCTCTGATGGTCACCTGCGATGCTTCACCTTTTGGGATCGGCGCCATCCTGAGTCACCAGCTTCCAGATGGCAGAGAGGCACCAGTTGCCTTTTACTCAAAGATGCTCTCCAAGGTGGAACGCAATTACAGCCAACTTGATCGCGAAGCCCTGGCAATCGTTGCCAGGGTCAAACGATTCTATGAGTACCTTTACGGTAGACCCTTTTCTATCATAACCGACCACAAGACTCTCCTTGGAATCCTAGCGGGAAACAAGTCAACCCCAAACATTCTGTCTCCTAGAACCAACCCGGGAAGCCGCCAAACGGGGGGAAGAATTAAATAACTATCATTGGCCACAAGCCGGCAGGCTAGCCGCTATATAAAGGGCTGCCATGGCTTGGGCTATGTTCCGTTTCTTTACCTAGCGGTTTGAAATAAAGAGTTGTTGTTTGGAACCCGGTCTCACACGCTTCTTTCCAAACTGAACATTAGGGATGTTCTCTCTTCAGAACAAAACTTCCACAAAACTACCAATGGATCTTCTTTTGAACAATTCTCGGTGACTCACAGCTTTGTAATACCGTCTCCTGAAATAGGGAACATTTTATCATCATTTACTGCAGGGAATGCAGATACTCGGTCCAAATCACTACCAATCTGTCTCTCCAAAACATTGCCCATTGTTTTGTTTTGTTTTTAGCAACAGGTGAAATAAAATATCGCAATGAGGTGTCATGAAACTGTTGATCATTGCACTCATGGATAACATGTTCGTTTGACAAGAGAACAACTTTGGATAATCCACAGTTCTTCACCCTATTTTTTTTTTTTTTGACCAAAAAAAGGGCTATATTTGTTCTTTATGAATGATGATCTAATTTGCAGAATGAACTTTTTTTATGTTGCTGCATATAATTGTGCCTTTATATCGATGTACTGTTCAGTTGCATCCTTTTCTGTGGTTGTACATATTTTTTTAAAAAATTTTTTTATTGTTTTTTAAGACAAACATAGACAAATAAAACATAAAAACATCAAGCCATCTTCCATATATATTCATACAGTGTGTCAGTTAGTTTACAAATTGTTTTGTGCTTCCATTTCATAGTCTTCAATTACAATTATTGTCAATCAAATATTCCTAAATACATTAATATCATCATTAAACAATCATTTGACCATACTATTATTCATTCATGTTTTACAAGATAATCCATATTTTATTTAATTTGTTTTGTGACAATTCATATTATCATCTCAGATCTATCCAACAATTTGTAGATATAATTAAAAATACATTTTTATATATTCATTATGTTCTAAAAATCTACATATTTCATTACCATGTATTATTGTCTAACCATTGATAGAATAGATCTCAAATTTTATAAAATTGTTTATCATCTTGTTCTCTGATTTCAAATGTCAATCTACTCATTTCAGCACATTCCAATATTTTCTTAATAATTTCGTCCTGTGATGGTACTTTCTCATTTTTCCAGTTTTTGGCAAACACAATCCTAGCTGCTGTTAATACATTTACAATCAGGTATTTCAATTCTTTACTATATATTTCAGATAAAATTCCCAATAAAAATATATCTGGTTTCAAGTCTATATGCTTTCTTGTCATTTTTTCCAACCAGGTGTGGATTTTAGTCCAATATTTTTTGGCATCCATACAAGTCCATCTAAGGTTGTACATCTTGATTATTTCCCAACCATTGATAAAGGGATCAGTATAAAAGTAATCAATTTTGGGCATGTCAGGCACAGAAATGACTAAATCAAGAACCAGACTAAATCCATCAATACTGCACAATTGGTAGAGTTGGCACAAGGAGCATGAAGCTTTTGAAATCAGAATTTATCTAACCATCAGATGATAATTCTGGCATGTTTAGTTTTTAACCTCCCCTCCCCTGTATCTCTAATCTTAGAGAAGGGGAAAGAAGGGACACAGGAATATGAGATTTTTTCCCATTATTTGTTCTTCCTTTTTGCTCATTATGAAGAATTAGGGATTAGATATTTATTTGTGTAATGTCATTGGTCCAGAAAATAGGACTAAATAATCTCAAGAAGTCTAGTTGAGGTGAAACTAAAACTGCTTAACTAAATTTATCTGAACCACAGACACAGATGGACACAAGAATTTCTCCATATCTATGATTCTTTACATATGAAATTCTTTACATATGATTCTTTACATTCATCCTTAGGGAAGAAGTGGCAACAATCCCTTTATAATAAGGCTTCAGCTGGAAGGATGAATAAACCTTCTCAATAAACCTTTTAGGAAGGCCAACAATGTAGACAAGAGTCTATCTTGTGCTCTCTCTCTCTTGTTTTTTAATCAGACCACACAAACACACACACATACATCATGTGCAGAAGAAAGCTTTCTGCTGAACTTTACATAGTTTTTATTTGTGTCCTCTAAAACCATCAGCCTTGCAATGAAAAGAAAAATAAAAAAAACCTGCCCTCATGGCAAAAGGCTAAGGCTACAATAAGCCAACGACACACAGAAATAAAAATAATATAAAGGTAAGACAACTAGAAAGTGAAAAACCTAAAAGTGTAAAGCAGATCTTGTAGAGATATTGTTGTGATGGTCAAGAGGGGAGCCAAACGGAAACCTTTTACAGAATTGGGATTGTTGCCAAAATCTAGCTCTAGAAATCATGGACAGATAGACTGCTCAGGGACAGACTGTGAATCCCAGAGACCACAATGAACAATGTTAAACTGTAATCCATGGCTTGCAAATCACAATGATTATTATGTTTTCCCCAAAACAAGACCCTTTCTTATATTTTTTTTGCCACCAAAAAAGACACTAGGTTTTATTTTCGGAGGGGTGGGGATGGTCATCCACTGTCTCATCTCACTTGTGTGTGTCACCCCTGTCCTTTTTTTTTTCACTGTCAGAGGCCTTCAGGAACTTCTTCAGCTTCAGATAGTTGCAGCCAGGCCTCACACACCTCAGCCCACTTCTTCTGCATTCGGCAAGGCTTTTCTGAAGGTCTCTGTAGCTGATAACAGAGCTCCGGATCAATCCGGAGCTGTTATCACCTACAGAGGCCTTCAGGGAAAGGCCTTTAGGAAAGGCCTCTGCAACTGATAACTCCAGATTGATCCAGAGCTCTGTTATCAGCTACAGAGGCCTTCAGGAAAGCCTTGCCAAATGCAGAAGAAATGGGCCAAGGTGTGTGAGGCCTGGCTGCAACTATCCAAAGATAAGTAGTAAGGCAGCTCCATCCCCACCCCATCCCCACCCTAGCTTAATTTTTACTGGTGCACCCTGGAGTGGGCTGGGTCTTAATCAGGGTTTATTTTGGGGGCAGGGCTTATATTGGGCACATGTGTACAAATCAAGCTAGGACTTACTTTCTGAGTAGGTAGTACTTTTGGGGAACCATGGTAGTTACATCTATTTAGTACACCATCCGTGCACTAACCCAAACCAAAGACAGCAGACTTTCCGGCTTAGCACAACTTGTGAATCGCTGGGGTGATGTTTCACTTTTGATGACCAAATAGCACAGCTGGCATAAAAAAGATCAGAGGTATCAGCATGTCATGGATTACCTGCCTTTCATATGAGAGTGCCAAGGTTTACACCAAATTTCTTGCACTTAGGAAGCCACCATTCATTCAAACAATTCTATACATGCCTACTGTAAGCACATGTGAATTGTCTTTTCATTAAATTCCTATTAAAAACCCACAACTTCACAACAAATGGCATGCTCCCACTACATTCAGAGATATTGTCCAGTGATTGTATATCAACCGAGAAGACATTTTTCCCCAGTGTCTTCCTGTAAGAAACATATCATTGCTTAATATAATCTCTAAACCACAAGATGGGAGGAGAGAAGCAACAATTCCCCAAAGTAAACTGCTTTACTGACTTTTATTTTGATCAAATAAACTGCATAACACAACATACACTGGCACTGAAAACAATCCTTTGGAGAAATGTAATCTCTAAATAAGTACCCCCGGCTTTGCAGCTTGGTTTATGGAAGCAAAAAAGAAAGAAAGAAAGAAAGAAAGAAAGAAAGAAAGAAAGAAAGAAAGTCGGTCATGCAGCTGCCAAGTTATAAATAAGTGATATAGAAAAATGCAGAGATGGAACAGAATGTAGCTGTGACATGTTACTCTGTTACAGCACGTTGCACATTGTCACAGCCAACCAGCTGGTATAAAAAAAAAAAAAACGCACACAACAAGCTCAACATGATATTCTCCAGGTATCAAGGGTTATAGCTCCCATCCACCAGCCAACATGTGTATTATGGGAGCTGTTATCCAACATCTCAGAACAACAAGCATCAGGAAGGGAAACTAAACTGAAAATAAAAGAAGCTTGAGCCAGTTGTTCAGGCTCCTGAAAGATGGTACAGAGAAGAGGGACAGCCAACGGAGACTGTCAGCCTCTTTGCAAGGCATCTGCTAGCATGGAGAGAAGGGGAAGAGAGAAAAGCATTGTGTTGTCCAAGCAACTTGGCTTTTGAGACTCATGGTCAAAAAAGGGACAATAGGTGAATGCATTTGTGGGTTGGATCCATCTCCTCACCTTTTAATCAGAGGACTTCTGATTGACTTGTTCTCCAGAACCCCTAAAGACAGAAACTAATTAAGGCAGAGATGGGCTGCACTTATGTTCACAACCGGTTCACTGGTTGTGAGCACGTGCCTGCTTGCGCACTCGCTTTGGGACCAAAACAGAGCTTTAAACATGCAGCTAATCAACTCAGCAGCTCTGGTGAGTACAGCATGGGTGGCGCAGAACTCAGCTGGGCAGCATGGGAGGGGGAAACAAGCAAGAAAGTTAGTTATATATGGAAAGGATAGCACAAGGGTGGGTGGGCAGGCCCAGCCAGCAATCACACCGAAGGGTTCATCTGAAGCCACGTCACCAGGCAGCAGCCCACCACTGAATTAAGGAGAGTATCAACCTAGATCTTGGAAGTCCATGGAAGAAGCTTTGCCTTATCATCAAGGATGTAGGATTCTCCTACCTCAGCTTCTCTTCTTCACCTCAATTCATCATGTTGCTTCTCTCTAAGAGTCCATAGATTCCAGTGTGAATGGTATAATTGAAGAGGGATACATGCTTTTGAAAGACATAACAATAATATCCCAATATTTGAGGGGCTTCCAGAAAGAAGAGAGGGTCAGTCTATTGGAGATCTCCAATCTCCAATCACCTCTGATTGGAGATTTTACAGTATCCTTCCCCTGCCATGCCCATCAAGCCACGCCCACAGAACCAGGAGTAAAAAAAATTGAATCCCACTACTGATGGAAACTAATCAAGACTTCCTAGAACTAAGGTGAAACTTCCTAAGGGTGAGAACAATTAATCAGTTGAACTAGTTGCCACCAGAAGTTCTGGGTGCTGAAACATTGGAGGCTTTTAAAAAAGAGATTGGACAACCATTTGTCTGAAATGGTGTAGGGTTTCATTGCTGAACAGGGGATTGGACTAGATAGAAGTGTTATTTTGACTTAATTGGGAAATGAGATCTCTTGCTCTCCTGCTGCTGTATGCTGAGTTACCTCAAAATATATTTGATTCTCATTCATTTTTGAAAGGTGAATTGAATTTAGAGTCCAGAGGGCACTCACTTTAGGACTAAAATGAGTGTAGGGTATATTCAACCACCAGGTAACCTGTTAATCTGCACTAAAGGTCTTGAGAACCAATGGAGACAGAAGACCAGGACTTTTCTCAGAGGCCCTGTTGTGTCTGCTCCTTTTATGCTGATTCTAATACTACTTGTGCAATCTTTATGGAGTTTCACATATGCATAAATGGACTGCACATAAAGAATATAATGTCAATTTGGAAGAAGCTGTTGAAAAGAAAGAAAGTTCCCATTTACAAGGTGCTGGTGTTTTGTTCCTCTCCAACCAAACCTTTAACAATCCTATAATTGAGAGGACAGAAAATATTATTTGGAAGAACCAAATGAAACCAAGTCTGCTTAATCCACGGCCCTGTTGGAAGAAACTGTAGGATGTCATGTAAGATGCCTGCAGAGTTGAATAGCTTTAGAAAGTCCCTGTAAAAACTATGTACAAACAATTGTTATACATTCAGATGAGTGGCTCATCTGACGTCCCCAGTTTTATGTAAGGGACCCATCTCTGAATGTCTTTGTATAACTTACTATTGTGCTTCTGGACATTGTCTCCCTTTTTTTTTTTTTT
>BLBF01000004.1:35817739-35903818 GCA_015471245.1 Laticauda colubrina | reverse complement strand
TTTTTTTTTTTTTTCTCTCTCTCTCTCTATGGATACTTTAAAAATGAAATCAGCATGTGAGCAAAATTGTTTTTAAGTGTATAAAGTTTGATTGCATGTAAAAAAAAAAAAGCCACATCAAACACCAGAGTGACTGAGAGACAAGCATTTTTATGCAAATTAATGGTGGGATCTGACAGATTCAAGAATGGATGCTGGCAACTTTAAACTCTTTAGAGAAAATAAGAACAATAAATAATAGTTCAATGAAACAATTGCTAAGGGGGCCATCAAAAAAAGAAAGGCCGTCTCCCCGCCATCCCTTCAATCTAAGCACTGATGCGGGCCGCTCTTCGCTGACAACTTGTCATCGTCCCGAATGCAAGAAATATTCTTTCACAAAAGATGTTTAAATGGGAATACGGGCTGTTTTGAATACTTATGAACACATTGCTGCAGTTATATGCAATTAAATGGAAGATTCTCCTCAATTCCCTTTCCCTGCCCTGAACAATGCATCATTGTCCCATTGGGTTACAACAAGATGTAATTTATCATCTCAATTAAATTATGTTGTCCATTATATCCAGCTCTTTAATTGCTGGGGACTGATAAATCTACGGAGAGAAAAATGGAAATTTCCAGCATGAAATATCCAAGGATTTTTCCACCATGATTCTTTCAAGAGTGTTAGCCTGAATAATACATCATAGCTTTCAACAAGGTGTTAATCGGAGAAAACCCCTTCCTAATAGGCCACACCTACCAGCCTTTATTTCCAATAAACTCTGGTTTATTACATTTTCAATTAGAGCCAGGTAAACTAAATAGCCATTCTATTTTCGCCATCTTTCAATCATGCAAACAGTGCTCAGAATCACCTAGAGTGATTCTGCTCAACACTTAATGAAATGGCTTGCATTTGCTAATGAGACACTTTTTCATCTGAGCTTTTTAAATGCAAACAGGATCTGCTATCCCTTGTATTCCTTTTCAGAGTACCAAACTGACCCTTTTGTTTCAGTGGTGGGATTCACAAAATTTTTACTACTGGTTCTGTGGGCGTGGTGGGTGTGGCAGGGAAAAGATATTGTAAAATCTTCATTCCCACTCCAGGAGAAAGTTACTGCAAAAACCCCATTCCTTCCTCACCCCACTAACCTGCTTTCCAGCTCTGTTCTCCTATGCAGGGCAACAAAAGAAGACCCAGCTGATCAGCTGGAACTTGGGAGGCAGAGAATAGATGGGGGTGGGGTCAGTCAGAGGTGTATTTGCCGGTTCTCTGAACTACTCAAAATTTCTGCTGCCAGTTCTCCAGAACTGGTCATAACCTGATGAATATCACCTCTGCTTTGCTTTCTGTATTTTGACATCCTAAAAAATTACTTTAATGAGTCAACAAAAACCATGGAGAGCTTGAACTTGCTGAAGCCTAGATTGGGAATCTACAGCCTATATGATATTGTTAAAATACAATTCCTAGCCTTCTTCACCCTTCCCCACAATGGAGGTTAAGTTTCTTTTTCAAAGCCAGTGCAGCCTTTATTATTATTTTTTTTTGAAAAAGAAGCATCTGTAAAACAGTGCAACCTTTTCTCAAGAGGTTAGACAGAAAACAGGCAGAAAAGGCCTTCCAATGCACAGGTGTTTTCAAACCATAGAATGATTGCAGAATAACTGATGAAGCCCTTACACCAACAATTATGTCTCAAATGCAACCAAGGTTTGATTTACTTTTATTTTTGTGTTTGTAGAGAAACTGTCTCAAAATCTCTCTCTTTTTTTAGGCAGAGGAGATGGTGGATCAGAAATAATCTTCCACCACTCAGATGGAAATGAAAGAGAACACCAGAGACTGTGGATTGGTAACAGGATAGCATCTTGTTTGTTTAAATTAAAAGTTCTTCCTCAAACCAGCTGAAACAGGGAGACAGGTGGGCACAAGCTGCTTACCAATCCCACTGTAAAAGCTTCATCAAGTGGATAATTTCTTCTTTAAAACTGTTATTCTTCCAACATACACCCAGTCTGTAGTATTAACATTCTGGCCAGAGAATTCAGGGAGTTGAAATCCACACATCTTAAATTTGCCAAGGTTGAAAAACACAGCTTCACCCTATCTGCTTTCCTTCTGCTCCTAGTTACTCCAAATTCCCAGAATATTTGTTCAGGTTGAGAGAACTTCTGGAGGAAATTCAAAGGATCAGATAAAAGTAATCAATTCCCTTGTAAAATGTGAGCCACAACAAATTTTTATTCCACACACCCCTCGCCTTACCCCAAGGTGCCATTGCAGTTTTCTCACAAAAATATCTGATTATGAAAAATAGTCCTAGTAACTCAATAAGAAGGATTTTAATGGCAATCAGAGTGCAAAACTGGACAAGTCTGGACCACATTTTCCAAACTCTCTCAAACTGAAACTTTGATTAAGCACGATAAAACAGAATAAGCCAAAAGCTAAATGGTATGTGTCCATTAATGACATGTTTACAGTCATTTCCACTGAATAATGTTGGCTTGATCTGTTGGCAAAATAGAGTTACTTTACTCTGGACTAGTAGGGGTATAGTCTTTTGGATGTGGGTGACAATTGTATTCTAATTAAACAGCAAAATTGAATGCATAGCTAAAATACCTATTATACCTGGCTGTCTAGCTTCCAGAAAATTGCTTATTGCAAAGAGAAGGAAGCATGTCAGAGCTTGTTAAATTGCTGGAATTAGCATATTTAGATTTCATTTACAGTGTTTGCAATATGATTCAGTCTAACAGAGCCCATTAAGAGAAAAAGTTTTTAATGAACACCTTAAATATATTTCTAGATGGGAAGCACTGTCTACTTTGTGTGTGGAAAATCGAAAACTGTAATGCTATCTAAAAAAAAGTAAAAAAGCAAAAGAAAAGGCTATGTATGCAAAAACAGTGCTTTTTTGTTATTCTAAGAATTATAAAATAGCCACTTCTTTAGCAGTGCAAATATTGTTTATATTTCAGGAATAGTGATGTGGACAGACAAATACTCTATTGTGCTAGTTTCATTTAGTTTTTCATTTTTTCCAACCTTGCCTTTGTGTTTTGGTTCTGAAAAATCCCAGCATAACAAAACTAGTTTTGTATTTTGTATTTCTCCTCGTCTGTACAGTTTTGCCTTTTCAATGATAATCTTTTGTCATATCCTTTCATTCTTAAAATATTTTGGGAGCATTTTGAAGTAGCACCAGAAAAAGAAGAGCACAACTTAATTCAGCAGTAGACTAGGTCTCCACTCCAGTTGAAATGCTTGAACTTTTTAGAATTGACAGCTGCCCTCCAAAACATAGGTAAAATAAATCTGTTTTAGTCAGTACATTTGTTTCTCCTATAGCTATCTATTTCCCTCTTTTGTTACTTTCAGAATTTTAACTTTGTAAAATTTTATTTTTCCTATTTTTATTTTAACTTCTGAAGGATTTCCTTCAGGTGATCAGGTTATGTCCAACGCTGACTGAAAAGAAACACAATTGCAAGTTACTCTTAACTATTGGAGAACGTATGCATGTATAAGGGACGTGGTGGCTCAGTGGATAAGACACTGAGCTTGTCAATCAGAAAGGTCGGCAGTTCAGAGCAGTTCGAATCTCTAGCACCGCATAATGCTGTGATGGTATTCCAGTTTCTACCAACCTAGCAGTTCAAAAGCATGTCAAAAGGCAAGTAGAAAAATTGGGACCACTTTGGTGGGAAGGTAACAGCGTTCTGTGCAGCTTCGGCATTTTGTCATGCCGGCCACATGACCATGGAGACTTCTTTGGACAGTGCTGGCTCTTCGGCTTTGTAACAAAGATGAGCATCGCCTCCTAGAGCCGGAAATGACTAGCACATATGTGCGAGGGGAACCTTTGCCTAGGTATAAAAATGTCTACTTATGCAATTTAGCAATAGCAATAGCACTTAGACTTATATACCACTTTATAGTGGTTTACAGCCCTCTCTAAGCGATCCCCCCCCATATTGCCCCCAACAATTTGGGTCCTCATTTTACCCACCATGGAAGGATGGATGGCTGAATCAGCCTTGAGCCTGATGGGATTTGGACAGAAGTGGCCTGCAGTACAGCACTCTAATCACTGCGCCACCGAGGCTCTTTATGCATAACCTAAGTCCAAATGACAAGGGTTAAGAAGTGAGCTTCCATATATAATGTGCAATCTCCAATGAGCTTGGCCTGCCCCACATGTGCCAGTAGAAGAGGATGCTTGTGGATTCTTAGCCAAGGGATTTCAGCTACCAGGATCAAGGAGAAGAGCCATCTCTGTTATGGCCCAACCTCTGGGCCATAAAGATCCTCTTTCACCCTTCTGGTCTTCTACAAGAGCCTTAAAATGTTGCTATGCTGATTTGTTTGGGACCCTGATGGGAATATGCTATATTGGAGGTGGTTGGCAGAGAGACGAATATCTATCCGCTGTACCATCCATGCTCCTGGTTTTAACTTTTTATTTATTTTATAAATAAATAAACATTTGTTACTAATGTTCCTAATGCTGTTATATCGATGTTTTTATATTATTGTAAACCACCCATGTACCTTAAAATGGTGAGATAGGTAGCATATAAATTTACCAATTAAATAAATGGAGCCATCAATATTAATCTATCTATCAAGTGTGGGAAATCAGGGAATCCAGGCATTTCAAATAAACATAAACGTTTATTGGAAGCTTAAGCTCTCTACAAGAATCTGAACTACTAACTACCAAAGCAAATTGGCAGTGGATAATAGTTCATGGAATGCACAGTTGGTTGGGCTTGGATCTCTTGTGGGCACGAAGAGACTTGAGACTAATAATATGTTTGACCCCTCCCTCAGACTCACCCTGGTCATCTCCTACACAGGTGATGGTGAACCTATGGCACATGTTGCACAAGTGGCACACAGAGTCATTTGTGCAGGCACACAAGCCCCAGCCAAACCTACCTGTACTGCATATGTGCATGCCTCCCAGCTGATTTTTGGCCCATTTGAGGCCTTTTTCAGCCTCCCAGAGGCTCAGGGAAGCCTACACTATCATAAATCAGTAGGATAATGTGGCAACAAAATATGTCAAAACTTATCTTTTATATTCATTTAATTAAAAAAATGTTTTTAAAAAAAGAACTTGAAACATGGAGAGTCAATATACCAAGCTTTACAAATCAAGATACAAATCAGAACAAGTATAAGATACTATTTAAACCATGAACTATTTTTATATATTTTCCTAACCTCACCCTAACTACACACACAGACACGCAGCCGAGTCAGAAGTTCCTTCAAAACCTTTAAAACTTGAATGAAAAGTAATGCTTTCAGTGTGCTAGACACCAAGACATGGCAGTACTGAAACACTGATTTTCTTTCAGTTCAGTTTGCAGTAATTGGCTGTGAAAGGAGGTTGGATAGGTATTATTCATGAAATGGTAGCTTGCAGTACTCATCAGTAGTGCATCTTAAGCAACACACTGTAATTGGATTTTTTAAAAATAAATTTTATTGCTTTAAAAATAGTAACAGAAAAAGAAAAAAAAGGGGGGGGGAGATAAAAATACCTACATTATCCAGAAAGGAAAAAATGCATAACAAGTGCTTAAAAATAAGTGAAAGAAAGACAACAGGAAAAAATACAGAATATAATACATTGTTAGCATAATTAACAGTTGCAATTCTATATATCTAATACAAACATTATTCAAATATATGTGTTTATTTTTAATTTATTTATATGACTATTACTATTATTCTGTTTCTACAGAGGTTTGTTACCAATAAATCAATTTGATTTATCGAAAGGATAGAAGGCTGAGTCAATCTTGAGCCAGTCAGGATCAAACTGTTGGCTGTGGGCAGAATCAGCCTACAATATTGCATTCTAACCACTGCACTACAGCTCAAATAAAGAATTAGAAGTTCCTATATTACTTAGATAATAGGAGAGTCTCTTAACTTCTATAACTTCTTAATTTCTATGGTATCAATGGATCTTAATCTATGAATTGTACAACACAAAATAATAATTAGAATTTAATGGATTCCATTACATTTGCATAGGAAATGATTGTCTATGACAATATTTTGCTGGAAATGTCATAAAGACAATGCTTCTTTAAAACATTCTTTTAAAATGTCTAGTGATTGTGTGACAAACGTCCTGTGATTGTGTGACAAAAGCTAAATTTTTCAGAGAATAATATTCTCTTGAATTATATACATAATACCTGACATTTGACAACTGGACAACATAATTAATTTGCTGTGCCATTATAGTTAAAAAATCTTTGCAACATTGAAAGAATAAATGTTTAGCTCCATTTACTCAATGGACTGAGACATGATTATACTTGTTTCCCGTGAGCAGATTATCTACAGATAAAGACTTTGATGGATAAATATAAAGAAATATGGGATTTGTTTATACAAAATACTATAGGTTAAAAAAAGTATGATACAGTTGTATAACTGTATAACTGTCTTAGAAATCAACATACTGTAATCGAATTTTTGACTGCTGAAGAAGTTATCATTGGAACACAGAAACAAAGTGTCGGTCTTTGTAAACACCATCACAAAGTTTCACCTTCAACCAATTAATTTCCAGGCTCTGGCAGGAAAACTACAATTTCTAAGGCTATAGATGATGTTGTTCACATAGATTTCTTGCAAATGGCACCACTATTTTTGAATTGAATTGAATTATTTATTGTCATTGTATGCATATACACAGTATACATACAACGAAATTCACAATTTCATCACTATTAACACAGAGCGATATATTGCAAGACTTTGAAACAATGATTAAGCAATTTGGAAGCAGAAGAACTAAAGTTTGCCATCACATGACAATGTTAGGATTCACATGCCATAAAACACCCAAGAGGGAGGGCAGAGCTGGCATTGTGACGAGAGGGCATGCGATCTTGGAGGTCTGAGATCGCTGCCGATATCTTTGCTCCTGGACGGTCCATTTGGATCTAAACCATCCCAAAGAGACTGTGAAAGTGAAGAGCGCATCCTGTCGATCCCAGGGATACTGCAAAATCCCTGGTAGATCCAGGAGAAGCTCTTTTTGCTAGTGGCAAAGAGGCAGCCATTAAAGCTGCTGAAGTTGGGACAGCTCCGAAACGGAAGAGAACAGAAAGAGAAAGTGTGCCGGTTTGGTGAGAATCTTCTTCTTTACTTTGAGATTTGAAAGGACACCCGAAGGAATAGAAAGAATCTATAAAAGTTTTGACAGAAGTGATTAAGTGGCGATTTTAAACAGGAATGTCAAAGTAATGTTTTTTTCATAATTGGATTTTCTATACGTGGTCTTATATTTTGAAATTGGACTGGTTTTTTTTTCCCATTAATTTTTTTTTCTCCTTTTTGATTTTGTAACATTTTTGGCTAGAGACTCCCTTTTAGCTATTTCTCTTTTTAAATATATTTTTCTTTTTTTTTTCTTATTAATCCTTGCTGGGAAAGGAAGGGGAAAGTGAAAGCAAAGAAACTTTGTAACATTGCCAACTAGAGGCTTGGAAATATTCTATTTCTCTTGTGACCAGACAAAACTGAGAAAGAACTGAGACTCTTTTTTTTTATTTCCAAGGACATTGCTATTTGATAAGATAGAGGGAAGAGCATGGGAGAGTATTATTGCAGGTGCTCTTCTGGGTTTCTATCAACAGCTGGAGCCTGGTGTTGAAGTTCATAGGAAAAGAAAGATGATAAGTCTGTGGAGAAAAGTGCTATAATAAGAGCCTTGGATAATTAAACAAAGTGCAGTGTTGTTGTTTTTTAAATTTCTCCTAAGCTGCGCTACCCCTCCTCAACAGTTTACTTTTTGAAATAAGTTAATTTTTTACGCTTGCTTTTTATTTTATAATAAAATATTTTTAAAGAGAGTAGGCTTTTTTTCTCTTTTTCTCTTTCTGCCTTGCTGGTATTTTTGTTTTTCCATCTACCTCCCATACTGATTTTTTCTTTTTTTTTTAAATCTTCTTGGCCTTTTTTTTTTTCCTCCTCTTCTCTTATGCAGCCTTTTATATTTGAGACCTTTTAATTTGGATTAAGGTGTTGAAGAACCTGAAGAATTCTTCCTTTTTTTTTTTTAGCTTTTTATTCCTCACTTTTCTGTCTTCTTTGCAATTTTACAACTTTTTCTCTCTTATGTGTGTTTATGATCTTTTTCTTCATTTTTGAATTTTTACTGTTATCTACTCAACCGATTGGATTAAGGTATACAAGAACTTGAAGAAATTTTTCTTTTCTTTTTTCTTTTTTATCATTATTACTATTTGGCTTTTTTTTCCCCTACTATTTTTATTTGGAATTGCAATTGGTTATTTCATAATTGGATTAAGGTCTAGAGAACCTAAAGATTTTGAATTGTTTGAAATGAGTAAGAAACTAACAGCTCCTGATTCTTCAACTTCCACTTCCTTCTCTCCACCATCTGGAGGACAATGTTCAATACAGACAATGTTAAGGCAAGAGAAAGAACAAGAAAAAGAAAAAGAGACCCTGTAGATGATTTTGCAAGGAATTCAAAACATTCAAACAAGATCTGAGAATATTGAAAAGAGAACAGAGAACATTGAACAGAGGACATTGAACAAAGAACAGAGAAAACCGATGAAAAAGTGGAGAACATCCAACAAATGATGATGAAGTATCATGAGAGACTACTGAAAATTGAAGAAGAAGATAAACAAAGAGATAAGAAGATTGGAGACATTGATAACAGATTAACAGTGGCTGAACAAGGTAAAAGTGGTATGTTGTGATGGGAGATGGATAGATCAGAATTCTATCTTAGATTTCAAAACATAGAGGAAGAAAAAGGACAAAATCTAGCTGAGATAATGATAGAAATATTGGCTGAAGCTTTGGAAATATCTGAAGAGAAGATGATGGATGGAATAGATGAGGTCTATCGAGTTTTCACAAGATACGCAATGAGAAATAGCCTACCAAGAGAAGTTCACATCAGATTTACAAAGAAAGCCATTAAAACACAAATATTGCAAGTGGTAAGAGAGAAAACATTGAAATATAAAGATAAGGAGATTGTGGTATTGAAACAAGCACCCAGAAGAGTGAGAGAGATGAGAAGAGAATACCGATTTTTGACTAAATTGCTACTTAAAAAAGAGGTGAATTATAGATGGCTGATTCCAGAAGGTTTGATGTTCACATGGCAAGAATAAAGATATAGAATTGACTCAACTGAGAAAGCTGAATCATTCTACACAGAATTTTTCAGAGGGAAAGAGGAAGAGGCAGAAAAAGAAATTTCACTAATTGAATTCCAAGAGGACTGCCAAATGACAACTGAAAAAGAAGAAGGTGTAGTAGGTGGAAAGGAGGAAGCCAAAGAATAACGTGAACCAAGATCTACGAGAGCTGCCAAACCTAATTATAAAATATAACCATGGAAGGGAAAAAAATTGATTACAATTAATATAAATGGACTTAACTCAGCTGTTAAAAGAAGGAAAACTTTCCATAAATTAGAGAATTTAAAATTTGATATAATCTGCCTACAAGAAGTACATATTAAAAAGCAATATGAACAATTGTTGATACAGCCAAAACTAGGGAAAATATTTACCTCCTTGACACAATACAAGAAAAGAGGATGGTTTTATATATTAAAGAGACCATTCCAGTGAAATTGATTTATACTGATGACGACAGAAGAATCCTAATGGTGGAAATAATGGACAACAATATGAAAACACTCCTGATTGCAATCTATGCCCCGAATGACAAACAAGAAGAATTTTATAAAAAATTAAATATGAAAATAATTGAACTGGATTATGCTAATATAGTTATGATGGGAGATTTTAATGGAATTGTAGACAACAAATTGGACTTTATAGCACAGAAAACAATAAAGCAAAATAGAAAGACTCTCCCTAAATCTTTCTTGAAAATGGTAGATGAAATAAATTTAAAAGATACATGGAGAGAAAGAAATGCCAAAACTAAACAATACACCTTTTATTCAAATAGACATTTATCATTTATTTTATTCAAATAGACATTTGTCCAGAATGGATATGATATGGATGTCAACAGAATTGCTAACTAATATTCAAGAAATAAATATTGAATCAAGTACTTGGGCAGTTCATAATCCACTGACAATTAAATGAAAAGGACAAAGAAGAAAATCTCGATGGATGTTAAATAATACTATTTTAAAGGAAAAAGACTTCACACAGTGGATGGAGAACGAATTGCCTTTTTTTTTCCCAGAGAAAACAAAAAAGAAGATACATCAATTCAGAATGTATGGGATACAATGAAGGCATATACCAGAGGCTTGGTAATAGACTATACAAGGAAAAGAAATACTATGAAAAGATTAGCCTCTAAGGCATTAGAGGATAAGTATAAAGGACTTGAAAAAGAGCCACAGAAAATGCCACAGAAAAAGGACATTAAGCTAAAAATGGATATAATTAAACATAAAATAGGTTTAATAGAAAAAGTAGAAATAGAAGTAGCACAGAAAATTTGAGGTACTAAACAGAACTACTTTGAAGATGCAAATAAACCAGGAAGATGGTTAGCATACAAACTGAGAAAGGAGAAAAAAATCAAGGAAAATATTACAATTAATAGATGACCAAGGTCAAGTTTGCTATGATAGTAAAGAGAAGAAGGAAATAATTCGAGACTATTATGGAAAACTACATAAACAAGAGAATATTGATGAGGAAAGAGTTAAACAGTATTTACAGAATGCTAATTTACCCCAGATATCCAAAGAGATCAAAACAATGTTAGAAAGCAATAAAACAATGATGGAGTTAACTGAAGCACTCAAGAAGCAAAATAATGAAAAGGCACCAGGCCCAGATGGACTTTCGGCAGAATTTTACAAAACATGACAAAAATCATTGAACTTTCCATTGCTAGAAGTTATGAATGAAGTTATGTTAAAGAAGAGGATACCTAAATCATGGTCAGAAGCTTATATTACACATGTTCCAAAAGAGGAGACCGATCCATTACAAATCAAGAACTATAGACCTATTTCCCTACTAAAGGCAGACTATAAAAATTTTGCTTCAATATTGGCAGAAAGACTTTAAAATACTTGAATAATTTTATTCATCCTGATCAAAATAGATTTCTGCCAAAGAGACAAATTAAAGACAATATGAGAGTAATCTTGGACACTTTGGAATACTATGAGGCACATCATGAAAAACAAATGGCTTTGATATTTCCAGATGCACAGAAGGCATTTGATAATGTGAATTGGCAATTCATGTTATTACATGTTATTATTCATGCTTTACTAGAAAATATATCCAAGCAATAGAAGTTATATATCATGAGCAAACGGCAAAGGTAATGATAGAGGGAGACCTGAGAGACTCTATGACATAAGAAAAGGAACAAGACAAGGGTGCCCACTGTCACCTTTGTTATTTGTGTTAACTTTGGAAGTGCTAAATAGAAATATTAGAGATGAAAAGAATATAAAAGGGATGAAAATTAAAAAGGAAGAATTTAAGTTGCAAGCATTTGCAGATGATCTGGTTTTTATCTTAGAAAATCTACTAGAAACAGCGCCAAAATTAATAGAAAAGATAGAGACATATGGTAAGGTGTCTGGTTTGAAAATAAATAAAGATAAGACAAAGATCTTGACAAAGAACATGCTATCTAGGCAAAAGGAAGAACTGGCAGACTTATTGAACATTCAGGTCACGAACAAGATCAAGTACTTGGGGATATACTTGACAGCAAGATGCAGTACATTAAAAGAGAATAATTATATCAAACTCAAACAGCAGATAGCACTAGATTTGGTGAAATGGGAAAATTTACAACTGTCATTAACGGGGAGAATATCAACAATCAAGATGGATATATTTCCCAGAATTTTATATTTGTTTCAGACAATTCCAATTAGGTTGGAAAAGATTACTTTGAAGATTTGAATAAAATTGTGTTGAAATATATATGGCAAGGTAAGAAAGTGAGAATAAAGGTAAAACTTTAGCAAGATGCAAGAATAAGAAGAGGATTTGGTTTGCCTAATTGGGAGTTGTATTACCAAGCTACAAATTTGATGTGGGTTAAGGAATGGATAACATTAAGAAATACTAGATTGTTAACATTAGAAGGGCATGATCTATTGTTGGGGTGGCATGCTTTTTATGGTACAAAGGAACTAAAATACAGGAGTATTTTAGAAGACATTATATACGGGACTTTCTGTGGTTAAACTGAGAGAAGATTAAAAGACAATGTTATTTGAAATTTCCAGTCTGGCTATTGACTATTGAAGCATTTTCCTATCCTATAATATATAAAAAGGAAGAAACAGTTAGATATGGTGAAATATTGAATGAAAAGGGTGAACTTAAATCTATACAAAAACTGGAGGAACAAGGTATAAAGATGAACTGGTTTTTATATGCACAAATACATTCAAGGTATGATAAAGATCCCAAAACAGAAGGTTTTTATGATAAACTGACTGATTTAGATAAGATTTTGACAGGTACTGATGAAAAGGTGATTTAAAAATTGTATGGATATTTATTAGAAATTAAACTAGAAGAACAGGTTAAGAAACCAGGATTGCTTGGGGGAAGAATTTTGGATAAGGGATTGACCTAGAGAAATGGCAAAAATTGTGGTCTCAAAATTATCAGATGACAATGTCAACAGCATATAAAGAAAATTTGTATAAGATGTTTTACAGGTAGCATTTTCCCCCGACAAGAATAGCAAGAATGTTCAAGAATAGATCTGAAAAATGTTGGAAATGCCACCAGACACCTGGCTCATATTACCATATGTGGTGGACTTGTGCGGATGCTAAAAAATACTGGACTAAAATCCACACGTGGTTGGAAAAAATGACAAAAAAACATATAGATTTGAAACCAGAGATATTTTTCTTGGGAATTTTACCTGAAATATATAGTAAAGACTTGAAATACCTGATTGTAAATGTATTAACAGCGGCTAGGATTGTATTTGCTAAAAACTGGAAAAATGAGAAAATACATCACAGGAGGAAATTATTAAGAAAAATTGGAATGTGCTGAAATGAGTAGTTTACATTTGAAATTAGAGAGCAAGAAGATAAACAATTTTAAAAATTTGGGATCTATTCTATCAATGGTTAGATAATAAAATATACTAACGAAATATGTAGACTTTTAGAAAATACTAAATATATAAAGATGTATTTTTTTTCTTATTATATCTACAAATGATTTTAGGATAGATTTGGGATGATAATATGAATTGTCACAAAATAAATTGAGTAAAGTATGATTATTTCTTAAAGCATTAATGAATAATAAGCATAGTCAAATGATTGATTAATAATCATATTAATGCATTTAATATTGGATTAAAAATATGAGATCATATATAATGTAATTGTAATTGAAGACTATCAAATGGAAGCACAAAAAAGTGTGTAAACCAATTGACACACTGTATGTACATATATGGAAAATGGCCTGATGTTTTTATGTTTTGTTTGTTTATGTTTGTTTTAAAAACCAATTTAAAAAAAAAGAAAGTAAAACAACAACAACAACAACAACAACAACAACAACAACACCCAAGAGGGCGGATCCATACCAGGGCGGATCCATACTGCTTCAAAAATTTTAGCAAAGGGTTCTCTGCCCGGTTGATAGGTGGGTGTGGCGATGATGGGCGTAGCCTAGACGGCCTCCTGAACCACAGCAGGGGGGACGTTTTTGCCCTCCCTGGGCTCCAAAGGCTTTCCTTGAGCCTTTGGGAGAGTGCAAATGGCCTCCCTGGGCTTTGGAGGCTCTCTGGAAGCCGAAAATGGGCCCATTTCCAGCCTTCCCAAACTTTTTTGCCCTCCCTGAGCCTCTGTGCATGCCCTGCACTTACCTGAATCCAAAATGGGCCATGTGGAGACTCCTGGGAGGGGCGGGGTGGGTGGGTAGGGTCAGCTAGGACTGGGATTTGTGAGTTCTCTGAACTGCACAGAATCTTAGCTAGGACCTCTCCCAAACCCCCAGCATCCCACCCCGATCCATACACTTTCTTGCAAAAAGTGAGGAATATATTTGTGGCCATCTTAAAGGAAATCAACCCTGACTGTCCTTTGGAAGGACAGATACTGAAACTAAGGCTCAAGTACTTTGGCCACCTAATGAGAAGGAAAGGACTCATAGGAAAAGGCCCAGATGCTGGGAAAGATTGAAGGCAAAAGGAGAAGGGGACAGCAGAGGATGAAATATGAATTTGGGTTAACTTGGGGAAACAGGAGAGGACAGAGGAGCCTGGTATGCTATGGTTTATGGGGCTGCAAAGAGTCAGAGATAATTTAGCGACTGAACAACAACAATTTTGGGGGCAACTGTTTGGCTCAGATAAAATGTTGAAAAAGATTATCAGGTCTTGATTGAAAAGACATAGTGTGGAGTTCTGTTATTATTGGTAGCAGTGTATAACAAATGGTGGTGATTATATGGAAAAGAAAACAGAATCAAAGAGCTCATTTCAAGGATTATTCTTCTGTTTCATTTGTAAAAATATTTTTATTCAAATTAAAACTATTGAGGTGGAAGCATTTGCTTTATTTAGTCTCTCTCTCACACACATGCTTTTTCAATATCTATCTATCTATCTATCTATCTATCTATCTATCTATCTATCTATTTTCATTTATCCATCTATTTGTCCATCTCTATCTCTCATCTATCTATCATCTATTTTCGGTATATAATTTATCATTCGTTGCTCCTATGTATTGTGTACTTTTTCTAGAAGCACTTGTTTGGAACCCATGGTGCTGAACTCAATCTCTAGTGAGATTGTTATAACTTCTAAGAGATCTGTTGGCATTTTAAAATTTTATAAAGTATATATAAGTAAAAATAAAGTAGGGGACAGGTTTAAGATTTTCTGTCTGTAACTTAAACCCCACCATTAAATAACTGAACAGTGACTTCTGGATTATTACAAACAGATTTTACAAAATGACATTTCCAATTATTTTAATGGGAAAATGTATCTTCCTGTGTATTTAATTTGATTGAACTCAAAGTAGCAAACTCTAACAAACAAAAGGCTTAACTAATAAGTACAAAATAAATTTGCTTGATCAAAAGACAGATCTCTACAAGCTATCACTAACCACAAAATAAACAGAAGTCACTTTATGTGGAATTAAATGCCACCTCTGCAGAATCTTTAAGAACTCTCATTAAGCTTTATGCACTACAGAGACAGAATTGACAAACTGCCAAATCTTTCCAAGAGTTGACTTGAGCTGTTCCACTCCCTACCTCCCTTTTCCGTTTCATCTAATGGCAAATGGTAGTTACATTCAAGTCAAAAGTTATTTGATAGATCTGACTCAGAATAGTTTTGCTCTGATATCAAAGGTTGAATTATGCAGTTTCAAAAGACAGGGGTTTCAAACAAGAAATTATCAATATGCTGTAGATATTCAAATACTGGAAAATGACATGGGACTGAGACTCTTGGTTATTATGCATATGATTCCATTTGTTCTTCGGGTACAGTACATATTTTAGCCAAGACATTGCTACATATTTCTAAATAATTTCTTATATTCAAGTTGTCTGTGTAGTCATTCACTGATGGGAGAAATGAATTTCATTTTGATTTAAATGAGAAACAAGCAGGATGTTACATAGACCATGGTTAATACAGAAACACATTTCTCACTCACGTCCTGAATGAACCAGCTCTACAAATGACCCAATATTATTTCACAGAGGTGTAGAAAGGCTGTCAAAGTGCCTTTCTTCGAGGCTTCGAATTTTCCCACTGGGAGAGCTCCGGCTCAAGGATACGGACAACTGCTTGAAAGCTGGATCTTTTTATTTTCAGGAAGGCGAGAGACAGCGTGGCATGGTAAGTTCCTGGTTTTTATACCTTTTTCCTCCCTTTGTGTATAAAAGTTTGTTTAGTGTTAAATATTTAATGTTTAGATATTAAAATCCTGTCAGAGTTTATTTTTTCACCAGAAGGCAAACTTAGCAAGGCGCGAAAAATAAACTCTGCGGGGTGGCTTGATTGTATCATCGTTTTTTTCCAAATCTCTTTTAGCTGTATAATAGTTTTTCCTATTCGTTTTGTAGTAATCTTCTATTTGTTTCCTTTGTGATTTATTTTGTAATTTTTGTTTGTTTGTTTTGCTGATTTGGCATGTCCTGTGTAAGGGTTTTCTTTTCCTTGTGTCCCTAGCCTTCTTAATTACTTGGCTTTTGTCTAGGGGGGTTCTTTCAATACCTTTTATTAAATTTCTTTTCCTATGCAAGTTTGTTTTATGGCTGGCCTGATGTTCCCTTCAGGCTTTTCCTGCTTGGGTGACACCACTGTCCTTGTGAAGTTCCCTTTCCACAGAGGCATTAATTAATATATTGAAAAAATTAAAACTAATTGCTCTGTTAATTTACATGCAAGGCTAGATTCTAACCCATGAAATTTTCATAGCTGTACAAACTTGAGAAAAGCCATATCCAAATTTTGAAGTAATAAGGCAGCATAACATTCAGACACAAACTTGGAACTCTTGGTAATATATTTGTTTTCAGTTTTATATTTCTAGCTAGACAAAAAAATAATGTCAATGGATCCATTTGTATTAAAGCTTACTTTCCCAAAGGTTTGTCATGGTTAAATGGCATCTTGCATGGAAGCATCTCCACAAGGAATTTAAGTAGCTTCAGCTAGGCTATCTTTTAGAGTTTTATCCATGATCAGTCTTATTCATTGACATTTGGTAAAGTTTATTTGTATCCAGAGATGCTGGAGATTTTTTGAAAAATAGATTGATGTTGATAATTCCGGAGCCAGTACATAATTCAGTGCTCAACAGAGGACTGCAAAAATGTACTGGAGCTGCAAAAACCTTCCGAGCAATGAATACTTTGAATTTTCAGCCGGTTGCCATGAGAAATCCAAAGGACTGTTTGCTTTACAGACCCATTTTGATACTTTTTTTTTCTTTTTATTTTGACAACACATGAATTTATGGACGGGAATAGCAAAATGCTTAGTCTGCAGCTCATTTCCCTTGGAAGAATACAGAACTGTGGTATTTCTTATTTATTCCTTTTTTAAAAAAAAAAAAAATCTTCCTGCTCAGGAGAAATTGCAAGTCACACATACATGCATCAAGAAAAGATGCATAGAAAATTGGAGGCCCTTTTGATGGAGGGAAAGATCAGGCTTTAAATAAAAGAATGGCTTGTAAATTATGTAGCTTGCTATACTAAAAACCCATGGTTAGGGACACTCCTAAAATAATGAAATGAAGAACTAGTCATTAAGAAGTGATATCCAACTATTCTGAGCCTGAGAGAACCAAGGCTGGAAACAGTGACATGGAAGAAATAAATAAGCCAATAAGCCAGTATATAATAAAAAGCTTAATTGTTTAATATACATACATATGCACTTAAATGCGGTGATACTCATTTCCTGCATTACATATTGCTTGATTTCTATATTTGAAATATATTACATAGTTAAGGGGGAAGAATGATATAGTTGCTTTAAGTGTTACATTAATGTGATGTGACTCTTTGAAGCAGCTACATCTTTTTGTCAGGCTTATCTTGAAGCCCAAAAAGGTAACTTCAAGACCGGGCTGTCTTAATGAACTGTAGCAATAAAAGTATACCCAGCCCCATTATTAAGACTTATTTCACCATCCTTGGAACTCACTACTGCCATCTATGGATGTTAAACATTCGTTGGAAGCTGTGTACTCATAAAAAATTCCTACAATATACGGAGGAACTCATTGGTTAAATCTCTTTGCATTCACAAGGAATATATGTATACATTTCCATATTTAAACAAAGATCCAGATTAATATCAAGTGAACAACTGTTGAAGAAGTAAATTGTAGAGGTTTGCTTTTTATTTATTTATTTGTTTAATGAATATTGCCCCCCAACAATCTGGGTCCTTGTTTTACTGAACTCAGAAGGATGGAAGGCTGAGTCAATCTTGAGCCTGGTGAGATTCGAATTGCCAAATTGCAGGCAGATGGCAGACAGCAGAAATAGCCTGCAATACTGCATTCTAACCACTGCGCCACTGGCTCAGAATATTACGTAAGTATTATAACAAATGTGAGCATTGTCACATCACTATTCAAATCATTATTTGAAAACATCTGGTGTGGCCCACAATACTATACCCAAAGATGTGTTTTTCTAAGGAAAATTTGTGTCTAGAGCTTCTGCATATAAATGGAATTAGTATATACAATATTTAGAGAATATTTAAGATTAGGGTAGACCCCTGTGAGTAACTGCCATATTTCATATTTAACCTACACATACTGTCAACACCAAATGTGATCAGTGATTTCCTCCACCCACAAACCCAGCCATTCTCCAACAAACCATACATTACAATTATTCCAGACCAATTAAAATGCATCATAGAGCTGGCAGCAGCATGAATTATTGGTCAAGCAGCTAGCATATCGTAAAATTTTATAGTTAAATTCAAGATTACTGTTGTCCATAAATATTCATGATTAAACTATGCTAGTTAATTTTCATGCATAGTCAAGCTTGGAAACATGGCTAAAATTTGTGAATCTTTAAGGATGATGAATGCTATATGACCATATTGATATTCCACACATCACCTCACTAAAAAGCATGGTAGGAAAATATATTCATTAACTGCAAGGAAGAACAGGCTATCCAAAGCCTAAGACAAAGCTTACTTTAAGGGCAGGGATACAGATAGGAAAAATCAGAAGCCTGAACAACCAAGGATTAAAATGGAGGATACAGAAAAGCAAAGATGCGAATTCAGATTTATGGCAGCTGTCAATCATTGCCTTAGAGCTTTGATTTCCATTTCTGCTGTGATTTAGCAAATCTCTAGGGGATTTTTTAAAAAATAAAATAGTGTTTTGCTATATAACTTCACTTTGTTTTGTAGTTTCTGCGAGCTTAAATTGTATAAGTAATGAAAACAGGAACATTAAAGTTGTCTTAAAGGTGAAGATGAAAAGAAGAACCTACCAGGAATGATTTAGTTGAACATTATGGTTCTGTCAGAGCCAGTTTTTGAGTAGTGGTTAGAAATTGGGGACTGGGAGTTCTAGTTCTGCCTTAAACACAAAGCCAGTTTGGGAAGCTTGGACTAGTCCTTCTCTCTTAGCCCTAGGAAGGAGACAATGGCAAACCACTTCTGAAATCATGGCAGGAAAGCTTCCAGGACTGTTCAGCAGGAGACAAAAGTGACTTGAGGGCATCCGCTAACCTCCTGAAAATGGGTCCTGGGGATGTGGGAAGGGGGATATTTATCCTACAATGTAAATTATTCCATCAATTTTTAAATAAGGTCTATTCAAAATCAAAACCAGCCTATTCGAAATCAAAAAAGAAGAAGTCTTATTGGGGTGGGCAGTTTGTTCTGCCCTGTGGAGCCCCTGACCTCTGCCTGGATGATACTACTACCCTGGAACCTACCAAAAATTACCCAAACTGTCCAAAATCACATGAACCCATCAGACCTTCAGGGAAAAAAATATTCCTCAAGCAGCAGCCGACCCAAGTCCATAACTGCCTACAACAATTCAATGATGTAACATACACTCTGGAAGTTTGACCGAGAGGGAAGAGTCATGAAGCTCTATCTTGGAGATTATCATATCCTTGGATTGTTGTTGTTTTTACTTACCCTCCTTTGTAGATATTGATGTGTAGATGTCCACTTTATGGAGCCCCTAAACACTATGTCCATTGTTAGCATCCTTCCTATACTAGGGCCAGCATAAGGTACAAGTAAAGATAAAAGTTACCCCTGTACAGTCATGTCTAACTATAGGGGATGGTGTTCAGTTCCTTTTCTTAAGTGAAGGAGCTAGCATTGTCTGAAAATGTTTTCTGCAATGTGGCCAGCATGAATATGCACTGAGGAACACAGAAAGCTGTTACCTTCCCATCAAAATGGTACCTATTTATCTATTCACATTTATATGGTTTTGAGCTGCTAGGTGGGCAGGAGTTGGGGCAAGTAATGGCAGCTCGCCCCATCATGCAGCATTTGGTGCTCAAACCTGGGTATCAGCTTTCCAGCTGTCAAGCTCAGCGTCTTAACCACTGAGCCATCACACCATATCTGAGCTGCAAAAGTCCAAACCACCTCTAAGGAGCAGAAAAGAGTCAGGTTCTGCCATCTGATGATAAAATACATCCTTACTTTAGGGCAGGAGAGGCAAATTGTTCTAAAGCGGAGAGAAGCCTCTGAAGAGTTATTTCTTTAAACAGCTTTCTAACAAATATATAGGCAGTTATTTAGGTTTAATGTGCTAAGGTACCTTTATGTATGTTATGCAGGCCTTCAGTAAACTCTGTTTATATAGCAATACTTCCAGCAGCAATATTTTTAGTCTTTAGAAATAATCATATCTGACAAGTGTGGCAGAAATATGTGTTCTTTAGTATCACACTCCCTGCAGCCTTCTGCAAAGAGCTACTTGGGCTCAAGAGTTAAATGTAAGTCCTTTGGAGAACCAAATACAAGCCTAAAGCAAGGGTGGGATGCTACCGGTTCTGCTTGGCTACCGGTAGCTCTGAAGAGCAGCAGACATAGAACTGGTTCTGTGCCTGCTGCTGTTTGGCCCTCCCGCCCTCCTGGGCTCTTACCTGACCTTTATTTCCTGCTTTTTCAACCTCAGCTGCTTTGTGTGGCACAGCTGAGGCTGAAAAATCAGTAAAAAATGACTTTTTTCAAATGCTGTGCACCTGCATACAGTGCTTATCAGCTGTCTGGGAGACACAGCTTTCATTGTATTACATGCGTAAGTAGAGAACCGGTGGCAACACTGGTTGAATCCCATCCCTGGCCTAGAGCTTATGTTCCTGCCTTCCAAGAAGCATAAGTAATGTCTTGTGTGAACGATAAATCTGCATTTTATCTCAAGATGCATGCACACCTAGAGTATCCGATGAAGAAAAGGAATGGACAACTTCATAATGTAAATTCTTATAGAGAAGAGCCTTTTACAGTATGGACCTGCAGGAGATTCCATTTCAGAAAATGAGGAAGTCAAACCATCTTTGGGGAAGAGCCATCAGATTGGTAGAATGTCTGTTTTTCTCTTGCAGGGTGCTTCTGGGTACAAATTAAAACTCCTATCCAAAATTCAGTGGAGTTTTTCCAGTTAATAAACCAATGGAGAAGGAGAAGAACTAAGACTCTAAAGCAGCCTTCCACCATTACAAGATTAAACACAATATACATTGGAATAGAATAGAATAGAATAGAATAGAATAGAATAGAATAGAATAGAATTCTTTATTGGCCAAGTGATGGGACACACAATGAATTCATGTCCCGTGCATAAGGTTTCAGTTGGACAATAAATATATAGGAAGTAATATAAGTGATATAAGCGACTATATTATGAAATAATTGGATAGAGCAAAATGCACAGATAATAAATGGTGCTATGTTCCCACTTTAAAATAGTACCAGTCCAACAAGAAGAAGACACATTGCTTTCTGGACAGCTGTCAATAAATGTGCAACACTGCAATTTTCCAAGACCACCTTTGACAAAGAAGATACTTCTTCCCAGACTCTCCATGGAAGCATTTGCCAACCTTGACCACTTAAAGATATGTAGACTTCACCTCCCAGAATTCCTCAGATACTCACGCTGGCTGAGGAATTTTGGGAGTTGAAGTCCACACATCTTCAAATGGCCAAGGCTGGGAAACTTTGCTCTATGGAATCAAGTATGACATTAAGAACAAGTTCCAAATTAGCACAGATTTGGGCAAGACCTACTTAGTTTCCAAGACTCCCAGTCCACAGAACATTGATCTGAGAAACTTGGGAAACCTGCTTTCCAAATTTCTAACATGAGGTCATTGCTATAGATTGCTCTTGTATTCCATGGGGCAGAATTTCCCAAACATGGACTCTGTTCAGAGTTCCTAGACCAAGGGAGTATTCGGATATAGCCCTCCCAACCTACAATTCACCACAAATATAAGGCTCTAGTACCACAAATATAAGAGGCCAATGGCCTTTATGTGCAGGGTAAGTGATCTATATGCTGGTGGTGTTTGGCACTGTATCTCCCTGAACTACCATAGAGTAGGCAAGCAATACTATGAAGTTTTGACCAAGGATTAGGTGAAGCGAAGTAAACCAGGAGTTTCAGTGAGTCCTTCTACTAAACCAGGATGTCAAATTCAAGGCCCGGGGGGCTGGATCCAGCCTGTGGGGTGCAGAGGTGGTATTCGGCAGGTTCTGACCAGTTCTGGAGAACCAGTAGTGGAATTTTTGAGTAGTTCAGAGAACTGGCAAATATTACCTCTGACTGGCCCCGCTGCCATCTATTCTCTGTCTCCCAAGTCCCAGCTGATTGGCTGGGTCTTCTTTTGTTGCACAGGAGAACGGAGCTTCTCCTACACAGGAGAACGGAGCTGGAAAGCAGATTAATAAGGGGGAAAGGAATGGAATTTTGCAGTCACCTTCCCCCTGGAGTGCGGGGGGAATGGTGATTTTGCAGCATCCTTCCCTTGTCATGCCCACCAAGCCATGTCACACCCATCAAGCCACATCCACAGAACTGGTAGTAAAAATCTTTGAATCCCACCACTGGTGGGGTGGTTAGTTCTGGCCCGCTGGGCCACCCTGGAAACAGCAAAGGACCCACTCATGCTGCTGTGCCTGTGAAAATGGAGATCTGCGTTTTTGCTGGCAGAGGGTTGCAGGAGGCTGTCTCAGGGAGAGCACTTGGGTCATCACAGACACAAATTGCCCCCCCCCCCCTGACACAAGTGATGTTATGCAGGCCATGCCCACCCCAGCCACACCCACCCTGGCCCCCCGAGGTCAAACACAACCCTGATGTGGCCCTTAATGAAATTGAGTTTGACACCCCTGTACTAAACTAACAGGCCAAGCAGTGTCTTTCCAAAAAGGAAAATCAGGACAATATTTTGGAGGAGCCTGAAGGGATCCATTGAAGGACAGTGGGAGCTGCAAAGAGAGTCATTAAGTTGAGTTGTGCTTAAAAGAGAGATTTCGTGCTAAAGGAACCCCTTGCTTCTTCCACAGTGGATATTTCCCGAGATCCATTACCTCTCCACCCAAATTGAGAGAAATCAGGTCTTCATGTATAATCGCACGTAATATACTCCTTTGGTTCCATTGAACGGACAAATATAAACTGAGATATGGGGACTGAAACTTTGCACCTACTGTTCCCTCCCTGTAAGGTTTGGGAAATCAGATGTAATGACAGAAGGTTCCCAATTCACAGCTTACAACTTTGCAGGCTCTAGTCCCCAAAGGAATCCTCTTTCCCACTGCAAAAGAGTACAAGGCCAGTAGGGATTTAACATAAGCAAATGTGAGAAATTCTGTGAGCCTGTTCAGAAAAGAAGCGTAACCAGGAGTTCTAGATCTGTCTTTATTATAAGATGACATTAACAAAGTCTTCTAAGTCGGAAAATACCCCTCTCACCTCTCAATTTAACACTCCTAAAAACTAGAGAGGATCCCCTTTGAGACACTTTAACACCCCTGCTCTTTCAGACTCAAATTCTGTTTATCGGGTGGCTGTCTAGATCAGGGCTTTCCAACTTTGGCAATTTTAAAATTTGTGTGGACTTCAACTCCCAGAAGTCTTAAGGTTGCCAAGGTTGGAGACCCCTGGTCTAGATTATGGCTCTTCCTCCTATCTCCCAAGGTTATTATCCACATAGAGTGGTGGTATTCTACCAGTTCAGCCCAGTTCTGCAGAGCCGAACTGGGTAGCGAAGACCAAAGAGTAGAGCAGTGAAAACCAAACCAGTTCTCTCTGCCACCCAGGCTCCCATACTCACCTTTATCCTCTGAATTTGAAGCACAGCTGCTTTGCACAGCACAGAATAGCAGCTGCTGAAGCGACTGGGATCGTGCAGCTTTGCAGGAGGTGAGTTAGAATGCCTCTGCACCTATCAAGCCACGCCCACTGAACTGGTGGTAAAAATATTTGAATCCCACCACTGTCCACATACCATTCCAAGAAGGCAATAGTATCATGTTGGAGCAAATACTTCTGAGATTTAGGAGTTAGTCCATCCAGTTCAGGAGAGGAGGATGGTTAATCCAACTTTTTCAGCTGGTATTTCTTTTCTCCAGTGTTGGAAGAATGGGCATTAACATCTGCTATGTAACTGGCCATAGACTACATTTCCTCTGGAGGACTAATTTTCAAGTGTTCTGATGAGTCCATGTAGGCAGTTTGACCTTCATATTCACTGCAGGTTCAATCACTAGCAAGATTTGATAGGATCCCAATCACATGTTGTTTACTGACTTGATTCAGTGTGTATCAGCTGTATTCCAGTTGAAACTGTTAAATGGTTCTTGGCTGTCTGCCCGGAGCTATTAACTGAAAGGGAGAAAGCCTCTCCTGCACTTTATTTTTATCTGGTTTTCCAAACTGCATAAGCAATTAACTAATTAACACAGGTGAACCTGTGACAACTGGCTGAATCCCACCTGTGCATGTGATGTCAGTCAATCCTTCCTCTTGCATTTACAGTTGAGAAAATGGTTGAGAACAGGTTTCAGGGAATGATGCACCACTAATATGCAGAGCTGAAATCCAGCTTTTACCTTTCTGAAAATGGACCAAAATTGTTTAGAGAAGGACAAATGACATTGCACTAGGCTTTCATCCAGACTACCAAGATCCTCCTCTGCAATTTCAAACACAATCCCAAGGGGAGAAAGACTGCTTTTTTTAAAGGCTCGATCCTATAAGAATAGATGGGATGGCTGTTGAGCATTAGAATCAGGATCACCACTGACTTTAGCTAATTGAGTTTTGATGTCTCAGTTCTATCATTTTATATAAGCAGAACTTTGGATGGGGGGAATGAGGAATTTGGAATTTTAAATTGGTACTCAGAGCCTGGTTTGAGAACGAGAACTAGAATAACTTTATTGTCACTTTGAATGTACACTAATTGGCATATATTAAAATTAAATTTTGTTGCATACAGCTCTCAAAGGATCTCCATCTCTAAATATACATGACACAAACATAACTAAATTTATGCAAAATTATGCATATACCCACGTATATTATATAACATGGAGAAACAACAGGTTCTAGTATAGATGTATACTTGTACATGGCGAGAAAAATGAATGTGATCTGCCTGTGTTCTGACTAGGGGAACCTTGGGGCTGTATAATGTAATTTCTAGGAAAAACAGAGAAGCATGGGTATTGAGCTCCTGAGGAAGAAAAGGGGTATACCATATAGATGAAATAGACTGAATTGTTCCTCGTTTCTTCATATGAGACATCTGGTGTATTGTCAAACTATCTCAACTAGCTTCTCATGGGGCTTCAGGTCTTTGGGGAATCCATTGCATAATTCCATTGGTGAAGTTTGTGAAGGTGGGCTCTTGCTTGGATAAGTTTGAGGTCCTCTAGAAGGATAAGCCTTCACACAAAAGCTAGGATTGTACTGCAGCCAAGATTACAGCTGATCCCTTAGCAAAGCTGCAGTCTACCAATTTGCATTAGCTGTCTCCAAGGAGTCCGCGCTATGGACTTCATACCAGAAAAAGATAGAGGACAAGAAAAGAACTCAAGGCAAAGCATGCATGAAAGAAACACGTGGGAGATAAACATTCCCCTGAGATAACTAGCTTTGTTACCAAACAGTACCCCAAAAAAGGCTAACACCAGAAGCGTACATTGAATTTGTGTCAATAGTTGCCGTATGCTGTGCTGCCAGCTTGCACGGAAGCCATCAGAGAAAGGATGAAATTGGAGTTATCATAAATGCTCCAAGCTAAAGAAAAAAGAGCTCAGAGGTAAGAGGTACAGAGTCACATGATCATTTGTAGGAAATGGCTTCTGTTGAGTCCAGCAAAAGAGAAGCCAGATTCGGGGTGGGCACTACAGCAAAGTTACATTTTTATCACCAAGAAGGGTTATTTCAAGCAGGTTAGCCTTCTAGAAGAAAATAATTGCAGATAATTCCCCATTCCTGAGGAGTGCATGGATTTCATGAGAGATGGCTATAATGAAGGCATCTCACAAACCTGAGCTTGTGGTTTATTTGTTAACAGAATTGTTGCTTAAATAGTGTACAAGCAGGATTTTTCCATTCTCTGTACATGGCAGGAGAAACAGGGAATTAATAGAGGTGTTTTCGAGCAGGGGTCCCCAACCACCGGGCCCTGGACCGGTACCGGTCCGTGGATCATTTTGTACCGGGCCGCAAAGAATGAATAATCATGATTAAAATATATATATAAAAATATGTTTTTAGTAAAGAAATAGTAAAGAAGCCCTTTCCTATTGGGGAAGAATTGATCCTTGAAAAAGTGTTTCTGCGTGAAACTGGTCTCTGGTACAAAAAAGGTTGGGGACCACTGTTTTAGAGGACAACCTTTGCCTGAACTCCAGATCCATGAATCTTCTCGCAAATTTTGGACAATGGCTTTTTGGACAAGAGGCCCCATAGCCAGGTCCAGCCCAAAATAGTGATGGAAACAGTCAGTGGTGAGATTCAAATAATTTAACAACTGTTCTCTGCCCAAATGACCAGCTGGGTGATTATGGCCATGTTGGGCATGGCCTGGGGGTTTGACAGGCAGCACTCGGCCTCCTGCACCCCTCTGGGAGCAAAAATGGGCCACGGGGGGCATGCCACACTCCCATGCCCCATTTTGGGCCTAGTAGGCCTCCCTGCAGGCCCCTGGGAGCAAAAATGGGATGCATGAGTATTCCTAGAAGGGGAGGGGAAGGGCCAGACAGCAATTTAAGAACCAGTTTGGCTGAAGTGGTATGAACCGGTTGAATCCCACCATTGGAAACAGTGCAAAAACAGGCTTAGTAGTTCTGATAAAGGAGAACATTGGTAGCTCAGGGTTGAAATGAAGGGTCCTTGATGCTCTCTGAGCTTGGTTGTCATCTTGTAGATGTTTCATTACCCAAACTAGGTAACATCATCAGTGCTAGCAATTTAAGCTTTTCAATTTTGCTCAAGTCATTCTGGGCAATGAATGACAAGGAGAGACGCAGATAGAAGTGACCCCATCTCATCACTGTACCCATTATCCCAATTCGGGCATCAAATTATAGGAGAAATTTCTCTAGAGAATTGTTCAATAACAGGTTTGAAGCAGATTTTTTTTATGGAAACACAAATTATGACAGCAGAGGCTACCATAAAAGGAGGTAGGGATGCAAGCCCCATGTTTCTTATTTTTGTTTATTGTTATCCCACCTTTATCATTTTTATAACTCAATGAACTCTCTTCTGCTCTTATTTTCTCCCCAAACAACCATGTGAGGTGAAATGGACAGAAAGAGAATGGATGGCTCAAAGTCACCCAATTCATTTTTTTATATCTAAACTTAAATTTATATGAATTGCAATATGCATGTGATTAGTTCAGCAGACTAATTTATTGGACATAGCACATTTTGGTTGTATGTGCATGTTGATAAAATGAAAGGTATATGATAAGTGTTGTAAAGATAATAGCTTAAACTAGATTAAAGCAAAGCTCTTTGAATAAGTTATTATCAATATATTATTTTTCTAGGAGTTATCTCTCACTAGCCTTGTTTCCCAATGCTGTTTCTGTCTGCTAGTGCAACACTATTTGTGTCGAAATGTGTAGAGCCCAGGAGACAATTTATTTTTGGGGGGAAAGTATATTTGGGAGAAGAGGTAATTTAGTAGCTTTACCTAACCTCTATTATTTTCAATTACACTGTCAATCAGATTTCACATTTCTCGAAAAAAATTGTGGCATTTCTTCATCCTTTGAAATGACTTTACCGTTTAAAAATGACACAAGGTATGCATTTGGATTATATATTTTTTCTTTTTAAAAGAACCATTTGCATTTTATATAAGAATAAAGTATGGGCAAGGTTACACAACACTGAAATAGACAAGAAGGTGATTAATTTATCAGCCTCCATCCTGATAACAGTTTGTTTTTTTATTACTGCATCATCACATATTTATTTCTGCTTTAATGCTACATTCATTATCACATTCTTTACACATCTTCATTGGGCTCTTGAAAACAGAGACCATAGTGTGTGTTTCAAGATGCTCTAAATATCTAATGATTGACTAATGTTTTACAGATAGTCCTCAACTTACGACCATAGTTGAGTCAAACATTTCTGTTGTTAAGCGAGACAGTTCTTAATTTTGTCTCATTTTACAGCCTTTCTTGCCACAGTTGTTAAGTGAATCACTGCAATTCTTAAATCAGTGACACGGCTCTTAAGTTGTTTCCCCATGGACTTTGCTTGTCAGGTTGTAAAATAGGATCACATGACCTCGGGACACTACAACTGTCATAAATATGAGTCAACCTCCAAGCATATGAATTTTGATCATATGATTATGGAGATGTGATTATGGTTGTGTGAAAAATGGTCATAAGTCACTTTTTTCAGTGATGTTGTAACTTGGAACAGTCACTGAATGAATTGCTGTATGCAGAGGACTACCTGGATTTAGAAAACGAGCCATCAAATGTAAAACAGGATTATTAATCAAAAATAATATGTTTTGTGGAATAATAAAAAAGAATAGCCTCCCATTCCACAAAACTATGGAGATCACAAGTGACATTGGGAATTCAATGGATTTATTGTTGCTTGTAGCCAATTATGGGGGCACTAGAAAGCTAAATAGGGATCAAATGCAATCCAGGTTGGTGGGGTGCAGAGGTGATATTCAGCAGGTTCTGACCAGTTCTGGAGAACCGGTAGTGGAAATGTTGAGTAGTTTGGAGAACTGGCCAATATTGGCTCTGACTCTGACTGGCCCCACCTCCATCAATTCTGTGCCTCCCGAGTCCCAGCTGATTATCTGGGTCTTCTATTGTTGCCCTGCACAGGAGAATGGAGCTGGAAAGCAGGTTAGTGGGGTGGGGAGGGAAAATTTTGCAGTAACCTTCCTCCAGAAGTGGGGAAGAATGGAGATTTTACAATATCCTTCGCCTGCCACCAAGCCACACCACACCCACCAAGCCACGCCCATAGAACAGGTAGTAAAAAAATTAGAATCACACCACTGGTAGGGTGGGGTAAAATGTGGTAAGACTTCAAGAAACTGGATATGTCATCATCAAACAGGCTCTATTTCTTCGACAAGATAGTGAAATAGGGGAATGGGAAGTCACTTATTTTGAACTACTAGAGATGGTAGTGTAAAACTGCCTTGGCAGCATTTCTTCTGGAACCATGGCTGAGCAGTTAACAGAATACAGAGTTGGAAGGGATCTTGGAGATCTTCTAGTCCAAACCCCTCCTGATGCAGAAGACCCTATACCAGTGTTGATGAACCTTTTCACACTGAGTGCCAAAACGGGAGCATGCGGGGAGCACCGGAAACCGGAAGAGCAGCTTCCCCGGCACGCATGCTCACATTGGGAAGCTGAGCTTTCGGTTTCCGGCACGTGCATGCATTCCGGCCACTTGGTCTTCTGGTTTCTGGCGTGCAGGTGCATGCGAAGACCAGATGGCTGGCACATGCATGGGCACCGGGGAGCTGCTCTTCCAGTTTCTGGCACTCCTGTGTGCACAAAGACTGGCTGGCTGGTGCCCATGCATGCACCAAAACCCAGAAGAGGAACAGGTGATGGCTGGTGTGCCTGGAGAGATGGCTCTGCGTGCCATCTCTGGCACGTGTGCCACTGGTCCACTATCACTATTCCATTCCAGGCAAGTGACTGTCCAGTCTCTTCTTAAAAAGGTCTCCAGTGATGGTGTGCCTACAACTTCTGAAGGAACTGATGGATCAATTGATAAACCAGTTTAAGCAAATTAGTTGAGTCTTATGACATTACGAGGACACAGTTAGGCAACATGTTTCACACTGGTGAGCTCCCTGAATGTGAAAGGACCTTAGTTAAGAATTATTAACAACATCTGCCTTTATTCTGATTGGAATTAATGCTTTCTCCACCCTGCTGCTTCTTTCTCCTTCATGTTATCTTCTCCTAATAATCAGGGTCTTTTTAAAATAACCCCTTCCCATCTCTGAAAGTAATGAAGTTGTAGCTGTAGTAAAGTTGTAATCCAGACTAGATGTGTAGTGGCGGGGCTATTCAAAATTTCTGAAAACAATGCAATGTTGTGCATGCACGTGCTTGTGGGGACAACCCGGAGCAACTTTTGAAGCAGTAGCACAATCTTTGCAAATGATGGATTGGTTTCAATGATTCGAAAAAAGAAAACGAGCATTGTGAAGCACCCGTTTTGAATGCTTTGTGCAGTTGTAATTGCCTTTCTTTGCAATCACAGATATCCTTGTGTTTCTATTTCCTTGCGCATACATTTTCTCTCTAGTAATATATCTTATGTATTTGTTGTAGTTCGCTAGCAGCAGGTGTGGATGGCTGAGGTCTTGGAGAGCGAGGACTCAGATGAGGGGCCTGCGTGTGATGCAGGGATGGGGCCAGGACCATCAGGGAGTGGAGTGCTGCCTTCAGAGATTGTGGAGGCTGGCAGCAGTGATGCAGAGGACCCCAAGGAGCCTGTGGGTGCAGGGCTATTTAAAGGAAAGAGCAGCTGCAGCAGCATGGGTGACTTGGGAGTAAGGTTGCAAGGTAATGACCCCTCCCTCAAGAGATAAAATCCAACTGAGAAACTGGAGTTCTTTGCAGGAAGCAAACAAGTTTTTGCACTCAAGCATTGTGGACATTTGGAATATCTTGGTTGGTGTTTGGAGACTTTTTGTGTTTGAAATATTTCTTAGTAACTTTATCTTGTGTTCTTGGCAAGCATTTCACATCCTTGGCAAGGCTTGTTCTTATCAGAGACAATTAGTTTGAAACAGCCTTTTAACTGTGAAGGAACATAATTTGTAAAGAATCATTAAAAGGTTTTGCTGTTATCTCTGATTTGTGTTTGTTTCCTTGGAACAAGGTTTGGGTTAGAACAGTATTATATCTGGTAATATGTCTCATATTTTATGACATACTTTTTCTATTATAAAAAAATTGGCATCCGTAAATTATACAAATGGCAATCAAGCCAGTATCTATTCAAAACAGTGAAGGTTTCACTGTCTTTTTGGAAAACAAGTAAAGAGTAGACCAAATGTGGTACTTGGAAAAGGTAAGCCAGCAACAGACAGATGATTGCAAGAAAGAACTGCAAATTTCAAATGGTGGCAACCTGAAGAGCAAATTTTCTTAAGAAGATTCCCATCTCAAATGTTTCTGTGGGCTTCACATTCAACAGAGAAGAACGATGTCCAGATTAAGCGGGGAACACCCTCACATAATGAATTCCACACAGCAGTCATTTCTGTTGATAGTTTTCTGCCAAACTATGTGATTGGAGAGAGATGTGTTTGCGGTCTGGTGTGTGTGTGTGTGTGTGTGTGTGCATGTGTGTGTGTGAACATCCTTTTGAAGTTCTAAAATGCATCAGAAGATACTGAAATTGTACTTAACACCTTCCTTTTTAAAAATGTGGGTGTCCTTAGACAATAACTTCACATTGTCAGTATCTCAAGCAATATGTCTGTGGAAATTCTCAGTCATCCAGGTCATAATCATCTCAAAGGTGTTATTTTTCTTCACATTGGCCAGTTCCCTTTTGAAGAAGAAAAAAACAACAACATCCCACCCTTGAGATTTCAAGTAAGAGCATCCTGCATTGTATGAAAAAAAAAAAAATGCCCTGAAAGAAATCTGAGGATAATTCTGAAGTCCTCTGTAGTCTTTCTCATACAAGACTCCCAACTTGTTTTGGTCTACAGCACAGGTGTCCAACTCAATTGCATCATGTGACGTATCGTGACGTTTTTGCCTTTGTGGAGCCAGGGTGGGTGTGGCCTGTGCGTGACGCACCCAGCCTGTGGGCCGCCCATTTGGCAGGCCTGGTCTACAACTTCCATCAACTGTATCCAAAAGACTTGAGTGGTCAAGCTTTAACAGGAATTATCTATTGTAACTGAAAAAACTCAGTAAATAAGTGAATGATTTTTAAAAAGTACTATGTGATCTTTAAATGTGCAGGTAGTCCTCGACTTATGGCCATTTATTTAATGACCGTGCAAAGTTCCTGAAAAAAAGTGACTTATGACAATTTTTCTCACTTATGACTGTTGCAGCATCCCCCATGGTCACATGATCAAAATTCATATGATTGACAAATGATTCGTGTTTATGGCTGCTGCAGTGTCCTGGGGTTGTGTGAACAACTTTTGCGATCTTTTGACAAACAAAGCCGATGGGAAAGCCCGACTGACTATACAACGGTGTCGCTAACTTAACAATGGCAGTGATTCGATTTAACAACTGTGGTAGGAAAGATTGTAAACTGGAGCAAAACTCACTTGGTGTTGTAGCCCACCAGTGGCCAGCAGAGCTGTTGGCAGACTCAGACAGTGTTGTGGTTAGCCGGCAGCAGGTCCAGACAGCTGAGGAGAGTGAGGGTTCAGATGAGGGGCCAGGACCATAAGGGAGTAGACTGCTGCCTTCAGAGATTGTGGGGGCTGGCAGCAGCAATGAGGAGGTTACCGAGGAGCCTGTGCCAAGTGCGTGTGCACGCAGATTGCTTGGAGGAAAGAACAGTTACAACAGCACGGGTGACTCAGGAGTAAGGCTGCAAAGTAATGGTTCCTCCTTCAAGAAGATAAAAGCCAGCTGTGAAATTAACCTTCTTTGCAGAAGGAAAAGAAGTTTTGAACTCAGCCTTGTGGGCATTACAGATGGTATTTGAAGACTCTTGTAAACTTTATCTGTTGTTTTTTGTCAGACTTGAAAAAACTTGGCAAGGCTCTTTCTTGTTGGAGCTAATTAGTTTGAAACAGCCTTTTATCTGTGAAGAAACAGGATTCTTAGCTGAAACTTAAACAAATTATACTGCTGCCTTTATCCTGTGTTTGCAAAAACCATAGTCCTGGTTTTTGGAACCACGTTTGGGTCAGAATAGACAGTGAGGAGGTTGGGAGGAACATGGACTAGTCCTGGAAATTGGGGAAGTCTCTTAAAAGTGCTCTGTGTTGGAGGCAGCGATGGGGCCAGGACCATCTGACAGTTATCAGCTGCCTTCGGAGTTGGACATTAGTGAGGCAGAACAGCTGGAGCCTGTTCCCAGTGCTCCGCATGCACAGAGCTGCCAGAAGAAGGGAACAGTTAAGGAACAAGGGTCAACTTGGGAGGAAAGGCACATGTGGATGGTGAATGGCCCCTCCCATAAGGAATAAAGAGGGGTGAAAGGGGAGTGGTGTTTGCAGAAGACAATTAGTTCATTAATTAGTGTAAAGATTTGTTTTTTGACTCCTTGCCAGGTATTTGCTGGTACAACGCTGCACTTGGAAACTATCGGCCTGGCAACTCTCCAAGCCTGATAAGGTCTGTGGTTATAAATCACCCTTGAAAGATAGTTTGCCAGGACTTTGCTGGATGTGAATGATAGGACTTCATGTTGGCCTAATAAAAAGGGGTTTTGTCAGGATGATGAGCCTGCATTGTGATTTTGTAAGCCTAGGTCAGAACACTTGGCAACTGTCTTGCTTAGCAACCAAAATTTTGGGCTCAATTGTGGTCGTAAGTCGGGGACTACTACTGTATTGTTTTTGTTTTATTGTCAATTATTTTGTTTGCACAACAGGCAAAAAGGGCCAAGGAGGCATTTCCAAAAATTGCAGTGATGGAATTGCGTGGAGGACTATTTCAGAAAGCATGTCAGTCTGATCCTTACAGAATTGTTCTCTTCATCTTGTCTATGTAAAAGAGAAAAGAAAACAATAGGATGTAAAAAAAAAACTTTTTTTTAATGGCAGGCATAAAACATTTCATAGACTAGTTCATTATTCATTAAGCATTGTGTGAATTTACATTTTTACAAATCTGTACGTTAGAAGAGCTCAGAGGAGTGAGGTTTTTGTCTCATGTTTTAAAAAGAAGTGGGGGAAACCAGCCATCAGTAATCAGGAGGACAACAAAGTGCTTTCTCCAACAGTGAGATTTCCCATTAAATAGCACTTACTTCAACTGCAAAGCTCGGTTGGAATAAGCAGCAAACAGCAGAGGGTTTACATTGCATACAAAGTGATTTCGTCTTTAAACCAGACTTCTAAGAGAAATGAGAGAATTTGCATTTCTTACAAGCATACGAAGAACCAAACAAAAATCAGATGCAGATGGAAAATGTTACTTGCATTGAAAGTCTTTCTGGAAACAAAATGAAGACTTCACATGCCTTCTTCCTTCCATGACAAATTAATTGCTCAGAACTCTTTAGACAAGGAACCTCTTGACACTAAATAAGGGGAATGAAGAAAATGAAAAATTAGATATTTCAGCAACACTGAATTGTATCCACAATGGGGGGGAGGGGGAAACCTCCATTGATTTCATTGAATTTAAATGGACTGACTTCACTTTAAAAAAAGACAATTGTTTAACACACTTAAAAAAATACAATGCTGATATTGTTGGTTTACAAGAAACATATACACTTTTCCAAATTAACATAGCATTTTAATTTGTTGAAAGAGAGAAAAAATTAAGAACATCCAGCAGCAGGAAAATGAAGGAATACAACTCCCCCCCACCTTTTTATGACTTTGTGAACTTATTGGGGTGGAGTTGGGGTGACTGAGTGGAGCTGAACATTTATTGGCCAGTACCCTTCCTGACACCTATGTGAAGTTCACAGCAGATATTTTCTCTTTTTGTCCTGATATAGAAACATCGGGTGCTGCCTAGGATTGAACTCTCAACCTTCTGAGTGGGAGGTGAGCATCTTCAACTCTAGGCCATGGCTCTGCTCGGAGTAAAAGAAATACCTGAACCAAACCTCCAAGATCACTGAAGTCAAGTAAGCCTTCTTAATAGCTTCCTTAGGCATTTGTTGGCTCACAAGTTTAAATGAGAAGTAGGAAGTAACTAACCTCAAAAACTGATGAGGACCAACTTCCCCATTATTACAGGTAGTCCTCAACCTACGACCACAACTGACCCCACAATTTTGGTTAAGTGAAACATTTGTTAAGTGAGTTTTGCCCCATTTTGCAACCTTTCTTGACTCAGTTGTTAAGTGAATCACTGCAGTTGGTAAGTTAGTAACCTGGTTGTTAAGTGAATTTGGCTTTCCCATTGACTTTGCTTGTCAGAAGGTCGCCAAAGGTGATTGCATGACTTTGGGACACTGCAATGGTTAAAAATACGAACCAATTGCCAAACATCTGAATTTTGGTCACATGACCATGAGGGATGATGTAAAGGTTGTAACAGTGAAAAACAGTCATAAGTCACTTTTCCAGTGCCATTGTAACTTCAAATGGTCATTAAACAAACTGTTGGAAGTCGAGGACTAACTGTATTGTGCTTATCTCACTGTAAAGAGAAAATCTTAAACCTAACCCATGTGATAATGGACATTTGGCATCATTACTGATCAATATTTATTGTACGACAGTATTAAAGTTGTATATTTCTTCAGTGGGAGGAACCCTGTTTTCTGTCTCCAGTGCTGTTCAAGTACACATGGCTCAAGGAGAGAGAGGGAGGGAGGGAGAGAAAGAGAGACAGAGGGATATCCGTCAGCCCTCAGATGAAGAGTCAACTACCCCCAAGGTCTGAAGTGGTTGATGAGGAAGAGGAGGAACAGCTGGGTCCAGAGCCTGACGCACAGATGCACAGAAGGCAGAGGAGAGGAGAGCAGTGGAAATTTATGGACCAGTCCTTGGGAAGGAAGAGCCACTGCTGCTAGTGGAGCCCCACTCTAGCTCTGGAATAAAAGGCAGGGGGGCAGAGATGAATAGATGTGGCTGGACAGACTTGTTAGCCTGTGGTGAAAGAGAAACTTTTTGCTGCTGACGCTCCTAATAAAGGAATCATTGTTTCAGCTACAGAGGGCTTGTGTTTGGGAAGTTGGGTCAGAATAGTAGTCCTCAATTTACAACTATTTGTATAACAATCATTTGAAGTTGCAACAGTGGTGGATAATTATTATTGCTGGAGACATGAATAGAAAGCTAGACCTACACTTAAATCAAATTTTCTCAAGGGGAAAAAGAAGGAAAATTCTATAAAAATGTTTTTCAGTATATGGACATACTGGCTTTGACAGGTGCCTGGAGATTACAAAATCCAGATGCAAAAAAACCCTTTTTACACTTTTTTCTCAGCAAAATATTCTAGAATTGACAAGTGTTGGATCTCTAAGGCTCTTACATCACCTATCAAGGAAAAAGAGATTCTCTCAATGATATATGTGGATCAGAAAACAACGTGATTCCAGGGAGAAAGAACTATCTTTTAAATAAAGCATGAATGACAGGATGTTACTACAAGAAAATATATCACTGAAATGCAAAGAAGAATTAAAATGCTTTTTAAAAAATAAATACAGTTCCTGGGATGTTAGTGACAACCATCTGGGAGGTTAGTAAAGCTTATATAAAAGATGTTATTAGAAAGTTTACAAGGAAATAGAAAAAATATGGGAATTACATTAGAAAAAAACAGAGTTAGAACAAATTTGTAACATTAATCCAAAATGATAGGCATTGGAAGAATTAAACAAAGTTAAACAACAATTAGTCTTACCAGAAACAGAAAAACTCCAAAAGGAGATAAAATGCATCAAACAAACCAGGAAAAATGTTGGCATGTAATATTAGAAAACAGAAGTAAGGCAAGAACAGAAACAAAGAAATTGTCATATATAAGACCAGAAATATAAGAGAAATTTCAGAATTCTTTAAGAAATTAAGGCCATGTCACACTGCCCAACGGATGCAAAAAGGACACAACGGATGAGCAAAATGTTCCATCCATTGTTATCCGCTCTCAAAAGGGGAAAAAATTTGCATAAGCAGAGCGGATAACACGGAAAGGAACGGACGTGGGGAGGACGCAGAGAGGATGTATAGAGGATGCATAAAGGATGCGTAGAGGATGCAGAGCGGATGCGTAGAGGATGCAGAGCGGATGCAGAGCGGAGGCGTAGAGGATGCGTAGAGGATGCAGAGCAGATGCGTAGAGGATGCAGAGCGGATGCAGAGCGGATGAGCTGCATCCGCTTTCATCCTTTCTCCATCCGTGCTACTAACACTGCATGTCCGTTCTGCTTCCTCCCTGCGTCCGTTTACCGCTGGAACGGATTTGAGTTGTGCAAATGCATAGCAGATGCCTAGCGGATATAGCAGATGCGTAATGGATGCAGAACGGATGTCCCCCGTATGCCTAGAGGATGCAGAATGGATGCATTGGATACATTTTCCGCTCAAAAGTTTTGAGCAGCTCAAAACTTTCTGAGCGGATGAAACGTCAATAAACGGATGCTGGACGGATAGAGAGGAAGCAAAACGGAGGCAGTGAGTACATCGCATTAACCAACAGATGGCAAGCTTTTTTGTCCGTTTTACATCCTCTTTCCATCCGTTGGTGCAGTGTGACATGGGCTTTACATGTCAAGAACAATGTTGATCAAGAAACCTTGAACACCTATATTGGACAGTCAGAATTTAGTGACCAACATAAGAGTAATATTTTTTAAAAAATCCGCACCAATTCAAGAGATTTAAAGAAATTAAAGATTGTGAAAGTACCAAGCCCAAATGGGTTTATAACCTGATACTACAAAAAGCTAAACTGTTGAAATGAATGCTAATTAATTATGCAAATTAATAAAATTGACAAAAGCAATCCCAAAGATAGGGGGAAAATATATCTATAGTAATTTGATTTACAAGAAGAGAATGATCTGGAGAAACTTCAGTCTTACAGACCAATTTCTTTGCTGAATGTTGATTATAAGATAGTAAATTTAGCAAATGAGACGGCGAAAAGTGAATAAGATTGAAGGGCAGATGTGGAGATTTTAGTTTCAGCTCCCAGTAGGGTGGAGAAAAAATTCAAGAAATTTGTCCCTTCAATTTTTTGTTTTGTTTTGTTTTGTTTTCTTTATTGAAAAAAATGTGGGTTCTGGGATGTGTGTGTTAAGCAAGGAAAAGGTTCTGGGGAAGTTCATCTTGAAACTGCCGCCTTTCCACAAAACCTAGCAAGAGCCAGGAGAGGGTTTGTAGCAGTGTCGGGATTCATCTCTTTTTTACTACTGGTTCTATGGATGTGGTTTGGTGAGCGTGGCAGAAGGAGACTGTATCATTTCCAGTCAGAGGTTGTATTTGTCGGTTCTTCGAACTACTCATAATTTCCACTACCGGTTCTCCAGAACCTGCTGAATACCACCTCTGGTTTGTAGTCTCCCCAACAGCCAACTCATCAGGAACAGACAGCTTTGAAACCAGATACCATTTCTACAAGAAATTGTCAGAGCACAGAAAATGGCGCCTGCTCCCAGGAGGCATGGGAAACAGGCCCAAGCATTGCAAGGCTGTATGGGGGAAGAGAAGTTGGCAATGCTGCAGCGTCCCGTGGTCCGTCATAAGGGTGAATGACTGCAGGAGCACTGTAGCTGCCATAAAGGTCATATGAAGCTTGCAGGGGGACTGTTATAAGTTCAAATGGCCGCTTACGACCAGTCATATCTTGAGTCATGCCTGTATATATCATCTCTTCTTTCATTTTATTGTTCTGATGCTCGGAGTTCGTTGGAATTGGACATCCTTGTAAGCCTATGTAATCAATCATAAATAAGTATTCCTTTTTTAAAAAAATGCAATGTTACACTACACATTTGTGATTGTTACATATTCACAAAGGAGCACACAGATATTTTGTTTAAGAAAGCAAAATTTAAAAAAATCATTCAAGCAATTGTGTGAAGAGGATTTTTAGATTAACTTCCTTCTCTCCCTCCCCATAGAAAACTGGGCTGTGTTTTAATGGGTGGTGAGAAAGATGTTGGATAGCTTTAACCCTTCCCTTTTGATTCTGTCTCCATCAGTCTCATCCTCTCCCCCATCCCCCACAAATTTGCTACTTGCATGGAGTCAGTTTCATTCATTGGAAATTTCCTCCCCAAAACAGCAACAATTGGCCAGAGTTTGAGGGTGGAATCAGAGCTATGATGAGGACAACAACATTAATATTCTTCTTCAACCTTAATCATGTTGTTAATTCAGATTGGCCCCTGGAGCTTGTGAATTTACTTTGGAAAAAGCTATCCTTACAATTGATCATGTTATGAGTGATATAGTGTTGGTTTGATCTCCCATAGGAATGGCAATAAATTGAACTCATTTCCTCTTGTTCAGGTCAACCAACATGCTTCTGATCAGTGAAGCACAACAATATGGCTCATTAGCATTCTTTCCAGGGTAGTTGGAGGAAGAATAACAGAATAATAGAGTTGGAAGAGACCAACTCCAGTCCCACCCACTGCTCAAACAGGAGACCCTAGACCATTTCAGATAAATGGCTCTTTTTAAAAGACTCCAGTGATGCAGCACCCACATCTTCTGAAGGCAAGCTATTCCACGAGTTAATTGTTCTCACTGTTAGGGAATCTCTCCTTAGTTCTAGATTGCTTCTCTCCTTGATTAGTTTCCATCCGTTACTTCTTGTCCTGCCTTCTGGTGCTTTGGAGAATAGGTTGACCTCCTCTTCTTTGGGGCACCGCCTTAGATATTGTAATGCTGCTATCATCCCTAGTCCTTCTTTTCATCATACTAGACATTCCTAATTCCTACAACCCTTCTTATGTGTTTTAGCCTCTAGTCTCCTAATAATCTTTGTTGCTCTGTTTTTATTTTTATTTTTACTTTGGGGGGAGGGGTATGTGGTTTGGGATGTGTGAAACAAAAACACTCATTTTTCTCCTTAAAATGTCAAAAGAACTGAGGGCCCCAAACACAGCCATATTTGAAAGCAGCTTTCAATAATCCACCTACTATGACTACTGTAATAATTCACCTTGCACTGATCATTCTGCATTCCTGGCCAAGACTGTTCTCATAAAAAGCTCCTGCAGGGAATTTTGTCTGTAACTTAGGCTGCTCTGCTGGGCATTGTAGCAGGATTCACAGCTGTTCCTTGATCATTACTCTACCTTTTCCAGCCTCTGTGAATTTGAGAATGGCTCTGCCTTTGAGGTTAAAATCCCAGGTTTGCTGACCTGACTGTTGTTTTCCCTGCTGGCCATTTTAGAAGACGTGATGGGCTGCTATAACTACACCAGCAATTTCTATGCCTGGCAAGATAGCAAGTATCTTACGGGTGTCTTGAAGCAGCTAATACACACCTGACACAAATTATGTGTGTTTTTAGGTTAGCACCACAGACTGGAGGCTAAAGGATCCTGTCAGAGCTCTTCATTAGCAAAGACTGACAGGATGTTTGTGTGGCTCTGGAATGGCTTCTACGTGCATTTCAATCAGCCCATTCACAGCTCCTGAAATTATGCATAAAATGTTAGATGTTGCTCTCTCTGGAATGCCTACAACAAGAATCACACTCATCATCCTTTAGGCACAAGGCAACTTGAATTTCAGCATGGCTGCTGCATCTGTTAGCAGCACATTTGGTTTCGTCTCCCCTTGTCACCACTCTGAAACAGCCCTGACAAAGAAAAGCAGGCCCACCGGGCACGACTGAAACCGAAGTGCAAATTAGAATCACACCTCCTTGTCTCATTTTGGTATCACTTCCCCTCTTGATAAACAACACTTAGTTTCACTTTCCAACTCATGGCAAGTAGCCATCACTAACATGAGCACTGGGGATCAGTCACAACAAATTATAACTACATTTCTATGAATCAGGGCAGACTGAGGAAAGGGGGAAGAAGCATCAGCTGTTCATTAGATTTGGATGAACAATATTTCTTTAGAGACAGGAAACTTGCTCTTGAAGAAAGAAGTTAAAACAAAAGGAGTCTGAAACGTGGATACTTTTTCTCTGGACACTTTTTAAAAATCCAAGATAATAATGTTATCTAAAATCCTGTCTGTATGTGACAATTCAGTTGTAAATATAAGTCTCTAAATAAGAGCCCCAAGTTATCATTGGCAGTGTGGGCATCTATCACTTAGATGGTGATAAAGCTCTTCCCTTAGCGATAAAAAGCCAGGCTGGCATAGTGTTTAAGGCACCAGGATAGAAAATAGAAGACTGTGAGTTCAAATCCCACCTCAGGCACAAAGCAAACTGGATGTTCTTAAGCCTACCTCTGTCTCCCAGCCCTGGGAAGCAGGCAAGGGCAAACCCTTTCTGAAAAGTCTTGCCAAAACTTGGTTCTCTACTGTGGTTTTCTTGGCAAGACTTTTCAGAAAGGGTCTGCCCTTGCCTGATTCCTAGGGCTGAGAGACAGAGATAGGCTTAAGATCCAGCAAACAATTTTTGCCTCCAAAAGTTGTGGGTGCTGCAAAAACACTGGAGGTTTTTTAGAAGAGATTGGAGAGCCATTTGGTATGGAGTTTCCTGCAGCGGGGTGGATTAGAACAGGTCTCCAACATTGGCTGAGGAATTCTGGGAGTTGAAGTCCAGAAGTCTTAAAGTTGGAGACCTCTGGATTAGAAGACCTCCGAAGTCCCTTTCAACTGTTATTCTGTTACTTGTCAAGGGTGAAAGCTGACTTGAAGCCCCCTACCCACCCAAAACCCACCAGAGAAAACCCTTAGGGATAAGTTTTTATGGACTAGTTGTGACATTAAAGTCCCAGCAGGTTATAAGAGTAATTGGGAGTTAGGCAGTATGATAATCATTGCATTTTTCACAGTGGTTTTACATCATTTTTAATCAAAGTTGCTACTCTGGAAAGTAAGAGGTCTTTTCCTTGGTTGCCAGCTCTTCCTGCTCAAACAGAAATTATCATTTTTACGCCACTAATAGAATCACCTGTTGTCCTCACCTTACCTTCCACATCCTGGGTCTGTCCTGTCTTCAAGGCAATCTGCTTTCCACTGTGAGGGAAGGAAAAACCTAAAGTCAACCACTTTCAGGGAGAGGTCAACCATTCCTTAGTTCAGAGGTCTCCAAACTTGGCAATTTTAAGACTTGTGGACTTCAACTCTGGGAATTCTTGAAGTCTACAAGTCTTAACGTTGCCAAGTTTGGGACCCCTGCCTTAGTTCAACAGGGCAGGTGGAATCCCTGGCTTTTGGAGGCCCATTGAACTCCAGTGGGGCCAATTCCTACTGCAGAGTAGCTGTTCTGCTCTGCAGCTTTTGGAGGAAGCCTTCTAAAACCGCAATGGCAGCATCTCCTCTGCACTGAGAGCCGAATAACTTGAGGAGTCAATTAACTCTGCTTTGCAAAAATGCCCAGAAGCCCCACAGCATTGTGAGTACATGCAAGCATGTTGCTGACGTGAGATCCTCATGTTCCTTCCATACGGAAGGCCTTTGAAACATTTTAAACAACCCCCCCTCCCTTTTTTTTTTTTTTATGGGAAGGGGACAACAAATAGGGTGTCTTTCCCAGGACTAGTTATTTTAGATTCTTTCACTCTTTGACAATCCATCCTGAGTCTGAAAAGATCTATCTGAACAGTTTTGACAGCTTGAACTGGCATGTAGAAATAAAAAGTAAAAAAATGTGAAGGGATTTTTTTTTTTCTTCCTGCAAGCCATCTATTTGTAATTACTACAATCTTACATATAGGAAACCAGGGAATATTTACTAGGAGCAAGGTATTACTAAATCGTAGAGAGTTAGGATTACTTTGAGCATTCAAGAGATGTGTGCTGTATCAAATAAAAATGTCTCTCAAGACTATTTGTCAGTCATAGGGCCTACAAGAGTCCATCCAAATCCCCCGTGGCTCTACATTTTAGGCCCTGTTATCTTTGCCTGGAAGACATTTCTCTTCTGTTATGCTTGTTTGCTAGGCAAAAAGACTGGAATGCAAAATTCTTTTCTGTGCCTTCCCACTGTTAACCTTCTCATGGAATGGAATAGCCTAGAATAGCGGCTGTTCTGACCTACGCATCCCAAGATCATGAAGCAGACTCCTCATCCCGATAAAACTTCTTTTATTTAGGTTAAAGGGAATTCTTCTCCAACAAAGTCCCGGCAAACAGTCTTTCATGAGATTTCACAACTACAGACCTTTATCAGGCTTGGAGAGTTGCCAGGCAGATATCTTCCAAATGCCATGCTGTAGCAGCAATTACTTGGCAAGAAGTTAGGAACAGATCTTCACTCAAATGAATTGAACAAATTGTCTCCTGCAAACACTACTCCCCTTTCACTCCTCTTTATTCCCTATGGGAGGGGCCATACCAGAGGTGGTATTCAGCAGGTTCTGACCAGTTCTGGAGAACCGGTAGCGGAAATTTGGAGTAGTTTGGAGAACCGGCAAATACCGCCTCTGACTGGAGAATTTACAGTATCCTTCCCCTGCCACACCCACCAAGCCACGCCCACAGAACCGGTAGTAAAAATTTTTGAATCCCACTACTGGGCCATATACCATCCACCTGAGCCTTTACTCTCGAGTTGACCGTTGTTTCTTAACTGTTCCCTTCTCCAGGCAGTTCTGCACATGCGCACACTGGAAACAGGCTCCAGATGTTCTTCTGCCAATCTCTGACTCTGAAGGCAGCTGATAATTGTCAGATGGCCCTGGCTCCATCTCTGCGCCCCGATGCAAGCACTCATCAGAGCCTTCCCCAGACTCCAGGATTGGCCCATGTTCCTCCCCAACCTCCTCGCTGTTTGAGTCTGTCACAAGTGCCTCACCTCCTCAACTTACAACAATTTGTTTAGTGACTGTTCAAAGTTACAATGGCATTGAAAAAAATGACTTAAGATCCTTTTTCACACTTAAATGACCATCGTAGCATCCCCACGGTCACATGAGTTTACATTTGGATATCTTGACAGATGACTCACATTTATGATGGTTACTGTGTCCCAGAGTCACATGATCCCCTTTTGAGACCTTATGACAAGCAAAATCAATGGGGGAAGCAAGACTCACTTAACAACTGAGTTACTAATTTTACAACTGCAGTGATTCAATAAATAAATCTGGCAAAAAAAAAGTTAACTATGGCACGAAAGATCATAATGTGGGACAAAACTCACTCAACCAATTTATCATGTAACAACATAAATTTTGGGCTTAACTGTGGCCATACGTTAAGAACTACCTGTACTGTAAGCGCCGTGATGGCACAGTGGTCAGAATGCAGTATTTCAGGCTAATTCTACTGACTGCCAGCAGTTTGTTTCTCACTGGCTTGAGGCTGACTCAGTCTTTCATCCTTCCAAGGTCAGTAAAACGAGGATCCAGATCATTGGGGCCAATATGCTGACTCTACAAATGGCTTAGAGTGGGCTGTAAAGCACTGTGAAGCAGTATATAAGCTTAAGTCTATAGAATACAATACAGTGGAATGGAATGGAATAATTTATTTGGCCAAGGCAGTGGTGGGCTGTTCCCGATTTGGACCGGTTCTACTGAACTGGTAGTTCCAACCATCAACTAGCCCCACCCACCCCTGCCCTATATTTCCGTCTTTTTCAGCTCATCTGATTCGTGCAGCACAGTGGATTTCTGCACCTCAGCTGTTCTACTAACATGTGCTGTCCTAAAAGATAAGCTGTTGAGGCTAAAATCGGTGTTTTTTTAGTGCTGTGTGTGTTCACAGAACCAGTTGTTAAACTGGTTGCAGCCCATCTCTGGGCCAAGAGTGTACATGCGTGCAAGTGTTCTTGGTGTATATGCAAATCATCACAGAAAACATAGGTGGGAGTAACACTGTCTTACACTTACCCTGAGTCATGGACATATGTTCTCTCTATATGGGAAGACAAGAGTGATGTTTTTATGACAGATTGTCCCAAAAATTGCACCTGAAGGAAAAGTCTGAGTTAGAATTCTCTCTTTTGTTACGCAAGAAAATTGTGAAAGCCATTTATTTGGAAAAATCTTATGCTCTGTTACCAAGAGGGGCTTTTTTTTTTTGGTGGTCGTTATGGAGATACAGCGTGTGAGCTAGTTGATCTTAGATGTACGTTTTACAAAGGCAATGTGTTTGCAAGCTCCTAGCATGCCATGCATCTGTCTTGCAAACACTAACAATCCTGAAAAACATGCAGGGATGATGCAAGCTAAGTTGACTTTCTATTAGATTCACAAGTAGGCAGATATAACAGTAAATACGTGCTCTGTTGAAGCATTGTAACTGAATAAAATATTGGGACGCTTGCAAAAAAGATACAGGGCTAACTCCTTGTCAGACTTTCCAGTGCCAATTATAGAATAACACCTGAACAGACATTGGGCAAATAAGAGCTGTAGGTTTATCTTTCAAATAAGATGCTCAGTTGCAAATGCCATCAATTATTCCAGACTGTAGACTGCTCAAATATGTGCGTGTTTGTTTCCCTCTCTCCCCCACTCTCCTTTTAAATTTTCAACCTTGAAATCCAGGAGTCACAAGAAAGATTTCTTGTTTGTGCCTGGCCTTTTTCCTGATATCTCAATTTCTCTTTCCCAGCATATGCCTGTGTATACATTTTGATGTGCAAGGGAATCAGAGAGAGCATTCCGTCAAGAGCCCCATTTGCAGTGTGAAGTGCTACAGTTCATTAGCAAGGTTTAAACCAGTGGTACTCAACCTATGGGTCGCGACCCCTTTGGGGGTCGAATGACCCTTTCACAGGGGTTGCCTAAGACCATCGGTAAACACATATTTTTGATGGTCTTACAAACCGAGCCATAATTTTATGGCTGGGGGTCACCACAACATGAGGAACTGTATTAAAGAGGCATTAGGAAGGTTGAAAACCACTGGTTTAAACCATCATGTGATGTGAGGCAGGGAAGGAGAGCCAATCTGAAATTTGACAACAGGGTTCCATAAAGATCCGTGCTTGCTTTGCTATATAAACAAAGCTTTCTTGCATTGTAAGTAGTCCTCAACTTACGGCCAAAATCGAGCACAAAATTTCTCTCAGTGAAGCAGTTGTTAAATGAGTTTTGCCTTTTACCAGCCTTCTTGCCACTATTGTTAAGTGAATCACCATAGTTGTTCAGTTAGTAACACGGTTGTTAAGTGAGTCTGGCTTCCTCACTGACTTAGCTTGTCAGAAGGTCACAAAAGGGGATCACATGACCCCAGGGCACTGCAACTGTCATAAATACGAGTCAGTTGCCAAGTGTCTGGATTTGGATCACATGACCATTGGAGATGCTGCAAGGGTTATAAATGTGAAGAATGGCCCTACATTTTTTTTTTTTTACAGTGTTGTAACTTTGAACAGTTACTAAACGAATTACCTGTAGTGGAAGCAATATTATTTTCCACATTTCCTCACTCATTGGCTCCACCATGGGCAGAATGTAGTCATGGACATATAGCAGGTGGAAAAGAGAAAAGGAGATATTGTAATTCAAGAGGTGAGCATCCGGCCTGAAGCTATTTTTGGGACAGATGGGAGGAAGAGGATTTCTCTGAATGAAGCCACAAATGAAATTGGTTCTATAAAGATGGGCTTCAAATGCCAGTCATAGCACCAGAACCAAGCTCTCAGCCAAGCTGCAGGCGTATTTCAAGTGTTGCTGGTTGACAAGCAGAGAAAATTAGCATCTACCCCACCCCCAGAACAATGAAATGTTCTAGGAAATGTTAAAAAGGCAGAATATTATATCTCCCTGGATGAAAAAAGGAGAAACATGTTTGTAAAGACAAAGCAGCTCCCTGTCCCCCTACCCCATTCATCTCCAGGGGGATAAGATTAAGACATGGGCCTAAGGACATGATAGAATTAGCCCTCTACCCATCTAACAGCAGGGCTCACTGCATTGTGAAATCTCCTGGGGACATTATATCAGCCCACAGTTCAACCAGACTTATCTCAGACAAACTCCTAGGATTTGCACATGACCCCTACAGCAACCAATAGGTTACCTGCTATCGCCACAGGAACAGGAAGCTCCAATTCAAAGCCCAAAAGAGATCGATCTGCCTGCCTGCCTGCCTGCCTGCCTGCCTGCCTGCCTGCCTGCCTGCCTGCCTGCCTATCTATCTATCTATCTATCTATCTATCTATCTATCTATCTATCTATCTATCTATCTATCTATCTAATCTATCTAATCTATCTATCGCTTATCTATCATCTATCTATCTACTTGTGGTCATCTACTCAGAATCACATATGCTTGGTGGTTCTGCTTCACCATTAAGCCATCTTTCCAAGCAGCCTCCGTGTTTCCAGTGTGGAAACTGAAACAGTTCCACTTGGAACTGAACCCAGGGGGACATTTCTTCCAGCACAAGTGTTCTCCTCCTGCTACTTTGAAAATGGAAATCTCAGGGTGGGTTGGGGAAAGGGCAGTTAGACACATGTCCACATAAGTTCCAGTAGACCACCTCTCTCCTTTTTTAATTGCTCGTCTACGAAACTGCTGCGCCCGCAACAGTTCCAGCTAATTGCTCTCAGCTACTAAAAAAAAAAAAAAAAAATTAGAATAAGGCAGTACCACGGGAAGATGCTTTATCAGTGACATATTAATATATCTTTCAAGCCTCGTGGCCTTCCTCTTTTCAAGTGGTCTGCTGACACAATGGGAAGCTTCTCTCAATATTCACTAATGCTTTTCTAAGAAGGGAGGGAGGAGAATAACATCCATTATTTCCAGTTTCGATAGATCTTTGGAGCAGTACTTAAAACTCCAGAGAGGTGACCCTACTAGCCTGTTATAGAAAAGGGGGAAAAAATGAGCAAGAAAGCTGGCAGCGTGTCAAGAGACTGATGGGAGACAGAAGCCAGCTTCACATTTTCACTGATACTGAAGTAAGGCTCCCAGATTCATGACAGTTTTCATCGTAATCTGTCTGTCCATCTTTAAATGAGTGCAAAGTCTGAGGGTAATGAAAACAAAGCAACATTAAATATGTTTTCGATTGATGACAGATTGTCTTTTACTTACCACCAAAACACAGCCCAGAATTGTGGTTGTAAGTCAAAGGTATATGAGCTGACTTGATTTTAGAGCCATTTTTAAACTGCTCACAAAGCGAGTCCCTTTCTCACAAAGCGAGTCACATGTGGTTGTTAAGCAAATTCAGCCTATCCAACGGGCAATTTTTTTGCCATTTTCTGCCGGACGATGAAATTAGCAAGAGTTGAAGAGCACAGGTTCCATCTCTGAGCTTATTATCTAACTTGCTGGGACTTTAAAGCATTTGGCAGCATCTAAACTAAAGGGTCAGAAGTTTCAGCATTAACAGTATACAAGTAGTCCTCGCTTTGTGTTCCCCCTTTTGTCTCTTTTAATTCCTTCCTATCCAATCTCTCCGATTTTAAAGAGTGGGGGGAAGGATAACAACAGTCACACACAGGACAACAGTATGCTCAGAGATGGGCCATAAGCACCCTATACAAACAGTCCAGTGCATTCCCTATTGTGTACATGGTTACTCTCTTGTGATCCCTTCCCCTCCAATCTTACCACTCTGCAGGAGGTTAAGAAAGAAATGGGTGAGATACAGGAGAGATTGCCTACAGAAATCGCTTTTTTTCCTCACTTTCTCACAGAATGGAAATTGGAGAGGAAGAACATACATTAATTTCCTTCTGTTAATTATCCTACTGAGGTGAGCATGCCAAAAAGCATGGAGAGGTTGAGAAATAAAAAGCAGAAAATGAAATTAATTAGTCTTGCCAGTTTTGAGCCAGCTATCACAGCATTCCAAAGACAAGGAACAGGGAGAAAAGGAAAAGCACAGTTGTGGTCCTATGATTTTCTACTTAGCAACTACTTCACTTACCAGAGTTGCTGCTCAGGATGATGGTTGCCAACTGAGGACTACCTGTATATACATATACACACATATACATGTTCATTTACACACATGCACACAAAATATGTGTGTGTGTGTTTATGTGTGTATAGGTTTATGTAAAAGGGATGTGGTGGCTCAGTAGCTAAGATGCAGAGCTTGTCGATCAGAAAGGTCGGCAGTTCGGTGTTTTGAATCCCTAGCACTGCTTAATGGAGTGAGCTCCCATTACTTGTCACAACTTCTGCCAATCTAACAGTTCGAAAGCATATAAAATTGCATGGAAAAAAATAGCGGTGGGAACTTTGGTGGGAAGGTAACAGCGTTCTGTGCGCCTTCAGCATTTAGTCATGTTGGCCACATGACCACGGAGACAGCCACATGACCTTCTGACAGCACTGGCTCTTTGGCTTTGTAACGGAGATGACTCCCCTAGAGCCGGAGATGACTAGCATGTATGTGTGAGGGGAACCTTTACCTTACATATAGGTATAGGTATAGGTATGTGTGTATGTGTATGTGTGTGTGTATACACGTGGGATAATACCCGAAGGAAGCTGAACAGCACACATGTAAGTATTCAGCTTCCTTCGGGTATTATCCCACATCATTGGAGTTGTGCTTTTAAAGTTGTAGCAACGTTTCAGCAGAATCTCATCTGCCATCATCAGGCTTCTGTACTGAGTTCATACGAACTCAGTACAGAAGCCTGATGATGGCAGATGAGATTGCTACAACTTTAAAAGCACTACAATGACGTGGGATAATACCCGAAGGAAGCTGAACAGCACACATGTAAGTACCCGCGAAAACTTATATATATATATATCTACACACATACATACATATACATACACACACATACACACGCACACACTCTTCTGAGAATCTTAGGAAACTCTTTGGAAATGTTTATTCCATTTCTGGCCATGCCACTGACACATAATATGGAAATGAAATCTTATGGGCATAGGACTGGACATGCAACTATACAGACACATTCAGGCTTGAGGAGAAGACCAAGATCAAATCAACATTTGGTAATAATCATCAAACATGACTTTTACTTTCAAACATATCCACAGAACTATAGTTTAGGAATTATGCCAATATATGGCTTCTGCCAACCATGATTAAGAAGCCATACATCACTGAAGCTGAACCCAGTTTACAACATTAAGATAAAATTAGTATTTTACTTGCTCTTGGCCCATGTTCTTCTGCATCTTCTTGTATGTCCCCAAATTTAGCACAACAGAATGCTGGAAGTCCCCACCCCTCCAAAAAAAAAAAAAGAAGTTGCAAGCTTTCAACATTTAAGAATTCTTAAAAGTTAAGCTGATCCTGTTGGTCAGAAAATAGGAAGTAAGAAAAAAATGTAAAGATGAGGTTGGTATGGAAACCATATCTATACATGGCTTGATGAAGTCATTAACTGTATGTTTTAAACAGATTAAAAGTAGTGTCAGCATTCTCCCATTCCTGGCGTGGAAAGAAGCAAGCAAATGTTTGCAATTTCTCCATTTTTGGAAATACATTCTTCAGGATCCAATCTGGATCGGTCACTGGAACCAGAAGTTTTGTCTTCCGAGCTTTTGGACTCATGCTGTGGCTCATCTTCAGGAAACTTCTCTCTAGCAGAGTGTGGGTTGTTTTGTGTGTGATATTTATTTATATGTTGTTAACATGGCTCTGCATTACATCCTACAACACCTTGAATATCCAAATACCTACACAAGGGTCCTCTTTGTAGACTTCAGTTTGGCATTCAATACCATCATTCCAGACACTCTTCTCAGTAAATTAAACAAACTAGCAGTACCTGAACACACTTGTAAATGGATCATAAGCTTCCTAACAGACAGGAAGCAGCAGGTGAAGCTTGGTGGAATCACATCCGATACCTGTACAATCAGCACAGGGCCCCCCCAAAGCTGTATGCTATCTCCACTTCTCTTCTCCCTATATACCAATGACTGCATCTCAAATGATCCATCTGTTAAAATACTGAAGTTTGCTGATGACACAACAGTGATTGGTCTCATTTGAGACAACGATGAATCTACATATAGACAGGAGGTTATACAACTTGCCTTGTGATGTAACCGGAACAATCTAGAACTGAACACATTCAAAACCGGAGAAATGGTAGACTTTAGAAGAAACTCTCCCATACTACCACCTCTTACAATACTAGATAACAGAATATCAACAGTAGAGACCTTCAAATTTCTAGGTTTACTATACCACATGATCTAAAATGGACATCCAACATCAAAAATGTCATCAAAAAAGCACAACAAACAATGTTCTTTCTGCACCAACTCAGAAAGCTCAAACTGTCCAAGGGGCTGCTGATCCAGTTCTACAGAGGAACTATTGAGTCTGTCATCTGCATCTCTGTCTGGTTTGGTTCTGCAACCCAGCAAGACAGACACAGACTCCAGAGAGTAATTAGGACTTCAGAAAAAAACCATGACTACCAACCTGCCTTCAATCGAGGACCTGCATGAATCAAAATGCTCATGAGTCAAAATGCATGAGTCAAAATACTGCATGAGTCAAAAAGAGGGCTGTGAAAATATTTTCAGACCCCTCACATCCCGAACATAAACTGTTTCAACTCCTTCCCTCAAAACTACGCTATAGAACACTGCACACCAGAACAACTAGACACGAGAACAATTTTTCCCCGAAAGCCTGCTAAACAAATAATTCCCTCAACACTGTTCAACTATTTACAAAGTATGCTCTACTATTACTGTTAATCTTCTCATCATTCCTTATCACCCATCCCCGCCCACTTGTGATTGTAGGACTTTAACTTTGTCACTTGTATCCTTACGATGTATATTGACTGTTTCCTAGTATGATTTGATTGCTGACTGTATCTATCTTATGACTATCATTAAGTGTTGTACGTTGTGATTCTTGATTCTAACCAAATGTATCTTTTCTTTTATGTATACTGAGAGTATTTACACCAAGACAAATTCCTTGTATGTCCAATCACACTTGGCCAATAAAGTATTCTATTCTCTTCTGTTCTATTCTATTCTAGTGCCTCTGTTGTGTGTGGCTTCTTAGAGGTTGAATGGTGTGTGTTGATGGTTAGCTTTTAAGTCATTTGCTTGTGCTGCCCAGCCCTTGCCTCCTAAGTATTTGATAGGCTGGTGCTAAATCAGCACTCCTGTTGACATCTTTCAATTTATATCCTTCTTCTTGTGCCATATCCGTCATCGGACATTGGCAATCATGTTGGTGATCCTATTTTTATCAACAGCCGCATGAACAAGTGCTGCTGAGTTCTGTCCAAACCAGTCCTTTAGATTTTGAAGCCTTGACATTCTTCTTCTACCTGGGCCTCTTTTGCCTTCAATCTTTTCTTGGAGATTAAATGAAGCATGCTGTATTTTTCTGGGTGTTGCATCACATGTCAATTTATATCAGATAATTTGTTACTATTATAGTTTCGGTGGTGGGAGCTTTCCAAAGTTCCTCCAAAAGTCTTTTAAACAGCATGTCCTTTTGCCACATGGACAAAAAAGCAAAACAAGGTGAAAAATCAACACCCCAAAACATTTGCTTACCTGGAAGTTAAGTTTCATTTCTTCAGATAGAACTGGAAATCCAGATCCACAGCTAGAGTCCTGAACCCCAATAGGACAAAACTACAGGCTGCTTCAAAAATTCCACATAATTATTTGCTTGCAGAAAAGTATGAACTAAAGCAGACATTAAAAGCAAGTTTCTAAGATGAATCGTAAATTGTATATGAACAGTCACTGTAGTTGGCATGGATATCAACCTTCATATAATATGGTTTTTTTTTTTAACATATCACAGCTACCCAAGTAGTAGCCTTCCTTGTGTCAAGCCTTGGAAGCCATTTTTAATTTGGAAGCTTCAAGGCTGCCACATTCAGTGCCTGGAAATTTGGGAGGGGGGATTTCATAGCGAGGTAGAAGATTAGGCACATCATCATTCTTTCTCATAGAGTCAAGGACATGTTTCCCTGCACTTGGAGGGGAGTGTCTGGAGGAATGTCTCCAGTTGGGATGACGTTTTGATTGGACTTTGTGATGGGCTGATGGATGAATGGGATGGATTTTTTTTTTTTGTAAATTTTATTTGAGTTTTCACAAACAAATACAAATAAAACATCTTTTTTGAAAGTAGCGTGATCCCAGGTTACATTTCTTCGTAGAGACACAAATTTAATTTCATGCTCATTTTTATGTTCAATTCCATATCTTATTACTGTTTTACATTTTCTACACAGCTTCTCCCTTCTTTTAATTTTCTTAATTTTATTTAAATTATCTCATCTCGATTGAAATCCTTATAAATCCTTTTTGTCTGTCCTGTTTCAATTTCATATTATCTTTTCTCATTAAACAAAGTTTCTCCTGTAGTTGCTGATTGGAGTATGACATCTTTATATATTTTATCTATTTAACTCTTATTTAAGCTTCAATATATACCTTAAAGTTTAACATTCAATGTAATACATAACTTCAATTCGGATTCTGCTTGGTACATTCTTAAAATACACATATTTTAAGAATACACTATATTCTTAAAAAGAAAAAAAAAGGATTATAAATATATGTAATTAAAACAACACATTCCATTCCAATTCAATTCTATCATTAATATTAATATCCATTAAATCTTAACTTCTTTAACATTACTTTTCAATTAAATATCATACTTCTGTGGGAACAACTATAAGTTTTCCATAATTAACTTCCCCCTCCTCTTCACTTATATGTTATAAAACATTAACTAATTAAAATATTCCAGTCCCTTTCTAATTCAATTCTCTCATTTATTTTATTTCATTTATTTTATTAACAAACATTTCACAAGATTACAATAGCTATTTTATCCCTCATTTTAATCATATATTGTTTCCAATTTTCTAAAATTATTTCTAATACTAATATAACAATACAATCTTATGTATCTTTACAGAATCCCTTTTTCAGTTAATTTTTTACCCATTATCTCTAAATAGGCCCTGTTTCTCTATATCTTGTTTCTGTCATTCATAACTTTTTTCTTTCCTTCTTCCCTCTCTTCTTCTTTCCCCCTTTTTTACCCCCTTGTCTCTCTACCTCTATTTATCTCTTCTGTATTCCCCTCTTCTGTTGCTTTCCAATATTATACTTATTTTTCGAACTATTTTTCTTTTCTTTGGTTGTTTTTTTTAAGTTTTAAATTCTCCATTCTCTTTCCCCCCTTTCTTTTTTCTGCCCCACATGAAATTACTTATTCATTAAAGATGGCTTCTTCCTTGTCCCAGTCTTCTTGTTTTGCAGGCATTTCTTATTGTTTTTCATAGTTCCAAATCTCAATTTCTAAGAATTGAAAACAAAGCCGAAAGAGCCTCTCCCTTCTTGTGCATCTTCTTTGTACTTTTTAAGTTCCATTTTCAATCCAGAAGTAGTGCCATTATATAAATTTTTAAACAACCACCCGATTAATTTTAGTCATTCAAATACAATAACTAGAATCCAAAGATCACCAAGTCATCCAAATACATGCAAACTGCTTCTTTTTGCTTTTTTTTCACTTTCTCTTCCTGGGGTTCTACAATTTAGTTACCAAGTTTCAGTTAAAATGTATCTTTTAAAAGTCTTCTTAAATTTTTACTGTAGATTCCTTTTAATTCCAGGCATTCTCTTCCCTTTTTCCAGATCCTGCCCTTTTATTCTTTTTCTCTCATTCCTTGTTTATAAAAAACTTTTTAATGTCCAGAAATCTTTATTATCCCTTTGACATTTTGTTTTATTTTCAGCTTAATTGCCTGTTGATGTCAAAGCGGATTTTCCCCCCGATTTCTTATTTAAGCCTCTTGGTTGTCAATATAGGGAAAGGGAGAGAAGAAAAAAAGAAGCCAAACCTTTCCCTTTTCACTTTCCTTCGCTGCTTCCAAATTTTCTTTGGGAACGATGTTACTTTTTTTTTTAGTTTAAATTCCAGAGTACCTTAGTTGTTGCTTTTGCAATTTAACTCGGTCAGCCAGAACTTTCACTTTTTATCTTCCTTCTACACATTGTTTTCTGGTCGAGTTCTTTGAGGTGGCCATTTCTGACTACCTCTGCAACCGCTTTCAGGAAAGGGAGTAATGGCCAGCTGAGGAGGAGAGATGCGGCTCTCCTCAACCCCGTTGGCAGTCTCCTCCCTCTTCAACACCTCTACGGGGTGGCTTTGCCCCGAAACCAGCTGGCTGGGGGTGCTCCAGCAGTGAGCCCAGACCGAAACCACGTATGATCACGGATTTCTGTCTTTCGCCGAAGAGACTCAAAACCGGAAGCCCCAAATGGGATGGATTTTTGATATTTTGGGAAGGGAAACCCCAGAACACTTAGATTCGGTTTTTTTCACATGTGCCAGTATGACAACCCTAATAAAATGGAACTTTGAGGAAATGCGTGTCTTGAAGTTTATTGGTTTGGAGTTGATTAGTTGGAACACTGACACCTTGGCTTATAACAGTTCACTTAGTGACCTTTCAAGGTTACAATGGAATTTTAAAAAGTGACTTATAGCCATTTCCCCACACTTACAACCGTCACAGCATCCCTAGGATCATGTGGTCAAAATTGAGACAGTTATGCAACTGACTTGAATTTATGATGGTTGGAGTGTCCTGGCATCACATGATCACTGTCTCTGACAAGCAAAGTCAGTGGGGAAGCCAGATTCACTTAACAAGCGTGCTGACTAACTTAATAACGGCAGTGATTCACATACCAACTGTGGCAGGAAAGGTTGTAAAATGGGGCAAAATTCACTTAACCAAGGTTTCACTTAGCAACAGAAATGTTGAGCTGGATTATGATCATAAGTCAAGGACTACCTGTATATTTTTTTCAGATAATTAGCTACGAATGGAAGGGGAGAGAGAATTGATTAATAATGACGATATGATGATGATGATAATAAAGGGGGCTGTTGAAAATAAATGGTTGGAATAAAAATGTGAATGACTGCAGTGAAAATGTTTTTTAATTTTAGCCAATGCTTAGAAGAAGCTGCTTGCCTGTTAAATTTTAATCCCTGCTTAACACTTAAATAGAACTTTTTTTTTCTTTTTTCCCTGCTCATTTTCCTTTGCCTGTTGCCTTAAGTCCATTTTTCGTTTTCCCCTATACCTAAAAGGAGGGAGGGGCTTATGTATCTATGTATATATGAAAGAGGGCAATTTGTGTTTGACAGAGATAATAGTTATTTGGATAGGACACTAGCATGTATTTGATCACTTTTCTTCATGCTAGGTTTCCGCAGATAAATCTAGAAGAACCCTGAAAGCCTGCGTATTCCATTTGGGGAAGGAATTAAAATCTAGCATCTAAGTAAAATACTTCATCTAAGACTCAGGGAATTTGCATCTCACTCTGACCACTTCTAGAGGGGCCCAAAACCCCCACAAAACAACTTTTCGTAAGGCAAGAGTAGAGAAAAAAATGAAATCAATAAAAATCATTATGGACTTGTTAACAGTGTCCCATTAATATATACAAATTATGGGACTATAACCCTAGCTGGATTCTATCTGTTTTCATTTCTCTGCTCCTGGGAAGTTCTGAACATTTCCTAAAGGCCATCCAATAGATGATCATCATATCAATGGTTTATAAATTCAGACATGATAGAAAATGAAAGTTACTATACACCAATGGTTCTCAACCCGTAGTCCATGGACCCTCGGGGTGTAGGCTATGTTGTCACAGAAGTTCCACAAAAGCTTGAAGAAATGTTATGATTTAAACCATAAGTCTTTGGGGTCCATGGCCACAAAAGGTATTTAATAAAGTGGGTTTATAAGCTATAGTTTACCGCTTCAAATGGTTGTTTCAAAAGCTTCAAAAACATTTCAATGCAGAGGCAACTTAACGCTTTTAAACACACATTGTTTCCTAATGCATATAATCAGACATTATTAGAAATTTTAAAGACAAAGTAAATTAAGCAACTTAAAATTACAGTACAAAGCGAGGAATCTAAATCACCAGCTTAGGAAATGTTTTTTAGAAATTTCCATGTGCATTCAACATTCTGCTAATTTTAATAAAAGCTTCCCAGAATGAAGACACTCAGCATTTAAATGCATAATATATAATTTAAATTAACAGCAGGAAACCTGCATGAAATATAACTTCTCTGTATATGTGCCTGAAAAACATTTTGAAAGATTAGTAATGTCCACTTTAAAGGTCAAATTTGAAATCACATTTGTATCTTGTCAATAGAGTTACAAAGTTCTTAATATCATAATTATTGTGGCCTAATTTTTTTCTCTTCGATCCAGAAATTATTAAGCTAATCCAGAATCAAATGATCTTTTTTAAAAAATGAAATGGAACTAACTATAGAAGTTCTCCTTAAAAAATTTATTCAATATAACAACTGGCTCTGCTGACTTCAGTTGCCTGTAATGGTGAGAAGCCACATAGCTGATCAACGTAGTAGGTAATTATTGCTCAATATCTTTGGTTGCAAAATTCCTGAAAATGTTAAAAGATTGGCCAATATAAACTGGCTCCAGCATTTCGGTGGACAGATGACTCATCAGGGTGAAATATGAAATAAAATCATTAGAAGTATATACTGCTCATGTGGGGAAAACTGAGCATAGGAGAACATACATGAACTATCAAGAGATAGTGGGTAACTTGGTTGACAGCTTAACTTACAAAAGGCAACTTAGCTTCTCTGTCAAGAAACCGATGAAGGAGCATATTAAATCATTTAGAGGTGCTGCCTTAACTCAATAAAGAATTGGAAATTTTGATTCTTGTTTCCAAGATTTTACTGGCTGCAGTGCTGGTACAGTATTCTTAATCCTGTTCAGTTTAATGGGGTTAGATAGCTGACTTTTTTGAGAAGTATTCTTCAAAATCTAGAATAGAAAATCTTCAATCTGTATTGAAAATTTTCTTTTGGCAGACATACTAAGGTTGTAAGGGGAGAGTTGCTAAAAAAAATCAGCAGGGTATTTCTCCAAACATTTGACTGTGCAATTTTCCTTCTAATTGTGATGTTATTAAATCATTTCCACCTGCTAAAATATTAAAATGCCCAAAACAGTAGTAAGCAGCTAAACACTGGGGGCAGTTTACACAGATTTGCTTTTTCCCCTTATTCTTCAACCCATAAAATGAATTTAGAATATTATTAATAATGAGGCCAAACCAAAGGGAATAAGCACACACAGTTTGCATGTGTGTAAGTTTAGCATGTGGAATACTACGTATAATACATAGTGAAAGGATCTGTTGAGGATCGCTGCAACATTTCTTATTTTGCTTAGTTTTGGAAAGCAAACTGTTTGTTTTACTATGGCAAAAATAAGAGCCAACCAGTTTAGTCTACTGGTTAAGACACCTGGCTAGAAGCCAGGAGACTGTGAGTTCATGTCCATCATAACTATAAAAGCTGGTTGGGTGACTTTGAGCCAGTCACTCTCTCTCATCTAACAGGGTTGTGGGGAAAATAAGAGAAAGAAAGTATGTTGGATATGTTTGCTGCCTTGAAATATTTGTAAACATAATAAAGGTGGGATATAAATAAATGGCTAAACAAATACCAACCTCATATCTAACACCATTACTCTTAATTTTAACATAAGTTATTTTAATATTAATAGTTTAATAATAGTGGGAGAAAGGTGTCATCTATGACTTTTTGTCATATTGTAAGCCACTCAGTTGTATTGGGAGATGGGAAAAGATAGAAGATGACTGACATACAAATTTAATAAATATATAAATGGCTGTTTTTTTTTTCTTACCTTACATTTATGTTCTATCCTCTGCTTGTAATCTGAGAATGAGCATGCCAGAAATTTAAAAAATATAAGACAGGATATAGAAACAAATGACAATTGATTTTCATGCTTAATGAAAATAAATTCCAGGTAGATGCCAGCTCAGTGGTGGAGCATCCACAGCAACAGCACTTAGATTTATATACCGCTTCACAAGTGCTTTACTGCCCTGTCTAAGCAGTTTACAGAGTCAGCATCTTGCCCCCAACAATCTGGGTTCTCATTCTACTGATCTCAGAAGGATGGAAGGCTGAGTCAATCTTGAGCCAGTCAAGATTGAACTGCTGGCAGTCAGCAGAGTTAGCCTGCAATACTGCATTCTAACCTCTGTGCCACCATGCTATGCTTGTGTATGTAGAACGGCAACTGACTCTGCTATTTCCTATTCCACTGATTTTAGGAAGTTGCTGCCAAAAGAAAAAGTCTGACATGATACAAGCACAGTATGATTCTATCCAAAACTCTTTCATATGTCACCTAACAAAAACATGTTCAGTTACAAGAGCCAGGATTTCTATCAAATGAGGGGATCCTTCAGTGGTAAATTCCAAGAAGTGCTCCTCTACTGGTACAGAAAAAAATTGCCAAATTCTTGTAGAAAAACTGTTTCCTTGGCCTTCATTTAAACTTGACTCTCTTAAGTAAAGTTAAAAAAAAACTCTCATCAGTGAAAGCCATTTAGAAAGTGGCATGAGAAACTCTAAGATGTATTCATAAAATATAGAAAAGGGATGATTGCTCAGCATTAGTTAAAGTTGATTATGGTCATAGACTAGCTCAGTGGGAAAGTCTTCTCTTTTGTACTTAGAAATTCCCTGATAGGTAGGAGTCTAGTTGCCAACTATAGGGGGCAGTGCTCATCTCCATTTCAAGGACATTGAGACAGTGCTGTCCAAAGACATTTCCATGGTATGAGGACCGCATGATATCATGGAGCGCTGTTATTTTCCCAGCAAAGTGGTACCTAGTTATCTACTTGCATTTGCATGCTTTCAAACTGCTAGTTTGGCAGAAGCTGGGGCAAGGATGGGAACTCAATCTGCTGCATGGAGTTCCTGTCTCAAACCTGGGATGCCAACTTTCTTGTCGACAAGCCTAGTGTCTTAACCACTGAGCCACTCCACTAGATAGTGAAGGAAAGGGGAAAAACTCAATCTGAAACTCAAGAAAAACTGCATTTTTGGCAACTTTCTCAGTGATCCGGATTTGGAATAATTAAAAACTCAGAATTAATAGTTTATTTACTTCTTATTCAGTGTTTATGCCAAATGTATCCTTCTCCTGAATGTTACTAACAGTCCAGGTCAGAAACAGAAGTCCCACGAACACCTTCCACATTCTTGTTGTCATGAACACTTCACTGGAGCTCACCCATGCCTCCCTGATGCAAAGCTTTGTATTGCAATCTGTACTGCAGATTAGGACATTCCAGATCAAGGTGAGGAATATGGGGTGAGGAAGTTAAGATGATCTTAGTCCTCTCAAAATTACAAGAAAGCAACTTGAAGGGTTGTGGCACTGACTGAAAGTCAAAAGTTGAAGTCCTCTATTTCTAAGCCTTGGGGGAGGGGGTTGCTTTTCATTTTGGCTGGCATGGAAATTGACCAGGAGAAAACGGAAATGAAGAAAGATTGAAAAAAGAAAACACAACCTGTTTCCATGATGTGTGTAAAGAAGCCCTGCCAATTTTACATTGCTCTGTGTTGGGCAGGAATGGAGACTGGAAGGAGAGGGAATTTAAGAGAATGCGGGATAGGCTGTGTATGTATATACTGTATGCGTGTGTTTATGCATACACACAGAGTGTACCAACAAGCTGTATAGGCTCTGGGGACAACTGATTATATAAATCACATTACATGTTTGAATTGGTTACTGTTCTCTTCTAAATACTTCCTTACTTTATTCATGCATGATATTTGAACTTTCCTACGTATATTAAAATTATCCTTGACATCTGCAAATTCTAATGCGATGGTCTCCTTTAGATTATCAATTTTGTTTATAGGGTATGTTCTGTATACTGCTAATTTATTAAGAATTGTCTTCTGTATAATTTATTTTTCCTTTCCTATAACTGCAATATACTGGCAATAGAAATACATTTAATTTACAGGTTAATTAAAAGTTACCCCTACCCATTAATTAGGAAGATTTGAGATACTAATCTACTGATTAAATGTTAAAGTTCCACTTATGCTTACGATAAATAAGCAATAGCAAGGAAGCCATGTATAATCCGGTTTAGAAAGGAAATCCTTTTACACTGTCTGAACCTAACACATCATGGTGAAATTCTCTCTTCATGCAAATGGAAAACCCAGAGGCAGAACAAACTCTAGGCAGAGAGAGAAAAAAAATAGCTAAGCTCTATTTCTTAAATTTCCAAGCCCATGAGCCAAGAAGGGTGCTAAATGTACCATCACTGCTTGAAGCAGTGCATAAAACTTTGTTTTAATAAAGGACAAAAAGCTCAAGTTGAAAGGAGAGAGAGCTGTATGGAAAGTGTGAAGTTTGTAAAAGAAACAAACAAATTGGCAGATAGTCAGCTGTTGATAGAATCTGCAATTTGAATAATCCCAGCAGATTCTGTATTTTACCTCACTTTGATAATCTTACATTAGAGCCAAATATATTTTGATGATTTGATCCAGACCCCTATTCAACTGAGCCTTCTAAAAAAGAATTATAAAATATTTAGAATATTTAGTATAATATACAAGGTTTCCCACATCAGATGTAACATTTATTCAGCACATTAGTCAACAAATTTAGAGCATTATACATAATGTGAATTGTTTATGCTTGCCCAGTTAGAATTGTTAACCTACAATTAGAAATGGTTAACATTTCAAAAATAGTAACTGTACCAGGTCCTATTTAGTTGATTATGTCACTAGCCACTGAGGAACTGACAATTCAGATGAAATATCATTTTCTTAATTAAGGCTTAATGGACAACACCATGCACAATGACTGAATTTGCAATGTGGCTTTTGCAAATTCTCAAAAGAGTGACATTTCCAACATTGTAACTCATAACAGTAACGATTTTCAATGCAATTAGATGTTAAATGCTTTGGAAACCCTGGTTAAAAATTACCTGCTCAGCATAAAGAACTGTGTACCTGAACTCCAATCTGTGGCAAGACGAAGGTGGGACACCTGGAACCAACCTCCCTTTGGCATCATAAACAGGATAGTTCTGAATATTCACTCATTTTTTAAATGTTGGGGGCATTGAGAAAACTTAAGAGTAAAATTTAATAAAATCTTAATATTAACCAGGACCTACCAAATTTCTAGGGATAACAGAAAGTATAACTGTGTCCCTAGGCTGAAAATGATGCCCAAACCTGGTTAAAGCTGATGAAATCAACATGTAGAGTTTAAATAGGATGCTTATATCCATAGTTCATTTCCTTAAAAATTGTGTGTTATTTTATAGCGAGGCATTATAAAGCCTTCTTTGTAAGCTTCTTATTGAAATTGGCAGCAGAAATTCAGTTGATTGGGTCCATGGGTTTGGTTCAGGGAATATCAGTGGTGGGGAAAACGTTTGGGACCAGCAAATTCATTAACCAAATAAAAATACAGCCAGATTGCCCTAGGTTCATGCCAAGCCTTATGTTTTTGACGATCCAGAATGTAGAATTTAGTATGGAGAATGCAAGCATTCTCAACTGTTAAGTCAGCCTTTAGCTTGCAAACTGCTTTGTAGTTTGCAAACTGCTTTCATGGGATATATTTTGCTCGAATGTATTTTCCTCTGAAGGAAAGAAAACAAAAACTTTGATTCCCAGGTTGTACATTACCAGTAGTTCACAACTGTTTAGCGAGTTGTGCATACGGAGGCCTATGATGTAAACATGAGTGAGATACTGAATCAAGATGTACTAAATGAGATTCCACCATTAGAATTTACATATCAGGGAGAAAAGAATGAAACCTGATCATTTGGAAATAAATCTTCTCATTCACTCCATTGCTAAAATCTGGTGTCAACTGGGGACTCTTAACCTTGTATTTCCTAAAAATAACTCCCTCAAACAAGAAATTTAGCTTCTCTTCAGAGAAAATCACTGGGCACCCAAATTACATATATGACATTAGATAAAAGTTGACTGTTTAAAGAAAAAGCTTTCCCCAAACTTTTTGTCCTTTCATTCTTTTAAAAGCTTTCATTTATACTTTTTGATCTTTACTCTGCTGGCAATTGTTTCAGCATTCATTTCATGGTTTTTAAGTGCCATTTGAGGAATTATCTCCACTTCTTTGGGGATTCAGTTACCTGAATTCAGTTCAACCAAATATGTACAGAAATGCAAACTATGACAACAGTACCATTAATTTCATGACATCTGATGTTTCTGATTAGGTAAAGTTTTTCCTGTCAGTCGGGTCTGATTCTAGGACAATGGTGCTCACCTCCCATTTTTGGCTGAGGGAGCCAGCATTTTCCAAAAACAATTTTCGTGGTCATGTGGCCAACATAGCTATATTCCAAAGACATAGGGAATGCTGTTACCTTCCCAGTAAAGTGGTACCTATTCATTTTCTTGCATTTGCATGCTTTTGAACTGCTAGGTGAGCTGGCATGGGAGCTCACCCTGTTATGTGGAGCTCGGGTCTCAAACCCAGGCAGTCAGCTCTGCAGCTGACAGGCTCAGCACCTTTAACCACTGAGCTACTGTGCTTCTGATTATCATGATGCAATTTCATAGATACTTGATTATGTATAATATGTAACCTACCTATAATTTTTGGATTCCTGTACAAAGTATCCTAGAATCTCATTGTGGTTTGTAAGTCTTCTAGCTTTTTAAAATTCCACCATATATTGTCACCGCTAAGACCTATTAACTTTCTTTTTTGGGCAGAGGATGTGGGGGGGAGGCAGGGACATATGACTTTTTGGGATTTTTGGGGACTGTATGAAGTTAACACACAATTTCACTTTTGGAATGATAAAACTGCTCTAAATCACGGAGAGGAGAATGTGCATACAAAACTGAAGTTAAGGCTTGCCCATACTTATTTTAAGTGAAAACCATTATCCTTAATTTTATAGATAAGCTGAATATACTACGTTGCAAATTTCTACAAAAGCCCAGCTAATGCCATGACTTCTATCACAATAGGAATTTACCTAGAACAAAATAGCTAGAAAAGAAACTCAATCTCTTTTATCTCAATCCATCGAAGTTGAATTATGGTGCATATATGACTTTGTACAAAATATCACAGAACAAGGAATAGTAAATGTTTCTGGGATGATTAATTATCCCTATCTCAAATGAATTTTGAATATAATGAATTCTGCTTTAAATTCAGTGCATAGAAAATTCTATTTCATATAATCCTCATTAAGATAATTTATCCCTTTAAGTCTCACCGCATGGAAAGATAATTTCCAGATTTTCATAATTAATTAAAAGTAGATAAAAGTTGGGAGTTAATCCAGGTTGCAGAAATAGGAAAATTCTGGATTCTACCATTTCCCCCATTGGCAGACTCTTTCCAGGTTGAGTTTTCTTACTCTTCTTAGCGATATACACTAAAAATCTGAAATATTATTTTTCTCACAAGGGTTAGAGTTACAGCAATCACTTTTTAAAAAATATTAGCAATCTATATAAGCTGATGCCATCTTCAATAAAAGCTTAATTTCTTAGTGTCATTCATCAACACTGGATGCCAATCAATGAACTTGCACTAATGTGCTCTTGGAATGAAGAAAGAATATATCGGAAAATGAAAAATAAAAAGAACGTTTACATTAGTTCAGAGATCTCCAAACTTGGCATCTTTAAGACTTGGCTTAAACATGGCTGGAGAATTCTAGGAGTTGAAGTCCACAAGTCTTAAAGTTGCCAAGTTTGGGGACCCCTGCATTAGCTAAACAGTTGAGTTTAAGATTGCTATTTTAATTTTAGCAGCTGCTAAAATGATACACTTCACCAACTTAATCAATTGACTTTTTCACCGTTGGCTTGCCATTTAATTACAATTTGAAGAAGAGATCATAACCGAGTTCTTCTAGAATGGCGTATGTGCATATAAATTAGAGTTGTCTGTTCTAACATGATCTGATGTTCCTTGAAATGTTCCTCTTTCTTGATACAGAAGTCTCAAGTGCTAATACTTCACAAAATAAGGCATCCTAGGAAACACAGCTTTTAAAATTTTTCGTCTACTATGAAGAGAAATATTGAGCAGGAAGCTTACAAGGTATGTAGGTATTCAAGACGTGAATTTCACATTGTACTAGGACACCAAGGTGCTGTGGCATATCTACACCATTTAGATTTTGAGGAGTGGCTCCTGCACTCGGTAGTTTGAATTTAACTTAAAAACCCAGAGGACAAATAAACCCAGGGAAGTACGTTCAAAAGAAATATGAACTATTAAAAGACCTCTACACCACAGCGTTCTTTCCCTTCAACTTTTTGTTTATTGATGTACTGAACATGAAAAAGTACAAAGGATCCAAACACAAAAGAAAACATGTACAGCCTCTTTTAAATACTCAACAGAATATATTTTTTCTACTCCAACAGATGTGAATTAAGTCATACTGTACAACTTCAAATAAATACCAGCCTTACATTTTATTAAGTGCTCTGTTAAACAGTGTAAAGTGAAGCCAGATAGACATGCCTTCTCACCAATGCTTCGATCTTGCTACTGTAGAATATAGTAGCAGAGATAATAGCTACATTTCCCCCCCCCCCACAATGGATCTCTTTATTATTATTATTATTACTATTGTTCTTTCCCAAAGCAGAGTGTTTGTAGTTAGTACAGAACAATTACTCCTCGCACTTCAAGTGAATGTCTTTCAGAAAAAGTCAATCGATTTGAATAGCATTGAATGGATCTAGCATGAACAATCGCTTTCACTTTCACACTCTTCTTCCAACAGTTTTATGTACTGTACTCTACTGAAAATTTATAACTACGATTTTTTTTAAAAAAAGAAATAATCAAAAAAAGCAACTGCAAAGATCATGTACAAGTATGTTATGCATAGCACATTGCTTGTTCTAAGGGGAAGCATGTGAGCATCTCAGTTTATACAAAAAGCAGGACGTAACTATATAGTTGTCAGGGCATCCCGGTGAAGGCACAGCAGCCTTCAGCTTTTTAAAAATTTATTATAAGCTAGATGCTAATCAGAAAATATTTGTACTTTTTGACCTTAAATTTCTTCCATACATGGTAAAGACTTTATTATTTCCCCAAATAAGTGATTTTAAGCATCATACAAAGTTAGATTTCAATAGCATACAGGTATTTATGATTCTGGTATGAAAAATGTAAGGAATTTGTTCAAAACCTATGGTTATACTCATTTTTTTTACCACAAACATATTTATAAACAAAAAAGTAGCATCACCATAAACAGCTGAAGCTAGACTATCTACAGACAAAATTTGCAACGTATCTGATCCACTGTAAATTCAAGTCCTCAGGACAACAAAAATGAATAAGCAGACCTCAAGTAACAATCTTAATGCCATTTACAAAGAAAAAAAATACAAAAACATTTGAACATCACTTGGCATGTTAAGTAAAGAAAATAAAAAACCAGAAGAAAACTCGAAGTATTTAGCTGAAAAGAGGTTCATCAACAAAAGATCTTATTTACATTACACAAAGCTCAGGTGTTAGCTTTGAACATAACTTTCAAAATACCTTCAAATATATCCAATGCAAGACTGTTTTTTCCTGGTCTGCCACTTTGCAAACCATGTGCAAACATCTTTTTTTTCTTTTCTTTAAGACAAAACAATTCTTCAAACAATACTGCAAGTACATCACTAAACACCATGAGCTCTATCTGAAGGGAATTCTATAGGAAGAACAGATTTTTCCCCCATCTCAGTTAATTTAAATTTCTTGCCTGCTCTTATATACTTTTAAATTTTCTTCTGTTTCAAAATCACAAGTTTAATGTGAGCCATCTATCACATAGTAACCAGGATGTTCAGAGACTGCACCAAGGATTACAAAACCAAAACCAGCAGTGCATTCTCCCAGTGATTCCATTTCTTGAGTAACAAAGATCTCTTAAACAATTTCTACATCATAAATCGCTCTAAAGTGTTTTCCCCCAACCACTGCAAATTTCCTGGTAAGTTTTAAAAGCTCACTAGGTGTCATATGAAGAGATTTCTCAAAGTATTCAAGTCAAAATATTTGTTCCAGGACCTGTAAAAAGTTTCTCCAAATTTTCTCTTTTTTATAAAAATAGATGCTTTGTTTTTTTTTTTAAACCCACATCAAAGAGGCTCTTATCTCTTTGGCAAGGTACAGCTTTACGAAAAGTTCTCCATTAATCTTACAATAGGCTTTTATAATGCACCACCCTCCCCTTCCCCAACCCAAATCATAATTACAAAATAAATATTCTTAAACTTTATAAATAAAAATGTAAACTTCAAAACACTTCTTTAACAGACTAAACAGCAAGGCATTAAAGTGTAACTGAAACACAACATAAGGTTAACTAACTCAGGAATTTTAACACAAAGCCTCAATATCTACTCCCAGGTTCAAGGCAGTCGTGTAAAAGAAAATTTCTTCCCTTAGCTCAAACATTTTTTAAAAGGTCCACCTTCTTCAAAGAAGGCAATAGAATGCATTGTGACAGGTAAAAACCCTGTACCTCTTGTCCATATTTCAAACATAAGATATTTAAGAAGTTTAATTCAAATACTAGCAATAAAAAAATCTCACAATATTTCTTAGGATGCTAGTCTGTTATTCCCCCCATCTCAACACTGACTTACAAAGACATTTACTAATGTATAAAGTTTCTTTTAACTTGCCTTTGTCGAATAGTTTTCAAATATAAATTGGGCTGAGGACACCTCATTAGGCTTTGTGCGTTTTGTTTGTTTTAAAGGAAACCTGCAAAACTCTGTCTCCAAGGCGGTATCCATTCAGGCTGGCTATTGCCATGGCGGCCTCATCATAGTTTGTCATAGTCACAAATCCAAAACCTTTGCACTTGTTTGTGTTGAAGTCGCGGATAACCTTCACATTTGTCACGGCTCCGAAGGGTCCGAACATTTGCCACAGGATGCTCTCATCTGCATCAGGAGCTAAATTGTACACAAAAATGCACCATCCGGTTCCTGCGTGTCCTGGGATATTGATCCCAGCCAAACTGGTCATTCCATCAATGGTCATTGGAGAAAACCTACTAATCAATGTAGAAGGGTAAAAAAAAAAAAAAGGAAGAAAGACAAAATTCTTTTTTTAGAAGAAAACTTTTCTCAAGATTAGAATGAAATTGTTTTTATATATCAATATGCTTTAAGAAACTTAAACCAAGTGCCTTCCTGGCTAAATCTTATGGATCAATTGTTTCTTCCTTTAAGTGTGCATTTTTATTACATTATTTATAGATATGTGCAAAGGCAGTCTGGTGTAGTGTGGTTAAGATGCTGACCTAGAAACCAGGATTCTGAGTTCTAGTTGTGCCTTAGTCATAAAAGCCAGCTGGGTGACTTTGGGTAAGTCTCCTTCAGCCCAACCCATCTCACAGGGCATAAAACTGGAAGAGGCAAGATTATTAGGTATGTTTGTCACCTTGAGTTATTGATAAAAACAATAAAGGCAGAATAAACATATTTTTAAAAAAAGCACTTGATTAGTGTTATAGTGCCATTTGACCAAAGGCATGTGCCACTTAGGTGACTTTAATACAAATTTACTGTGAACAATACAATATAGTTGATATGATGCTCTGTAGTTAAGTCATTCTCAAGTCAGATTATTCTGCTTTTTGCCTGGGCTGCAGATAAGCTGACTAACTCAATTATTTTCAATGCTGATATGACAGAAAAGCAAACTGCAGTCAGCTATCAGAAAGCCTAAGGAATATTGTGATTGAAACTTTTGGAATGTGATGAACCAAGGTTCTTGGGAATTTGCTTTTCATAAGTTGGGAATAATATAAACAAAAAGATTATATAAAAACTAAGCAGATTAATTTTAACAACTACCTTTGTTCAAAACTCTATTGCCCCTCCCCTCCCTGATGGCTCCAGATATCAGTTCTCCAGAACATGGGCTGTAGAGAGATGCTGTTGAGAGAACCCATCTACTAAAAATTCATCTTGTGCTTTTAGATAGACAGAAATCTCTATTATTTTAGCTAAGGACTGGCTAGCAATATCTTCTTTTAAAAAGGGAAAGGAACACTAAGAGCTTTGCTTATAGTATTAGTATTTCATTTCAGGAATCTTTTGTTTAGTTCCTTTTAAAAACCTTAGTAAAATCCTAACTCATCTCTATGTATATTATTTTCCCTCCAAAGGACAATTATAATGGTGAAAAAAAGTAAAAAGTACAAATGTATTGCCTTCAATTGTTATTGATATACAATAACATTTATTATTGATATACAATTAGTCTGTATCGTGTTGTTTCATCATGGGTTTAGCAAATTATTTAAACACAACTGAAAGCTTTGTTCAACAGAAAAAAATAGCTTCAGATTTCTAATGTTAAATCCAGGTTTTGGTTTATTTATTGTTGTGTACCTCCCTGAGTTGCCTTTGGCAAAATGGATGGCTATATAAATTTGATAAACAAACAAACAAATCCTATATGAAACATACATTCTTGAAACTCAAGGTCCAAATGGCCTTATGGAATTATTATAACCCTTCTTAACTTTTTAGGTAATACAACATACTTGATATAGTATCCTTAATGTTACCCCAAATCCATACCTGCTTGTTGTACAGATAGATGACAAAAAAACAAAACAAAACAAAACACCACACCTGGTGGTGGCCTCTTAATTGTTAAAATGTCCTTTTAGTCCAAATTATTTCAAAGACTGATACAAAAGACTCCCAAATATGTCATTTAAATGGCAGATATTCGGTGCCCTAAACAATGCTAGAAAGCTGATAAAGTGATAAATGGAAACAGGTGATTAACTTCTGTACATGCAATGATCACTCAATACAGATCAAGTACCAGTACTCTTACTTCAAACAAGAAGAAATGATGAGTAAAGTTAATTATGGATCTAACACAATTTGTTATTACCTCTTCACTCCATAAGCCATATTGAGCAGATTGTCCAACCTGCAAAACACATTAAGCAAAAGGTTTATTTCACCTTTCAATCTTTTACTTTGATTATGTTATGTTGCTCGATTTTCTGAGCTGCACTGTATTCAAAATCCTTGTGCAAGAATTATACATTTGCATTGCTTGAATTTTGCTGAAGAGATACTGTCCAAGATTTCTCATAAACACAGCTTCAAGTTGAGGTGACATGATGTAATTATGTAAAAAAAAGGCACTCATTCTTTTAATTCTGGATAAGCAAGATCATTAGGAATATCTAAAGTGATACGGTATGCACATTAATGAAGTTCAGATGCTATATTTAATATAGCAATCCTTTTAGAAATATGACCACTAAAGATGAAACCATTTTGCCAATATTTTCATGCCTTTCTCTGAAAACTCATTGGAATGAAACAAATGAAAAGTATGTCTGCGTGAGAAACAGTGTGTACATAATATTATTCTGCATAAACTCTAATATCAATTTTATTTCTCAAGATTTTAATCATGAATATATTATTATAAAATTATCTTGATCCTCTGTACATTTTAAGCTGGTAAGATTTAGCCAGAAACTGCAGCTATGTTAGAAATCTACAATTTCAGCATAAAAGAACGTAATTCCACTTATTTTTAGTCTTAACATTTGATTCATAACAAAATATGAATTTCTTATAAACCAAGTCGTTAGTTGTTTGCTCCAATGTAATGCAAATAGGGTAATGCTAGATTTAAATAATTGCTGAGAAACCAAAGAAAGTCAGGCTATAATATTAACTATATTCTATGATATTAACTTTTATAGTATTTACCATATTCCTCAGTTAATTAAAGTGATTGCCATCTTTCAAGACAAGTTATGAGAATAGGATATATGCATAACAAAATTGGCTCCCATTTTGTTTTAAATTTACATTAAGTGACATTTTAGATGTCTTTCCCCCACTTCCAGAAAAGCTACAATGTGCAACTTACAAGAAAATGTAAATATACACAGCCTTTCAGAAGGAAAAAAGCATCTGGTACTTGGTTAGACTAGACTGTGGGCTGTTTAAAGTTGCTGCCAATTTTTCTTTTCTCTAAACTTTGTATGCCATAATTATTATTGTCCTTTAAAACACCCATATGGTGGTTATATCAGGTGGAAATGCTAAAGGTTCAACGATCAGTCAGTATCCTGATTCTGGGAATCAGAAAAATTAGTAAGCAAGCTAGTTTACTGCAACCGAGTGGGCAATGCCAATTTTTTTTATTCTATAAACCAAAACCTTTTCTTCAGGAACTCTCGCATGGATGCTGAGTCATTATTTTTCAAAACTAGAACAGCTTTAGCTGTGACATAATATATAGTAATTTGAAACTCTTAGGTTATTAGGTAGAGGTTCAGACAACATGCACACCACAAATTTTAAAAGAAAATATAGTATACACTCTCAAACAATTCTCCCCACTTAAGAATCTCATCTTGATTTTTATTTCTGGCTGCAGCCTTCCAAACAATAAAGAAATTGTATTGAGATCTTAAATATCCTGATATGGCATTGCTCCACCCCAAACTATGCTTTCCATACATACGGTCATTACCATCTTCATCATTCCAGGAAGGAATTCACCTATCTAAGAGATGTAAAATGATTTAAAAATTTGCTTAGAGCTTAACTTTGGGAGGGGGGAAGACTCTAATGACTAAAAATATATTAAACATATTCCATATTATTTATCAACTTATCACTGAAAGCAAACAAAAATTTCCTTTGTTTAAAGAATAATGGGAAGAAACAAATATGGAATATTTTGGCTTGCTTTTCAGTCAACTTTACATGGCATCGAACAGTCATGATTTCTGAAGTTAAACCTAATAACAAATTCCAAATTTGGGTATAATTTCAGATATTGATAATTATGTATGATTTGTTTTGCTTAAGTAGATGCAAATGTTGAGCTCAATAAAACATTGTTTTACAACAGTTTATTTTGGCCAGTCATTAAAAGTCTTCCATTCCCTAAATCTAAAACATGTTAGCTATTAATTAACAATTGCAAAAAGGGGACAGAAGACCACTATTCATGAAGATATTTTTTTCCTTTTCCTTTTTTAAAGTTGATTGAAAAATGTGTGAGATGTACTGATATTCATTAACGGCTTGTGTGTTTTACAGGGTTCTAAACCATATTGTAAATTGACAATTTTTTTTAAAAAATTGCTGTTTCAGCTAATACAGCTGTACGTAAACCAGCTCAAAAATATCCATAAGATGATAAAGCAAATTATTTTTGAATGCATAGAAATATGTACTTTACTAGTTTGGGAACAAAGATGCAACTTTTAACAATAAGGTGACTGGCAATATTTATGTTTTAATGCAAAATCTAATAATTATCAATTTCACCTCAGACTGAGTCTTTTCCTCTTACAATATTTTAGTGAAGATAGAGCATTACTTTGTTTTAACAGTCGCACCGCTTCCATTTAACTACTTCCACTTTCAAGAGTTGTATAGTAAAACATATAGCTTCTAACAAAACTGTCATTTACATCCATTACCAAGTAGTAAGGATTGTATTGAAGTTTCCATTAAAACTGTCTCCATCTATCTATCTTTGTGAATAACAGTAGCCAATAATTTGAATCCTACCATCTCCATATCCAGGATGTTAAGCAAATAGGAATGACTGAACAGTACCTAGCACACATGAAATATGAACTGCCATTAAAAAAAAAACATATAATGGTCATTCCATGAACAAATCATATACTATCTGTAGGTTTCAGTTGCACATTTCCAAAACAGATCCAGGCAGGAAAATATAAGGTCTTTAAAAAAATGAATTATGTTCGTACAAGTTTATATAATAATTTGCTTCCCAATGTGAAATAAGGTACATAAAAACAATGGCATTTTTCAATATTGTCTATTTAGAAGTGGAATCTAGTCGTACATTAAAATGCTATACATTGGTTACTGTACATAATCTGCTAAGATTAGCTGACATTTTGGCATCTTCTTTAGGTAGCTGCAGGTAGATACCCAATGGCATGAGTTAAAATTACTGATTTAATATTATTGGTTTCTGCAACTCAGAACAAGACTGGATTCAGATTGGATTCAGTACTAGCTCTGCTCCTTCTCTTAAACTCCCTAGAAGGAACTTAACCTTCTGACCAAAAAGAAAAAAGGATACAATTTATTCTGTCTTTTTGTCAGGAAATAAAATAAAGCTCCAATAATGAAACATTGGAAAATACCCCCCAAAGCAGGGGAAAAGAATAACAAATTTCAGCACTGTGCCCTCTGCTGACTTCCTTGCATTATTGTTCCCCTGTTCATTGTTGTTCTCAATAGTAATTTCCCAAAAAATGTATATCTGCCCACAGAAAAGGTTAGCTCCCCTGCCAGAGCTAACCTGAATCATAGCTTTATTAAACTATCAACACTCTTGATAATGGCAATCCAAAGAATCATTTTTATTTACCAGAAGAGACCAAGCAAGCAACAGATAACAACATATTGGATCAAGCATCATAGTGACTTGTTTTCTTCATGCTGGTGGAAGACCTAGAAGGCTCATATTCTGAAATCTTATGATGTATGTATTTTAGTAAGGAGGATATTCATTTAAAGTCTCTAGTATAATTTACACACCTTAACGAAAAGATGAAGCATACTTCTAAGCTTCAACCTTTGGAGAAATTTTCTCTGCTTTATCAAGCACCATACAGTGAGATGACCATCCTTAAGGACACTTTTGAAAGAGACAGAAAAATTCATATTCTTTGACTCTGCCATCTCACTTCAATACAAGGCATGAAGATTTCACCTTCTGTATGGTTTTATATTACTCGGGAAACTGAAATTGAATTGAATCCTAGAAAGTTTTAATTGAAATGAAGTATTCTGATATATATTAACTCCTAATGATTAGCTTTACAATGCAATCCATCACTGAGGACTGTTTTCTGGAAAAATATCCAAATCAACACATTTAATCTTGTTCTGTACACATTCATCAACTAACAATAGTTTATTGAAAAAATACTGGAAAAAAAAAATAACATAGCCCTTTTTCACACCTATGATCTTTGCAGCATCTCCATGGTCACATGATCAAAATTCAGACAGCTGGGAACTGACTCATATTTATGCTCGTTGCAGGGTCCCAGGGTCATGTGACCATCTTTTTGTGAACTTCTTGCAAGCGAAGTCAATGGGGAAGCTAGATTCATTTAAAAACCATGTTACTAACTTAACAACTGCAGGAGTCCCTTAACAATTGTGGCAAGAAAGATAGTAAAAATGGGGCAAAACCTATTGAACAATTGTGTTCATAAGTTGAGAAACTATCTGCAAAACCTTTGCAGTAACTTATAACTTGTGGAGATAACTTTTGAGTGTTCTGGAGATCCAGACTTTAATTTCCAGAATGGCATTAAGAATAAAATTGCCTAACCAACAGTCACACAGATTCAAGTTGTGGACTCAAGCTAACATTGCTATTTTATGTGAGATTCTGCTTAAAGTCTGGTACTTATCAGAACCGTGACAAATAAAAAGAGAGTTACAAATTACGTATATACTTTTCCAGTTTCCGAGGCCCTCAAGCATTCTTTAACTGCCCTTAAAACACTCTAACAACAGCAGTAAGAGAATAGCAATGACAAGCACAATGTACTTGCCGTAGTATACTAGAGCTAGAGCTAGTACACTAGAGAAGAATCAGATACCCATCGAAGACAAATGCAAAGATAAGCTCTTTAAAATCTATGCAAACACACACACACACACACACACACACACATTCTGTGTGTGCAGCAATGTCTTCCTAAATTTCAGAGAGGAACCTGAACAATGCCTAAGTTAACATGAACTGAGCAAGCAACACCATTCTCATTTGGAATACGTGGCTCTTTTATTCAACAAATCGCCAGAGCCGAACGGATTAAAAGCAATCAATCAAGCAATCCTTAACATTCTGTGTTAAAATTGCTCTAGACAACATGATCTAATGTGCAGTTTCAAAAAGAAACTGAAAAGAAATGCAGTGAAATCTATTTTGGTGGAATGGAAAACGTGGTCAAAAACCTTGGGATTCGCTCCTCCATGTCTGAACCTGTAACATACATTTCCAGCATTTGGGGCCTATTCCCTTCAGAGTCATCTACCACCACTGCTGATATAACATGAACATCCTTTAGTTTAGACCAGGAGTCTCCAACCTTGGCCACTTTAAGACTTGTGGACTTCAACTCCCAGAATTCCTCAGCCAGCAAAGCTCCACAAGTCTTAAAGTAAGCCAAGGTTGGAGACCCCTGCTTTAGACAATAAGCCGGAGGCCCATGGCATTGTGAGAAAGATCTAGTCAGGGTTTTTTAAGGCCACTGGAGATTGCGTGCCCCAACCCTGGCACCAGCTTTCTGCAAAAGTTCATTTACCTCTCTTTTTCAGGTCAGTTCAGCAACAATTCCCCAGTGGCCTTACTTCAGGCACGAGGCAATCTGGAATTCTTCTTCTGACCATTGCTAACTCTGCCCTGGCACTCAGTTCTGGAGCAGGCAGTCTGCCTATGGAGAAAGGGCAAGTCTACTTTTATTCAATATTCAGCGGCTTCACAGAATATCCTTTGGTTACAACAAAAACAGAGCAGAAACTGAATACTCCAGAAATCCACTGAATACTGAATAAAAACTTTGGGTTGCTTTTTTTTTTTTTTCCCAACTGCTCCAACAGAATGGTTCATGAGTACGATTGGTAAACAAATTAATAGCACAACATGGCAACGGATCTGTTCGGATTAAGTTGTTTAGGTGAGAGTGCCATTGGCCAGGTGTTTAAATAAGCACATTGTTTTGTTTTTTAAATTAAAGTCCCAAGGTTTCTTTAAAACAAAGTTTTTGTCAGCTTTCTGCTACTCGATAAACACAACTAATCTCTCTCTTGCATTCACACAGGAAAATAGCATCAAATTCAAAATAAGCCTGCTTATCCCCTCTCTTGATCTCCCCCTCTCTCACACACAAATCTTTCATAAAACAACACTAAAATAAAAGCCCTGATCAGTTAGTGAATGTAGATTAATACAGTATTTGTTTCAATTCATGCCATCTGTCTTTTTCGGCGCACTAAAATATCACAGAGGAAAAACGTATGGCTGATAGGACTGTGTGTCATCAGAAGAGATATCCATAGAAAATAATGGAAAACTACTGGGGGGGAGGGAGAAATCAAGTTCTACACATTCCAAAAAAGATGCAGAATAATTACTGAGATTCCACTTCAGGGGAAAAAAAAGGTTTTCTTTTGAAGTAAAGAAGACTTCTTATAGAAACAGGATTTAGACAGGTTTTCTAGTCTGTAGATAGGTCTTATTCTAACAGTTTAACAAATATCCCTAAACGCATCTTGCAAACTGAACGACAGATACCTTCCAGTGAAATATTACTACCTGCCTACATAAACCTCTCTTCTTTTTATAGCTACCAACAGATGGCAGTATCTCAAAGTATTTTCTGCAATGTCTGTCAGATATTAAATTTAACAACCAACAGTTCTCATGTGAGGAAAATATATTTCTACAGTGATACTGGTCAGGGGGGGAAATCCAGACTGGTTGACATAAGAAACAACGTACAATTCCACGTACCTAAAACGTTGAGCCTGCTGAGCAAGAGGTCCCGGATACCTCCTATTTGGAGACTGGTACAGCTGGGAGAGGATGGCCTGATTTGTTTTTTGGCTTGGATTATTGGCAAATTTTACAGTGATGGGCTCCGTGGCCCCGGGAGGTTTCTGCCCATTCAAGCCCTTGATGGCTTCTTCAGCTTCAATCCGCTTGTCAAACCGGATAAACCCCACACCTCTTGAAACTCCTGTGTAAAAGCACAAATGAATCCAACCATTACTTCCAAGTAGCCTCCTTTCCAAAAGAACTTTTTTTTTTTCCAGGCATAAGTAAGAATCATAGAAAGCAAAGCACACACACACACACACACACACAAAAACACCAGATTCGACAACTGAATTGGATTTTTATAAGAAACAATACAACTGTCAACCCTGGAGCTGACCTGACCGAGGCAATTTTGAGGTGTTCGGTGTTGCCACACTGGAGCTGAGGGATAGGGATAGGGGAGAATAGAGATAATTGGGGTTTGTAGCCAAAACAAAATACTCTCTCCTGGGAACCAAGGACATTCTCACAGGTGGCCAGGGAGAGGAGAAGCAATGTCGCCTTACGACTGAAGGGGACCTTGATTGGACCATGTGATTGACTGTTTGAGAAAAAGACAGGACTTTTACTTTTAATTAAATGAACACTGCAGGAATACCCAGAGTCGGTTTTCACCAGCCTGTGCCAATATGATATGCCAAATAAAACTTTGAGGAACGATCCTGCCTCGGAGTTCTGTTTGCTATGGGTGTATTACTTGGAACCCTAACATTAAACCAACTCTCTTAATTTTCAGTTCCAACTTGAGCCACTCTCTGGCTGCTGAGCCCCAGCTGCTACCAGATCTACCTCTGATAGTAACATATAAATCATTTGCAAGGAAGCAGGAACACAACAGATGGGAACCAACAGGTGGGTAAAACCACATCTGTTTATAAGAGACACAGCAGAATGAAAACCAGGCATCAAAATACAGGCAAACTCTGTTATGCCCTCCCATACATTTATTCCTAATATTTAAACTTTTTAAAAATAATGGCTTCTTAGATATGCATTTGGTGATTGTGACAAGAATGGGTGACGCATCTGAGTTGGAATGGTTCTAACTGTTTTATTATTACAAGATGCTATATATTTTAATATTACCATGAGTTGAATTTATGCTAATAGTTCCTATTATTCTTTACTTTATTAGATCATCTTTTATTTTTTATTACAAGCTGCCTACAGTTGCCCGATTGAAACGGCACAGTAACCGCTATAACAAATTAATATCATACCCACCTTAATATTAAATCTGATTATAAACGTGGCTCAGGATTTAGTGTAATGTGACATATTCACATTAATTTTAATTTAGATACTGTCCGAGTCCAAATAACTTTAGGCAGTTCACAAACAACATGAAAACCGATACAAACCCAAAACAATTAGGGGTCCAGACACAAAATGCAGACAAAATAACTAGAGGGAGTACAACCAGGATTGCAAGGCTTCATGAAATGTAAACCGCCTAGGAGCCCAGATTTCAGGGGAATCTCATTCCAAAGGATGAGTGCTGCAACAGAGAAGGTAGCTTCCTGGTTCTTTATAGATGACATTGTTTAACTGAAGTGATCCAGAGCATGTCAACTCTGCTAGCATGTACTGGACATGCAGAAACTACGGGAGCTAGGCAGTTCCTTAAAAAAATCTGGCACATGCTATGAAGGGCTTTACAGGTAATAATCGGTACCTTGAATTGCACCTAGAAGCAGACTGGTAATCAACTAGTGCAGCTCATGGAAGAGATGTACCATATGAACATACTGTCCATCAATACCACATCACTGCATTCTGTGGTTGAAACTTCCAAGTGGTTTTTCAAAGCTAGCCCATGTACAGCGTGCACTGCAAATCAAACTTTGAGAGCACTAGAGCTTGAGTGACCCACTGAAAAGCTTCCTGAACTAGTGCACCAGATGGAACTAAGCAAAGACTCCCTTGGCTAGAGCTGCCACCTGCTATTTTGAGCAGGGGCTGTGAGTCCAAGAGTACCCTCACACTGCTCAACACTTTTGATTGGGAAATGCTACTCTATGGATGAAAAGTCCTCAGATCCAGGCAGCTTTAACCCAGCTAGTAGAAGAGAATTCTTGTAGCGGATAGCGGGATCAGACATTTCCATTTGGCTATTCAACTTGCACAAGAAGCTTTACTACAGAAAAAAAAATCCATCAGAAAAATTAATGTTGTTGCAAACAAATATATATGGAGACACCCAGAACAGTGTGTGGAACTAGATTTTCATGGATTCAAAGTATATCCAGGATTATTAATTGATTGACTGATTGCTAACAGTTAAATGCAACATCAGTCTGTGACATGAAATGTTACAGGAGAATGTGTGTATGTGAGCATGCATGGCTGGGAGCAGGAAAGGAGAATCTACTGGACATACTCCATCCTGAAATACCTTTTAAGGACTAGAGACATACAGCCTAATGTTATAATACCATAGAGATCATTATTCAAATCCCAATTGATCACAGAGCTCTGGATAATTTTGCTCTACTCTATCAGCCCATCTTATTTTGTGTAGCTGTGGTTTAGAACCAATTCTAATTTAAGGAAAATTCCCTGACATACTTCTTGAGCTGGGGGGGGGGGGGGGGAGAGTCTGGTTATTGTGCAATCAAAACAATATATATATAAATGCACTTGTTGTTCCAAATATTGATATAGATGAAAAGCCTATGGAAACTAAATTCAACATATTGAAACACAAAACATCTAGATATATTGATTTGCATCTGTGCTGTAAAATGGCAACTTCTCCCAAACCAGCAGTAAATTTGAAGTGAGAGGACTGAAATGCAGTAAATAAATACACACATACATAATCAAAAATGTAGTTATAGGTGTATTTAAAATAATACAATTGACAGTCCTTGAAAGCTTATGGAATATTTGCATTGTAACTGTTGCTATTATTACAGGGGGAAAGATAGAGAAAAGATTTAAACATCTAAGGGAGGAAAAGGGGAAAAAAATAACTATTTTGATGACTTTAGAGTAGACTTAGAATAACTAACCTTATAACCCATTCCTAAGAGGCCTGTAGGGGGTGTGCATAAGCGCACCAATCGTGCTTACTGTCCCTGTCCTATTGTTTTTTTCATTTTTCTTGTAAGTATCCATCTCATGTATTCAAAACTATGTTTATTCTTATACCTGTATCTTGTAAGCAATTGATAAATCAAATAAATAAATAAATAATGCTATCACGACATACTTCTGCCAGCCTGTCTCCTGCAGCAAAACACTTTTATTCTCAAGGTAAAGAGATACTATCCTAAGAAGCCTGCAATCTCCAAACAGCCAAATTTCTCTTTTTATTTTCTCTTAGTCAAGGAATATGAAGGTTTGGCTGTTTAATTTGGAATGCAAGAAGGGAGCAAGGCAAAATGGACATAACTTCTTTTTTCCATACAAGAAGGATATTTGGCTTTCCCCCCACTTTTTCTTGTTGCTTGTAAAGTGCTATTTGCTTTGTTCTGCTAACTTCTGATCTAATCTGGCATTATTAGAGGAAACTATCCTTTATTAGATGCCATTTTGATCTAGTAACAGACCTTTTCATCTCTCCCTTAAAATGATTATGATGAAGGCAGCTGCTGAGAAACCCAGCACAGCCATCCTAGGCTTCTTTACTTAAGACAAGAAACTCCTGCTGTGTTCAGAGAGACTTATTCCCATCAATTACATACAAAAGTGTACCCAAAAGAATTAACACTTTATGAAGCTACAATTCTATGTATATTTACCAGGGATCAATTCCACTGAATTCGTTACGACTTGTGTAGCATTGTGCTATTAAATAGATAAAGGGCACTATTCTATTTATTTATCAATATATAAAATGGTAATTTTGTATTATGACAGAATTTATACTGCTACATTTAATATAGGAATATTTACTACTTAACAAAAGTTTATTTTGCAAGAACTATTTTTTCTAAAAATGTAATTTCTTTCCCCAGAGCTTCAAAATTTTGGATATTTTTTTAATCTTTAAAGAGGCAGCTCATTTAAGTTCAGACAAATAGTTCTGAAAACTGGGCTGTAGCAACTTGTGTTCCATTAATCAATTCTGTCTATCAACAGTGATGACTAAGAAAGAAATAAGATATAAGATTATATATATGTTTTCGTAGATTTTCACGGGTACAGGTATGTAGGTCTAGGTGTGTTCGGGTCTTTTCCTGTGTAAGATTAAGAGTATCTTGGCGACGTTTCGGTGAGGTCCCACTCGCCATCCTCAGGCTGGTGCTTTCGGCTTTGTGCCAGTGCAAGCAAACCTCAGAAGGCCATCATACAGCCCATTATACCAACATCAACTCCATCAACCAATCAAGAGGCAGCAGCGCAGCCAACCAGCCCAGCACACTAGCTCCCACCACCAGTATTTACAGAGAGATGGCAGCTCCAATCACACACTGCTTGCACTGGCACGAAGCCGAAAGCCTGAGGATGGTGAGGGGACCTTGCCAAAACGAAGCCAAGATACTTTTAATCTTACACGAGAAAAGACCCGAACATACCTAGACCTACATACATACATACATACGTGTGTGTGTGTGTGTGTATGGTATTCAGCTTTGTTCAGGTAATACCACATCAACTAACATGTTCCAGAAATTCCCGATTACGAATCTGAACTCCAAATTATTGTATTTCAAATTCTATCTGGCTTTTCATCTAAATTTCCTTTTTAAAAAAATTATCTGTGTAGTTCATTTTTGAAAAGCAGATTTGTTTCATCATTCCTGTGGATGTTGCATGCTATTTTTGTTGCATGCTATTTTTTTACGAAATGGGATCCAAGGGTTATTTTAAAATCTCCTTGTTTTATTAAAACAAGCCACAGATATACCCTTTTTTTGCTTGAAACTTGGTTTAAACTTTTAAAGGAACCCAATCAAATTGTTAAAATTTAAATCTTACCCAAGCCTAATAAATATTTTCCTAACATTTTAATGTCTATGAAAATAAAGCACTCAAATTCTTATATGGAGTATATTCCAGAGTATAATCTGCCCAGTGTATTACATTGCTTCATTCATATCACATACAGAAAGATAACAGACCTATATATTCAATGAGCTGGCAATACTTGGATAACAAAAATTGAGTTTAATAAAAATGAACTTGTCAGTATTTATGTATCAAGTCAATTTTCCTTTCAGTCTTATTTTTTAAAATATAGTGATTTGCTTTTCTCAGGATCTTGCATTATCCTAACATTGAAAAATGGGAATTGTAAGGTTTGTTTTAAAGCCTCAATGATGCTTATGAGTTTGTATTTTGTTTTCTTACTTTGAGAAACTGCTAAGAAGCTCTACAGTACAAGGCTTTACTCCCCCCCCCCCCTTTAAAAAAAACCTCTATTTTTTTTTAGAATTTTATAAGAAACATTTTCTTCATTCGATGCTTTGAGATTACAGCAACTATAAATTTATTACAAGGCATGAAACAGGCTTCAAATATGCAGCTTCAAGGTGGAAATGACTCAGCCTTGCCTGACGACAAATCAGGAGTTATTTTTATCCATACATATTTATGAACAATTCCAGCAGAAAATTGTATTTTCTGCCCCACATAAACGTTTATATGTTCGATATTTTGGAGGCTGAGAAAGACAGGGCAGCACAACTTTCTACTTACCAGTGACTTGGTCAACGAGAATGCGGGAAGTAATAATACGTCCATATTGGGAAAACAGCTGCTCTAGTTCTTTCTGAGTCATAGTTTTGGGGAGACCGCTGACATACAGGTTTGCATCTCTAATAGAAGCTGAGCTTGGCCGTGCATAAGAAACCTGCACAATGAAAAAAAGCAACTTGATCATGCAAGTGACCGTATAATTGGACTAGACGGTTGCCTACTTTTAAAAACACATGCGTTGTTAACTCTACTTTCAGATCATGCATCCTTGGCCTGTTTTGCCTATTACTGTGTCATGGAGGGAAGCAGGGCAGAATGCCATTTGTATAGGAAGCTAACGGGATTATATTTAAGCCATAAGGAGACCCGGTTTGTTTGGGATCAGCACCCTCTCTGTGGCTGTTGTTCTTTGTTGCCATAGAGCAGGGGTTGACTTGTGGACTTCAACTCCCAGAATATTCTGGCCTGCCAGCTGCCAGTGGAGATGGCAGAAGAATCGGACGATGAGAAGGAACCTGGGCCAGTTCTGGAGTCCGGGGAAGGTTCTGATGGATGCTCTGTGTCAGACGCAGAGATAGACCCAAAGCCATCCAACATTTCCCAGCTACCAGAGAGGCAGCTGACTTTGGAGGCTGATATGACTGAGGAGAAAGAACAGCTGGGGCCTGTTCCAAATGCACATATGTGCACAGCTGTTAGGAAAGGGGAACAACTGAGGACAAGGAGTCGACTTGGAAGCAAGGCACACATGGATGCTGAATGGCCCCTCCCTGGCTGGGAAATAAATGGAAGGAAAGGGGAGTGGTTGTCGTAGGTGACAACAGTTCGTCTTTCTGAAGATCTTGTTCATTGTGTTTCATGCCACAGAGACCGTTTGCCAGAACTTAATTTGTAGCCTTTAGGCTGGGAGCTTACAGCCTTGCACTTATTGCAAGGAACTGATAAGGTCTGTTGCTGCCATTAACTTTTTGAAGGACTATTGCCCGGACTATTTGGTGAGTGAATGCAATTAATTCACAAGAGGTAAATAAAAAGGGCTTTTTTGTGACAAGGAATCTGTTTCTTACTTCTGCTAAGGATTGGTCAGAACACAGAATTCCTGAGCCACCTGGTTGACCACAAGTCATAAAAGGGCCATGGTTCCACATTCATGCCCTAGAGCAGGGGTGTCAAACTCTCGTCATCACACCACCATTACAACTTTTTCTCCATTCGTTAAACTGGGCTTGGGCATGGCCAGCGCATGATGCATTTGACAGCCCTGCCCTAGAGCTTCCTAGAAAAATAAAACAAAAACAAAAGTGGATAAAAAACTTGGCATGCCACACATTAATGGTGGTACCAAATCCTACTGTGCCCCTACAGGTTTTTTTTACCCTTTACCAGAAAAAAAGTTAAAAACCAGGAAGTGAGAAGGCAAATGCAAGCCTTGGGCTTGGTAACTGGCAGCAGAGTGAGTTAAAAAGAACTGATGAACAAATATTCAGGATTATATCATCTAGAATGCATAAATGCACCAAATTATTGCTGGCAAATATGAACAACATGAAGGGACATTTTATTATGCTTGATGAACAAAGCTGAAAAGGCTGAAAATTTTTGGATCCCAATATATACTTTGATACATAGAATTTTAAAGATTAATATTCCATTGAAGCCAGAACTTTCCGATGAATGAACAAGCAGTTAGAAAAAAACCCCATAGATTATTTCAATATATAGTCTAACAGAAAGATTACTGTAGGCACAGAGAAGGAAAGATTCAACACCAGCCACTAAGGAAGGATAGTTGCTGAATTTGACAGATTTTGCTGAAATTGATAAATTAACTTATTTGATTAGAGAAAAAGCATTGTCTACGTCTACTAGGGAATGGACGCCACTTAGGAAAATTTAAATAAAAATGGGGGGGGGAGAAATCAACTTGTGGCTTAGGGTTTTGACAGACAAGAAAGACTATAGAAAGAATAATATAATCTAATTTTAGAAAGAGAAGTTAAAAATATATTTGTGCTTATAACTGTCATGAAGAATATGAAGGTTACTTTTTTATACTTCTTTTCCAGTTTAACTTTTTTCTTTTCTTATGGTTTTTGCTTTTACATTGCTTTTCTTTTTCTCTGTTTACTACTAGTTTCCTTAGATTTCAACTACCTGTTTAAAAGTCTTAATATTTTAAAAATGATTATACTGTCATATTCTTGCAGGGCAAAGAGTGGATACAGGGAAGCATACAGTAATATTTAAGTTTAGTTTTGTCATGTGCTATACTGTCAGATTCATCCCACCATAACTCCACTGCACAATCCCTTCCTTCCTTTACCTGCTGGTGTTCTGATGCTGCACTGAGCAGAACGCAAGTCAGCAGTGGGATCCTACCTGTTCCACCACCAGTTCGATGATCGCACGCATGTCCACGCACACCTAATGCACGCAACGTTCCCCAAACCAGCTGAGGCCTGTAGCACCAATCAGCTGAAAGGATAAAGAAGAGAAAAGCACAGGGGAAGGTGGGAGGGCCGATCCTGCACTTCTCTCTTCTCTTTCCTCTCAGGGAGGCTTTTTTCCCTCCTCACAGATGATTGTTAGAGGCTTTTTACTAATGGTTCAGGTGAACCGGTCCGAACCATTAGCATACTACCACTGGCCCGAGTAGTGCTATTATTGCATACCCTCAAATGCCATAGCCGTCTTATTCCTTGCTTGGCAGGGGAAAAAAAAACACCACAGCTCAGCCAGCTGGTTTTTTAAATTATTATCATAATTGTCAATTACCAGCAAAGAGCAGATTTTTTTTTTACTGGCAAGAAATAATTAATGCATCTTTATTTCTTGTTGCCTTCTACTTGGATTTTTTGCCCCGTGTGTGTGTGTGTGTGTGTGTGTGTGTGTGTGTGTGTGTATACACTGATTATTAGTTACAGCAGCCTTTCTCAAGCTGGCACCAATTTCATAAAGTTTAGGTTACACTTCCTTATTTTTTTAAAAAAATGTATTTTAAACTGTGTGAAATAACTTCTCAAAATAAAGTCACCTTTTTTAAAATAAGAAACTATAGAACATTTTATGCAATTGCCATATCTATCCATCTATCTATCTATGGTTATTCGGGTTTTCTTCCATGTAAAATTGGAAGAATCTAGGCGACATTTCGATGAAGTCTCATTCATCAACTTCGGGCTTGTTTCTTCGGCTCTGTGCTTTTCAGAGTAATTACTCAGAAGCACAGAGCCGAAGAAACAAGCCTAATAGATGATAACCGTCCTTTTACAAGGACGTTGTTTTACATACAAACTCAATACAGAACCCTGATGATGGCAGATGAGATTCTGCCGAAATGTTGCTACAACTTTAAAAGCACTACAATGACGTGGTATAATACCCGAAGGAAGCTGAACAGCACACATGTAAGTACTCGCGAAAACTTAAAAAAAAAACATATATATATATAAAAATATAAAGTTTTTGCGGGTACTTACATGTATGCTGTTCAGCTTCCTTCGGGTATTATCCCATGTTATTGTAGTTGTGCTTTTAAAGTTGTAGCAACGTTTCGGCAGAATCTCATCTGCCATCATCAGGCTTCTGTATTGAGTTCGTCCAGACACCCAGATGAAACCTAGCTTCCTAATAGATGATAGCCATGCTTTTACTTGTCCTTTTACTGGAAGCCAAGCTGCACTGAAAACCTCCAATACAAGAACACAGTGTTGCCAGCCAATCAAAGCCACAAAATAGACAGAAGAAATCAGAAACACCAATCAAACAAACTCCAAAACCAATAAACACAGACCAAGACTCCCAACCAATCAGGATGAAGAAAAAAACCATCCTGGCACAGCAGTAGGCTAGCCTCAAATTTAAAACTAACGGCTGTGATAGCCTGACCCACATACGAACTCAATACAGAAGCCTAATGATGGCAGATGAGATTCTGCCGAAACGTTGCTGCAACTTTAAAAGCACAACTACAATGAGGTGGGATAATACCCGAAGGAAGCTGAACTGCATACATGAAAGTACCCGCGAAAACTTTATATATATATATATATATATATATATATATATATATATATATATAT
>BLBF01000004.1:35805000-35817729 GCA_015471245.1 Laticauda colubrina | reverse complement strand
ACACACACACACACACACACACACACACACACACACACACACACACATGAAGTTATATCAATTGATTTCACTGGCTATATAGAGGGGACACCCTGCTGATAAATCTACTATTAAGATATCATTAATTTCTGTCTTGTTATGAGTGAAGCTCAGGAAGCAAAAAATATTTTGTTTTAAGCTGAAAACTGAAGTATAAACAGATTTCAGGAAAGCTTAAGTCCCCTGCCCCTTATTTGCGCTTTTCAATTATTATTACATAAGGTTGGCAACAAAATTACATGTATGACAAATGCAAAAATATAAATAAGTGCTACCCATGTGTTAGCAATTGCATAAAATGTTCGATAGTTTCTTATTTTAAAAAAGGTGACTTTATTTAGAGAAGTTATTTCACACAGTTTAAAATACTTTTTTTTTTTTTAAATAAGGAAATGTAACCTAAACTTTATGAAATTGGTGCCAGCTTGGGAAAGGCTGCTGTAACTAATAATCAATGTTACAGAAGAATGGATATGATAAATAATAAATATAACAAATATATAAATCTGCTTTATCACACATTTTTTCCTATGTAGGTCAGATTAATTTTTTTAAAGTATTGCTTTTCACATAAAGGATTTCTAAAAGTCAGTGCAACTCCTTAAGATTTTTATCAGTAAGATTTGATAAAGTATCTTTTCATCTATTTTAATCCAATTGAAATACATAATCCTTTTCACTGAAACCCTAACTTTAATTCAGAAGCAGGGCTTGGAACTCCTTCAGTTTGTCTTGAGTCTTCTTCATCAAAATTTCATTTACAAAGTTATACAACGCTCTTATGTGATTCGTTAAGGTACACTAAATTGTCTAAAGAACACTATTTGGTTTGTAAAATTGCTTGGAACAAGGACTGTCAGCTAATTTATTCCCAAACAAATTGGTGCTTTAGAGCACTTTTCAGTCACTCAAAAAGGATATTCCGTGGCTCTAAGTCAAAATGTCAAAGTAAATAAGAGCTCCAAATACAAAAATATTTCAAAGAAGAAAGAACATTGACCTAAAATAGCACATTGTCTCTGACAAGTAATTCAGCAATAACTGCATTGTTTGGACAATATAACTGAACTCCTTATTTAGCAAAGAGTATTAATATCCTAAGTAGGAAGCAGGTGGAAATTCATTTCTCGTTTTATTTTGAACTTTTAGGTTTATTTATGAACTGAAATTTAGTAACCGAAAGTGTATACATTTTTTAAATTTCTATATTCAGAAATGGAAAAAAATGAATTAGGGTCAGTACCAAAAAAATGTATATGTCCATGAAAACGATATTACAGAAATTGTGCCCAACAGAAAACTGCAAAAAAAACAAAAAAACAAAAAACAAACAAACATGCACAATGATGCAGCATAAATTCAATTAGTTCTTAAAAGATCAAGCAGCCCTGTCTTTAACCATGGCTTTGGAGAGTCACAACACTATTCACAGGAAGTTATAAAAATAAATAATAAAGCTGCCCTAAGGGCACAGGGAAAAAATAAAGTAAAAAATATATTTTTGAAAACATCTCTTCCATAAAGAAATATTGCTTTTGAATTTTGGGATAGGAGCAGTGGTGAGATTCAGCAGGTTCGCGTGAACCGGTTGTTAAATACCCCCCTGCTATCAAAATGTATCCTGGACGCTGCAATGGAGAAACAGGCAACAGAGCTGCAGTGTGAGGGAAGGAGAAGGCCCCTTTCCCTGCTCCTCCTCCTTCCCTCGTGCTAGCCGCTCCATTGCCCATTTCTCTATTTCAGTGCAGCAGCTCCACTTCGACAGTGTCGGGGGCCCCCCGGTAATTTAATGACAGGTTCGTACAGGGTCAAGTTGGCCATTATGAGGGACTCGTCCCACATATGAGGTGGAGCTGGAGGATGGGCCATACCTCCCATAATAGCCAACCTGACCTGGGGCAAACCAGTTGTTAAATTGTTTGAATCCCACCATTGGGTAGGAGTCCCCTCAAAAGAAAAAGGGAACAGCTGAATTCTGGATAGCAAAATTACAGTTTTTTGGTGCCCCTGCCTCAGTCCTCCATTTCAATATGTTGTCTTCCATTCTAACTCATCAATATCTATTTGTGAAAGAAATATATTCCATTATACGCAGGATCCATTATAAGCTAGCATCCAAGAAAACAGAACAATTTGTAATTTAATGATAAAGTTCAACATCATTTCAGAATTGCCAGTTTAAAGTCTTATTTTAAAAATTGGTTTTCATAATTTTGCTTGTTTGAAAATACATTTACACATAACCACAAATTGTTTCTATTTGAAAAGATATACATCTTCCAGTAAGATGTACCATCTTTTTTGCACTATAAGACACTCCAGACTATAAGATGCACATTAGCTTTAGAGGAGGAAAACAAGAAAAAAAAATCTGCCTCTGCCTCCCAGCATCCATCCGGTATTCATCTTGCTAGTGTCCTTGTAGCAAACAGCAAACAGTTTTAGTCAGCTTCAGCACGTTATTGCAGTCCCAGCATGTGCCTTGTCAGGGCTCCACTCTGTTACATCCATCACCGGTCAACTGAGCTGAGCTGCTGCCTCCGCCAGGGAACACTGGAGCCTTCGCTGCCGATTGGCGGTTGGATCAGTCTCACAGAATACCACCAATCAACTGTTCTACACAGTTGGGAATCACCACCATTGCCTATTCCTGCCCGTTTGCTATTGATTGAACAGTTGATTGGCAGTATTCCTGGAAGCCGATCCAACCGCCAATTGGCTGTTCGGCAGCAAAGGCTGCAGCATTCCCCAGCGGAGGCATCGCACCAACCCCCCTCCCCCGCTGCAATATTTGCTCTATAAGACAGCCATTTCCACCCACTTTTATGGGGGCAAGTGCATCTTATAGTGTGAAAAATGCAGTAATTGCCTTTGCACATTTCACTACACAAAATTTTAATACATTTCATGAAATAAGACTAATACCACTGCATAAATAGATATCAGTTATTAAAACAACATTTTGAAAGTTTAGCAGTTTCAATTTCTTAGTGGATTTACCAATATGCTATTGATTGGAAAGTTTTCCAATGCAAACTAAAAATTGTCACACAAATATGTTTAATTCACTGGCAAAAGTCTTTCCTGTTCAACTTTTTTGGGGGGAGGAGGGGGAAGAATCCACATTTTATTTAAAAAAGAATCTATGTTAGAAAAAGGATAATTGGATATAGATTTGAGTTTGTTTTAAACCAAATATATCCCAACAATATTTAAACTAAATATATTCTAAGTTAAGTATGAAGACTTAAGTTTCATACTCACACCAGCCAAGCCTATGGAGATTCTCAATCATGAAAGTCATGGTTATCAGAAGTGAAGAAGCTTCTTGGATGAGAAGCAAATTTTAGGGAAAAAACTAAGAAAAGTACAAAAGCTGACTTTTGAAAAGCACCTTTGGGACACACTAGCCACAATGTGACTCATAAGGTCAAAGTTAGAAGAACTTTGCCTTCATCATACTTAGTTTTGGTCTGCTTGTTAAATTCGAAACTTTCCCCAAATATATAGTAGATGTGCTATCAGTCCATAATTAATAAATTGTGTTAACCTAAAGATTAGCCAAAGCAACAATTACTGGACTTCATCCAAGTAAAATTTTTGTTTCATCTTTCCACTATAAGTGACAATGTAATCTCTCTCTATATATAAAAGTGAAATACCACTCACAAAATCACCACAAAATCTCCAAAACTGTAAAGCCTATGAACTTGAAACTCAGCATGTATCTTCTTCTTGGTTTCTATGTGCTCAATAAGAAAGGATTTTTCAAAATGACCATCAGAGCATTAGTATTTTGTATATTATTATTAATACACTCTGATGCTAAGGAGTTCTACTCCCGCTCTCCACCTGAAAAGAAATCTCTTCCAAATGCAAAACACAAGCAGAGGAGAGGAGTTTCAGTTTCACAGCAACAACCAGCTTTTAGTCCAGAACAGCTGAGCTAAGGCATGCCCAAGCTCCTTGCTGCCTCCTTCTTACTCACACAGCAAATACTGTTTCAGTTTCCATGTTTTAGTTTCCAAACAGCCCTCAATTCTCTCACACACTGATAGAACGCTAGCCAGATGAATACCAATGGATGCTGGTCGGAAGAGGCAGGATTCCCCCCCCCCTTTATTTTTCTCCCCAAAAACTAAACCCGACCACCTAGTTTCGTAGCGAAGCACGGGTACAGAGCTAGTGCTTGCTTGTTTGGTTTTTTTGAAGAAAATTTTATTGATTTTTAGAAACAAACATAAACAAACACAACACAGAACATGAAAACATAAAACCTCTTTTCTGAAAGCAACCTGATCCCGGGTTACATCTCTTTGTACAGACACCAATTCAAATTCATGCTCATTTTTATATACCATTCCATGTCTTATTACCATTCTACATTTTCTATATAGCTTCTCCCCTCTTTTAACTTTCTTAATTTTATTTTTATTTGATTCATCTCAAATCAGATCATTATATTTACATTCTTTGTCTGTCCTATTTCAGCTGTCTATTATCTTTTCTCATTAAACAAAATTCCTCCTGTGGTCACTGATTGGAGTATGATGCCTTTATATTTTTCCCCTAAAATTATAACACTTAACATAGAACATAACTTCCACTTGGATTCTGCAGAGTACATTAAAGCTACACGCTACATTTTAAAAAGAAAAAGAAAAGAAAAATATAAATATATAATATAATTAAAACAATGATCTATACCAATTCAATTCTATCATTAATGTTAATATTTATTTAAATTTTAAACATTTAACACATTACTTTTCAAGTAGGTATCATGCTTCTATGGGAACGCTTATAAACTTTCCATAATTACTTCCCCCCCACTTCGCTTGCATTTTAAAATATTATGTCATTAAAATGTTCCCATTCCTTTCTAAATTTTATTCATTCCATTTATTTTATTCACAAATGTTTCACTAAATCATACGTCGTTTCCAATTTTCTAACATTATTTCTCAATACAAATATAACAATACAATCATATGTACCTTTGCAGAATCACTTTTTCAATTAAATTTTTACCCATTATCTCTAAATAAGTCCTGTTTCTTTACAACTTGCTTCACACCCTTGTAGCTTCTCTTCCCTTCCCTCCTCCTTTGCTTCTTCTCTCTGACCTTTTTACCCCCTTGTCTCTCCACCACAATTTCCTTTTTCTGTATTCCCTTTTTCTGTTGCTTTCTCACATTATATCCACTTTTCACCTTATTTTTCCCTTTTTTGGTTGTTTTTTTAGGTCTCAAATTCTCCATTCTCTTTCCCTTCTTTCCCCCTTGTTCATTTAAAATGGCTTCTTCTTTGTCCCAATCTTCTTGTTGCGTAGTCTTTTCTTGCATAGTCTTTTCTTATCACCATTTCTAAGAATTGAAAAACGGAACCAAGAGAGCCCTTCCCTTCTTGTTCCTCTAAGTTTTTTAAATTCCTTTAACTTCCTTTAAGTTTTTTAAATTCTATTTTCAGTTCATCCACAAGTGATGCTATTGTACAGGTTTTTTTTCTTTTAAAACAACCATCCAAGTGTTTTCAATCCTTCAAATATAGTTCCAAAAGTCCCAAAGTCAGCAAGCAATCCAAATACACACAACCTGTTTCTTTTGACACCTTCTTTCTTTTTTTACTTTCTCTTCCTGGGGTTAGTATTTAGTTACAAAGTTCCAGTTAAAATGTATCTTTTTGAAGTCCTGTTAAAATTTAACTTTAGATGCTTTAGATTCCAGGCTATCTTCTCCTTCCAAATCCTGTTCTTATTCTCTTCCTCTCCCTTCCCACTTAGAGCAAAAATAAATAAATAAATACAATCCTCCTTTCCTTTTATATTCAGAAATCTATATTATCCCCTTGGCATTAAATTTTCCAGCTTAAATACCTGTTGATGCCAAAGCAGATTTTTCCAATTTCTCATTCATCTCTGTTCGCTGTCAACGTAAGGAAGGAGAGTGAAATATTTTTTTCCCCTTTTCACTTTCATTCGATGCTTCCGAATCTTCTTTGGGAGCGATGTATCCTTTTTTAAAATTTGAGTTCCAGAATGCCTTAATTGTTGTTTCTTATCCCGGTCAGCCAAAACTTTCACTTCAGTACTTTCTTCCTCCTGCACATTCTTTTCCAGATGAGGGCTTCTTTGAGGCGGCCATTTCTGACCGCCGCTCTACCGCCTTCGGGAAAGGGAGTTTAGCCAGCTGGGGAGGAAAGATGTGGCTTTCCTCGACCCTGCTGGAATCTCCCCCGTCTACATTGACCTCTGCGGGGGGGCTTAGCCCCAAAACCATCTGGCTTGGGGCGCTCCGGCAATGCACCCAGGCAGAAACCGTGTGCGATCGCGGATTCCTGCCTGCTGCCGAAACCCTGCAAACCGGAACCACCTGAGCTAGTGCTTGTTAATCAACAGCTGATAAACTATGTTTTAATACATGCCTTTCACTTCAAGTTGTGAGCTTGGGTGAATGTGAACAAGAATTTGGGATTAAAATTAGCTTTACTAATTTAATTAGCTTTACTCATTTTAACTTTCCCCAAAAGATAAGCTGCCAGTGCAATATTCTTCATCTTAGTAAGGCTGCTAAGGTTATTCCATTTACCAGTCTTTTGAAAGCCAATAGACCTGTGTCTGAAAGCAGCCAAGCTGCCAGGTTGATGGGGTGAAATGCAAGTATTCAACAGTCATTGTTAAAGGGTCTACGCCTTTATCTGATGCATGAAATTAGCAGGAAAACTAAGTAAGATTTAGCATAATTGAAAAAACCATTGTGACCAATTTCACAATTCCTAAACTTCAGTAAGCCATCATACCAAAGAAGAAATTTCCTGACAGAACAATTAATCAGTGGAACAATTTGCCTCCAGAAGTTTTAAATGCTCCAATAATGAAAGTTTTTAAGAAGAGATTGGATAACCATTTGTCTAAAATGGAATAAGGTTTTCTGCCTAAGCAGAGGGTTGGACTAGAAAACCTCCAAGGTCCCTTCCAACTCTGTTATTCTATTCTTATTCTATTCTGTTCTGTTTCTACAAAAAACATGTGCTTTGTAACTTGGTGAGGATTTATAAGCCACCCCTTGTGTAATCAGTGTCTTGAACTCTAAGGTAAGGTTGCTTAAAAGTCTGCAATACAGTATAAACCTGAGGGCAATTGAGGACTCTTCACAAGCTTCTCTAAGTTCTGTACTCCCTCCTTACTTTATTTGGTGACAACACATGACAACTATTCTAAGAAAGGACATCTCTCCCACATTCCGTAACAGCTACACACCCACAAGTTCACATAATTCAATATGTGCCTACTGTGGAAACAATCTTGGGGGAAAAAAGATTAATATATGTGCAATTGCACCACTATATCCTTCTATATATTCTTCTACAACTTAGTAGCAGGGTAGAGACTTGAAATATGGTGTATTGGAACATTCTGGAAGGAGCAAGATTAATTTTTATGTGTTACCAAAATCTAGCAAAACGAAAAGTCATTGATTTGTGGACATTACTAAATTTAGTTCAATCTGGAGCAAAATGAGAGATCTCTAGGATTATGTCTGTTAACTTAATTATAATAGGTGTATAGTTAATGTGATATTTTTGTGGGCAGCATACCACTGCAGTTCTTTCAAAATGAAAAAAGAAATGTTACGTAAAAAACTAAGAATGTGCTGTACGCTAAAGGCACCCAAGATATGATAATATAGCAGAAATATGGTACAGAAATTTTGATCAGCACCACAATGCAGGGAAAAAAATACAGATCCATTTTTGAATCTCTCTTTTCTCAGGAAGTAAGTACGTGATCAAAATGACCTGAAATTTTACACATCTCCCAACACCTATTTGGTAGGCAATCTGAATGAAAAAAATATATTCAAGTATACTTAATTTAGCTTTCTTCCCTCACAGTTCCTTGGTCTCAATTCCACACATATAAGCTGCTACCAACAAAGGAATGATATCTTTATTTACCCTTTTCTAGATTAATTAGAGCTTCAGGGAAACATGGTCACTTGCATCTGGGAAGCGACAGAGAAAAGGGATTATAAATCCCTTTCTGTTTTTACAACTGCATGCAAGTGCTTTGAAATTAAAAGACCTAAAGGCACTTAGTTGCATAATATCGTATAAAGATTTTATCTAGTTATAGCACAAACCAAATTATTTTCTTTAAGTTTAACCAATGTCTTTCCACAAAGATTTACTGGCAAAATATGTTTCCTATCAATCAGCAATGGATTAGTTATTAGATTAGAATACTTTTGTTAGCATTAACAATGCATTAACAATATAATCTATTAGTGGCAGAATCCAATTCTTAATAATAAAATTTCTGGATGAAAATAAATTTGAACACAGTACTAAGCAATGGCTTTAAGAATATGGCTGCCTTCCTTAATCCTTATCTACTTCTCTTTCCTTGCTTACATGAAGAGGAAATAGGAAGCCTTAATTTCAGTTTCAAGTAACTTGCAACTTCCTTCCCATTAGTATTAATTACAGCAAGCATGTTCAACCTTTGGGCTCCCTGGGCGGCACTGAGTAAAGGAGTATTATTCTTCACTGTGTATAAAATATATATTATTTAATGTATATAAATGCACATAATATTGTTAAAAGTTTATAATCTTATGGAGATGCTGTCCAGGGCCATATTTGGGCTATCGGCTGTGTATTGGACACCTGTATTACAGCATTAAGATGTACTTTAATATAAAAGCATAAAAAGGGCATGTGTGCCTCTATTTTTTCCTATAAACATGTACATTTATTCTTATGAATTTCTGAGAAAAAGGGTACTGTCAGCCATAATTCTGACAGAAGAGTGGCAAACAAAACTCTGTATTATTACTTCATCTATATTATTTAAAACAACAAGAGCTTTCTTGCTTATACATTTCACAAATCTAAGCAAGCAATAATTTAAACCAAGTCTTGAATATATATTTCAAAATTGTTACCACTGTTTAGCACAAACAACTTTAAAACTTGTATTTAAACAAGCAAAATTGCTCATGTCTGCTTCTGCATGGAACCTACTGAAATTATCTTCTTTTCTGGACTGATATACTACAGTTGGGATCTCTTTGAAGAAGACAAAGATCAACCAGAGTACCTATTACTATCCTTGTGCTAAGGAGGGGTTTTCTGCATTTAGTTTTTATCAGAGGGTGTTTCTTGAAGTAAGCTGATGGGAGAAGGTGGTTGAATAAAATGATCCTTAAAAGGAGGGCATGTTAGGAGTATATAACAAATAAAAGGCTATAAGAACTTTCTTGGGATACAGAACGATTTAGTATCTTTATTTTGCTCTGGACCATGGAAGCCTTTTGTGTGTTTGGTAGTAACTGTTTGTTTGGAATTGGAAAACATTAAAATAAATTCTTACTTTTATCTTCAGGATCCATAGCTGAGTGGAACTATGCAAAACCTTAACATAAGTGGCTGTATATATGTAGTCCTCAACTTACAACAGCTTGTTTAGTGAACATTCAAAATTACAATTCAATATGTAATTGAAAATGCAATATCACTAGTCACTCTTGTTTAGGCAAAGAATCTATTGTACCAACCAAACTCACGGTTTCGTTCAATCTTTTTTTTTTTTTTTTTTTGCAAAAAGTAGGGAAATCTAGATTTATTAACCCAGAACAAGGAAGATGTGATTTCAGATACCAACAAGAGGATGATCTAACTTTACCGGTATCTTTTTGGTTTAAAATCTACAGTATATCTCAAATGACCAGAAAAACAATGAATTGTTTTAGGAAAGCGAAAAACAATTGTGGCTCAAAAGCACTGAAAAAAGTGACTAATGACCTTTGCAGCATCCGCATGATCATATGATTAAAATTCAGATGCTTCACAACTGGTTCACATTTATGACCACTGCTATGTCCCAAGGTCATGTGATCCCCCTTTGCGACCTTCTGACAAGCAAACTCACTCAACGGGAGAACTAGATTTACTTCACAACCAAGTTATTAACTTATCAACAGCGCTGATTCAATTAACAATTAAGGCAAGCGAGATTGTAAAATGAAGCAAGCCTCACTTAACAAATGTCTCACTTAACAGAAATTTTGGGCTCAATTGTGGTCATATGTTGAGGACTACCTGTATGGTACAAAATAAAAAGTATTCTCTGGCAAATGATCATAGTGCATGGTTATCAGTCCATCGTAGATGGAGTTACTAATTTTTTTTCTCAAGAGGAGAATGGGAGGATATGGTCTTCTGGATGAATTAATAAATTAATTAAAACTCACCAAGGGATCAATGTAAGCAATTAATACTGTTTATTTCCTTATTTCAATAAAATGATTATTGTTCTTCAGTTAGAACACTGCTTTAAATCTTCTAGTGTCTTGCTTAAAAAAACACAATCAGCAAAGACAAGTAGTCATCATTATTCATCCTGAAATAAGGCTGAAAAACAGTCACTTGGCAATGATGTCCCAAAAATCTCATGCCAATGTCTCAATTGGTACTAATGTCTCGGCCAACTTACACAGCCTTGCCAGGTTGGGGATCAAAATAATAATTTGCAGCAATTCAAGCATACAAACAGATGACTCAGAACTTTTATAACAAGTAACAGAGAATTCTGAGTTACCTGCAATAATAACAAAAGCAATTGTCCCGCCCCTGCCAGTCACATTGGGTAATACAAATATTTTCTGTTCTGACATTTCAAGTTGCTGGTTTGAACAATGAAAACTAAATATGAATTAAACTATTTATGAGGTGAATCATCATGTACTACCCGGTTCGGGGGGGGGGGGAGTTTCTCAAATTCTGATGAGTACCTAGTAGTTTTAACATCAATGCTGTTATCAAACCTGCCAGCATAAGATGTCAGAATGAAGAATCCAGCTTTTCTATCCAAAGATTTGAGAGCAAACTTTTGTCACATCCGTATGGGGCAAGACTGAGTCATGAACTGGGAAAGTGACAATTGACACACGGGCATGGTAAAAGTTTAAGGACTCAGTCTTTGGGCAGAAAGGCATGTGTCAATCCATGTGTGGATTCTCCAATTGATGTGCTGGAGAAAATAATCTTAAAATGTGTACCTTATTTGAAGAATTCACCGTTCAGGCATTCAATATATTTCCTACCTTCGCATTCCATAAATCCAGTTCAATAGACTTCAGTGCTTTACTGGACCTATATAGCCTTTTATAGCCCTGTTAGGTAAAAGGCATTCAAGATTCTGATTCTTGCTGTTCTGATCATCAGATAATTTTCTGTCTCGATTTTGTGCTTATGTCTGATTTATTTGCATTGCTTTTCTATTCAAGTCAACTGACCTGTTCCAACAGACTCTGATATGCTCTGGGCCTGCACACCGCTGAGGACGGCAGCTTGGTGGCTCAATTCCCATGAGCGAATAAACTGCAGAGGAACAGGAAAGGAGCCCCCCTCAATTGCCTGCCAGCATTCAGGCATAACACCAGTAAAGATAACACCATCCCAAAAAAATTCCTTTCACAGAGGCAGCCAGCTACCTTGGTAATCCCTGGCTAACACATGCCATACGCTAAATAAAATAAATGCCACATCTGACAACTCTAGTGTTCTCTGTAAGTCTCATAGAACGACAGAATATTCAACAATAAGATTTACTAGAAAAATTGGAAGCAGATAATACTTAATGAAAGTTCTTAGAAATTATGCATTTTTGTAGTTTTAACTGGTGAGGTTTAATATTTTTATGGTTTTTTTTTCCAAAAAGGCTTGAGTTTAACTGAAAATTTTTTTAAATTACCCTGCATTCTAGAAGTGTTTTTATTAAAAAAATATTTTTATCCAAGTATTTTATGTGAACCCTTCAAAAATACAAGCTGACAAAATCAACCAATTTGTATACAAGAAAGAAATAACAAGCGGCCATTTTTTTAAAGTCTCCCTATATACTATTTAGGAAGGGAAAACACCTTTCTTTTGACCCAACAAAAGAATCACATTTGCAAAAGGCTCTTCACTTTATCTTGAGACTACAGTCCTGTGGTATTTAATTAGCCTGTCAAGAGCACTAAATGGTTTGGCACCAGGCCCTTTCACTCAATCTTTCCTGATTGATAGCATCAATAAAACTCACTCACTTTAATTAAACTTCCAAATAGGATCTCATTTCGCCACTTGCTAGGATCAATGTTCTATGATATAGAAAGAACAGAACACAAAGGTTGTGAAGGTGCTTCTTCCTCACCTTCACACTTCATTTCCTTCATATATTCTAAAGGGGTTTTATCAATACATACATATTTTACAGTTCTCTTGACACAGTCACTAATAAAAAAAAAATCATCACTGAATACTCTCATCTACCTATAATTATGTGACACATATGAGTACGCACATGCATCTATGCAAATATATATATATATTTGTTTTCTTAGGTTTTCGCGGGTACTTACATGTGTGCTGTTTAGCTTCCTTTGGGTATTATCCCACGTCATTGTAGTTCTGTTAAAGTTGTAGCAACGTTTCAGCAGAATCTCATCTGCCATCCTCAGGCTTCTGTATAGAGTTAGTTCCTGGTTTCAAATTTGAGGCTGGTCCATTCTGATTGGCTGGGAGCCTGGATCTGTGTTCACTGGACTCGGAGTTTGATTGATTGGTGTTTCTGGTTTCTTCTGTCTGTTTTGTGGCTTTGATTGGCTGGCAACACTCTGTTCTTGTGTTGGAGGCTTTCAGTGC
>BLBF01000004.1:35768801-35790000 GCA_015471245.1 Laticauda colubrina | reverse complement strand
TTTAGCTTGTCTACCTAACCCTGGTTGGGGAACCCAGGCTTAACACATAGCTACTAAATTTTAGAGGGTTTAGGAATTTTGAAGTGACAGTTCAAAGATCAGTTTATATTACAACTGTAATGAGGCTGCTGCTTCAGATCAAATCAATCTCTTAATCATGGTTTTCAAATTTTTTTGATAGCAGCCTATATCATGAAACATATGAATTTGTGTTGTCTGCAACAAAGCTAAAAAACAATAGTTAGCAAATTATAGGAGGCGAGGAGGCAGAGTTGGGGACAGAGTTAGGTGTCATCAGTTTAGAGTTGTTATGTTCATACAAATGACCTAAGTTAGCCCCTCTTGAATTCTGTTCACCTTTATTTGACGCCAATTTAATCCTGAACATTGGTTGACTAGATTCTTGTATATATATACGCTTTTGCAATAAATCTTTTGAACAACAACTATAAACTATGATCCTGATCCTTTGTGCCTGGCACAAATACCAACAATTATTATAATTATTATAAAAAACTATAAAACACAGTTACATGATAACAACAGGCAAAGGGATATTGATAATATTGGAATCATATTTTTGAGCAGCGTCCTAATGTTCAGGAAATTCAACAGAACTGTTTACGCTGTCCAACATAGTGAAAAGTTATCTACATCAGAGGTCCCCAACCCCCGGATCTGTGGACCAATGGGAACCGGACCATGCAAGCAGTGAGGGAGTGTACAAAGCTTCATTTATGCATGCATGGAATTAGGTTGAGCACACAAACCCACCATATCTCCCCCCTGCCTGTCTGTGCAGTCAAAAAGGTTGGGGACCGTTGGTCTAGATAAAATGAATACAAGCATCCCTACATTAAGAGAAAAATTGTATTAATGTCATTAAAAGTTCCTTGCTCAGCATAGCAGCAGATCTTATAGCTATTCTACAAGCTAAACTCAAATTAAAAAATACATCAGGTCATACTGAAGTTACTGTTATGATGTAGTTCAAATATTCCTGAAGGGGCTTTAGAAAATTGCTAAGGCCTAAAAATCAACCTTGGCAATGACAGGCTAATGCTGTTAGTAAAAACCAATTTTTATAATGTCAGATTAGTTTACAAAAGATTATAACAACCCAGGAAGGGGGGAAAAATGATGTATTCAGTTAATTTTTAAAAATGCAAGAAATGTAATCTACAAGGCACTAAGTACCGTGTTTCTCATATAATAAGGCCGGATCTAATTTGTTTTTGAGCCCCGAAAAAATGGCCAGGCTGTCTTTTTGGGGGTGACTTAATTCCCCCCCCCTTGTATCTTTGGGTGGGCGGCGACAACGACTTGGATGTTGACCTCGGCATTGGTAAGGTAGTTAGTATCGGGGTCAACGCAGGCAGCACCATATCTGGGTGTGCAACAAAAGTCCTTCCTAACGGCAAGCCCTCCCACTATTCCCCCCCCATTTTGCATGTTTTAATATAGGCCTTAATTTGGGGGGAGGGGCTTAATTTCATTTCATGCCTATAAAACATGCTGGGACTTCCTATTGGGGGAGGCCGTATTGTTGGAGAAACAGGGTAAATTACAAGTTAGACCCAAAATCCAGGTTTCACTACCCAAAAAACAAAGAGAAAGAGAAAGCAACTGAGCAGATGGAATTTCCACAAGGGATCAAATCATTTTATAGCAGTTTCATTCTGAGGACATTTAGGGTTTTTTTGCAACACAAAAATGGATTAAGGATTTCCTGAAGAGACAAAAATCAGATGTCTCAAATTTGACCTGAATCACATATAAAAGTACAAAAACCTTGTTTCTTCAGTTTTACATTTCAAGGACAGAAATTCAGCATCTCTGTTTACCACTTCTACAATTTCACTTCTTCTTTAAGAAAAAAAACCTGTATATGCATAAGTTATCTGAAGTACTGTGAATATGCACGCCACACAGTATACAACAACTTCATGCCAATTATCTCAGAGTAATAATTATAAAAATATCAAACTTTGACAACTAAAAGATAGGGACATCATTAGGAATGTCAGCTGTCATGAGTCAAATATGATTGCTGTATACCAGAGTTTGAACACAATATAAAGTTCAGACATGGCTAAAGTCACCATTGGCAAACTATTTGAACTTCAATGCCGAATTGTCACCTTCATAAACGAGACTTTGAAATTGAACTCCTGAATCCAATGAAGACACACATCTTAGAACTCCTCTTAATATTGTGTCAATATCTAAGGCAATGTATTTTTATTCTAAGGGGAAAGCAGAGAACTATTTGGATACAAGCCACAGATGCACAAAATCAAGGCATTAAAAGTCTACAAGCAACAAGTTAAGTAGGATGATCCAACTATCTTCCTGATTCCATGCTACACTTTTTCTATGAATAAATGACAACAGCTTTGGTGGCGCAATGATTAGAGTGCAGTATTGCAGGCTACTTCTGCTGACAGCCAGTTGCCTGCAATTTGGCAGATCGAATCCCACCAGGCTCAAGGTTAACTCAGTCTTCCATCCTTCCAAGGTAGGTAAAATGAGGACCCAGATTATTGGGGGCAATATGCTGACTCTGTAAACTGTGGTATATAAGTGCTATTGCTATTGCTAAAGGAAATACAACTTAAGAAAATAATAGTGTAAAAGTAATGAGGTCAAGGAAAAACTGATGTCACTACCAGTCATGTTTCTCAAATGTCCAATGGTCAAGTCTGTCTTGAATTTTTATGTAAACGTCCTATATTTCTTCTAAGCTTAGAAAACAAAACCTTTTCCTGATAAGCACATAAAAGCCAAGCTAATCATACGCCTCTTATATTTAAATTAAAAACCATTCAAGTTTCTGACTTTATTACATCAACATGAAACGGTATAGTCATAAACCAAAAATAATGTTAAGAGTCTAATCAGTTTTCAAAAAAAGGCTGAAAGCAAATCTTCTGGTTCATTAATATCTTTAAAGATGGGTGTTTAAAAATTAAAAACAATTGTTGTGTTTCTTAGATTTTTTTAAAAAAATTCTACCCACCAAACTTGCCATGCTTACATTCACAATTTTTAGAACAGAAGAAATTATACTGTACCAAATCAACTCAGAAAATTATAATGCAATACTACGATATGGTAAAAACAATGTACCTATTATTAATCTATTACTGATGTTATTATATGGTGTCTGAACAAAAGAATGATCCTGTCTTACAAAATGAACATTTATTTACTGAAATAAAGTTTTTCATTGTACAATCATCATGCCTTCATGTTCATGAAATGTCAGGTATAACGAACCAGGATAACATGTTAAGTTTCAATTAAGCTGATTTATTGCTCATGCCTGTACAAGAAAATCTAGTCAACTAATGGTCAGCACTAAATTGGTATACTAGATATAAGTTAGTGGAATTCAAGAGGGGTTGGACTTAGACCACTTGTGGAAGGGTAACAGTTCCAGACTGATTCCTCTTTTGACTCCACCTCTAAGTTCTGCCTCTCCTTCTCCTACATGAAATTATATTTGGAAAGGGGCAGTTAGATGGCTGCACTTTATTTTCTCCTTGTAATCTTCCAATGTTTTGCCACTGTTTATAATCTTTGTGTTGCTACCGTGTTTCTCCAACAATACGTCCTTCCCCAATAGGAAGACCTAGCATGTTTTATGGGCATAAAATCAAATTAAGCCCCTCCCCCCAAATTAAGGCCTCTATTTAACATGCAAAATGGAGGGGAATGGCGGGAGGGGCTTGCCGGTAGAAAGTCCTTTTGTTGCATACCCAGATATGGTGCTGCCTGCGTTGACCTTGGCATTTGTGGAGCACTTCGTATCGTGAGACCTTCCTCTACCATTGCTTTCTCTTCTCCCTGCGTTTGGCGCAGCCATGCACAGCCAGCCAGGGCTCCTCCCTGCAACCGGAGCCCAGCGGAGACACTCGGCTTCAGGCACTCCTGTCGCCGCTTTCCTTTTGCTTTTGAAGGTAAAGCCAATTATTTTAAAAACGATGCCCTATAACAACATAGACTCCCCTGCCCGAGAGGGCAGCCCAACCCCATATGGGGAGGCGAATCTCCCAGGGCCACAGCGCAGGATGCCCCCCCGGGAGAAGCGCCCAGCTGCCATTCCTGCCTGGTGCTAGACAGAGCACGAAGAGCTTCGCCTGGGGAGCCCAGAGCAGCTGACAGGAGGGCCCTCCTTCCCGGCGGCGAAGCTCTCACCAAGGCAGCGAGCACCTCCCCGCCAGACCCTCTGCTCATCCCACCAGGGCTACGCCAGAGCCGTACAGGCTGGGCAGAGCCAGGAAAGCGAGCTGCGGGTGTGCACCCGCCTGCCAAGCAAAAGAGCCGGGCCGACCTGAGCTTGGCTTCCTTCCCAAGTCCCTCCAGCACAAACCCGAAGGGGCTACCAGGAGATGCTGCCCAAGGCAGTGATAGCGCCCACCCATCCATGGACAGGGAGGCAAGGTGACTCATCCTCCTCCTCCGAGCTAAGCCCCGTCAAGTCAGTGTCTCTGCCTGATGCCCATTCCGCTGCAGTGTTTGGAGCTGATGGCATTGGAGATGCATGGGGACGGGCTGGGTGAGGGGTGGAAAGGACAAATGGCTTCAGGCTCTCTCCGCCGGCCAGGGAAGCAGCGCTGCCATCACCTCACCTCCCTGTCCTTGGACGGGTGGGTGCTATCACTGCCTCGGGCAGAGAGGGGGCACTCTCCTAGTGGCCCCTTCAGGTTCGCGCTAGAGAGACTTGGGAAGGAAACCAGGCTCAGGTCGGCCCAGCTCTTTTGCTTGGCAGGCGGGCCTGCACCCGCAGCTTGCTTTCCTGGCTCTGCCCAGCCCACACAGCTCTTGCACAGCCCTGGTGGGATAAGTAGAAGGTCCGGCGGGAAGGTGCTCGCTGCCTTGGTGAGAGTTCCACCTCCAGGAAAGAGGGCCCGCCTGTCAGCTGCGTTGGGCACCCCAGGCGAAGTTCTTCGCTCTCTGTCCAGCACCAGGCAGGGATGGCGGCTGGGTGCTTCTCCCAGGGGGGCGATTCTGTGCTGCGGCCCCGGGAGATTTGCCTTCCCACATGGGGTTGGGCTGCCCTCTCAGGCAGGGGAGGCTATGTTGTAGTAGGGCGTCATTTTTAAAATAATTGGCTTTACCTTTGAAAGCAAAAGGAAAGCAGTGACAGGAGCGCCTGAAGCCGAGTGTCTCCACCGGGCTCCGGTTGCAAGGAGGAGCCCTGGCTGGCTGTGCATGGCTGCGCCAAACGTAGGGAGAAGAGAAAGCAATGATAGAGGAAGGTCTCACGATATGAAATGCCCCACCAACTCTGAGGTAAACATTCAAGCTGTCGCTGCCCACCCACACGAGGATGCAAGAGGGGGGAATTAAGTCACCCCTGAAAAGACGGCCTAGCTGTTTTTTTGGGGGTCAAAAAAAAATAAGGCCCGGCCTTATTATGTGAGAAACACAGTACTTATAAGAAAAAAATCAAGAAAAATATGCACAGCTAGAACTGTATTTTCATAAGTAACTTTACTAGCTATCTAAGCCTCCTTATATTTAAGAGTAGCATGTGTATATGAATGGGTGGCCAGTACAAAATTAAACCTGATATAATTTAAAAGTGAGCCAATTTGCATTAAACACAGTCTATATCAATGTTTCCCATATATTTAATAATTTTCTTTTTGTTTTATTAAAAATTATAACTCAGTTCCAACTTTCTGAGAGTCTCTGATTGCAGAACTCAAGTTGTGTATGATATGCATGACTGTCTAGTCAATGATTGTTTGAAATGAGCAATATCACTTTTTTAAAAATATGGTTTGAATTCTAAGCCCATTTCAAGGAAATATGGAAGGCTGTTAAGACCTTTCTCACCAGGCCTTATATTAAACCCAATATAATAAGCGTCTGGTTTGCAAGCTTGTTATATGTTGCCTTCAGGTTCTCCCGCTCTTTCTGGATTATATTTATATTGATTATTGGGTTCTTTTATGCTGCTGTTTGTGCAAATGGGCTCTTCGCTGTGTAGAAGAGAGGTAGCTGCATAAATGTTTAAATAAATTGAATTATTTGAAGTAGTAAATAGCCAAGAACATCTTTATCTGTCTTTGACTATAGGTAAGGTATTGAATAAATTTGAAAGAAATGTAGGAAAAAATGTACATATTTGATAAAGTAACACCAATTGTTATAAACTATTTTTACCACTATAAAAACCATGAAATACTAATTTACAACTTAACAGTTGGTGGAGAAAATAGGACTGTGCCTTTAAATCTGTTACTATTCTGGTGACTTGGGATGAACATGAAGTTATTTAAGGAAAGTTGATATTTAAGTGTTCTCTGTTCTTGCTGGAACACTTATACCTGGGAATTGTTTGGGATGCTATTTTAAATACTTCAAAAGAAAAATATATGTTTACTGAATTTACATCAAGTGACAAAAAGCTTGGTAATAAGGCATGAAGAATTTTAAGGATCACCCAGAATTTCTTTTTTAAATATCTTCCTCCCTGCCTTCCTATAATTAAAATCACTTAATCTGTCATTCAATATTCATTTAAGAGAGAAAAAAAATTAGCAGCCAAGTATTGGAAAAATATTGGCAGCATTACAGTATTTCCTTCCATTTTATGCTACTATAGCTTTTCAATTTTTCTTTTTAATCTTGGTTTAATGTGTCTAGTAAGCAATGAAAATTTTAAGACACACTACCATTGCAAGCAGACAATGAGAAATTAGTGATATACTTCTATTAGTGATATGATATTCTATTAATGTTTTGAGAACTATTGCTCTAGATGAGTGGTTCTCCATCTTTTCTTCACTAGATACCCTTTTAAATAACTTATTATTTAAGTTATTTAAGACCTCCAAGACTTAAGATCCAAATCATACCCCACTGCTCTAAGCCAGAGGTCTCTAACCTCAGTTGCCTGCAAAATTCTGGGAGTTGAAGTCCACAAGTCCTAAAGTTATCACGTTTGGGGCCTCCTGCTCTAAGATGTTAACATGCAAACACATGAAGTTATTTTGAACTGAATTATGATTTACCAAGGCGAGCTACTCAGCTACTGAGAAGTGATCAAAGTTTGTTCAAGTTCTGTTATCACAATCCTTTTTTAACTGAAATGACATAGACCTAGAATATATGTGATTGTAATTCTTCTGTCATCGTGCTTTATTTTCCCATCCCAAAAGCAGAAGGAACTAGATGTATTATAAAAATCCAACTTCTTATGATGAAGGCATAAGGTACTTCATGAAAAGTAGGAAAGGTTACTTTGCCTTGTTTACCCCTAGCTGCCATATACAAGGGGTTGATGAGTCCAGTAAAGGAAGCACAGAAATTAGTATGCAATAGAATAATGTAAGAGAACGGCTATGATTTTTAATTCTTGGACTTTGCAACTTATGGTGAAAAATTTTCTTAGTAAATCTTTGGGGAAGATCAATCACTACCATCTTTCAACCAGAGGATGTAGCATGGCCATAATTTTCAGATAACCTTTTGAAAGAAAGATTCAATTCTATACATTACATTATGCCATTGGCCTATCAATCTGAGGATAAATGAAGGTAAAGATTCCCCTTGCACATGCATGCTAGTCAGTAGTGGTATTTAGCCAGTTCACCAGACTAATTAAGAGCTGATCTCCTAACTCTTTTAAAACAGAGTTGGAAGGAAGTTAACTGATGAGATTAGCATACACTGAAAGCCTACATTCACACACTTGTGAAACCCATTAAGCAGAACATCAAGCTCCACTGGTGATAATTTCTCTAGGAAAAAAAAATGTTTAAAACAGATTCTTTCATAAAATGGAATGAAAAACTATAGGGGGGGGTGGGAATGCAAAATAAGTGTTGGGGAGTTCAGCAACATCCTTCAACTATTCTAACCGTGAAAAAGCTGAGCCATCACAGCTGACTTGGATGCCTCAAAAGTCCTGTTCCAGTAACCTCATCATTAAGAAGCCTGACCTTGCCAGTTGTTCTCTTCACTGTAATTTCTGATTTTTCATGCCAGGTCGAATTTCTTCAAACAGCCTCATACAGATAACAAAATGACTGGACAACATATGAGATTCATGGAAGCAGAGATTTTTGCAGAAGGGAAAAATACCACAGAACAAGTAAAAAAAGGCAAAATGGCAATATAAATTGCTAAGAATTTAAAGAAAGAGGATGAAAGACCAATGCACATTGATGTGAAGGGGAGCAAAAATTCTACTGATATAAAGAGGCTTAGGTCCCAAAGACAAGAGAAACAGGGTTAACTTAGAATCATAGGGTTGGAAGCACTTTTAGTCTTTTAATCCACACCCTGCTCAAGGCAGGCATCTTTATTTAATAAATGTTTGGTTTTTTAATTTTAAGGTATTTAATAAATGTTCACTGGACCAACATTTCTCCTCAAGCAGGAGTTTCAAAATACCTAAACTGCATGCCAGCTCTTTTAAAATCCAGGTTGCTCTCCTCAGCTTTAGCCTTCTAAAAATTTTGGGAAAACAAAGAGTTATTCTGAGAGCTCACTGTGAAGGACAAGGCACCCATGTATGCCTTTTATGTTTAGTCTCTATTGTAACTTTAAACATGGGCATGTTTTAATTCTGAGTGCCTTGTCTGGTTGCTCTTAATTACCATAATCCCAGCCTCTTTGATTGCATCAGGCAGGAATGTGATAAACAAGTAAGAGCAGTTAACAGTCTGCAAGACAGAGGCAACCAATTGGTAGGAAAATAAGAATTTACTTCCCTGGACTATGTGGGGAATGCTCAAGATGAGTCTATTTCCCTATTAAATGGAGGGTCATACAACTACTGATAGCTCTTCACAGCCCACCTGATCTATTGTAAATGCTATCCTGATTGTATTAGAAAAGACTTGCCTCCAGTAAATTCCAGATTTCTAAGGCCAGATAAGAACATAAAATACCTAATTTCTACAGGATTGCACAAGCAATGTTACCTTCAACTTCTTAGTCTTCTCTGCTGTATTCCAGTTGAAAAATCTAGCAAACAGGCTGATGCTCCTTTTCCATTTTAATTCCACACATAATTGAATTTTAAGACCTTCTATAGAATCATGTAAAAATCTCGTGAAGCAAATAAAGACCATGCCACCACATTTCATTTTTAATTTGGTCTTCCTTATTCTCTGCATTTTGAAAAAAAAATTATGAACATAATAGATATCTTTGAGAGAAGTGGCACCTGAATGAAGTGAGGCCTATTCAATTAAGAGACCAAAGTCAAATTAGACCATTACTTTCCACGTGGAATCCCCAGCAATCCAAGGAGTAGTGTGTCCCTAATGAGTTAGTCACATTTCAAGATAGTCTATGCGTTTTCCCGTTAAGTCACTGCTACGTCTTTAGTAAAAGCAAAGTCAAAATCTTCTCTTACATCTAAAGCCCCGGTCCCACTGCACTTACGGATGCAAAGAGGATGTAAAACGTTAAAAAAAGCTTGCCATCCGTTGGAAAACGCTATGCATCCGTTGTGTACTCACTGCATACATGTTTCATATGCTCTATCCCTCGAGCATCCGTCCACTGAGATTTCATCCACGCAAGAAGTTTTGAGCTGCACAAAACTTTGTGAGCGGATGAACTTTTCGCCGCGTACGATGTACATCCGCGACATATACGGGCAAGAAATGTTCTATGTCTGTTATCATCCGTTAAACATCCGCTGTATCCTCTATGCATCCTCTGGCCATCCCCTCAACTCACATCTGCTGCAGCTGAAAATGGAAAGAGGGAGGAAAGAAAAGCTACATGGAATGTCTACACAGCGTTAGTAGCACGGAAATAGACGGACAAAACGTTTGTATATGGGATCTATCTCGGATATTTAGGATGTCTGCAGTATGTCTAGAGTATGTAAGAAGGACAACCGATATTTTCTATAAAAAGGGGGAGAAAATCATCTGGATCTCAGTATGAGTCCAGCAGCTGTGGTGTACAGACCATTTCACCCTTGGTCTTGGTCTTCAACATCATCAATTGTTCTCCACCATGGATGATGACACAGTCCGTATGATAGCTGCGCTCATTCATCACCAGAACCAAAACCTGTTCAGACTGTATCAAGTTTTACACAGAAGGAGAGGAAGGAGACATCCAAGAGCTGTGTGGGTCCGAGGATGGATAGTGAGAAGAATGGAGTTTGGTCTGTATGACCAGTTGATGGTGGAGCTGAGGAATGAAGATCCTCATGCATTCCATCACTTCATGAGGATGCCACCAGCCATGTTTGACGAACTTGTATAGCGTCTGAGACCCAGGTTGACCAAGCCTAGCACCAACTTCTGTCCCAACCTGGACCCTGGACTGAAGGTGGCACTGACTCTGCGGCACCTGGCCTCTGGAATGACATACAGAAACATGCAGTATGCGTGGAGGGTGCCACACAACATCATCAGCAAAGTGGTCAGAGAAGTGGTGCAGGAAATCATTGAAGAATACGTGGAGGAGCTCCTCAGGTGCCCCTCCACTGAACAAGGCTGGAGAAAACTTGAAGAAGAGTGGTATCAGAGGTGGAACTTTCCCCACACCATTGGAGCCATAGATGGGAAGCATGTGGCCTGCAAAGCTCCAGCCAACTCAGGGTCCACTTATTACAACTACAAGGGCTTCTTCAGTATCATCCTCTTTGCCATGGTTGATGCTGACTACAAGTTCATGTACATCGATGCTTCAGGCAACGGGTCAGCTTCAGATGGCCAGGTATACAATGCAAGCGACCTCAAGGATGGGCTGGAACGCAACCTCATCATGGGTTTTCCAGATCCAGACCCCCTACCCAATGACACACAAAATGTGCCCTACTTCATCATTGGTGATGACGCCTTCTCCCTCAGAACCTACCTCATGAAGCCGTACAGTTCAAGATACCTCACCCGTGAAGAGAGGACCTTCAACTACAGGCTGTCCAGGGCAAGACGGGTGGTGGAGAACGCCTTTGGCATCCTGGCCAACAGGTTCCAGGTACTTCTCACCAACATGCAGCATGAGCCACAGACTGTGAGGAGCATCATAGAATCTTGCTACATCCTGCACAATGTCATGTGCACCCGCAACCCATTGTTGCAGAACAGACTTGTGGACCGTCAACAAGGGAATGGGGACATGGAGCCTGGTGAATGGAGGCAAGGACGTAACCTGATAGACACTGTGGATGTACAAGGCCCCAACAGAACTTCACGTGAAGGGAAGAAGCAGCACAACCTACTGAGACACTGGTGCAACTCTCCAGCTGGAGCAGTGGAGTGGCAAGACAGGATGATAGATGATTAATGGATGCTTCCTTGAGGCTGTCGCTTAACACTGATGAGATTGTGCCATGTATGTTGAGTGGTCCTACAATGAATAGAGCATTAATAAAGAGCTTTGTTTATTTTAAAATGCGTTGATCAATGAATAAATTGTTGTTGATAATAAAGGTCCATATGTGTGGCAGCTGGGATGGTGGACCATACAGTCTCACTATGCTTGCACTGGAGGTTTATCTATCCCACAACTATCCTTATCTATCCCACAAGCATGCAAAGGCTTAACCATTTTTTCAAAGTTTTCACCAACACTTTATGAAGTAAAAAAATGAACCAAGTGTCTTAAGCAAAGATAACCTATATTAACTTTCTTAGGTAAACTTTATGACTTTATTAAAAAAGCAAAATGAACCAAGTAAAGTGTCTTAAGCAAAGAAGTACAACTCAGTCTCTGACACTATTCTCAGTCACTCTGAGTCATGTCCATGGTCTCAGCTGTTAAGCGGGCAGGAACTGTGGAGGTGGCTGTGGCTTGAGTGCTGGTCTGAGGCGCCATTGGGGTGCTTGGCCCTGAGGGTACAACAGGGGATGGTGTGTTCAGGAAGCTGTCCGAGAGCTGACTCAGTCCCATGAGGTTGAGAGGCCCCTCATCAAGGACTTGAGATGTCAGGCCCAATACTGATGAAGATTGTCCGTTGACGGGCTTGGATGTGGGGTGGAGGAAGGAGGAGTGTAGTGGGGCTGCCTGTCTGCAGCTGGGTGAGGAGTGGCATCTGTGGCATGTGATGAACCTGGGCCTGGACTGGGAAGGTCTGTTTTTGCTGTGGGAAGTCCTGGTAGTCGTAGCCTTGGTTGTTGAAAGCCGTGGAAGGGCTGTGACATCGCCTGGGATGGAGGAGCAGACCTGGACTGGGTAGGAGCAGCTTCAGCTGGGCCTTGAGGGTTGTGCAGAAGTGCTATGATCTTCTGCTTCATCACCTGGTACTGGGCCATGGGCAGGTCCCTCAGGGTCTGGTTCACGTACGTGATGAAGGTGTTCCGGCCCGAGGATGCTCTGTCCAAATGGACCAGCTGAGAGAGAAGTTCTGTGCTGGTCTTCATTGTGTCCCTGATCTGCAATAGTACACTGTGGTCCTGGCCCTCCACTCTGCCTCTCTGCCTGCATCCTCTGGAACTGGGCATGGGGGTGGGTTGGCCTCTGGTCGCTGCTGCTTCTTCCTCCATTTGTGACAGCAGGGCATCATCCCCCATGGGATCCTCCAAGTCCGCTGGCATGCGGAGTGCAGCTGTCAGGGGGGTCTCTGCCATGGGGCCCTCTGAAGACACCTGCCTGGACAGGGTAGCTGGCTCCTGGCTGGAAGAGGACTGGCTGTCTGTGGGCTGTCTGAGGGAGAGGGGTGTCAAAGGGGCTGCTCCTCGGTGGCGGATCTCACCCTCCAGGAAACTGCACTTGGCCATGACGTACATCTCCCAGTCAGTGAGCTTGACAGCAGCCTGCCCGGATTTCTTGAGGTGTAGCTTGCCATACCAGGTGTGCATGTGCTTCCACCATCCCAGGAGTACTTCTGCAGTGTACCCCAGACTCTCTGTCTTGTCTCTCCAAGCTGCCTGCTTCTTCTTGGTGTCGCGATAGAGTCTGTGGCCCTTTCTCCAGAGGAACTCGTTCTCCCTCTGCCATTCCAGCACCTCATCCTCATGCTCCTCGGAAACAGTGTATTGTTTCCTCTCTCCCTTCTCCTTCCCTTCCCTCTTCCTCCCTCTGGCAGGGGCTTGAGCAGCAGGGCCTTCAGGGGCTTGAGCAGCAGGGCCTTCAGGGGCCTGAGGCGGCAGGGCCTTCAGGGGCCTGAGGCGGCAGGGCCTTCAGGGGCCTGAGGCGGCAGGGCCTTCAGGGGCTTGAGCGGCAGGGCCTTCAGGGGCTTGAGCAGCAGGGCCTTCAGAGGGCAGCAGGGCTTTGAGGGGCTTGGTACTGGTCCACCACAGTAGTAGTAGCAGCAGCAGCAGCAGCAGCAGCTTCAGAGTCAGTGCCAGGGTGTGGGATGCTGGTTCTGTCCTTCTTGCCAGGGCTGGAACGAGTAGGCACCCTCTTCTTGTGGCTTCCTCTTCTTGCCTGACTGACGAACCATGGTGTTCCTGCTAGATGTATGTGGCAGTATGTCTTTCCCCTGTATGCTGACTGCATGCGTGCTGCATCCTTTTATATCCGCGGAGCTGACGCAATTCAGACTCCCTGCATGCGCAGTGAACGCTTTGCATCCAATATACATCCGCGCGGCATCCGCTTTGTTTCCTTTCGGCATCCATGATGCATCTGCGTCATCCGCTATGCATCCACCCTTCCGCTATGCATCTGCTTCGCAATTCTCCCCCAGAACTCCTTTGGAAGTGTCATCCGCTTCCATCCGCTGTCATCCGCTAGGCTTCCTATGAACATCCGCTTAACATCCCCGCTACATACTTCCCACGTCCGTTCTTTTCCATTCTGTTTATGCAAATTTTCACCACTTTTTGGAGCAGATGACAATGAATGAAGCCACCCCCGAAATTTTGCTCGTCCGCTGTGTCCTTTATGCATACGTTTTGCGTCCGTCGGCCAGTGGGACCTAGCCTTAAGCAGCAATTTGAGAGAGAAGAAAAGGCACATTCAAGGAGTTTATACTGAAAGAACAAAAGTTGGTTCTGTTATCAAAAACCTCCACTGAATAAAACAGCTTCATTAAAGGAAAAGATAAGACATATAAGGCATATAAGACAACACATAGCGTCTTTGAGATTCTACCATTATATTGCCCATTGCTTTTGGTAAATGCCCAGTGTTTACATCAATATAACATTCAGGTTTTGCATCTTACATTCCCTGATCTCTTCCAATTTGAAATGCATGGCCGTGATTGAAACTATTTAACAGATGTGAAGTTTTGAAGAAACTGATGAATAACCAAAAAAATCCTGTTTGTTAACAGAACCAACTTAATACTTTTTTCATGTTGTTGAAATACTTGAAATCTCTGACAGTCTTGATAATATTTTTTATTTCAGATCATCACTAAAAATGGAAAAGGACATGGAGTCAAAACTTGAAGGTGCTTTGTATAGCTCTCTTATCTGTAATACAATCTTATTTTTTTCTGAAATTGAAAAAGTCAAAACTAGTGAAGTTTATAATTGTGAGTTTTAAGTCTGGCCTACTAACTTCAAAGGCACTTTTATATGGCATACAGTTAAAAACCAGAACAAAGCCTGAATCGGTTTAATGAGAAAGAACATCATGTGGGAGGGAAAAACACATATCACAAACAAAACTAACAGTGCACTTCAAATAGAGATATTATCCATCGCACTATATCCCTTCTTGCTCCAAGTCTTCAGCTACAAATCAGTGAAAAGCAGGAAGGTAAAAGAAAAAGTGGTCAAGCCAAGCATTTGAAAGAAATGCTTCATAAAGTTTCTTCACAAACTATGGCAGAAGAACTGAAGCTTCACTTCTATTTTGCAGCTCTAAAGCAACTGCATCCTATGGAATGCTTAGTGACTGCTTCAAAGGTTTTCTGCAAGCATGTTATTTATGGTCACACTTACTGATCCAGCCCAATTTGCAGTGCATACCTGGTAGAAGAAAATGCTTTAATACTTAAAAGGGAATTTCTTTTAAATATTTTTCATGACCCCAGAAAAATAAGAGTTTGGATTCTTAAGAGATGCCACCTTGATATAATCTCTCTTCTCATCAAGCAGGACAACTTTATTCTCTTATGAAAAATGAAGCAATTGAACCTGTGTATCTTCTAGAGTAGAATCAGCCGTGCCATGCTCAAGCCGCAGGAATTATTCATAGAAAATTAATTATTATTGCCATCTATATCTAGTATATGCAGATCAGAATGCTAAGTGGACGACTTCAGCTATAAAGAAAACAAATGTGCTTTCCAATTAACTCTCAACAGAATACTTATTTTATCAAACTGGACTAGTAAAATGAAACCACAAAATTAAATGGTGTCTTAATTCTATTTATTGGGGTTGAGCAGCCAAACCATTCTACTTAGTAACGGGGACTTCTGTATATGTCCCAAGGCCATTTCCAGTGCAAAATGGGATAGACTTATCATGTTGCAACCGACTGTGTTTAACTTGCCACAAAACACGAACCATCACACTATGTGACTTATTGTACAACTCTCAATAATTTATACTGAGTTGTTGGGAGTTGAGCAGCATAAAAGAAAATAATCACAATCATGTTAATGCCAAAGATTCTTTTACAGTCTAGTATATAGTAAGATGGTGCTGAAATCTCTTGAGAATGCATCAGCCTTCAAAATCTGCTCGACAAAAAACTCTAGAGATGCTGTGTCAACCTTCTCAAGACAAGCCTGAGCAAGAAGAAACAACTAAAACTTCACTGTAACTCAGGAATGGTCACCATTACAGACAGCTATTTAGGTTGTAGTGGTCTCTTTTTCCAGGCCTTCCCCGAAGTAACAAAGCTTTGACTTCGCTTTTATCACATTCATTTGTTGATCTCCACTGCATGGATACATTCTCTGCACTGCTGCTCTGAGGATTTTTTTCTAACATCTTTGCAAGAGTAAGACACATATAAACTTATATACCACTTCACAATGCTTTACAGTCCTAAGCGGTTTACAGAGTCAGAATATTGTCCCCAACAATCTGGGTCCTCATTTTACCAACCTCCTAAGGATGGAAGGCTGAGTCAAGCTTGAGCCAGGAAGACTCGAACTGCCGGCAGTCGGCAGAATTAGCCTGCACTACTGCATTCTAACCACTGTGCCACCACAGTTCCATCCAACTGGAATCTTGCAATTACACAGGATAGAACTTTGGCAATTTCCAAACTTCAAATCCCTGAATTCCACAGCCAACATGATAATGATAGCTGTGGCACCAGACCCATTGCATGTTACTGAATGTATGAAGGTACACCACTGAAGAATTTCTATTCATGAAAATTAATTTCCTCTGTGCATAAAAAGTCACGATTCCACAAGCAACCAAGAAAACATCAAGAAAAATCTCTACAGAGTGATTTAGTAATAATTCAGCAAGGAATGAAAAGGTTACTGAATGAAAAAGTTGGTACTAACCTGACACGCCCTTTCTCGGTCAGCTGTGAAGAGCATCCATTGTTTGGGATGATGCTTCTGTCGCTCATCTGATAGGCTGGGTTTTGAGAGGATGTTCCTCCTCCTCCACAGGACTCCTCCCTAGCGTCCCCAGTTTTGGCGAAGTCGAAGTGATGAAATATTTCTTCTCCTTCATCGTTTCTAATACTTGGCTGGAATAGCATCTTACCAGACAAATAAGGGTGGGGATGGATGCTCTTCACAATTCACAGAGAAAGGGCATGTCAGGTAAGTATCAATAGCCCTTCTCCAGATAAGCTGTTCAGAGCATCTGTTGTTTGGGACATACCAAAGCTTGGCGTGTCCTATGGGAGGGCTTCCATCTGGTTCGGATTCCCCTTTTTCTTGGTCCCTATGGATCCTTTGTAACACTCTGTCAAAGGCAGCCTCCGTAGAGGCAAAGACATCATTCTAATAGTTTCTAAATAAAAGGCGATGGTGAGACCCATGTTGTCGCCTTGTAAATTTCCTCTATTGGCGCTTGTGGCCCATGTTGTCAACATCGCAGTGCTCCAGATCGAATGAGTAGTGATGCTCCTTGGTACAGGACGAGACTTGGGAATTGTGCTCTCAGCCACTTACTGATCATTGAGGAAGAGGTCTTGTACCCAATGGTGGGTGGTTGAAAAGAAACGAAGAGAACCTTCATTTCCTAACACGCATCGTGCGGTTAAAATATATACAGAAAGCTCGCCTTACATCTAGATTGTGGCATTGTCGTGCCAGGTTTTATTTTGGTTTCAGACAAACGTACAGGAGTATCAGTTCCTAAATTTATCTATGGGTGAAAGATGGATCTGGACTAAGGACCACTCTGTCTGTGTGAAAAATACAGAACTCCTGTCTAACTGCCAAGGCTACTAGATCCAAGGTGTAACTGGCCAATGTAATGGCAACCAAGAGAACCACCTAACCACATTAGGAATGGAGACTCATGGTCTACATGGTCTCAAAGGGAGTTTTCTTGAGCGCGGTAAGGATTTTGCTGAGGTCCCTCATGTATATCAATGCACTACAGGAGGCCATAAAATTGTAGCCCTGAGCAAGAAACTTGCATATGCATGGGTGATGAGAAATGGACTGCAAGTCTCTCCTGGTGATGACCAATGCTAAGGCTTCCGCTTTGCCTGTTTATATGAACAAGGTAATAATGAAATGTCATTTAACTAACACTGCCATCTAACAAGTGTTCCCCTGAGATGAACAGCCAGAGCCATCAGAACCTCTGTCAGAACCTTGGGCAGATGACAACCCAAAGGACAGTGCAATGTATTCAAAACATTGAGCATTACAACAAAACTAAGAGGTTTGCTTTGTGAGGATCTATTTGGAATGTGGGGATGGGCCTTCATGAAGTCAATGGAGGGTAGAAAGTCGCCCCTTCTGAACTCAGAAGCATGGAGTTCAGTATACTCCTCTTAAGCCTCCTATAAACTAAGGACCAATTAAGTCATTTTAAAACTAAAATTGCCCCTGCTGATCCGGTGCCACAGGTTGATTGCCTGGATTTCCAACAAATGAACAACAGCTTCTCCATCATGCTCCCTTTAACAGGATCCCTGGAGAGAGGACAAGTAATGCAAAGGTTCTGGGGAGAGATTGGAAATTCTATAGCCAGGCCTAATCTTCTGATATCTCTAACCCAGGAAACAGAGGGAGAGGTATCCCGTCTGTCCGTGAAAGGTTTAGCCTTCCATCAATAGGGGCACAGTTGTGAGGCCTATATTGTGCCTCGGAAACCTCTATTTCATGTTCCTCAAGAGATTATTTTGGTCTGCTCTCCCCTTCAGTATCTATCTTCAGATCGGAAACTATCCGACTGTTGGTGATTCATGTGTCCAGATGGTTCCTGGAGTCTGGAGAGAAAAAGTCTTTGGTAGAGGGAACAAAGGAACCCTCCAAAAAGCTGGGAAGGACTATTTTGGGGTCTATGAAAAGAGAGGAACTTATTTTCTGTTTCTAGTCTCTATCAGAGATAGGTCAGGGGCACCACCAACCAAATTATCTCCCTATATTGGGGAGGAAGCAAGCTTCCATAAGTTATCTGCTTGCATAGCAGTAGGCGAAGAGTAACCTGAGATGCCCTGGTTTGAGCAGATAATTTAATAGAGTTTTGTGGCGTCCTTGTGTGCTCTGATATTGGAGAATTTGACATAATCTCCCTCAGATGCCAGAGCTACCTGAGACAAGTTCTAGTTAAAAAAAAGGGGATGCGGCCGACTCCACTCTTATGGCCCCCACATCAGATCGACATGCCCTACATGGAGACAACTCGACCCAGTATATCCTTTAACTTGAGAGCCTCTTCTGCTTCCGTTGGAATTGCAGAGGAGGAGGATAATTGCCATTATTATTTTATCTACTATCGTGATGAGAAATTTAGCAGAATCAGAAAACCAAATTAAAATTTTTCTATCATATCCTGTAAGAGGGGTATATTCCACTGAAGAGACCCCTTGTTTCTGGACGAGGTCCAAGAACCTCTGTGGGACAGTTATGACTTCCTCTTACATTATTGGTTGTTTGTTTTTTTTGTTTTTTTTGAAACAACAGAGACTTGAAAAAAGTCTGAGGGTGAAACAGTCCTGAAGGTTGGTGGTCTCGCTTAATGCCTTTAATGTCTGACATGCTCCCTTTTTTTAGGGGATCTGCCTCTGACAGATTTTGGTCACTGTCGTGAGTAGACCCTTCCTCAACCTGTTCCATCTGGTCTCTAGTTCTCCCTCATCCTGTGCACCATGTGAATGTGTAACTGGATTATATAATACACTCCTGAAGGACTGCTGGTAATGAAGGTCCGTTCTGCATAGTAACTAAATCGAGTTAGAATCGAGGTCAGATTGTGGAGGCTGCCTAGCCATCAACTTCTACTGTAACCCAACTGCACCTCTTCAAGTTGCCATGTTCCACCAGGCCTTCAATTTGTCAGTGATATCCTCTGGGAAGAGGAATTCTGGTGTGGTCCCACAATTGTCTGTCAGGCAAGTAGCGCTGCTGAAGGCCTGGTTCCCTTTGAGGCTCTCCTGGATGTTGTTGAGAGATGCAGGGATGGAAGCAAGGTGAAATATGGAACACTTCAAAAATTTGTGTATCATCCTTGCGCAGGGGCCATGCTAAACTTCTCTATATCATTCTAATTTTAGTATATGTGCTGCTGAAGCGAACACTCTGGATCTGGGACCAGCCTGGCTGGAGAAGAGGACTGAGAATTCTGTTCAACCTCCCTCATGCATTTTTTTTTAAAATATATGCTTATCCAATGCATTTTGGCATCTCTTGGCATCCTTTGTTGCCTCAGAGGTCTCTCTGGCATGTTTTGACCTACTTTGAGTTGGTTTATTGTCCTCTGGGGGTATTTTTGGTTGCCCTTGAAGATTCTGACCTAAAGCCCATGAGGTGAGATATCTATATCTATATGTGTATGTGATATTAATGGACCGTTGACTGGTCCAGAGGCCTGATGTAAACAGAGTCAGGGAATCCTCTTGATATTTGCTCCCACCTTTTTTGGGGTAAATTCAATTTGTTATTATGTTATTATTCATAATATTGATATCATTAATATTATATTATTGATAATTTTTTTGTTATATCTGTGCACAGCTACTAACATATATTGTTGTTCTGTTACCAAACTCATAATTCAATGACTGAATATGGAAGCCAAATAGAGAACACCTTTCAGGACCTGTATTGCAACTGGGTGATCCTGCAGTCACTGGCCCTCAACAGCTCCCTGCCCAGGCGGACACAGGCCTTAGCGCTCGCTGTTACCATGCTGCTATATTCTGTAAGGGCTGTCAACTTAAAAAAGAAGCCCGATAGAAAGAGGTCCGCATACATGTCCCCTGGACCCTCACAGAGATCCTTGTGAGGGGAAGTGGCCTCTCAACAGATAATGCCATGGAATTCTTATAAACAAAATGATGCTGGCTTTGTTTTAGTCAAGATATAGCATCAACCACCACCTCTTATTGTGAGCCGATGCAAATTTAACTGGAATTTGAGAATTTGAGCAGGAGAACCCTGAGTCCTCTGGCTCCATCCAATCAATACCCTTGCTTCTTCTATATACTTTGTGGGAGTATATCTGAAACTACAGAATCTCCTGTGGAGAGATACCTGAGGGTAAGGGTGCTCTGTCCTGCTTAGTGACCAGAAGGAGCGCTCTGTTTTTGGCCAGAGCATTATGCTGCATTCCCACAGAGATACATTGGCTTATTGCTAATTCCATCCAGTCTCATCCAGGATCCAGGATCTTTTCCAGTAAGTCATCATATTGACAGAATTTGACCGCTGTTGGAGCAATGTGGCCACAGATGAACTTTGTGTCACTTGTACTGATCTAGATGGGCTACCTGATCAGGATTACACAGACAGATCCAGGGGTGGTTGCAGAGGGGCATTGGAGACAAAGTAGGCCTGGAGAAGATGAGGTTTGAGAATTTTCTTCATCCTCCCACATGAACTTCATGTGCTTTTCTAGTACCTTATGACACTTGCTAGCGTCTTTTTCTGCTGCTTAGGAGGTACCCTTAAAATGCTTCAATTTGTTTTGAGAATTTGACATGGCTCTTGAGCTACTGCTGCTTGCCATTGTGACCGCTTATTAAATTTTACTGTTAATGAGGCTGAAATGTTGGGCGGTTGGCACGCCCAGGGGCCTGAATCAGCAATGGCCAGGGAACCCTAAAACTATGCTTCCCAGTTTTGCATAATCTTATGTAAGAATATTGAATTCTTATTCTAGTTCCTATATTATTATTATTATTATTATTATTATTATTATTATTATTATTATTA
>BLBF01000004.1:35755063-35768791 GCA_015471245.1 Laticauda colubrina | reverse complement strand
TATTATTATTATTATTATTATTATTATTATTATTATTATTATTATTATTATTATTATTATTTTGTTAATATTTCCGAACTAGCCAAATTTGGAACACCTCATAGGCCTAGAAAGGAGGAATTGTTGAAATAAGATGTAGGCCTGTGACAGCTTCCTGCATAGTCGGACATGGGCCTTGGTGCTCGCTGTGGTGCTGCTGTTTAATTCTGTGAGGGCATAAGCCAACAGTTTCCTCCTTAACAAATTAGGGTCCAAAATAGAATAATTATATCTGAATATCTATATACATACATACATACATGCATGCATACATATACACATATGTATTAGGGTGATTTCCCCCGGGTTCCAGGAAGGAAACCCTTGCTTGGGGAAAGAAAAGCCTCTCATAGTTCCAGAAATAAAATGCAGATCACTACCACATGGTTAGTGAGTCTGCAATGGCACCAGCCATTATTTCTTTAGGCACGTAATGAGTTAAATTGGCTCAGCAGCACTTCCACGCCTTGTGGTGAGTCAATACTGCAGAGTTTTCCCTTGAATAAAAAGGTATGGTGGGGCAGATGGACGCTGATGCCCCCACCCCAAACGGTGTTCCCAGGGGAGAGAAAGAAGCCTTGGACCCTTTTAAAATGGAGCCTCTCCCGTCGGGTGCCGGTGGCGGCGATCATAGCAGCTTGGCTTGAAAATATGTAATGGTACGGGCTAAGAAATGTGAGTTGTTAGCCATGAGGCTGAGGCATTATCACCTCTGATCATCCTGGAGGCGAGAGATCATTATCTGAAGCTAAGGTGAGCTCCCTCGGCTCGAGTTATATGCCGTAGGGAGCTGCTTGACTCATCGAAACTAAAAGCCTTAAAGGATTTGTTTAGAGTTTAAAAGCAAACCTTTTTGTTGTCTCTTTTTGAAGCCTTTGCTATTCTGGCCAAGGGAAAGGAAATTTAGCTGCCTATATCCACGAAGGCTGAGCAAAAAACTGGGGACACTAGGGAGGAGTCCCTGGAGGAGGAGGAACGTCCTCTCAATTAAAGCTCAGCCTATCAGATGAGTGACAGAAGCATCATCCCAAACAATGGATGCTCTGAATAGCTTATCTGGAGAATGTACAGTATTCTACCTTTCCACTCTTACAATAATAGCCAGCAGATGGCTAGGGCGAAGGAACTGGTGTGTGCATGCATGTGTGTGCGTGCGTGTCTGTGCATGTGTAGAGGAGAAACAAACCCATGCCTTCATGTTAGCTTTTGTATTTGTGAAAAATACTATATCTTGTTTGTATTTGCAACTTAAAGTCCAAACAATTGCTGGAAGACTGCCAGTCTTCAGTAGTGTACCATTCACCATTACTAAATCAGCCCTGCAAAGACACATCCCATATCCAAAGGAAAATATAATTGTACCTGTCCCTCGGCAGGTAAGAACCGTGAACCGTGAAGAATTTTCTCATAGATAATAGGAAGTAAATCTTACTACCAGCAACTTATCATTCAGAAATCTGCTTTAATTAGTTATGGTTTAGTTATGCTCTATGGTTTGTTCAGAGTTAACTAACATGCCATATAAGGATTCAATCATATGCTGCACTAAGCTATGGTTTATTTCCAAGTAAAGGCATTGTTCAGTGCTTAAAGGTTAACATATTAATATTTACAAAAACAGGGATGAAAGAAGAAACTTAATTATCCAATTTTAACAATCCTCTAAATCCTCTGCATGAAAAATAAAATTTTAGATGGCTATATACTGCATATTAAGAAAACAGGTTATTGTCAAAGTATTGATATCCTTTGTAGGGGGGAAAAAATTTCACCCAAGATGTTATGGTATCAGAATTTGAAATGAGAAAAAAAGACACTTTAAGCAACAGAACTGAGTTTTCCCCTTGTTGTATCATTTACTTAAATAATGGTGGTGCCAATTTATTAACACCACTATCAAATCAATCAATCAACAAATCCAAAATACAGTGAAAGCTTAATTTGTTTCCAGTAGATACTGGGTAGTAAATTAACTCCCTCTAGTGGTTTCTGTAAGTAACCCATTCAAAAGAAAAATCGACAGGTTTCTTTACAACAGAGATGGAGATTTCTTGTTACATAAAATTTAGACTCATCTGTTTTGGAGAAAATGTAAAAAACATGTTTTACAAAGAGAAAAATATTTTAGAACAATTTATAAAACTTAGCTTATTTATAGCACTCTATTCCCTTCCCTTTTTTAAAGATACACTTATTTACAAATTAGCAGTTTCTGACTATTCTAAGATAGTGCTTCCTAATTTTTTCCCTTCATTATTCAAAACGATTTTCAGGGTTCAGCAAATAGCTGAAAGGTTGTTTTTAAAGGTAAGACTGGAAAATCTTACTTCCACATGTAGGCGTTTGCAGATAACCTCTCCAGATCCCACAAGATGTTCCTTGTGAATTGTTAAATCAGAAAGATTCCACAGGGTTCCTTCTTTTTTTCAAATAACATTTTGCACTGACTTTTTATCCTCAGTTAGATCATTAACCTAAACTGGTTCATGTGTTGTTACCCAAAGAAAAACCACTTTTATCCAATTTTGGATCATTTATTACCAGGTTTGGGAAGCAATAATTTAAATAGTTTATAATATTTTTTTAAAACTAGAAGAAAATAAAATGAAGAGATCATATTTACAAAGCTAAGAATGTCTCAGGGACTGGACAGTATTTAAACATCTCTAAACACAATATCTACATGGACATTAAGCTGTTTACACGGAACCAGAGAAGTTTATACAATACATATCTATCACTAGAGTAAACATTTGAAAAGGACAAGAAGGCTGCAAAACATAATAAGTCAAAGAAATTAAAAGTGATGGAAGATAAGAAAAACAGCTAAATTTGGTTCATGTGAGCAATATTGATAATAAACTTACACCTTTTTATCTCTACCAACCATTCTTTTTTCCACCACATTTCTATGTCCCTTCCTACAATGCCTTCCTTCCTTTTTTTTTCATTTTAAGAATCTTACCTAGGCACAATTTTTCCTCTTCCATGAGACCCATTCATTCTTTCATATACTTGTTTTGTGATTTGTGACATTCATTCTCTCTATATGACTAAACCATTTCAGCTTACTTTGCTTTCAATCACATTCAATCAGCATCTGTTTGTGGTCCGACCAAAACACAGTGACTGTAATGTCACTGCAAGCATTCCTTGTACATCTAGTAGACGTCACTTGTTTTTGTCTTGTTCTTTCTTTGGTCAATGTTGAACTACTCATTAAGCATTTTGCTTTTTCCCTTGCATGCTTTACTCTCTTCATATCCTATCTTTCTCACATTTTTCAAGTGCATTTCCATATAAAACATGTTACAGTACAAGTCGATGCACTGTGTCTATCATAAGCTTCCTCTACATCATTAAATGTACAATAAACTTGATTTCTCACATTCATACATTTCTCAATGATCTGCAGAAGAATAACATCTGGTCTCTACATTTCTTTTATTACTTTACATATTTTTTTTTAAATGAATTCCATCTGGATAGCTCTCTTCACAAACTTTGAAAACAATATAAATCATTCTGCATTTTCTTTCTGTCTTTTAATCTTCACCATTCCTCAATCTCTTTGACTATATTCTTTACCATTATCTTCTATGATACCATTTAGAATACAATCTTATATTCCTTGTTAGTCGCAAATATTCTCTTGCATACATTTTCTCATTCACAGCCTCATTTCATCATTGTCCATGTATCCTGTTTCACACTTCCCATTAGCATAGCTTCCCACACCACAATTTTGCTCCACAATTCTTTCCACTGTGTGTTTTCTTCCACATCCTTTCCCCCTCCCCCCTACATCCACTTTCCATTCATTGTCCTTGGGACACTGATCTATCTTTTTAATAGTTTTTTCTATATACAATTCACAAATTCTATTCCTTCAGTATTACTCTTTTTATCTAGAACAGGGATGTCAAACTCGGGGCATCACATCATCACGTGACATGACTTTTTCCCCCTTCGCTAAACTGGAGGTGGGGTCAGGGATGTTAAACTTGCGGCCCACAGGCCAGTGTGTGACTTGTGTGGCCCATGGGTTTAACACCTCTGACCTAAAATGTATTCTTATTTTTACTTTTCTTCCATGTCCATTTTCCCAAGCTCCACTCGATATGATCAAAAAAATTTCTCTCTTACACTCAACACCTATCACCCCACTGCGTCCTTCACTGTTTCCATTTTATCATAAAATGAAATCAATCTTAAAACATACATTCAAAACAAAGGTAACTTTTTCTGCACAAATATTTACCAGTCACTATTCTCATTCATACCTGGGATTTCTAAATGATTCAATCACTTTTTATGAGCTCTCTTATTTTAGTCATGTCATTTAACGCAATCCCTTTCCCTTCCCTGATCACATTTTGTTGTACATTTTTCTTAAAAATGTATCTCTCATTCTTCTTTATCAGCATTCATGGGAATCATCATTTTAGCCATTGTCTATCCACTGCAGGATGAAGTATGAAGTGGAATATGCATCTCCTAATAACGTGCAGATTTCTATATTAAAATGACCTCAGATTTATCTGCATATACCAACTCATGTCTTCTAACACACTTTTTACTCACTGACTCATAATTAAACTTAGTCCTTCAGTTCTGTGCATATATTAACTCCACTCCATCTTCATTCAGAATTATTAAATCTTTCCCATTTCTGTTAACTTCAGACATACAACATAACTTCTGGAGTTTTTTTCTTTAGCTTATTTCCCTGAGCTTTACAATTTATTCCTCTTATGTGTCACATAATAATCTTTCATATTATCATGAAATGTGCCTAGAGTATTGACCTCCATCACTAAAACTTTCACTTTTTAGTGTGGGGGGGTAGAGTAGGTTACTAGCCATAGTTGTACCTATGTCATGTTGCATTTCTTGTTAAGAGAATGGGCAGTTATGACTCATTCTTGCCGATATGCCATAAACATAACCAAAGCTCATATTATTCCAAGCATGTTCATCCTGTTCTTTGTAAGCAGTATCTCTAATCCCTTAACAGCATATGTGAATGACCTTGGGAGACAAAGTGAAATCCAGCCAATGAAATGGTCAAATAAAAGGCAACTTAGCTTGCAGTAGAAATATGGACAAGGCTTAGGCAAGAGACTTGGAAGAAATCCTCCCTACTTCTTGGGCTGTAAAGGGGATGGAGGAAAGAAATACTTCAGACTTGTAAGATTCTATTAATGTAACATTATAATAAAGCAGAAGTAGTTCATCTAGACACGTTTCCTGTCTGGCCTATATAGCAATAGTGCTGAGACTTATATTCCCCACTTCATTGTGCTGTTCAGCACACTCTTAAGTGGTTTACAGAATCAACATATTGCCCCCAACAATCTGGGTCCTCATTTTACCGATCTCAAAGGATGGAAGGCTGAATCAACCTTGAGCCACTCAGAATCAAACTCCTGGCTATGGGCAGAGTCAGCTTGCAATACTGCATTCTAACCACTGCGCCACCACGGCTACTACATAATAAGGCTAACAAATCTAGAGATTATTTTTCTAACCAGGACAGCATGTCTTGCATTCCACTGACTTGGAGATATACATAGTGGAGATTGATAGACTGAGAAAGCAGATTTTTTCCCTTTTTTCAACATTTAATACATAATTAATTTGGCAATTCTCTAAATAAATGGCCCAAAATGTGACTTTCCTGAAAAAGGTATTTCTTAGTGTAACCTCTTTGGCTATTGGAAAAATAAAATATTAACCTCTATACACTCAGCATTTTAAAATACATAATCATACTGGAAAACATGATGCTGCACTAAAAAGACTGAAACCTAAGATACTATTATTAAATATTCTTCTGTTATGGACCCAGGATTATGAAACAGCCTCCCTATAGATACTAGAGTTGCATATAGTCTGACAGCCTTTCAGAAGCATTGAAAATCAAATTATTCCAGAGGGCCTTTGGTGTGTGAATGTTTTCTTGCTGGTGGTGATTGCTATTGTAAGATTGATATAATTATGACTTCCATATTAATCATCCATTCTGGATGTTATAGGTTGTTCATCACATACATTTTATTCTAATAGCCATAGATGCAGTTCCTAGTTTATATATATATTTGTATTTAGTATGTATGTATGTATGTATGTATGTATGTATGTATGTATGTATGTAGCAGAAATAGAAATATGTGTGTGTGTGTGTATACAAATAGAAGCATATATACATATAGACCAGAGGTGGTATTTAGCAGGTTCTCACCAGTTCTGGAGAACTGGTCACAGAAATTTTGAGTAGTTCCGAGAATCGGCAAATACCACCTCTGACTGGCCCTGCCTCATTTATTCTCTGCCTCCTGAGTCCCAGCTGATCGGCTGGGTCTTCTTTTGTTGCCCTACATAGGAGAACAGAGCTGAAAGCAGGTTAGCGGGGTGGGGAAGGAATAGAATTTTGCAGTAACCTTCCCTAGCCGTGCCCATCAAGCCACACCCACCAAACCGGTAGTAAAAAAATTGAACCACACCAGATATATACATATATACATGCACACACACACGTGTGTGCCTGCTTCTATTTGTGTTATACTGAGAACGTTTTGAACTGTTACCCATAAGCCAACATGAATTTAAAAAAGCAGTGACATTTTTAAGAAGTTAGCATAGCATCCCTTACTCCCTAAGTGTAAATAGACAAGAGACTAGCAGAAAATTAAATTATATTGTTACCCGTTTATCCCCTATTCAGAACACATTGTACTTGTTTACTCACATATATTACTCCATTGCCCTGGTTATTAGTAAAACACACCACACACAATCAAAACAGTTCACTTCCTACATTCAGACCTAAATATTTCCAGAAATGTTGCCAAGTTTCCCCTAAATCCCTATTAGCATTAGCATTTACTTTAAAGGGTCTTATGTATAATCTCAACTAGGCTGGCTCATTTTTCTTCAACTTTTCTTCATTACATTGCTTCGTTATGCATTACACGTTTTATTATATTGCTTCTTACTTTTTAAAGGAAGCAGAATAAGCACCACATTGTAGGACACTATAAAATGAATCCTCCTCGCTAGGGAGCAGCATCAAAGATTCTGCCACCAATATAGGTAGTCCTTGACTTACAATCATTTGTTTAGTGACAATTCAAAGTTCCAACGGCACCGGAGGTCATGTGATCACCTTCTGCGACTTTCTGGCAATGGGGAACCCAGATTTACTTAACAACCTTGTTACTAAGTTGACAACTGAAGTGATTTACCAAACAAATGTGGCAAGAAAGGTTGTAAAATGGGGCAAAGCTCACTTAACAACTGTCTCACTCAGCATTAGAAAATTTCTGCTCAATTGTGGTTGTAAGTCGAGGACTGCCTGTACAACAAAGTCAGTAAAGGCCATGTCACACTGCCCAACGGATGCAAAAAGAACACAATGGACGAGCAAAATGTTCCATCCGTTGTTATCCGCTCTCAAAAGGGGCAAAAATTTGCATAAGCAGAGCGGATGACACGGAAAGGAACGGACGTGGGGAGGACGCAGAGCGGATGCGTAGAGGATGCAGAGCGGATGCGTAGAGGATGTGCAGAGGATGCAGAGCGGATGCGTAGAGGATGCGCAGAGGATGCAGAGCGGATGCATAGAGGATGCAGAGTGGATGCAGAGCGGATGAGCTGCATCCGCTTTCATCCTTTCTCCATCCGTGCTACTAACGCTGCGCGTCCGTTCTGCTTCCTCCCTGCGTCCGTTTACCGCTGGAACGGATTTGAGTTGTGCGGATGCACAGCGGATGCCTAGCGGATATAGCAGATGCATAATGGATGCAGAACGGATGTCCCCCGTATGCCTAGAGGATGCAGAACAGATGCATTGGATACATTTTCCGCTCAAAAGTTTTGGGCAGCTCAAAACTTTCTGAGCGGATGAAACGTCAATCTAACTTATAAGTTTTTTTTTTTTAACTAGACTAATTTATTCCTTGAAGAGCTGTCAACATTTATTTGATTGGAAGTAGATAGTTTGATCTTTAATTAATATTAATGTAACATATCATTCATTGTGGGTTTTTTTTAGGCTGAGGCGATTTTAAAATGAAGTATCAAGGTAAAGTATCAAGCTTGGTGGACTTAGTGGAGGAAAGTAATCACTCCAATTCTCAAAGTCTTCCCCACTTGAAAAACATGTCACAGGCAATGATGGCTAACCTTTTTGTCGTCGCGTGCCAAAAATGTGTGTGTGCGCGTACGAGAGCACGCACACATGCCTGTACCCATAATGCAATGCATGCGCTCCCCCGACCCCCCTGTGCATGTGTGGCAGATACCTGAAAATCACCTGACTGGTGGGAGCCGCATGCACATGTGCAGTGGAACTGAGCTGGAGCGACAGCTCAGGTTCCCACAGAGATGGCTCTGTCTACCACTTCCAGTGCACATGCCATAGGCTTGCCATCATGGTCATAAGGAGACTGAAGTAAAATAGAGACCACCATGCTGTCAACTTCATTGTAATGGCAAAAACAATTCTCTCCTTCCAAAAACAGAAGAGAAGCATTGTTGTTTTTTAAGGGAAAAAAATAAGTTCTTATTTGGGGATTAAACTTTGATGTCAGGTGAGAGGTAGACCAAACAGGAATCATGACCAGATAAGCTTTTTTTTTTTTTCAAGGTTACATTAACAAAATCTTGTAAGTCTGAAAGTACTTGTCTCCGTCACATTTCCTTTAAAGCTCCCAAATTCTATCCTATCCACATTGGTCTTGCAGGTTAAGTTGCCTTTTATCAAGATCAGAAGTCAAACTTGTGTCATCACGGCAGCATCATTATGACCTATTGGGACTTTTTCCCCCTTTGCTAAACCAGATGTTGACGTGGCCAGTGCATGATGCATCCAGCCCATGGGCCACGAGTTTGACAGCCCTGATCTAAATGGTTTTATGGGTTGTGTTTCATTGCCCTGTTTCGCCCGGTCATTGCCACATACCATGACACTTGTGGAACATCCTCACTCCCTCCCACAGGCCCTCTACTCTTTTAGCCTTCTGGAAGGCCATCAAGACCTGCCTTTTAAAACCAAGCATTGGGGTAAATTGCTGGAGCCTTGGAGGGCTGTGGATGTATCCCAGGGAAATGAGTTAGTGCTGGATGTTTGTTTCTCTGTTGTTGTTTTGTTGTGAGCCACCCAGAATTGAACTGTAAGAATGGGTGATATGGAAATATTTTAAACAAATGAATAAATATTACCATATATACTGGGAGGTAAGCCAAGGAGTTTAATGACAAAAACACACCATAAATATTGGATTTGGCTTATCCATGAATATACAATCCTATATCTAAGAAACAAGAGGAAAAAACACCACTGAATTTAATCTGTAGGATTATATTAAGAATGAAATAGTCTTAGGGGGACAGAATAAAAATTTGTTTGTCCAGCATTTTATTCCTACAATGCCCAATCAATGGAACCAATATGCAGAATCCTCCCATTTATGCTAATTTCAGAGCAAACTCAAACATAACACATTTCAAATATCCTTTCTGATTCTTCTTTCCTCTAGATTTGAGCTTCAGAACGCTTTACAAGGCTGAGTTAAAAAAGAATTGACATCAATTTTAATTTAATCAATGAAGTTGAAATTAATTAAAACAATAGTTATATTTAAATCCCTCCATAAATATTTAACACTAATAATCACATAAAAACAAATTAATGGCTCTATCACAAAGGCATAGGTAATATGCAAATCACCTATCAAATCCCTAAATGCATCAGTTTTTCATCTCATGAAAATGTTCATTTTCATCTCTGTTGTCTGCTTTCTTTCAACCAGAGGTTCTGAGCAAGTCTGCTAATCTGAGTACAGTTTACATGTGCAAAGATGGATCTAAAAAAATATATATCTGTGCTTATGTGTGAAGCAAAACAAGAGGGGAAAGTTTTATGGCCCTGCCATCTAGTAACAAATGGCTATTTGGTATTCCCTCAATTTAAAATTTAAATTTAAAATGGCTATTGGTAATCCCTCAATTTAAAATATTACACTCAAAAATTTAGAACATTACACTCAAGTCCCACTTCAGCAAAAAAAATGTTTGCTCATTGTAAATTAATGTGTTTTCATTATTAAAATTTCAGCATGCAAGAAATGTCAGAAATGTGAACAAATCTCAGTGGCTCACTTGAATTAAATCAGGGATGAGCAACATTATTGCCTGCAGGAATCAGTCTGTTGCCAAGTGTGTTGCTTGCTGCTAACCAGGTTCCTATCTCACGCAACCTTCTCTCTCTCTCTCTCTCTCTCTATACATATATATATATATGTTTTCTGAGGTTTTCGCGGGTATTTGTATGTGGATCTTTGGTTATTCGGGTTTTCTCCCGCGTAGAATTGGAAGTATCTAGGCAACGTTTCGATGAAGTCTCATTCATCATCTTCAGGCTTGTTTCTTCAGCTCTGTGCTTCTCAGAGTAATGTGAGCTTGCAGCTGCTTCTTCCTTTTAACTACTAGTGGGGGTGTGACTTGATTGGGTGGGGGCCAATCCCCCATACAGAAGCCTGAAGATCCATACAGAAGCCTGAAGATGGCAGATGAGATTCTGCTGAAACGTTGCTACAACTTTAACAGAACTACAATGACGTGGGATAATACCCGAAGGAAGCTAAACAACACACACACACACACACACACACACACACACACACACACACACATACATACAGTATATAACTTTAATTTAAAAAAAATTTACAGGAAACCACAGTCCTCCTAGAAGTACAACTATGAGGCAATACTTTGAGGGCCTCCACAAACCTCCCATTAAAATGAGAAAGAACAATTGCGGGAAGGGTGTTAAGGGAATAAGTTTCGTCCTTTAGAAAATGGGTTACGTGTAGGTTGAAACCCTTTTGCAAACACCTATTTGAAACTGCATACACATAGCAACCCTACAAAGTCAAGACAGATCTTGCCACAGCTATTTATAACCTGATTTCTAAGATCCGAAGAACTTAGCAGCAGTCACACAATTGCATTTTAGGTGCTTGGCAACCTGTTTGCATTTACACTCATTTGTAACATCTCACCATCATATGACTGTGTTTTTTAGAAAAACTGCCAATTTCTGGCGTTTACTTCTGGTTTCCAGCGAAACAAAAAACAAACCAACCAAAGCATAATGGCTTTGTTTAATGACTTGTATTCATTTAATGACCACTGGAAAAAAATAAAATCAGGTGTGGTCACTTGTTCAATGACCACCATAATTTATCTGTACAGGGTATATAATGTTGCCCTAATACAGAACACACCCACCAGACAGATGTAAAACAAGGCGTGTCTTGATGTTCTTCAAATTCTATAGAATGCCATTCTAGGATTGCATTTTTTCTTTAGCGTCCATATGCCTAAAATTTCTAATAAACCTCTTAACATATAATTTCCTCAACACTGTCCAACTATTACAAAGTCTGCACTGCACTACTATTACTGTTAATCTTCTCATCACTCCTTATCACCCATCCCCTCCCACTTGTGACTGTATGGCTGTAACTTTGTCGCTTGTATCCTTATGATTTATATTGACTGTTTCCTAGCATGATTTGATTACTTATTGTACCCTATGACTATCATTAAGTGTCATACCTTATGATTCTTGACTCTCGATGAATGTATCTTTTCTTTTATGGATGCTGAGAGTATTTATTTACACCAAGACAAATTCCTTGTGCGTCCAATCACACTTGGCCAATAAAGTATTTTATTCTACTCTATTCTATTAACATTCCTTCATACAGTGATGACATGGTTCTGAAGGCAACTTCTCATGGTTGGCTTCAGAAGGCTTCTCCTAAAACTAACTATTGAGTTGTTAGCATATGACCAAGTTCACAATGGTAGTATAGGGCAAGAGGCCTTTGAAATATGCTTTGCATCTAGATGGCAACTAAGACATCCTTTTTCATACTTTGGTATAATTTTTACATGGAATCATAGATAGGCATTAAACATTCTGGCTTTCTGACTCTACACCAAAGACAGACAACATCAATCTTTGCTGCTGTGGAGTAGAGCTGTAGGACTTATGAAAAATCTCCCTACCTGAGTGAGTTATAAATGGAAAGGATAGTGCAGAAGTGGGTGGGCGGCCGCAGCCAGTGATCACAACTACCAGTCTGCCCAAACTGGTGCGACCAGGCAGCAGCCCACTTCTGCATAAGGCCAGGCAATTAAGATGTCAATATGGGTGGTCCTCCTTCAAAATTACAACGGCACTGAAAAACAGTGGCTAATGACCGTTTTTCACTTGCACCATCTCTGTGGTCATGTGATTGAAATTCAGGACTCCTTGGAACTGGTTCGAACAGGATGAAGTGTCCCAGGGTCATGTGATCACTTCTGACAAGTAAAGTCAAGGGGGAAGCCAGATCCACTTAAATTTCAGTGATCCACTTAACTGTGGCAAGAAAAGTCATGAAATTGGGGCACAACTCACTTAACTGTCTTCTTAGCAATGGAAATTTTGGCTCAATTGTGGTTATACATTGAGGACTACCTATATATTTCACGTAAAATGTGCAGACAATATCTGATCATTCTAACTTGATTTTTGTTATGTTCTTGGTGATTGGGACTGGGTCCTGTGTATGATAGCAGTATGTCTGAAATACTTTTTCATCCACTCTGGTGTTTTAATGGCAGCAGCTTTTTATTTGGGGTATCTTTTAAACATTCATATCTTCACATAATGTCTTCAACATTATGTCTTAGTTATGAATGAGTCCAAAGGAGTGTGGAACGCTAAATGTTTAAGTGCCCTGAAACATTTTAAAGCATTACAAGTAAATCTATATTATACTAAAACTCTTGTGTCTATTTGTCACCTTCAGTTGGAAGGTAAATAAAAAAAGAAAAAGCCAGATATGTAGGAACAAAATTCAATTTTGCTCTGGGGTCTTTGTTCTATTTTCTGTTCTATGTTACGTATTGCATGACTTCCTATTTTGAATGGGTAACACAAGATTGACATCACTATATTAATTTTTTTAATTATTAAGAGAGAAGCCCATATCATCATATTAAAGTAAGGGACTTAGGCCATAATGAAATAGAGTGGGGCAAACAGATTTATATTATTTCTAGACTTAAAATATATGAAACAAAATGCTTTTAAAGCATCACCTAATTAGAAAAGCCACCAGTTTATTCAAGCCAGTTTTCAGTCATTAAGTGTATGTCTTATGAAGTATTAGATTTTTGCAACCTATCAGATTCCTAGACTGATTCTCAAGCCTATAATTTCAGGAGATTTGCCAAAATAATTTTTTTTTAAAAAATTAAAGTATCGTCTCACCAAATGAGTGAGAATAAATCCTGGACAAAATGAAATGCAGTCCTAGAAGATGCTAAGAAAATTCTGCAAATTCAGAACATTGAAACTAAGAGAGGGATCTACTCCTTGGTATTCTGAAACACAACATTCAAATTTTGAGAAAATGACCCAGATGAATAGTGCAACAATGGTAAACTACTGCCAACTGGAAACCACACAGAGAATTTGACAGAAAGAGATTGTGTAGGATCTGAAGGCATAAGAATTCGTGGATTTCACAATGTGAAAATCACATGAATAACCTATGCTTATGTCCAGTATAAAGTTGGGAGAGGAGGGGAGAGGAGGGGAGGGGAGGGGAGGGGAGGGGAGGG
>BLBF01000004.1:35733396-35754963 GCA_015471245.1 Laticauda colubrina | reverse complement strand
AGGAAAGGAAAGGAAAGGAAAGGAAAGGAAAGGAAAGGAAAGGAAAGGAAAGGAAAGGAAAGGAAAGGAAAGGAAAGGAAAGGAAAGGAAAGGAAAGGAAAGGAAAGGAGGAATAGCAACTAATACAAATGTTGCAATAGGAGTATGCAAAATATTTCAGTCTTTCCAATGATGTATTGATCATTCAGAACTCAAATCAAAATGTACAAATAAAACTTGGCTACTTTCAGTGATGTCCCTTACAGTATATTAGTGAGTATTACAGTATTGATTTGTGGCTTTTAACTAAATTGCTTTTCCTCCCATTTTTCCAGCTTAACTATTACAGCAAAAGGGAACAGTCACTATTACAGCAAAAGGGAACAGTCATGTTATAGATACTATTGGTTTAGACTGGATGGGGGAGGCTTGATATCAAAAGCTAATGGTAAAAAGCTGCTTTGATGGCATGGGATGTGCCTCCTCTCAGGACGTGACTCTCAGGATTGAGTCTCTCAGATAGGCTCAAGATACAGAAGGATTTTGACAACTTGAATACTGGGCCCTATCTAACAAAATTAAATTCAATGGGGAAAAAAGTAAAGTTCTACATTTAGGCGAGAAAAACCAATAGAGCAGAAGATATCTGACTCCATAGTAGTAACTGTCAGAAGGATCTTTTGAGTCCTAATGAACAATCACTTAAATATGAGCCAGCAGTCTCCTGCAGCTATCCAAAAAGTCAACACAATCCTAAACTGCTTTAACAAAGGGAATCAAAAGGGATAGAATCAAGATCACATGAAGTGTTAGTACCACTTTATAAGGCCTTGGTAAGAACACACTTGGAACACTGCACCCAGTTTTGGTCACAATATAGAAAAGATGTTGAAACTCTGGAAACAGTGCAGAGAAGGCCAACAAAGATGGCTTAGGGGACAGGAGGCATTTGAAACATATGAAAAATGGTTGCAGGAATTGGGTATGTCTAGTTTAATGAAAAGAAGGATTGGGGTGACATGATAACAACAAAGTCCAAATATCTGAGGGGCTGGGAGCATCTGTTACTCCCAAACACACATTAAAATGCAAATTATGTCATTAATGACAATTTACAACATTTGTACAATGATATCATTCCACAAATTATGTAATGTGCATCAATCTGCATTATGATATTACAAAAATGGAATGAGTTAACATAAATTTAACTATCTCATCAAGACAACAACTTCAAAGATTTATTTAAATATTACAAGTTCAATTGTTTTTATTTCATTGTTTTGTAGCAAATTTAAGAATGCTGACAAAGATAGAAAATAATCTTAACATTTAAAGTTACCCAGTTACTTTGTGTAGAGATGGGTGGCATGTACATAAATGAAATAAATAAAATGAAACATCGTGTAAAAAAATGAAACATCTTGTTAACCAATTCACCTCAACTGTATAACAAATCATCTACATATAGGCACTTTTACACTCCTTTATTTCCGATTTCTTTAAGAAACAGGCAAATAGTGTGTTGTCTTTGCAACTTAAGTAATTTTAAGCGACAGTCATCCCGTACAACTATTTTTTGAATATATTTTTAAAGCTCATTTCTCATATTGTAGCTCACAAGAGATATGAATCCACCTTCTAAGCTAATAATGTGCCATTCACAAGTAATGCTATTAGAAATGTTCAATAGAGGGCATATATTACATAAAATTGCAAATGTCTGTTGTTTACATACCTGTGATTTTGTCCCTTACAAGTTTGCAGGATTCTATTTCACCAATGCTCCCAAACAGACTTTTGAGCTCTTCTTGTGTCATATTCTGAGGGAGATAGTTGACTATTAAATTGGTTTTGCTGTCCTCTGTGTTCCCAGAATCAACTGGTGATGAGCAGTTGTTGTTTATGGTAGCAGGGCCATTGGCTGTGTTATTGCAAGTTGGCCCATTAGACAGTTGTGTTTCCATGGCAGCAATTACTTGCTAAAAACAGAGAAAATAGGAACTGTCAGAATTCATATTTCACCATCTATTAGTGATTCTAGCTATGAATTGAAAGCTTTGACATTATGCAAGAGTGCCCAATTGCCAAGAGTGCAATTATTGTTCTATAATAAAAACAGAGCTGTTGTAATTCTCTAACAATAAAGCCAATTTAGAAAAAATAAAGCTACAAAGGCTTACTGAAATGTTTTTTTCTAAGCCAAAGCTAATTCAGTAAACCCCAAGAAATAACTGGTTAAATATTAAATTCTGATAAAATTTTAACGTTGTTCAAATAACACCACATAAAGCTTTCAATAATTATTGCAAATGATAAACTGGCAATGACAATAAAAGTAGATTTCATAAAAGACATTATTAAAAACAAATGTACTGTTTTGGTTACTTTTCAAATATTAAAGTGGATTGGCCACATTAGTTATATTGCTGGCAAAATAAGAGTTTTTCTCTTCCAAACTTTGTGATTGACAAGGATTGAGAAGTACTAAATGCTGGAATAACCACATGAACACTTCTTTGCCTCATCACCAATTATTATCAACTACTTTTGACCTCTATTGTTTCTCACAGTGCCCCCCCCCAAGCAGTATAACTATGTCTTCAGTGAAACTGAGCTAATAGAAAACTGAAGTTATTGATAGAAGAGTAAAAGATTTTGTCATTTTAAGCAAGAGCTTTCCTAAATATAGAAAAACTTTTTTTTATTTTAGGAATGCTACCACAGAATACCTGTTAGCTATCATTTCCAGATAAGACTGGAATTTAAATTTTAATCAAATCTGAAAAGACAGAACTCATTTTAGAAGTGAAGAACTAGTTTAGTGTGCCCATAATACTGCTTCAAGAAGGAACTCAGCCTCAGATTTCTCAACTGGCCTTTTGATAATCCATTTATTTTCAATCTTAAGGTAGTTTAATGAAGTCCAAATTACTATCTTGGTAAAGAAAATGGAATGACAGTACTTGGAAATTATAAACATTTCCCTTGAAAAAAAGGAAGGTAGGAGATTATGAGCTATCAACCCGAGAATGACCAATTCTGGGATAATGAGGTATGCCTGCAATGTTTGTTTTAAGAGGTCCAAATGTCTCCTAATGAACACTCCTTTCAGTTCCTCTAACATATGCTCACTTATGAACTTCTTTCCTCTGATTTCAAAACAGAACTAAATTGTTCATGTACAAACTATCCAAAGGTATTTTAAGTAGTTTGTTATTTCAAATGTTCCTCCTGTATCATGCAGAACATATGGGCCACAATATTGCAGAGTGAAGCTTTCTAGAAAGTTATTTTAAGCATTATTAAACTGATCTTTTCTTAAAGGATAACTAACCATCTTCACATATCTGCATATTTATTTTTGTGCTTAGATGGCAAGAATGAAATCCAAAAGCAACATTCAAATGAACAGCTGTAATGGCCTATATAATCTGAAATTACAGTGTCTCAGTTACAGAACCATCTGCTCCTCAAAATAAAACCATACCAAATATTCTATCTTTTAAAGAAATTATACTCTATCCGTAAATAATGTTTTTACCTGTTGGAAAACAGGGTTTTTCAGCAGCTTTGAATTTTTTGTTTTTATTTTCCAGCCAAGAAAATGTATGACTCAAATGGAATTCTGTAATTTCTTTAGTAACCAAAAAAATACACAATGTAAGTCATTTCCAGAGTTATGGTTATGCAGCATTCAGACCATACCAAAGCAGCTTTAATATAAACTCTGTTCTTTTTAATTAGAAAATTGTACTGGAGCAAAACTCAAAAGTTATGATGAGGGAAGATATAGCATTAGAAGAAAAAAAATTGTATTGATATTTACATGTTTCAAGTATGCCATGAACCTTGCCCCAAGCCAGGATATAGTCTAATATCTATGCCAGAACTTATAAGCGAGAGTACAAAATGAATTCAAATATAATTTTAAAGTGTTTGGTATGGCCTCAGCACGAGTGCAACATGTTAATAATAAGCCTACAGAATTTAAGAAAAATCCCACAGACCCCAGTCCAAGGCTCTGCTGCCCACGAACCACTTCTAAGCAGAGAAGCCACATCACACAGTCTGACTGCCATGTTAGTTTGGAGTTGCCGTCTGCAATATGGACACAAAAAGTACCATATGTTAGATTAGCAAGATAATGCAACAAATCAGTTTGTACAAATTTTACATTGATGGTATTGATATTCCCAGCACGTCCATGCAGTGTGGCTTAATAGAATTTCAGGCAATTCCAATCTAATCTTTTCAAATTCTTTTTCTTTTAGGAATTAAGGTATTTTTTGAAACCGGGTTTAAAAGAACAGAACAAACTAATTACTTTGCATCCATCTTTATAAACCTATCTTAAATGTATATACACCGACATATGGCTACAATAACTCTTTATCTCAGCCAAACAAAGATCTTGGTGCTGAAAAACAAATGGGTTGGGTGCCGTAGAAATAATGGCAAAAGTATTCAGCTGGATTATTTAATTTTGTTTGTGCCAGAGATTGCTTTCATTGTAACTTTTTTTGAAGTTTGTGGCATTATGTCAGTTGATGTCCAGCTCTGTAGGCTAACCTGTTTGCACAGTTATGCCATCAACATCATTGATAGTATGAACTCAGTTCAGTTTAAAGACTCAAGCAGTGTTATTGAAATAATTGAGCTGATAAACATATAGAAATGTCTTCAATAATATACTGTCCCACACAAATTGTAAAACCAGACATCTGAATTTTGCAGAGCTAGAAAAGGACTAATGCATCAATCAGTATGCCACTTACAACATGTCATGATTTTAACATAACCTTCTAAAATGGGAAATTAACACGGATATCTATATTAATTCCCTGAAGTTTCTGAGGCACCACTGTCCTGAAAACCAGTCACTAGGCCACATCTGAAATTCACATGACTTATTTGATGGATTTATACATTTATATGGTTATTTATCATAAGTAGGTTATTTATAGTAAGAAATAAAATAAAATAAGGCAGGCCTTCATATTGATCCACCCAAAAATATTGCCCATTTTCTTTGGCCAAAACAAAATCTGCCAGAGATTTGGCAAAATCTGCCAAAGCTTGAATAATGTGTGCTTTATTACAAATTTATTTTAAGATTAAAGCATTACTTGCAACAGCACTGTATATTGATTCATTCAAGCAGTTTAGATATCAGCAAGAGTTTTTTTTTTCTTCTTCTAAATGCAGAAATGCATGCACATTACTGTAAAACAGTGACTCTCCAAGGTCGGAAGTTCCACGTGGAGTATGAATTAGATAAACTGAGAAAAATCCAGCCTGAAATGGAATACATTCCAACCAAAACTGGATTTAGTTGATTGTATAATACCTTGAACAAGTTCTAATAAAATAGCAGTACAGGATACATTTGTGTTCTATCATTGGCCATATTATCTGGTCAAATAAATCTAACTTCCCTGTATCATTCTCTCAATCCTCCAAAGTAGTAAATGTTATTGCCAATTTTCTTTGCCCACATGGGCCTCAGTGTTACAGCAAGAGAAGTTTAAGTTTACCACAGCATTGCAGTTCAAAGACATAAAAAAATGCTGCAGAGTATTTTTTATTTTCTCATTAGGAATTAAAGAGTTTTGTTTCGGGGACTTTCAAGTCAGTTTTTGACAACTGTTGACTGCCTGAATGACTGCCTGCATTTTTCTTGGCAAAGATTTTTGGAAGTGATTTGCCATTGCCTCTTTCCCAGAGCTGGGAGCATGAAACTGTCAAAAGGGAACCCAGCTAGCTTTGTGCTTGCCACAGCATAAGAACTCACAGTCTCCCAGTTTCTAGCACGGTGCCTGAAACATCACATTAAACCAGGGTTACCCAGATGTTGCCCAGGTAAAATCCACTTTTAATTAATGTGGGGGGGCAGAGGGTTAAAAATAGTTCACATGATTCAACAGGGAAAGCAAAAAAAGTTTTTATAATTGGAAAAAGTTCACTTGATAAGATTCTGTATTAGACCAATTTGCAGCACCTTCTGTTACTTTGGTGCCATATAATGCTTTCCTATGAATGTAAAAATAATATTCTAGAAAAGCAGCATGCTTAATCTTATAACATAAGATTAAGAAAATTCATCTGGGCAATTAGCTGCTTTCAAAAAATACATTCTTGCACAACTAATTATTACACAAACACATATACAAACACACAACAAACTAAAAACTAAAGAGTTTAAATTTGACTAATACTGAATTGGAATATATAGTTGGGAGAGAATAGGAGATATACCAAACATCTATAGAAGAAAGGATAAAAATGCCAACATCAAATTAAAATTTCTTCTTGAAATCAGCATGACAGTTACTTCTTACATCCTGGAAACCTGGATCACAAACTGTTAACTCTCTCTTTGAAATCTGATAAACATTTAAGAAACAAAGATATGTTGGATCTGTAGTAGGAAGACAACAACATGTTAGGCAAGGTCAAGAATTCAAAAAAAAAATCTATCAGAATGGTAGAAGTGGGGGATTTGGTAGGATTTCCAAAAGAGAGGAGAAGAAAAGCTGGCACTGTCCTTTGGGTGATATATTTTAATATTTGAAAACACCAATAGTATCATTTTTATCATCTTATTTATAAAGCTTTAGTACCAAAGTAGGGAAGGATGGATTTTGTCCAAATAGAAATTTAGCTGGATAGTAAATTAATACTATATAGCCAATAATTAATGACTCTCATAAATAAAAACCAAATTAAATATTTTGCAACTAGCATACAAGCTAAGGATTAAGAACAAGGAGCCTCAGGACTCACTCTTAGCCCAAACTAAAGAAGCTCTATGTAGGACACCACCTTGAACTCCTGGATATCAACCCAATAAATAAATTAATTATACAATAATCTAAATCTTCTAACCATTTTATGTATCTGTGTATTTGCTTGAGGCACCTAAACAAAATGAAATTCAAACTTAAAGGAACATTAATCTTCAAGTCAGCATTAAAGACCCACCAGAATCAAAGTTAATTTATGACTGGTAAGTCTTCAATTTATAATAAATTTCATTAATCTGCATTGTTGAAGCTCAGGGGTAATGCTCATACTTCCAGCAGAAAAACTGAATCCTTAATGTGCAAAAGAGGCTAAAAAATAGGTTAGAAATCCAGGAAAACTATCGTTATCCAATATGTATAATACTAAGCAACTTGGATCAAACGTTTCAGCCTTATAATGGTGGCAAACTTCTAATAGTTACCAAGAACATGTATGTAGAACTACAAGAATGCTGTGCTCTATCATTATCATCACCATAAATCAGAAATGGAAAACAATGGCTAGTTTCATATATAGGTGTGCATGATTAGACCAAAAACTTCAGCACAATATTCTATTATAGATATGATGCCCAGTTGTGATAAATCCAGAAATATGCTGCAAAACAGCAATCTTTACCATTACATTGCCTTGGGTATCTCCATATTTTAATATTTTTTAGAAAAATGATATTCATTCTCTACATAATAATTTTATCCACATTTCTCTCCTGTGCAAGTTCACTTCCTATTTGCCATTTCCTCCTCTAATTTAGAATCTCAAACACTGTAATCCTTTTTAGCATGCAAAAGTGACTTAATAAATTTGATTCTCCATTTCAATGTATTTTCCAGCTCTACACTACTTGTGGTATGGTATATTTAATCCATACTGCATTGCAAAGGTGGGTGTTGTATGCATTTTAATGTAGATAACAGTTTCATTTGTAATAAATGACTTTATTTTTAATGATTCTCCATATGGAACTGAAATGTCTTCAGTCACTAAACCCCGAGTGACTATTTCATAGAGATATGCTACAAAACACTTCAAGTCAATCAGCAGCATTACCATTAAGATTTGCTTTTTGCATCAATAAACATCTATTTATATATGTCCTTGGAAAACGTTCAACATCTTTGCTTTGTCTGTTTCCTTCCTCTATATATTTGATAACATCAGCAGATTTGAATCCCTTATTGCTCAACCTAACACCAATTCATTTATCAGTAAGTTAAAAACAGCAATCCCAGTAACATACTGCTGTTTATAATCTTTTATAAAACTGTATAGTTTTTCCACCTTTACTTTCTGTTAAACAATTAGAAATCAATTAAAAATACCATCACCTGTCGCTGTAGGCTACCAGCATTTTTCAACAATCCTTGAAAAGTAATAACCAAAGACCTTTTGAAAAATCCAAATAGATAGTGACGAGGACATTATTTTTATTCACTGCATGCTGCCATATTCAAAAAAATATTTTAAAAAATTACTTTAAGCAAGTAATTATGTGCTACAATTTGAAAAGCTAGCATTTTACAATACCTGCATATCTCCATTTTAAAATCAGCATTTATATAGGGAAATCCTCATTTCTCTAATAAAAAAAACTTTCATTACATTGGGTAGAAAGTTTTCTCACTTTTTAATTAAGAAATTTCAGAAGAGTACCATTTAGACTTGGTGAATTGAGAACAATTTGTTAGCAAGATCTAGAATCACTTTTCATGATTACTACTTCAGTTTAATCCAATTTTATTCAGTATTTCCCTCAGGCTGTTTTCTTACTATCTTTTTCTACCCTATAGGATCTGGAGTGAAAACGGAACTCCAGAGATTCCTCCAAAGACTTCTTTAAAATCCAAGAGATCAACATTATTGCTTCATTTCTGTGCACTGGATATATTTTAAGATTCTTGATGTTAGTATTATTAACAACTGCTGCTCTGCACTATTGACTTTCTTTTTCTTTTAAAATTCCCTGTGTTAAGGACTATATCACTTTTTGTTCTCTTTGAGGAATATTTTATTTTTCTTCTAACAAAATCGTTGGCACTACACAATAGTCATACTGATGATTTCTGGGTTTCCAGATACCTATTTATTGTATCCATTCTAATTGATCATCCATTCATTTGGGGCATTTCTTTTTGAGTTAAATGTGCCTTTCTTGATCCTTCTTTCCATGCTTAAATTTATCAGTATCAGAGTTATATAACCAATCCCTACAGGAGCAAACATCTTGCATAATGTGTTTTAAAGTCATAGAAAGGCAATTTGAGGTTTAACTGTTGAATTTTGGACATATTACTGCTGATAACAAATACATTTTTCTGCATTTTGAAACATTAGATGTAAAAACTGTAATGAAAATTCTAAGACATGCTTCATGATAGAAACACTTTTTAGAGAAAAAAATATGGAAAAGCCCTGGCCACATACCCAATACTGCTCAATTCAACTCCTTGCCTGCTAAAGTAAGTAGTCAGCTACTAAGAGACTACCCATCATTGATTTGGGGCACCTAGAAATGTAATCCCTTTAATTGTGACTTACATATTGGTAATTCAATTGGTAATGCATGGTAATGGTAACTTAAGAAAATAAATTAATTCATTTTGTCCTTGTGATTTCTTCCAGTGTTCCGCTGGTGTTGTTGCAGGAAGTTGCTATTTCTTGATGTATTTTGTAAAATTCTTGGACATGATACCAAGTGCCCCGATGATAGTTATTCCACCATTACATGTTTCATCCATAATCACATGGCCAGGTCGTGGTATTTCGTGATTTTTTCCAGTTCATTTTCTTCGACTCTAACATCTCCTGGTATAGTGATATCAATAAATTGCATGCTTCGGTTTTTGACAGCTGTGATACCTGGCGTGTTGTGTTCCAAATGATGATCCGTCTGTATGTGAAAGTCCCACAAAATCTTCACCTTCTCATTTTTGACAAATTATTACTAGTACCTCTTTTATGAATTAAAATGAAACTCAAGTCAACTGAACATTTAAAAATGTATCACAAATATCACTGACTGGTGCTGATGGTTAATAGCAGGTTGTTGCCAGCATTATTATATACTTTATTCATTAAACATGAAACTCAAATTATTATCATTATTGATCATTGCACAGTCAGCCAGATGTTCAGACTGGAATTTTTGCCTACCTATTGAGTCCTTACCAAGGACCTGGGACAGGCAAATCTGAATGTTTGACAGTGTTAGATATCGTCGCAGGTTGGAAGCTGTTCCAAGTAAAGCTGCCTTCTGTAATTGACTGATGGCAAATTTGTCAATGCCAATGATATTTAAGTGGTGCTCTAATTGTTTGGGGATTGCACCCAAGGTGCCTATTACTTTTGTACTACCCTTGCTTGCCTTTGCCATAGTCATTCTATTTCTATGTCTTTTGTTTTTTGTTATCTTCTCCAGTTATTTCTCTTCTATTCTGTTGTCTCTAGGCACTGTCACATCAACTATCCAGATTTTTTTTTGTCTTTCTTATCTATAATTGTTAAGTCCAGGGTGTTATTATTGTAGTTCTTAATATACATGGTTGTAGTTCTTAATATACATGACAAACGCTTTTTTGTGCATTCTTACTTTTTAAAGCAATATAAAAAGATTATAACCCACTGTATCTTTTTAATTCAGCTGTTCTTGTATTCTAGGTTTATACACCCATTCTCACATTAATACAATTAATTCCACTGTCCATAAATGAATAATCCCAAAATAGGAATAAAACTTATTTTAAAAAAATAAATGCAATGTCATTTTTTTAGAAAATAAAATAATTTTTTTAAATTATAAAATTATTGTATTTTTAGAAAATAAAATAATTATTTATGGAGGCTTTTAGTGCGGCTGGGCTCCGAGTAAATGGATGGCTATCATTTATTAGGAAGCTCGGTTTCATCTGGGTACCTGGTTGGGGTGTGTTTGAGCTGGAGGTATCAGGGGGGATCTGTTTGTGCCTAAAAGCCTCCAATACAGGAACACAATGTTACCAGCTAATCAAGACAAAAAAAAACAAACCCTACAAAACAGACAGAACATATCAGAAACACCAAGCAGAACACAGCAAACTCAAGACCAATAAACACAGACCAAGACTCCCAACCAATCAGGATGAAGAAAAAACCATCCTGGCACAGCAGTAGGCTTGCCCCAAATTTAAAACCGAAACAACTGTAAAAAGTCTGACTCACAGACAAACACAATACAGAAGCCTGATGATGGCAGATGAGATTCTGCCAAAATGTTGCTACAACTTTAAAAGCACAACTACAATGACGTGGAAAAATACCCGAACAAAGCTGAATACCACACACACATACACACACACACACACACAGTGCTAACACCAAAGTATCACTTAGCACAGCTTACATTTAAAATGTAAGAAAAAAAGGAAAAGGGCAAGTCTTAAACCCAATTTATATATTGTAGATATTTAACCAATCTGACTTAGAGAAAAATATACATAGGTATGCAGTAGCCTTTGACCTATGACAACTATTGAGCCCAAAAGTTTTGTTTCTAAGTGAGACATTTGTTAAATGAATTTTGTCCCATTTTATGAGCTTTTCCTGCCACAGTTAAGTGAATCTCACTGCAGTTGTTAAGTTAGTAATACAGCAGCTTTAAGTGAATCTGGCTTTCCGGGTGACATTTTTTGTTAGAAAGTTGCAAAAGGTGACCACATGACCCCAGGACAGAGGTGGTATCCAGCCAGTTCTGACAGATTCTACAGAATCAGTAGCAGAAATTTTGAGTAGTTCAGAGAATTGGCAAATACCACCTCTGACTGCCCCTGCCCCCATCTATTCTCTGCCTCCCGAGTCTCAGCTGATCGGCTGGGGTCTTTTTTTCTTGCCCTGCACAGAACAGAGCTGGAAAGCAGGTTAATGGGGTGGGGAGGGAATGGAGATTTTTCAGTATCCTTCCCCTGCCACACCCACCAAGACACACCACGCCCACTAAGCCACGCCCACAGAACCAGTAGTTTAAAAAAACTGAATACCACCACTGCCCCAGGACATTACAACAGTCATAAATACTATAATGGTAATCAGTGTGGAAAATGGTCATAAATCTTTTCAATGCCACTGTAACTTTGGTCACTAAATGAACTGTTGAAAGTCAAGGACTACTGTACATAAATTGTATGTTCCAATCAAGTGAAGACGTTTCCAAAAACAAAAGACTTGGCCCATCAGCAAATCGTCAAGAGAAATTTTTAGTGTTAGTATGTTTCTATTTAAAACAATGTTTAAACTGAAAATCACCCCTTCTACAATTTGAAACATCTATTTTGAATGCAAAAACAAGATGTTTTAAGTCCTTTATTAATGTATTATGCTTAAAGTAGCTTGTTCTAAGTACGGTATATTGTTTTGAGCTCAAAACACTTCCAAGATGTTCAGAATACCCCATTTCCCCCGCTCAAAACACACCCTTTCAAAATAGGGCATTTTGTATTTAGGGCATTTTAAATGCTGAGTGATTCTGTTTTAAATATTCTGTGCATCTCCAGGGAAGCCACTGGAAGCAACGATTTCTACAGTCGGGAGAACAGCTTGTGTTTTTATTCCAAGTAAATATATCTCCATCACAATGGAGACATAAAGGACTTTCTTTGAGTTCATATGAAATGATGGCATCTCATAAGTAATACATCATCAGAAAAGAGAGATTGCATCAGTCACATCAGTACAGTACAAGCGGGATCTCAACTGTAGTTTTGGATAAATAATTAAATTATTTCTGTGTTTTACATTTAAATTCTATCAATAAAATTTCCATCTTGAATTAAACCATGCACTGTACTGTTACATTAAGATCTACTGGGGGAAGCGCAAATGAACTTAGCTAAATTTAACCCGCTGAATCACACCTAGCTTTTTGGCAAATTTCAGAAAACTACAGTAAAGGGAAAGTTAAAAAAAATATAAGAGAACAAATTTTCAACAAATAACAAATAAAATATCGCATTAAACCAAGGAAAATGTCTACCTTATTCTTAGGATAACAGAGAAACTTTGACAGCAGATTTTTTTTTTATAGAATTAAATGAAGAACAAAAAAAATGTTTCACAAAGTAGTCCTCGATTTACAATCACAACCGAGCTCATGTTGCTAAGTGAGACAGTTGCCATGTGAATTTTACCCATTTGATGACTTTCCTTGCCAAAGTTATTTGAATCACTGTAGTTTTTAAGTTAGTAACGTGGTTGTTAAGTGAATCTGGCTTCCCCCTATTTTTCTTGTTGGTAGGTCACAAAAGGGGATCATGTGACCCCAGGACACTGCAACAGTCACAAATATGAGTCAGTTGTTAAATGGATGAATTTTGATCATGTGACCAATCAGGATGCTGCCATGTTTGTAAGTGTGGTCACGAGTCACTTTTTCCAGTGCCATTCTAATTTTGAATGTTCACTAAATGAACTGTTGTAAGTCAAGAACTACTTGTACTACTTCAACAATGGAATATGAAATGCCACAAATGTGGCATCAATGGCTCGGTGGCGCAGAGGTGAGAGTGCAATACTGCAGGCTACTTCTGTTATCAGCTGCCTGCAATTTGGCAGATTGAATCCCTTAACAGAGAACAGATACCCACAGTTGGAAGGGACCTTGTAGGTCATCTAGTCCAACCCCCCTGCCCAAGCGGGAGACCCTACACCAGTTCTGACAAATGGCAGTCCAATGTCTTCTTGAAAGGCTCAAGTGATGACGCTCCCACAATAGGGCAAGCTATTCCATTGGTTGATTCTCACTGTCAGAAAGTTTCTCCTTATTTCCAGGTTAAATCTCTCCTTGTTCAATTTCCATCCATTATTCCTTGTCTAGCTTACAGGTGCTTTCGAAAATAGCTTGAACCCCTCCTCTCTGTGGCAGCCCCTCAAATATTGGAAGATTGCTATCATGTCTTCCCTGGTCCTTCTCTTCACTAGACTAGCCAAGCTGTAACCATCCTTCATATGTTTAAGTCTCCAATCCCCTCATCATCCTGGTTGCTCTTCTCTGTACTTTTTCTAGAGTCTTAACAACTTTTTTATAGTGTGGTGAGCAAAACTGGACGCAGTACTCTAGGTGTGGTCTTACTAAGGCTTTATAGAGTGGTATTAGTACCTCACTTGGTCTTGATTGTTTCCCTCTGTTAATGCAATTTAGGATTGTACTCATCAAGATCAGACAGGTGCTCTCTTACTGGTTTTTTTTTTTTTTTGCTTATTTTAACTTTTATTTCTGGTCTGTCTTTCACAGTTATGTTTTTGATGGGTTGAGCTATAGTTTCTTTTTGCATGAAGACTGATGCAAAGAATGAGTTAAGTAGTTCTGCTTTCTTTATGTTGCCTGTTACTGGTGGGGAGGTTGGCTGTGTTGTCATTTCTTGATTGGTTGATGGAGTTGATGTTTGCAGATTGGCTAGCTTTTTCATAAGAACATGTGTGGATGAGGTATTGGCTGTGTGTCTCTCAGCCTCCTGTGTTGTAACAACCTAGGTACACACACCCCGACCCCCAAATCAAGCAAACGGACACACACCATGAACACATAGCCAGGCCTCAAACTCAGAGCCAAACCAAAACCCGGAACATCACATCACAGCCACCTATTCAGGCTATCACACCACGGAACTCAGGAGGTTACACCACAAAACCTCAGGAAGTTACAACACAGCCAACGACCCAGGAGATCACGGCACAAGACCCAGGATATCATAACAATAGAACTCAGAAGGTCATTACACAACTCATGACCCAGGTCATTACAACCCAGGAGATTACAGCACAAGACCCAGGATGTCACAACAATAGAACTCAGAAGTTCTATTGAACTCAGTCCATGACGCAGGTTATTACAATACAGGAGAACGATAAGACACACGGCCAATATCTCAGCCACACAGGTTCTTACGAAAAAGCCAGCCAATCTGCAAACATCAACTCTATCAACCAATCAAGAAATGACAACACAGCCAACATACCCACCAGTATTTATAGAGAGATGGCAGCTCAGATCACGCTCAATCTTACACAGGAAAAGACCCAAACACACCAAGACTTGTGTGTGTGTGTGTGTGTAATGATATATATATAGGGTTACAATCCAAAAATAAATTGACATTGCTAGGACTTGGAAAAACTGTTGTAATATAATTGGACTCTTCCCTCCCCCGCCTTACACTGATTATGTAACTGCAATATCCTTTTGAAGTACCAAGTACTCCTTTGATAGAACAGGCTTTTAAATGCATCTCTAAAAAATATCAAGTCATCATTCACTTCGCATATGATGTGCTCGCTCAGCCTAATTATGGGGGGGGGGGAAATCTTTCAAATTCTTCATCTACTATCCCTTGTCATCTCCTATATTTAAGAACCAGATCCAGTTTTTCCTATCTCCTTTTTGCAGATATAAGCCATATCTCTTTTTTTTCCTCTAAACCAGAGTGCATCAACAAATAAAATGCCTTTGAATTGATAAAAACTAAAATGCAAAGTGTTCAGTAATAGAACTTATGAGCAACATTCACAATAAGATATTCTTTTAGCTTTCCAAGAAAAAACCTTTTGACTGTTATGACAAACAGTTCAAAGCAGCTGGCTGCTATATGGGAATAAAAGGTTTTCAAAAGCCTGACAGAATTCTGTTAATACTAAAATGAAACAACATAAGCCTCTGAATGAAAGAACTCTCTCCCCAGCAGGAAAAAAAATGCAAATTGCATTATTTTTTCACTGGGAATTCTGCAACTGGTACATGACATTACAAACCCACAGCAGGAAAAGGGGTCATTTGTCAAATACCTTGGAATACCTGATATGTTATTCTCTAAGCTTTGGGATAAGAAGCAGCAAAGAGTTCATAAAGGATTCAAACGGAGTGCTTTAAAATACCACTTTATTTTCAAGATAACGGTAAGACACCTGTATAACTTTAAACTGGGCAGCAAAAATTAAAAGAATGTGAAAAATGGCTTGAAGATTTTAAAAAATAGGCAAGTTATTTTATCACTGAAAAGCTGCAATCTTCTTCCCCTCCAGCATTCTACTATTTGGAGGCTACTTGCATAAGCAATTAAATAAACTAGAACACTAGCTGTCATAATTATGCATCAATTCAGAGCCAAGAAAAACAAAAATGTGAGGCCAACTCATCAGAAGGCAGGAGAAGAAAAACACCAAAATATATTGTGTATTATTGTTTGGAGGGACTCACCAAGAAGGTTCCAAATATACATTTACAAATGTGAATTGTCACAACAAGTAATTAGTATTTCCAAAAGTACATTCATTTCATATACACAAGGAGCTTACTTGTAGCTGAAGAAAATCAATCTACTAGTTTCCAGGAAGTATGTAAAACTTCAACTTTACAAGGTATCAACACTTTAAAAATAATGTGCCAACCACAGCCTTCCTGATGTTGTGGCCCACCAGCAGAGCTGGTGGCAGATTCGGACAGTGAGGAGGTTGTGGGAGAACATGAACCAATCCTGGAGTCCAGGGAAGGCTCTGATGAGTGCTCTGTGTTGGAGGCAGAGATGGGGCCAGGGCCTTTTAATGGTTATCAGCTGCCTTCTGAGTTGGAGATCAATGGGGCAGAAGAACAGCTGCAGTCTGTTCCCGATGTGCACATGCACAGAGCAATCAGAAGGGAACAGTTAAGGAACAAGGGTTGACTCGGGAGTAAAGACACAAGTGAACAGTGAATGGCCCCTACCATAGGGAATAAACAGGAGCGAAAGGGGAGTGGTGTTTGCAGGAGACCATTAGTTGATTTAATTAGTATATAATTTGTTTATATGAGTTTATGACTCCCAGAGACTCCTTACCAAGTATTTCCTTGTACAGTGTTGCACTTGGAAGCTATGGGCCTGACAACTCTAAGGGCTGTGGCTGTAATTCACCCTTGAAAGACTGTTTGCTGGTACTTTGCTGGATGTAAATGATAGAAAATCACATTAGCCAAATAAAAAGGGGTTTTGTCAGGACAAGGAGTCTATTTCGTGATTTGGTGAAGCCCAGAAGATCTGATCCAAATCCTATGATTTGGTTTGACAATGAAATATTGGCTAAAATGCAGGGGGAAATGCTGTATGTTACAGAGAAACCATAATAGCCTCCAGTTTTTCAGACTACAGGTTTCATAAGTTAGACCCCATATTGTTACATATTTCGACTGTAGGACCTATAAAATAAACAGCTTAACGTAACCTAGATGAATGCAGAAATCAGTAGTGTTTTGGATTAATCAAATTAATCAAATTCCCTCATTAAAACAACAGCACACAACTACTTGAATATCAACTTGCAGGGATAATTTAGTATGTAGATCAGTAATGGTGAAATTTTCACTTGTAATTGAAAATTAGTGATCATACTTCAGTCAAGATCTCATTTAGAGTTCTATGATTATGTCAGATTTTTAAAATAGTTAACGGAGTCATTAAGAACTCCTAGAGCAAACTGTGTAAATTTCTACCTTTAACTATCCCCATATGCCAGGGATAATTCTTTAAATTTTCTACCATTTTGAAATTTTCTTTACATTAAAAAAATATAAAGAGACACTGAATGATGTATGGAACTCAAAATGACAAAATAAAAATACCATCCTATTATCTCAAATCATTTACTTAATCATCATTCTTTCTGACTTACATTTTAAACCTAATAAGGCACTTAATCTAAAAACTTGTTAGACTATACAGATTGGGGTATACTGTAAATACAATGTATTTATCTGATTGTTGATTTAACATCTGTATTACTATGTTTCCTTTTTATCTATTTTACCTTGGACTTATATCCTGCATTTTATTTATTTTATGTTTTGGATATAGTTGTAAGACTAATCAATCAATAAACTACCTATATATATCTAAGAAAATATCTATCAGATGTATTGTTGAATATGTGAACAAAATTTAATAATAAAGTACACAATCTCCAAAAAAGGCCTACTACAGAAAAACATGAACAACCAACATCAATTAGATCCCATATTGTTGCATAATTCTGTTCTTTGATACCTTGTGAGCTTTTAAGAACCACACAATCAAGAAGGGACTATTTATACAATGTGGATAAAGGTGTTATTCAGTCGGTTCGAATCGGTTCTGGTAAACTTGTAACAGATATTTGGAGAACCAGCAAATACTACTTCTGGTAGTATTTCAATATTTTTCTGCAAATCTCTTAGTCACTATTTTCCATTTTATCCATTTTAGATTTCTTATAATTTTTTTATGTAAACAATTAATATATCACATATAACAATAAGCATCAACTTAACAAAATACAGTGGCTACCTTTCACATAAATAATCATTTATAGCTTATGCCACCAAACTGTAAATCCAGGCAAGAGCTACTTCAGTTTTGTACCAGTTAAATGCAAAAGTGCAGATCTACTATTGGAACCTAATCATTCTTATTTTTTAAACCTATTGGTTTATTGAAATTGATCAGTGCCAAAAATTACTTAGATATTAATATAATGGATGAAAGTGTGCACTTAAAAGGATGACAAATATTCCAAACTAGTTGAGGGAAAGAGTAGATAGCAGTGAGAAAGAATCAATTAGATTCATTATCAGAGAATCAAAAATACCCTGAGGCAGAATACTCAAAATGTTTCAAGTTTGTTCTTCTGGGACATGAAATATTTACACAACTCCAAAATAATTTTCTAAGTAGGGATGTTTGATTCTTTTAGAAGTTTTTTTTTTAAATCAAGCATATCCTTAGCAAACAGGATAGGGACTTTATCCACTTGACAGAAGATACTGGTTCTGCAAATATTTGGAAAACTTTTCATAGCTACCCAGTGCCAAAAATAAAAGCACAAATCTTTCATAGTGTTTTGAGTTACTACTGATAGATTTGGCAATTATAAAAACCATACAAATAGGAGGACAAAAAAGGAGGAACACAATCCAGGAATTGTAATATGATGTCATTAAATCTTAATTATAAAGATAGTAATAGTTTGTATCAACAAGGAAAGGGGTTTTGTATGGTTACTTGAAGCTTAATCATGGTAATAGGTAAACCACCTATCCCATTTTTCTGTCTGGAGGAAGGCATGTATTTTAAGATTCCATCTGAGACAGATTGGATTCCTCCTTGACTAATGTTTTGAGATTTTTCAAAAAGCAACCAATACCTACTTTGGATTAAAGCTACTTAATTAGGAACATGTGTTGAACTATTAGTCAGTATATGTGGATCTTAAATGTTGTATTTGTATTCAATACTAAAATTCGAAAAGCAACAAAATAAGTTTGTCAGTAATACACTCATGGGATACCATAATATGGTCATTTTTCCAATCTTGCTTAATGCTGTATTTTTGAAATAACTAGGCCTTTGTTCTGGCAAGGATCGACATTTTGCCCTCTTTCTAGAAGATTCCATAAAATGCCAACTTTCCATTATTTGTTGTTATGCGGATAGGCAGTATGGACACTTTTAGATGCGTAGTAATGTTCATCGTATGTTTGGCTGATTCATCCTATTCTTCAGAATTTTTGACCAAGGAGCCGGAATAAAATTCTGTATTATTACTGTTCTCATTATAACCTATAGAGTTAACTTAGTTTTTGCACCTCTGTATGCTCTTAAGCTGCTCCCTGATCTGCAAAATCTCTATTATATGGTATTGTACTATTTTAGCTTAATTGCATAAGCTGGTTGTTTAGTCCATGGATGGGATTCAATCAGTGTTACTACCGGTTCGGTGTAAAAAAGTAATTAAGCTGTGCTGTCCGGACAGCTGAAAAGCCCTGCACGTAGGCACGCAGCGTTTGGAAAGCTTCTTTTTTCCTGCTTTTTCAACCTCAGCTATGCTGCACAAAGCAGCTGAGGTTGAAAAAGCAGAAAATAAAGGACAAGTAAGAGCCCAGGCAGGTGGGTGGGCCAAACAGCCTCAGACACAGAACCGGTTCAGTGTCTGCTACTCTTCAGAGCTACCAGTTCTAGAGAGCCAGGCAGAACCGGTAGTATTCCATCCCTGGTTTAGCATAATGAATTATCTGTCCATCAATCTGTTATCTAGATTTTCACTAAAAGGTTTGTTCAAATTAAAGACAACAAAAAATCACAGAAAACTAAAAAAAACTTCAACAGAAGGACTCTGGATGCTAAACAGAATCGACAGAAAAACTGTGATTTTTTTTTCAATTACATATGTCTCAAACTGAGGAAATCAACAAAATTTCAAGCCAAGCCTGACTTGAACACATATTAAATAATTTCTAGTTTTTAAAAGATATTGGGGGAAAAAACAACAACCAGACAGTTTGAGGCAAAAGAACCCAATGAGAATACTGCTCTATTTGAATACATGTTCAATTTGAAACTTTTGTGCCCAATTAAATATCAAGCAATAATTTTGATAAATTGCATATTTCTGTTAAGGCATTATTTTCCTTGCTTTAAAAAAATTAAGACAGGTTGCAACACAAATATTGCTAAGAGTGCAACATTAATAGAAAAGCAAAGGGTTAAGCAAAAAATTCCTTATTCCAATTATACAATAGCAAGTGAACAAGCTTGCTTTTAAAAACATATTTAACTATCGAACCAAACTACTGTATTATACTAGATTTCTCTAAGTCTTATTCCCATACACATAAAAACTAATTAATTTCATTTGGAAAAAATACATATTTCTATACATACTTTCATTATGCTCCATTTTGCTTGCTAGTCATCAGTTCTGAAATATTCACTAGAAGCTTTAGTCATATCAAAAGGCATTTTTTGGGGGGGAACTGAGGAAACTGTTAACACTTAACAAGTTTGAAGCACATTACTTTTATACCAGAAGAAAAATTATATAAGTTCTATTACTGTATAGTTTGGTGTTAACAACTATATTGCTGCACAGATAAAAAGAATTACATCTACTTGTTAAAGAATGTCTACAATACCTTGACTTATTTAATATTGGAAGCAGAGTGCAAACATAAATTAGCACCGAGTCCCCAGAACAATATCATTGTAATTTGACAATATCATATATTGTTCTAAAATACATTTATGGCAACAATTAAGCAAACCCATTGTTTGCTATGTTTGCTATGGGGTACTTTTGCCCAAAACCAGAATGTCATTTTTAGTAAAAAAAAAAAAAAATCATAAATGGTCACATGATTGCAGAACAATGCAAAAAGTCATAAATGCAGGGCAGTTGCTAAGTGTCCAAAATGCAGACAGGGGAGGTATGGGGGGAGGGGGACACGAAGTAGAGCCATCAGAACTGGGTTATAAAAATCTTTTGGGAATCCATCATAACTTTAAACAGTCACTAAGCTACCACTCAAAAGTAAATATTATATTTAAAACATATATATATATATATATATGTGTGTGTGTGTGTGTGTGTGTGTGTGTGTGTGTGTGTGTGTGTGTGCGCTGTTTAGCTTCCTTCGGGTATTATCCCACGTCATTGTAGTTCTGTTAAAGTTGCAGCAACGTTTCAGCAGAATCTCATCTGCCATCCTCAGGCTTCTGTATGGATATGGGTCTTACAGCTCCTGGTTTTAAATTTGAGGCTGGTCCATTTTGATTGGTTGGGAGCCTGGACCTGTTTCATTGGACTTGGAGTTTGATTGATTGGTGTTCCTGGTTTCTTCTGTCTGTTTTGTGGCTTTGATTGGCTGGCAACAGTCTGTTCTTGTGTTGGAGGCTTTTAGTGCAGCTTGGCTCCTTGTGAAGGGACGGCTGCTCTTCATTAGCAAGCTGGGTTTCACCTGGGTGCCTGGTGGGGGGG
>BLBF01000004.1:35676161-35728396 GCA_015471245.1 Laticauda colubrina | reverse complement strand
TTGTGCATAAGATGTGAGTAACCTGGTGTCTTATTCTGTCAGCTTCATCTGTATTTAATTTGGTTAGGCTGGATTCTACTGCACATATGATGGATTCTGTTGGGATTTTTTTGGGTGCTATGGCATAATTGAATCCTTTGGATAGGACATCTGTTTCTGTTTTGTTGAGTTCTCTGTTGGAAACGTTGTATACTAGTTGTTTCAGGTGTTGTTGTGGGTTATTGGGAATTTTCTTGTCATTTTCTAATTTTTTCAGTTTTTTTGAGAGTTTATCATTTTTATAAGTATTTTCAGTTTCAGCTCTCCAAGTTGTAAGTTGTTTGATCTTATCCCAAAGTAGAGGGTGGATTTTGCTGCTCAATTCCAGGTGTAGTGCTAGCAAATCTTTGTTTAACTGATCTAATTGGAATCTTTTACTGTGAACTTCATTTCTGAGTAGAGATATCTCTGTCCTTTTCAGGATACGTTTGGTAGCTGCTGTGTTCTTATGAAATGTTAATTTGAAGCAGGTTGGTGTTACATTGTTGTCTCTGCAGCTGCATAGGAATTTTAGGTCACATAGTATTCCTGCTCTTTTAACTTCCAGTTTCTCATAGCTTCTGATCTGGCTGTTTATTTCCTCCCCGTAGAGGTCAGATATTTGTTTTCTTAGGTTTTCGCGGGTACTTACATGTGTGCTGTTTAGCTTCCTTCGGGTATTATCCCACGTCATTGTAGTTCTGTTAAAGTTGTAGCAACGTTTCAGCAGAATCTCATCTGCCATCTTCAGGCTTCTGTATGGATATGGGTCTTACAGCTCCTGGTTTTAAATTTGAGGCTGGTCCATTCTGATTGGCTGGGAGACTGGACCTGTTTCATTGGACTTGGAGTTTGATTGATTGGTGTTCCTGGTTTCTTCTGTCTGTTTTGTGGCTTTGATTGGCTGGCAACAGTCTGTTCTTGTGTTGGAGGCTTTTAGTGCAGCTTGGCTCCGTGTGAAGGGACGGCTGCTCTTCATTAGCAAGCTGGGTTTCACCTGGGTGCCAGGTGGGGGGGTTAGGTTGGAGCTATCAGAGGGAGTCTGTTTTTGCCCAGGTGTTTGCCTGGCTTGTGGCATGGAGATTTTTCTGTTTGAGAGTGCAGGCTTCCAAATGATTGACAGTCTGGTGGAATCATCTCTTCTATTCATGCTGTCAGGTCTTTTTTCAATCTTTAGGGCTTCTCTGATGATTCTGTGGCTGGGGTTTTCTATAGTGGCCAGGGCTTTAGTGCCATTGAAGTTGATGTTGTGACCTGAGGTTTTCATGTGTTGGACTAGTGAGGAGGTGTGTTCCAGCTTTTTTACTGCATTTTTGTGTTCATCTAGGCGGGTACTTATTCTTCTATTGGTCTGTCCAATGTATGTGGCCGGGCATGATGTACAGGGAATTTCGTATATGCCTTGGTATATGCTTCGTATATGCTGCACTAAAAGCCTCCAACACAAGAACAGAGTGTTGCCAGCCAATCAAAGCCACAAAACAGACAGAAGAAACCAGGAACACCAATCAATCAAACTCCAAGTCCAATGAACACAGGTCCAGGCTCCCAACCAATCAGAATGGACCAGCCTCAAATTTAAAACCAGGAGCTGTAAGACCCATATCCATACAGAAGCCTGAGGATGGCAGATGAGATTCTGCTGAAACGTTGCTACAACTTTAACAGAACTACAATGACGTGGGATAATACCCGAAGGAAGCTAAACAGCACACATGTAAGTACCCGCGAAAACCTAAGAAAACATATATATATACTGTATATAATATATATATATATATATAATATAATATATAATATACTTATATTAAAATTGGCTGGGGGAATTATCTGTGCATATTGTTGGACATTATATATCAGAAGCCTCTCTTTACCCTAAACATGGATACCACTTATGAATTGCCTACACTAGGGGTATCAAACTCCGAGAGCCGGATCCAGCCCTCAGGGTGCTTAGATCTGGCCCGCAGGCCACCCTAGAAACAGCAGAGGAACACAGTGCCTCTGCCAGTGAAAAAACTGTACACAGCCCCCAGCCCTATCCCCGAGCTCCATTTTCGCTGACAGAGGGCAGCAGGAGGCTGTCACTGCTGAAAACAGAGCTCGGGAGCCCGTTTTCTCTAGCAGAGAACTCATACACTACAGATGCCCCCGACATGAATGATGTCAAGTAGGCCACATCCAGCCCCCCCCAAGGTCAAAGACAACTCTGATTGTCTTTGGTCCTCAATGAAATTGAGTTTGACACCCCTGACCTACACTGTTGTCAGGAACTGCACTTTTGCTGAGAACCTTGAGAATGTTACCAACCATCACACCTGGCCTCACTTTCCGAGCTTAACCTAACTTTTTAGCAAATAAATCTGACAAATACTTTCCTGTCATCTAAATACCTATGTTTTTAATCATCTAATATTTAAACCATAGACATAAGATGAATTTTTCAAAGCATCACCAACAGGAATCTGAAGCCCATCTTACAGTATCTACATACCTGTGCAATTTTGGAGAGAGCAGGAAGATTAAAACCAACCAAGTTGAAAACAACAGTTGATGTCTACCCAATATATATAGTGTTCTTAACAGAGATATGAGAATTGAAGCAACTCAAATCATTTAAGATGTCTCTTTGCTAAATTAATTGTGAGATCTCTGCAAACAGCTACACTCTGATTACCCAAGCTGACTTGTCCCAAGGCCAACACATTTAATACATACACAAGCTATAAAGATGCATGATAACTAGTGATTACTAATTACATTTTAAGATGTTAACTGCAACTGATTGAAACACTTTCAGCATCACAGGAAGAATTTTACTGGCATATATTCAAAGCATTCTACTATTTTCATCTTCTTAAATTAGACCAAGTTAGTTTCTGAAAATTATGAAAAGAAGGAAATACATAGATTAATTCACTTTCAGCTGAATTCTGCTCCTTACCTTCTTTTTGTGAAGGCATATCAACTTCTTGGCCATTTAGAATATGGTAAAAAGTTATCAGCAATAGTGAATGTACCACTGCTTAATTCTAATGTTTTAGAACAAGGGTCTTCAAACTTGGCAAATTTTAAGACTCGTGGACTTCAACTCCCAGAATTCCTGAGCTAACATGGCTGGAGGAGGAATTCTGGGAGTTGAAGTCCACAAGTCTTAAAGTTGTCAAGTTTGAAGACCCCTGCTTTAGAATAAAAAGTTGAGGGTGCTGCTAAATCGGATTTCCATCAATTATTTCACCATTTTCTGAGTCTATAAAAGGGTATGATTAGCTGAGTTTAATTATCTAGGGATATAAACAGCAAAACCACCTCAGCATGATTTATTCTATTTTTATTTGTAGATCAATTTGTATGCTACTTTAATCACAACTGTAGGCAGTTACATAATGGAATTACAATATAACCAAAAAAAAGAAAGAAGGAAAGGATAAAATCAATAGAAAAAAATGCATTTGGGAAGACTAACCCACACAAGTATATTCCCAATAAATCCACGCTAGGCAGCTGAACCCACACAGAAAGATAATTAAATTGCAAGATAATCCTTTGGGATAATCTTTTGATAGGCTGAGTGTCAAAACCATTATGATACTGGCATGACAATTCTGGACAGAAATAATTATGATATCAACAAGGAGATGGAAATATAGTACTGTTGTTTTCCAAGAAAACCTAGTAAGTTAGTGGAAAACAAACTACATGCATTACTTTTTCAGTTATGATCCAGCAATCAGAAGAATTGGGTTCATGCCTTAATGCATAATTCCCTGACAATGCCCCTCTCAAGACAAATAGAAATTCAGCCATAATGGGGGATTGCTGTTTAGATTACAAAATTCATTGTCAGGAAGAATTTTGAAATACAGGTAGTCCTGAACTTACAATCACAACTGAGCCCAAAATTGGTATTATTGAGACTTTTGTTGAGATTTGCCCCATTTTATGACCTTTCTTGCCCCAATTATTAAATCATTGCAGTTGATAAATTAGTAACCTGGTTGTTAAGTGAATCTGGCTTCTCCTGGCTTGTCAAAAGGTCACAAAAGAGGATCCCATGACAAGTGGACACAGCAATGGTCATAAGTATGAATCAGTTGCAAAACATCTGAATTTTGATTATATGATCAGGAGGTTGCAAGGTTTGTAATTCTGAAAAATGGTCATAAGTTGCTTTTTTTCAATGCCATTGTAATCTTGAACAGTCACTAACTGAATTGTTGTAAGTTGAGGACTATCTGGAATCTACAATAAATTAAAAAATAAAAGCATCTTTCTCTCTCAAATTAAAGTCCTGAAGAAACAGCTTAGCTATGTTCAATATTTAAGTTTTAGTTGTATTCAAAATATTGCTGCTCTGGAATGTCAAGCAAAATTCAGATTCCCAATATTAAAATAGAAAATCATGTACCAATCAGCTCCCGAGAACAAAAAAAATGAATCCTTTTATTACATTACCTAAAATAATAGTTTGCTTCAATTATTAATTTGTAGATCACACAGAACGAAGTAAAAAATAAATCCTAACTAAGTACAATTCTAATTCCACATACTTTTTACTTGTATTTATTTATAAGCACCAAATCAGCTCATATCAAAACAAAGTTGCTATAACTCATCCTATAAGCAATTCTACATTTCTTATACCAGCAGTTGCATTCGTATCACAGATCTTCTTTCGAGAAGGGCTGGCCTAGCTAGTAAACCCTAGCTGGTAAAATCCCCCAAAGGCTGTAAGAACACAAAACAAAAGGGCAGCTAGCAAAGGACAGTTCAGAATGCCTGAAAAGTTGATTTGAACGAAAACAGGATATGAATATAAAGTTCAAAACACAAACCTCATTAGAAGTACACAAGGTTTCAATATAAATGGTGGGGAAGTAGTGTAATAGAGGTAGTCCTTGACTTACAACAGTTCTCTTACTTACTGGCACTGAAAAATGGCACTGAAGAGACTTATGACCATTTTCATACTTGTGACCATTGCAGCAGCCCCACGGTCACATGATTTACGTCTTCAGAAATTGTGGTGCTCCATCACTGGAGATTTTAAAGAAGAGAATGGACAGCCACTTTTATGGAATGGTATAAGGCCGTGATGGCTAACCTATGGCAGAACTAGCATGCAGAGCCATCTCTCCAGGAATGCCAGCTGTTGCCAATTACTCTTCCAGTTCTGGCGCGCTGGCCAGCTGGACTTCAAATGCACATGTGCACAAAAACCAGAAGAACAGTCACGAAGTTCACATGTGCATCCGGTTCCCAGAGCACGCATGCACGCTGGCCATCTGGTCTTTTGGTTTCTGGACCACATGTGTACGTGAAGACTTGCTGGTGCTAGAAACCAAGTCATCTTCCCAGCAGCGCTGCCAACCAGATGCTCTAGACTGTGGATGCATGTCAGTGCCGGGGGCTTGAGCCATGCAAGAAACCTGGCAGGAGGGGAGGAAGGAAAGCCCAGGCCTGGCCATCAACACTGCTTCCCTTGCACACTGGCCAACTCGAGCATGGGACAGTTGACTGCCAGCCAGCAAATGCTGCGCTGTCCACTGGGCATGAAGAAGCTATAAGAAGTAATTTTTCTTCCTATTTCAGAGAAGATCTATCATCTCTTCAGAAGTGAAGATAGCAGAATGCTGTTCATATTTTCACATGGTAAGGTATAGGTATATCTGGAAATCTTCTGGCTAGTCCACACACTTCCTGTGTTAAAGATGGACATCAATGTTAGGGAAGCAGAATTTGACCAACCTGCCAATTCAGCCCTACACTTAATTGGCATAATGTCAGAAACATGGACTTGTTGTTCAATTTAATTTCTGGAAGAGAAATGTCCATCTTCTCTCCATGGTACTTTTCTGGAGACTCACTTGAAAATTAAGAGTGGTTTTCTTCACCATCAATCAAGGTCAGCTTGAAGCAGTCTTTATTTTCATCTGTAACACTACTCTAGTTCACAGATAACACTAGTCTTTCTTCTAGCCTTTCAAAACTCAAAGTGTAACACACATATACACACACAATCCATGAAGCAGCTTTGGGTGCCCTTTATGGAGGGAAAAAATAGAATTGCTAAGAAATTTGAATTCATGTTAGGAAATTATCTGGTTAAGATATACAGCAGTGGTTAGAATGCAATATTGTAAGTTAACTTTGCTGACTGGTAGCATTCCGATCTTAACCAACTCAAGACTGATTCAGCCTCCCATCCTTCCGAGGTTGGTAAAAGGGGGACCCAGGTTGTGGGAGGCAATATGCTGACTCCATAAGCCACTTACAGAGGGCTGGAAAACACTGTGAAGCGGTATATAAGTCTAAGTACCATTGCTATAATGCATGTTGCACTCACAGTGCATTCTAGACTGAGCAATAGCATAACTATTTTGTTTACTTTTCTGGCCCATCTTTCCCTTCTGTAAGGAAGGCTTTCATGTTTATCTAGTATTTAATAACGAATCTTTTTTTTTCCCTGGCCTACTACAAAGATTCACTTCAATGAACCTAAAGAACACCCCCATGCAGTATTCTGATCAAACACTTTTTCTTTTATACACTCGTCTTCCTGAGGCGGTTCTTCTGTGGCAGCTTCCTTATCAGAAGAAGGCAGACATAACATACAATGTCTCTTCTGAAAAAAATCTGAGGTTGATTTTTATTACAGGTAATAGCTAAAGGATTTGGTTAAAAAGAACAGCGAAGCAGCAAAAATTCCCCTTTGTTGAATTTGGCACTGTATAGGCAGTCCCCACCTTACAACCAAAATTGGGCTCAAAATTTATGTTGCTAAGTGAGACATTTAAGTGAATTTTTCCCCTTTTTATGACCTTTCATCAACAGTTGCTAAGTAAATCATTCCATTTGTTAAGTCAGTAACATGGTTGTTAAGTGAATCTGGCTTCCTCTTTGACTTTGCTTGTCAGCAGGTCACAAAAGGTAAACACATGACCCCAGGACACTGCAACCATCATAAATGTGAGTCAATTGCCAAGCATTTGAATTTTGATCAGTTGACCATGGGGATGCTGCAATGGTAACTTTGAAGTTGATGACCTGTTGTAAGTCAAAGACTATCTGTACTGGGAGAGATTAATCATGGAGTTCTCTTCTACCTGAATATCTAATATTGGGAGATCAGGAGATACAATGAATGTTCTAAAATGTAGAAGCAAAAAAAGCAAATAGGTAGGGTTGAGAAAGTCAGGAAGACCAGACAAGACTTTTTTAGAGACTCAAAACCTGCACTGAAAATATGTAAAGAAGATGTTTCTGTAGGAAATCTGGCTGGTGGACAGAAAATAATAAATATTGTTTCTCTTCTTAAATATTGCATTTTTTTGAAACTTTTTTCTTTTTTTCTGTGAAGAGAATAAAGCTGCCTTTGCCCAAGCAAAGGAGGAGAGGCAATCGATTGCGTCCATCCTGGCTGAGAACTGAATCTAAAGCTTGGAGTGGCCACCCACGGTTGGTGGAGCTAAGCTAATTAGCTTTTGACAGACTCAGTCCAATCAACTTGGAAAAGAGCAACTCATGCGTGACCTATCACAGCCTCACAAGGGAGAAAGCCATGGTGTTCCATTGCTCACTCTAAAACAGGGATGTCAAACTCGCAGCCCACTCGCCAGATGTGTCATGCGCTGGACATGCCACCTCCATTTTAGTGAAGGGAGAAATAGTTATGATACATCATGCAACAATGAGAGTTTGAGAGAGAGAGAGCTTGCTCTACACTCTAAACTCTTTGGAAGAGTTTTATAGCTCCTGCTGCCTTAAGAAAGTTCAAAACATTCTCAAAGATCCATCTCATCCTAGGTACCCTTTTTTTGAACTATTACCATCTGGCAGACAGTACAGAAATAAAAACAAGGACAAATAGGCTGAAAAACAACTTGCATCCCAGGGCAGTAGCTCTTTTGAATTCTGCTGTATAGTGCAGTGTTGGTGTGGTGCCGGGGGTTTCTGGTTCAATGTGTGAAGGGTAAAGGATATGTGTTTGTGTTTATTTTCATGGTCATGGTCATAATTTCCAATATATAGTGGACTTTCCAACAAAATCTCTAGGATAAGCCTTTAACTTACAGTTTATATTAGACTGTGGGAGGAAATTGCTAAAAAGGAAACTTGGAATATGATCCCTTAATTATTCACTGTTGCTGTTTTTATTTGTCCTTCATTATGCATATTACTTGGCCAAGTGCAAGAGAACATAATCTAAAATTGAAGACAAAAAAGACCGAAGAAGTAATATCACAAGATAAAAAGCAGTATATGGCTATTTTAGTTGTGTGCATGATTAAGAGATATAGCTTCAGTCCAGAATTAAAAAAAAATAGAAAAGTTGATGGAAAAACTGAACAGAAGACTTCCAAATAAAGGTTGAGTAAAAATTATTGCTCCTGGGGAAGAAATCTATGGCTAATCTAGGCTGCATACTAAAAAGCAGAGACATCACCCTGCCAACAAAAGTGTGTATAGTCAAGTCCCTGTTGCAATGTATAGTGTATAGTGTAATGTATAGTCCCTCTTGCAATGTATGGCTGTGAAAGTTGGACCATAAGAAAGGCTGACCACCTGGTTTACGAAAGTGGAAAAAAGTCCCGAAATGTCACGTGATGCTGCTGTAACAAAAGAAGTTTGACACCCCTGAATTGTAAAGATCTCTAGACTTTGCTACTGATGATCCAAATGTACCTTTTTCCTAAAAAAGAAAGAAATCTATGTAGACATTGGAAGAAAATTGATGTTACTATCAGAATCACCACTGTAGGAAAATAACATAACCATTCCATTCCATTCTATACCATTCTGTGAATTTTGGTAATTACTGATTGACACTGTCCATCATAATTGAATAGGACAGATGGACAATGGAATTAAGCTGTTTTCTTTTCTTGTGGGGTCCTTGAGCCTCATGTCTGTTGCACAGACCAGGTAAGACGTGGTTTATTTTGAAGTGAATATGAAAAAAGATATCAGAACATGAAATATCGAAAATAGCAAGTTCTGCATACTTGACCCAATATTGAACTATTTTTAGATCCACTCAGACATGCCTTTTATATTCATTTTTTTAATGATGCTCAGAAATTTGAAGAATATTCCTTTAGTCTGATGCATTAAGAATCTCTCATCAAGAAATATTACAGAATTGCCATGGCTACTGAGCATCAGAAACAATGCTTAAATCAGGGTTACCAAGTAATGAAGTTTGCAAATAATTGAGTCTTGAAGATGGATTTTCACTTTACATATGAATTTTTATTTATGAATTGAGTGATTTTATCCTAGGCTTTTATCTCATTTGTAATTTCCAAAACGAAATACAAAGTGGCAGTGATCGTTTGCTGCAGCCTTAAATGGTTTAGATCTGGATCGCATACAGGCAGTTTGACTTATGGATATTATCAATAATTGCTCCTCATGGTTTGAGGTCAGATATTTTCCATATCTGGAAAATATCTCAAACGTTTGCTACCTCAAACGTTTTGGAATCTGCATTCTTTCTTTGGGAATTTGGGCAATTTAGAAAAGAGTAGGGAAAATATTCCCCATTACAACAAATTTTTAAACAGGAAATGTGACTGTTTAAATCAAGGATCTTCAAACTTGCCAAGTTTCAGACTTGTAGACTTCAACTCCCAGAATTCCTGAGCTAACATGACTGGAGGAGGAATTCTGGCAGTTGAAGTCCACAAGTCTTAAAGCTGTCAAGTTTGAAGACCCCTGGTTTAAATGACAGTTAACAAGAATTAAACAGGAACTAAAGGAAATGGGCAGCATTGGGTGGGATCTTATTTCTACCCTGCCAGCCTTCTCCAGCATAGAGCATCCACACTGGGGTCCCAGGGCAGCCAGCAGAACCATCTTTTAAGGCCCTTCCAGAACACTGAAAAAGTAGGAGTGATCTTTTACAATTTTTATTGCCACAGTTGTTAAATGAATCACTTCAGTTGAAAATCCAGTAACTCAGCTGTTAAGTGAGTCTGGCTTCCCTGTTGACTTTGCTTGCCAGTAGGACGCAAAAGGTGATCACGTGGCCTTGGGACACAGCAAAGGTCATAAATAGGAGCCATTTGCCAAACATCTGAATTTTGATCACATGATCATGGAGATGCTGCAAAGATCATAATAATGAAAAATGGTTAAGTCACATTTCTCAGTGGCATCGTAACTTTGAACTGTCACTAAACAAACTGTTGTAAGTCCAGGACTACAATGGAAAACACTGATGCCACCAAAGTCATTCTGACTTAAGACACTAAATGTAAACTTACCTCAAAGATTAACTGTCTAATAAAGATGCATACTTGATTTAGCCTGGGATAAAATTAGTACTGGAAAAGAACTTGTGCTCATTATTAAAAAAAAAATCCAAAAGAACCATTAACAATAGATATCAAACTATCAACAGACATTTCTGTTTTGGGCTATAGATTTTGTCCTCCATCACTGTATTGGTTTATTTTCTTTGTGTTGATGCTCCCTGAATTAGGCTCTCACATTTTAAGTATGCAGGTGGTCCATGAATATAAACATTTTTTCTATCATGTTACATCTCTCTTAGTTTTCAGGAGGCCAGGTAATATGTTTTAATAACTACATAACAACTTGGGGGGGGGGGGAGTTCCAGTTTGATCTGTTGATGCAAGACAGCCTACGGCCTTCTGAATATTTAGTGCTAGAACATTATATAAATACTCCTTTAGTCATGATTAATTTGTTTTATAACCCACTATTTTCCAAGTAGGAAACAGAAGAAACTCCCTTCCATAGTAGCAAATCTTATGAAGCAAGTTAGTCTGAAAATGACTGATTTAAAATCACCCAGTGAACTTCTATGGATAATAGTGAACCTAAATCTCTTTCTTTCACATTTTACTACATATTAACCAATATGCCATATAGGCTAACAACTATTTCTGTTACATGGTCAACCAGAAACATAACTGTGCATGAACCAAAAAAAGAAAAGCTTTGGAAATAAAACAAGAAATCTACTAAACCCCAAGGGTTCAACTTACTGAGAAAAAACATACATGATTTAAACAGTTTTAAGATTCATAGTTATTTGTCGATTGGATTGGTGTTGTTATGTTCTCTATCTGGAACTGACTTTGAAAAGTATACAGGAATTCTGATTTACTAGAGTGAGAATATCTAATTATACAATTTGTTTCATTTACATTGACTTCCAAATTCAAACCCAAATTATGCCTTAAATGCTCTGAATAGCCTCATGCTAATAATATCTTAATAATCACCTAAAATTATTTATTATCACAGAGCCTTTCTTATATGTTATGAACCACCCTCGTCCATGTTAAATCTGCTAAAACTCTATAATTCTTCCTGAAGCTCTGTTCTGGGCTTATCTTGAGGGGCAGCAGGTCTACATGACAAATGTACAAATAGATCCATATTAACTAACAAGATCAGGTGAGAAATCAATACCACAACATTTATTTGGGGGTAACTATCCCATTTTAGCCACAAACATTTCCAGATTAACTCTAATAACTTCATCTGATTTACTCCATGACTTATACACACTTCCTATATTAACCGTAATATTCAATGAAGCCCAGAACAAAGCTGTCATCCTACAAATCCCAAAAATACCATTCAAAACTTGATTCTACACTCAATGCAAACATATTAGCTGCAAAATGATAAACTTAAACCTCTAAGTCAGGCTGTGGGCCAGATGCATCACGCACTGGCCACGCCCACACCTGGTTTAGCGAAGAGGAAAAAAGTCCCAATATGTCATGTGACACCGCCATGACATGAGTTTGACATTTCTGCTCTAAGTTATGTTACAGATAATTTAAATTTTTATAAGGAATTCTTTGTACCATCTGTATTATCTTGAACGTATAAGACAATAGCCATGGTTGTCTGTCACCTGATATTTACCCCTTAAAGCCCATATTTTTAAAAAAGATTTCTCCTGTCATCTGGGCAAACTAGAATTGCATCTGCAAAGTCCTTTAAAAAAAGATGTAAATAACTTATTCCTGTTCCAGCCTAATCAGATTATTGAACTGTAGAGGCAACTTTTCACAAGCTTTATTAAAAATATTCTATCACAACTATGACACTATCTCTGTAAGGTATGTATTATCTCTGTAAGGTATGTATTATCTCTGTAAGGTATGTATTATCTCTGTAAGGTATGTATTATCTCTGTTAAGTATGCAGGTGGTCCATGAATATAAACTATACCAGTATAGTAAGCATATACTATACTAGTATATACTAGTATGCTAGTATAATATAGTAACTATACTACTCTACTACTACAGTAAGAAGTACTATACTTCTTACTGAAAGCAAGTCTTTAATGAAAAGAAGAAACTATATGAACATTTGACATCCATACTCTTGCTAGAGTGGTCCAAGTTCTACTATTATTATAACAATCACTAGCTAATGAAGCTAATGAAGATGAATTTGAATCTGAACTATCTTATAGTGGAGTTGCATTAGTATAACTAAGCCCAAACAGCAGTAACTCTGGTGTTAATACGCTCTGTTTCAACAACATTTAATGGGGTCAGCAGAGAGTTATATAGATAACCAGAGTAATCAATAATAATTTAGAAGCTCCCATGTGTTCTTCGTGGAAGAAGAAAGCAAAAACTCTACGCTATTTGAGATTCTTTCTCCATAGCAAGAAGTCTGAGCCTGAATTGAAGTATTTACTACATCAGAAAAAGTATTATAAAACTTAAATCTTGAAGACTCTCTTATTTTGGTTGTGGTTGTTTACCACCCAGTGTCTAAGATCAGCAGACAATAATAGAATGAGATGTGTGTGCGTGTGTGTGTGTGTGTGTGTGTTACACATATACATACACACTGGTGGGATTCAGTTGGTTTGCACCAGTTCAGGTGAACCGGTTGTTAAATTACCCACACACCTTGCTATCAAAGAGGATCCAGGGCGCTGCACTGCAATGGAGAAATAGAGGCAACAGAAATAGAGGCAACAAACATTCTGCAATGGAGAAATAGAGGCAACAGAGTAGCCAGTACGAGGGAAGGAGAAGGCTGTTTTTCCTCTTTCTTCTCCCTGCTCCTCCTTCTCTTCTTGTGCCGGCCACTCCCTAGCCTGTTTCTTCATTGCACCACAGTGCCCAGGATCTACTTTGCTAGTGGGGTAGTGGTGGTGGTAATTTAACAACCAGTTCGCCCAGGGTCACGTTGGCCATCACGGGAGCTCATCCCACATGTGCAGTGGAGCTGGAGGACGGGGATCGGCCACACCTCCCATGACAGCCAACCTGACCCTGGGCGAACCAGTTGTTGAATTACTTGACTCACACCACTGCACATACATATATACATACATACATATAAGCTTGTCATTCGCCAAAGAGCTTCTTCACAAACTGTTCACAAACTAAGTGTTCTTCTTCCTGTAAGAGACTAATACAAGTAAGTTGTACTTTAAGATACACATTTTAAACAAATTATTCTATGCTCTATTGTACTGTATCACTATTCTTCCCTGAACTAGTTTTGTATCTCCAAGCAAAAGGAACACACTTCATATTGTCCTATTTCTTCAATCACAATTTAACTTTGCCAGCCCATGACTGAAACCCTTAGATGTTCTAACAAGGAGGCTACTATCAGAACAATTAATTCTTGTAACATCATTACTGTGCTCCAAGGCACAGTAAGAGAACACATCAAATCAAAGTAAGACAAAGCAACTTGATGACTTTTCAATAAAAAAAAAATTGCTTCTCACAATGCCATTATATATTTGCCATTGATGCAGTGAAAGTCTTAACTGGCAATATGTATAGTAAAATAAAACTTCCTATGAAAAACATCTCTGAAATGGGCATTGATATAATTACCAGAGAACACCCTTTCTATCTACGCTGCAAGAGACCCCAGGAATGGGATATAACTCCTCCCTCTGATGTCTGCCACTACATAAAAAGCCAGCCCCTAGCTGGCTCTCAGCTTTTAGGTGAAGATACTTGACAGACATGTCTCTGGAAGACAGTGAAACTAATTCACACACACACACACACACACCAAGACCAGATGTGCAAGGGTGGGGCTGGACTCTTGCAGCATAGATAGAAAGGGTATTCTCAGGTAATTATACCAATGCCCATTCTCATCCATGCTGCGCCGAGAGTCCAGGAATGGGACATATCAAAGCCTGCATGCCCACAGGAGGGCCATCATCTCATCCACTCACTCCAACTGTGGGACAACCTTTTGAAGTACCCTTCTTCCAAACGTGGCATCAGCAGAGGCAAAGGAATCCAGGCAATAGTGCCATATAAACGGTGAAGGAGATGCCCAGGTAGCTGCCCTGTAGATTTCCTCAAGGTTCAGCTAGGTAGTTCAGGCGCCAGAAGTCGCAGCGTTTCTAGTGAAATGTGCCGTTAGGCACTGGCAGGGACAAAATCTTGTAGGCCTTGGAGACACATGCTCTGATCCATCTACCAATAGTAGATGGCGAAGCCTTGCTCCCCAAAGAATTAGGATGAAATGATACAAACATGGCCTTGGACTTCCGAAAAATCACAGTACGTTTGATGTAGATGCGGAGAGTTCATCTTACATCCAACGTATATATGCCACTTGTCCTCCAACTCATGGTGTGGGGCTTGGGGCAGAAATCTGGTAACATTATGTCTTGTGCCTGGTGGAACCAAGAATTTACTTTAGGAACAAACGTAGGATCTAGTCTCAGAACCACCTTGTTCTCATGGAAAATGCACATATCCTGTCTAACTGAGAGTGCCGCAAGTTCCAATACTGTCCTGGCCAAAGTAATGGCCATTAGAAAGGCCACTTTGATGGTCATAAATTGAAGCAATAGATTTGAGAGGTTCAAATGGGGGTCCCACAAGGGCCTGCAAAACTCTAGGGAGATCCCAGGTGGGATACCTGTGAACTACAGAGGGGAGCCTTCTGTACAGAAGAGAAGCCCCCTTCAAAAACCTTCAAACTGAAGAATGATGAGATGAAGATGAATTGTCCCAGGACAACCCTGATGACAGAGCCGCCACCTGACAGCAGAGGATGTTAGGTGCCAGCCCTTGCTCTAGCCATCTTGAAGGAATACTAACACACCTGTGACAGATGCTAAAGTGGGATCACGGGCTGATTTTGAACACCAGAGATTGCCGCTCAAGCACTAAATGGCTAAGCAGAACCGCTGAGGATCTGGGTGGAGTAAGGCTCCTTGATGGCGAGAGATCCTGCTGGCCGGGATCTTCCACAACTGGGCTACAGACAGATTCACCAGATCAGCAAAACAAGGGTCTCCTGGGCCAATGGGGTGCTAGGAGTATGAGCTCTACCTTTTCTTCCAACATCTTCCGAATGACTGCCAGAATGATAGGAAGAGGGGGAAAGGCATAGAGGAGACTTGGAGGCCATTTGCTCCAAAGTGCATTGGTCTCCTCCATCCTCTGGATCAGAAATCTGGTTTCCTATGCGTTTTGAGGGGTGGTGAAGAGGTCTACTGCAAGAGTTCTGAACCTGTGGGGCAGATCTAGGAACAAGGATGGATGGAGACTCCATTCTGACTGATCGACTCTGGATCGACTCAATCAGTCAGCCTGGGTGTTGTCGACCCCTGAAATGTGGTCCACCCTGAATGGAAAGGTGTCTCTCTCCCCATCGCCCCAGGCATTCTGCTTCCCTCATCAAGGCCCTGGACCTGGTCCTCCCATCTGTTGACATGTGCCTTTGCGGCCACATTGTCCATCATGACCAACACGTGGCAACCTGTCACTAATGCTTCAGGGCAAGGAAGATGGCCTTGAACTCTAGCCAACTTATGGGGCAGGCCCTATCTACCCGAGACCAACTCCCCTGGGCTATCTGGCCAGCTAGATGAGCCCTCCAATCCTAAAGACTGGCATCTATGATGAGCAGCATTCTGTCTGGTTTCCTCTCCAGACTGCTGGAGATTGCCACCATTTGAAGGAGCAGAGGATCTGTGGTGGAACCTGAACCTAATGGATGTGTGGCTGGTCCCTGCCCGTTGAAATGGCAGCAGGAACCATTGAAGAGCTCGAACATAGAGTTGTGCCCATGGGACGATGTGCCAATGCAGGAAATCATTTTCCCAAGGAGTTTGGACAGGTGAGACAAGGGGACTGCGCACTGCCTTCGAATCTGAACGATGAACTCGTTGAGGCTCTCCCCGCGATCCGGGAAGAGAAATACCTCACAGAGAGACCTATCTATGATCGCACCGAGATGAAGTAGTCTAGTTGTGGGATAGAAATGGCTTTTCTTGAAGTTGACAGAAAACCCGTGGTCTTGTAGGAACTGCAACGTTGTGTGGAGGTCGCGATGGGCAGAGTGGACCAATGCCAACTGAATCAGGATGTTGTCCAGGTAACATTGGACCCTCACTTGAACAACCTGAAGCAAAGCTGCCAAAGCTGCCAGGACCTTGGTCATGACCCTGAGGGCCGATAAGAAGCTGAATAGAAGGGCCTGGTACTGGAAATGCTTGTTCTGGTAACAGAAATGAAGAAACTGGCGGTGACGGAGCCAGATGGGAATATGGAGGTCTATGGAAGAGAGAAGATCGCCCTCCCGAATGCTCTCTAGGATTGAATGCAAAGTCTGAATCTTAAAATGCCTGTATGGGATGAACCTGTTCAAAAACTTGAAAGTCGAGAATGACTCGCCACCCTCCCAAGGCTTTTGGCATCACAAAGAAACAAGTAGAAGCCTAGCCCTCGTTGATCCACTGGAACCAGCTGCATGGCTCTTATGTCCACAAGGTGTTGAATGGCGGATTACATGAAGGCCCATTAGGAACTGTCCCTAGAAACCGAGGAGACAAAAAAAACTTGTGAGTAGGGAGAAGAACTCAAGCTGGAGACCCAAACTCACCGTCCTGAGCACCCAGGAGTCCAATGTCAACTCCTCCCATCTGGAGGTGAAGAAGGCCAAATGATCTCCGATGGATGGGGAGAAAGGGCATTCACTTAAAGCATCAGAAACAACAACCTCCTCCTCTTTGAAAGGGTCTGTTGTTGCCTGCCTGCCTGCAGCCTCAGGTTGTTGCTTCTGATGAGGAGGGAATGTTCTCTGGCCCCGCAAGAAACGAGTGGAGGACTTGGGATGGAAGGGAGGTCGATAGTACAGTGTTAGACAATACTCCGACTTCTTCCCGACTGAGGGGAGAACCTTTCTCTTGTGCCTGGTTTCCACCAAATATGCCTCCAGGGCGTCACCAGTTTTTTTTTCCTCCAGTGCAGGGAGTGGAGGCCAGATTCCATTTTTGCTAGGAATCATACTGCCAATTTTGCAGCCAGAGGAGCCTCCTGGCCGCCACTGATGATGCCATGGCCCATGATGCAAATTTTGCCGAATTCAGCCATCCGCCATGAATTCTGCCACCACAATGATTTTATTTAGGTATTGAAGTGATCTAAAATTGGTGGTAGGAAGTCGATCTTGCAGTTGGCGCAGCCATCGCAGAGATGCCCTCATAAACAACAAGGATGCTGTGGAGCCCCAGACCACCCAGGTCACTGCCTGGTGGGTGTGCTTAAGAGTTTGCTCTGACCTTTTGTCCTTCACCTTGAGCACATCCTCTGGCTTAGTGGGAGAGTGCCTGAAGTTGAAAACAAGGCAACCACTGGGCATCCACAGCTGGAACCAGGAGAGTGTTGACCAAAGAAGGGCCCATGTTGTAAAAAACATCTGTTGTGTGAAGAAGGCTGAGGCCCTGTCCCAGAGGAACAACACTGCTCCTTGAACAAATCCAGAAATAACAGCACGGATGGAAGAACCTCTGTATGGACCACTGACTTTGAGAAGAAAGACTCCCCGTGGATAGAAGCTGCTAGAAATTCTGGACCCACCTCCTCCGGGCTTAATTGGGCTGTGACCAAGCCTTGTGTAGGAGCAGTTTAAATAGAGAAGGTTTAAAACCACTGCTGATGGGGATTGATCAGACCTAAGCCCTTCATCCTCTGATAAGTTAGGATCCCTGATCTCACCTTCCTCTTCCTCTGACATGGAAGAGTGACTGTGTTCTGAGGGATTTGTGTCATCCCTCTCCTCATACTCGCTCCAATCAGATTGGGTAGATGGGCAACTGAACTGTTGTTGCCTGAGAAAACCCCTCTGAGATGGAGCTCCATGGAAGAAAGCAGAGAACAGGGACTGACACCCTCCCCAAGGAGTGGGGTGCTGGGAGATTCCCCTATGAGAGTGCCACCCATTACGTGGGCCAGGTGAGCAAATTCAGCTGTGAGGCCCCTTTTTGGTAGTGGCTGCTCCTCCTACAAAATGGCTGATTTCCACCCAAAATGGCCGACTGCCACCCACAATGGCCACGCACCATGTGTGCCGGCTCTAGGAAGGCTCTGTTGCCTCACTTGCTCCTTAGGCTCTCTCTAACAGCCCCGAGTGATCAAACGAACACTTATCTTCTATCAGCTGAGAGGTGGCAAAATGAAGCTCCGAAAATCAGCTGTGAAGTGGTAATGTGGAAGGAACTGCGTGGGAGGCGTGCAGAGTGTTCCCTGGGTTCGCAGCTCCTTCGATGGCAGTGCCAAAGCCTTGATGCTACAGGAAAATGGATTTCCGCTCCCTTTGGGCACAGCTCAACTGGAGCCCCAGGAGCTGTGTCAAAGCTTTGAAACTGCTTCTCTTCTGAAACTGCTTCTCTGTTTTTGCTAATGATTTTTTGCATTTAGCTCTTTCTCCTATCCAGACACTAGCTCTTTAGAAGTAGAAGCTGAGTCAAAAGCTCAGCTGGCTTTTGGGCTGGCTTTTTATATAGTGGCAGACTCAGCTCTATTACGTCAGAGGGAGGAGTCATATCCCATTCCTGGACTCTCGGTGCAGCATGGATGAGAATGAACTGTACAGCATTCTAAATTGGTCAACAAAAATTACTACTCAAAATACATCAAGTAATCATTGTTATCCAATGTTCAGAGATTTTAAGTGCAGAATCCAAGCAAACCACGGGATATTAGGCATACTGAAATAACCAGGTTACTTCATATTTACTGATGGTTAAAAACTAGAATTATAAAATTACCAGAAATTTGTTTTGAAGACAGGGAAGTATAAAAACAGAGATAATTGAAATAGTTAATATTTTACAACATTTTATAGAAATAAAATCACTGTTAATTCGGTTGATAGCACTACTAACAAAGATACCCAATATTTATACAAAGTATTTAATTACTATTATTCATTTGAGCAAATTTGTTATAAATGAAACAAAAAGCTAGTGATCTAAGAAATACAATTTCTTTCAATTTTGCCTGTCTAGGAAAATTAAACAAAAATATAACATTAAAACCAAAATAAGCCTCCAAAACTGAAGCCTGTTAGTCGTTACAAATGCTTCTGAGTTCTTTTAATAATTTCCATGGAAGTCAGAAAATTTTAATTTTTCAGAATGAAGATGACTTTAGCATGCTGTTCACTTCTTAAGTTAGCATGAATATTTTAATAGATTATGCTGCTTAGCAGATTTTGTGATACTATTTTTATTTCTTTAAAAAAAATGAAAATATTTAGTAGCTTTTTTCAACTTTTTGAAAAAAAAGGGGGAGGGAAATTCTTTTTGTAGATGCTTCCATTTTCCCTAGAATTTTAATTCTATAATTGTTAATATTAAGTGAAACAGCAAACCCAACTACAAAATCATTCTTTCCCCCCAAAAATGTAATAGATGTTAATTACTGAATTTCCAAACCTTATTCCTGAAACTTTTTTTCCTGAAGCTAGCTAAAATGGAATAATATAATTTTTATATAGCTATAAGGGGTTGAAGTGTTAGAGCAAAAGTGCACCCATTCTTATATTTGACTTCAGTAACATCTATCAGAAGTCTTACATTCTTTTCCTTTGTGTTTTTCCACCTGCGCAGAGTGCGCTTTTCAAAGCAACTGAGTGTTGAACCATTGGTTGTGACAGGAACTGACTGTCCAGCTTTTTGCCTGAGCCTGACATCATGAGCTGAGTGAGAGCGAGTGGCTCAAACTCACCCAGCTGACTTTCCTGCCTAAAATAAAGCTAGAACTCACAGTCTCCTGGTTTCTAGCCTGGTGCCTTAACTACTGGATCTTTGGCTCTGTATTATAAAAGGCTTACATACTCTATGCATTGTATAGTATGTTTAATAATTTAAACCAGAGCTCCCCAACCTTTCAGGCACCAGGGACCGTGGAGAAGTTTTTCCATGGACCAGAGGCGGGCGGGCATGATTTTGTATGCTGCCTGCATCCCTTGTTTGTGCAATCTGCTTGCTGGCATGCCGCAGATTCGTGGACCAAGGATTGGGGGATTCTGGTTTAACAGACACATAATAGAATTCTATTCATTTAGGTAGTGACTAAGTTAGTTCATTAAAGTGCTCGAGAAGTACATTTTAGTTATTAAAGCTTGTTTTCAAAAAGCAAATTAGTACGAATGCTTCATTGAAGCTTTTGTTTTATTGGGCCGTTAAAAGCTACAAGTACACCTATGACAACAAAAGCAGCCCAAATATAGCCAGTGTTTAACTTCAGTTCACCATTGAATAATCTGCTTAAGCAAAAACAAATTTAGTATACATAAAACTGATACTGCCTTCCACTAAGGACAGCCAAATCCAGAAGGGTGAACCCAACTGCATACATATCCTACGCTGGGCTACATAAGCACTTATGTTGTCCCTTCCAATTCACCTCACAATGTCCTTTAATGCTACAAACTTGTGAGGAATATTAATATCTTTTTTTTTTAATGCCATGAAGCTAGTAATCAGGAGACTAGGAATTCTAGTTCTGCCTTAGGTATGAAAGCCGGTTGGGTAATTTTGGGTCAGTCCCTCTCTCTCAGCCCAATCTACCTCACAGGATGGTTGCTATAGGGAACGTAGGAGAAGGAAGAAGTATTATGTTCACACTTCAGTTATTTATTAAAAAGTAATAAAGGCAGGATAAAAATAAATTAATACAAAATAAAATAAACATCGGATGTCACAGAAATAAAAACCTTCAAACAGTAGCAAAAAAGAAAACAAGCACTTTCCAATTGTCATACTGTTGTCGCATTGAAGACTATTATATAGTAAGTCATTCCAGGCAAACTTCTGACATGCTATCTCTGGCATAAAGCAGGGGTGTCAAACTCACGGTCCACCGGATGCATCACACACTGGCTATGCCCACCCTGGTTTAACAAAGGGGGGAATGTTGCAATACGTCACATAACGTGATGCCACAAGTTTGACACCCTTGGCATAGAGAATAGTTTGGATAATAAGGAGAAACCAATATCAGAACTAATTTTAGAAGAATTTGGAGAATCAACTGTTTATTATTTATTAATGTTTTTATGCCACCCACCTCCCTTACAAGGAGATTATGGGTAGGTTTCACTTTACTTTGCACAGACACAGTCAAACCCAAACAAGCAACATGTCCATGACTTGTGAAATCCATTCCAGGAGAATCTAGTTAATTAGTTAGTAGTATGATTACCATATTTCCAAATGATGGTAAAGTAGTAGTTACAGAAAGAATACACACAGAAAATGGAAAAATAATCTAAACATTCAGAATTAATTAATATTCTTATTTGCTACACTAAGATATACCTGTTCCCAACTTTACTTTCAATAATCAATGCTATATTTCATTCTGAAAGTAAGAGTTATAAATAGGTTTAAATAAATTGAGATTCTCTTAGAACCACCTAAATTATGGCTCAGGAGCGTCTCTGCAGTCATCTTCAAAATAAAAATATACCTTGAATGACAAAATTGCCTTCTTGTACAAAATCTCACAATATTTCAAATACGAATACCAAAATTGCCTTCTTGTACAAAATCTCACAATATTTCAAATATGAATACCAAAAGCTGAAAATAAATTTTGATGTTGTAATCTCACAAATGCTATCTGGAGGACTGGTATTACAATCCTCACATGTCTCATATTAGCAACAGGGCCTACATAGGGCATTGAGAGGTGGGATCCTCAAAAGCTTTTGATCATATTGAGGTCCACATAAAAAGTTTGGAAAACAGTGGCCTGAAACTTGTGTGTGTGTTTAAATGAGGTATAACTGAAATTAAGCAACTCTTAAATACATAATCATAACTTGGTAAAGGAAGTTACCTCTCTCATTTTGGGAAATATTAAAAAGGCAGAATATTGTATTTCTTCTAAAAGAGAAATGGAAAACTTAAAAGAGACAGAAATTCAAGAGCCTCAGCTTCCTGTCCCATCCCTCCACCCACCCCTGGCCAAGCAGATACTGAGCTTGGCAGCTTTAGAAATGCAGATTTGGTAATCCATTACTGCTTGCAGCAAGTTCTGGCTCTGAACAAAGATAGAGTTAGCCATCAGCCACAATAGGAATTGCACAGCAAGGCCCTTCATTGCATCAGCACACTACAATCAACCAAATTTATCTCAAACAAACTCCTAGGATGGGAGTCTGACAGCAGCCAATAGAATACATGCCCTTGAACAGGAAGCTCAAGTTCACTCTCCATTCCATGTAGTCAGCTGCCCAGACTATGTGGTCCTGTCCATCAATAAACCACCTTTCAAGCCTCCATGTTTCCAGTGTCTTTCTCTCTGCTTGGAACTGAACCTGATGGATATTTCTTCAAACACTAGGTTAGTCACCAAAACGGTGTTGAGATCCTAAATGTATCAACTGGAATGTTAAAATTCACATTTCACATAAAGAGAAATAGCATGCAAAACACATCTAATCATGATTTTTAAAATAAACCACAATATTAGCTTTCACAAAACATGCTATCAGCTATGGTGTTCAAGTGATAATGGTAGGGCTCACTAAAAACATGTTAACCCCCAACAACTTACAAACAAACCAACATTATTACTTTAGTGCAGTGTTTCTCTTGGAAAGTTTAAGAGAGGGGGACTTCAAGTCCCAGAAATCCCCAGCCAGCACACTAAGGTTGAGAAACACTGCTTTGGTGCAATGGGTGAATCCAAACTACTCCATGCAAGTATCTGCAGAAATGCAACAGAGAACTTCAAACGTGTAGTGGCACAAGAAATCTCCCAATTTCTTCAAGATGAAAAGAAAGTAAATTTTGGTCACACATAGTCCTCAACTTCCAATCAAAATTGGGATCAGAAGTTCTGTCATAAGAAATGCGGTCATGAAGTGAATCACATAGCTGTTGAGTAAATCTGATTCCCCCCTCCCCCCAGAAGGTCACTAATAATGGTCATGTCATCTTGGGAGGTTGCAACCATCCTAAATACATTCTGGTTGCTGAATTCCAAATCATAATCGTGTGACCACCTGGATGCCACAAAGTTCTTAAGTGCAAACACTGGTCACAAGTCACTTTTTTCAGGACCACTGTTAACTTTGAACAGTCACTAAACAAAGAGCTAACTGCATTTTACATTACATTTTTGTTATTGTTATTCGAAGCAAACTATGGTTAATAATATGGAAAATTGAAACAAGCTCACAGTAACAATATAACTGGAACTTATTTCAGTGAGCCACTAATTTGTCCAGTTTAAATCCAACAAAAAAAAATCAGAGGTGTCAACAAAAGGCTTCTTTGCAACTGTGCCAAAGGAGAAAAGACAAGGAAGTATAAGCTACTAATTCATGTAATACTAAACTTGTGATGACCCAGAGTGTAACAGAAATATAACAAAATCCAAAACATAAATAATTGTCCTTTAATACCTCCAACTTGGCCCCACTGTTCAGTAATTCTCAGTTGGAGATAAAGTATACTCAAAAATAATCTTCAAAAGAAAGCAACTTAATGCAACAGTCCGAACTTAATGAGCACAAAAGGTGAAATAAAAAACTAAAATAAACTACAATGAAGAAATTTCCACAACGGACCAGGATAAGTAATTACCAAATTCAAGGAGAAACCAGTCTGTTGGAAGCATGCCAAGGAAAATAACTTCAGCCCAAAATAACACACACTTTGCTTCTGGCAACATCTGTTTCTCTTATATACTATTCTCCCCAGCTGCAACCAGTGAGGGGGATCATGGCCGCTTCCTCTCTCCTAAGCCAAGTTGTTGCCTTCTCCGTTCCTCCCTGCATGTCCTACGATGAAGAGGGGATGGGCCTGGTACTTCCTCTGACTGTTCAGCCGGCCTCTGCCCCTCCCCAGCCTCTTCCATAACCTCCGGAGCCATACCTCCACTCCCTGTCAACTGTTCCTTCTCTCCCTCAGACTCTGACTCTTAACAAGGGCATGACAAAACCCATCGTGTTCAAACCACTTGCCTTCTAAATCTACTTAAGCATGCCCATCATAACCATGAAATTTTTTTGCTGAGGTTGATAGTAATTGTCCTGTAATGACTCTGGAAAGAACACAGACCGTTAATTATGATTTTAATATTAGAAAAAAGTACAAAAAGGGGCTATGAACAAGAGCTACGTCAACTTCTCCTTTAAGGAGAGCCTATAGAAATAGGGTGTTGGTACTTACCTGATACACCCATTCCCTTTGAGCTGTGAAGAGCATCCAGTAGTGAGAAGTGCTTCAGTCTCTGCACATCTAGGCTGGGCTTAATTTTTGGAACGCTCCTCCTCCTCCATGGGACTCCTCCCCAGCGTTCCCCAGTTTTGATGAAGATGAGGGAATAAACACCACTCGCCCTGAACACCTTAATTCGTTGGCCGAAACCAGACCCCACCAGATGGGGAAAAAGGGGGAGTGGGGCTGGATGCTCTTCACAGCTCAAAGAGAACGGGTGTATCAGGTAAGTACCAACACCCTTTCTCCTATGAGCTGTTCAGAGCATCCAGTAGTGGGACATACCAAAGCTTGGCCTGTCCTATGGGAGGGACTCCATCTGGGTTGGAATTCCCTGCTGGTCCCCGTGGACCTGTTGCAGAATTCGTCTGCCAAAGGAGGCCTCGGCGGATGCAAACACATCTATTTTATAATGCCTAATGAAGGGCGATGGAGAGGCCCAGGTTGCAGCTCAACAGATATCAGTTATTGGTGCCTGCGTGGCCCATGCTGTCAATGTTGCTGCGCTCCTTGTTGAATGAGTTGTTACGCCCCTGGGCACCTGTAGTGATTGAGTCTGATATGTTTTCACCATCGCAGCCCATAGCCAACAGCCTACTGTGGAAGAAGAGACCTTGCATCCCTGAGCGTTTGGCTGAAATGACACAAATAAAGCTTCCGTTTTCCGGAAACTCGCTGTGCGGTGAATATATATTCACAATGCTCGCCTCACATCGAGCCGATGCCTTTGTAGTTCCAACCTTTGAGATGGCCTGGAACAAAAGTTAGGAAGTATCAGCTCTTGTGCCCTGTGAAACATCGAATTAATTTTGGGTATTAACATCGGATCAGGATGAAGGACCACCTGGAATGGAAGACACAAAGGTCTTTTCTGACTGCCAAAGCTGCCAGTTCCAAAATACGATGAGCAGAAGTGATCGCTACAAGGAAAACTACTTTTTATGTCAGAAACTGGAGACTTGATTTCAAGGGTACTTAGTGAGTGCAACGAGGACACTGCTAATGGTGAACCACTGGCGGGTGTAAATTTGTGGCTCCTCAAAGGAAGCTCCGTATGCATGGGTGATGGGAAAGAGACAGTAGACCCTCAGAAGTGACAACTGATACCAAAGCCGCCACCTGCCTTTTCAATGTATTAGGTGATAATCCCTTGTCAAACTCCTCTTGTAGAAACTCTGGAATTTGAGCCACTGATGAATAGATGGGATCTACACCATTTGCAGAAACTGGACCACGTGGCATTGTAGATGCGAGTCGTTGAGGGGTGTCTGGCAGCTTGTACGGTGGCGATAACTCTATCAGAAAACTTTTCGCTCTTCAGACGTGTCCGCTCAACCTCCAGATGGTCAAGTGCAACCATTGAGGGTCCGGATGTTGAAGGGATCCCTGGGTAAGCAAAACCCTGTCCAACAGAATTCTCCATGGTGTTGATAAGGATAGACTGCGGAGGTCTGCAAACCACGGCCATCTGGGCCAGTAAGGAGCTATTAGCATCAGCTCCATCCTCTCGTCCAGCAGCTTCTGGATGACCTTGGGGATCAGAGGAAGTGGTAGGAATGCATACAGAAGACCCTGGGGCCAATGGCAGCGGAGCACATTGAAGTTCTCCACTCCAAGCGAGGGGTACCTGGAAATGAATCTGGGGAGCTGAGATTTGAGGGTGGAAGTGAACAAGTCTACCACCGGGTGCCCGAATCTCCTGACTTCCTCTTGAAACAGGGTCCCAACGACACAAGCGCTCCACTTCCCGCATGAGGTGTTTCGACTATGTGTCCCCATTTCTGTGAACTTTGACTGTTACGTTGTCGATCAATATTAGTATGCGTTGATTGCGTACTTGTGGAAGGAAGCTGTGGAGATCCAGGTGTACTGCTTGAAGCTCCAGCCAGTTTATGCTGCACGACTGTTCTATGGCTGAGCAGCGGCCTTGGATTGTGAGCAATTGAACGTGAGCTCCCTATTCAAACAGGCTGGCATCGATGGTGATGGTAAGTCTGTGTAGCTCTTTGAAGAGGCAGACTCTGTTGATGACTAGTCTGGTCCACCAGAGAAGGGACATGAAGACCTTTGATGGTACCTTGACCTTGTATTTGGAGTTGCTTTGGCAGGAGCACTGGTACGGGAGCAGGAACTACTGGAGGGATCTAGTGTGAAGCCGGGCCCAAGGGATGACAGATATACATGAGATCATCTTGCCTAACAATTTTGATAGTTCAGCTAGGGACACCTTCTTAAGACCCCTGATCTCTTTAACTAATTGCTGAATGCTAGTCTATCTGGTGACAGGTAAACTTTGCTTTCCACCGTATCTATGACTGCCCCCAGATGGATTAACAGAGTCGATGTTGTTAAATGACTCTTTTTCCAATTTACTGAAAACCCGTGTTGTTGTAGGGATTTTCATGCATTCTGAGTATCTCTGACTGCTTGATGATTGGAAGATGACAAAATTAAGATGTCATCAAGGTAACACTGGAGTCATACAGGGATATCACGGAGATGAGCAGCTAGAGCTGCAAGAACCTTTGTGAAGGTCCTGGGGGGCAGAAGCTAGTCCAAAAGGAAGGGTCACATATTCGAAATGGTGGTTATTATAACAGAATCTCAGAAATTTATAGTGGGAAGGCCGAGTAGCAATATGTAGGTATGCCTCCGTCAGATCTAAAGACATAAGGACGTCACCTTTTCTGATATCAAGTAAGATAGATTGCAGGGTGTGCATTTTAAACTTGCGATATGCTAAGAAACGGTTGAGACGTTTCAGATCCAATATTGCTCTCCACCCCCTACCCCCCCAAACTTTTGGGAACAACAAAAAGTTGTGAATAGAACTCGTTGGTTGGAGGTTACTGGTTGGATGGCTCGTATGTCCAGGAGATGTTGGATAGCTGTTTCCATGAGATTACGTTTAACCGGATCTCTATAGAGAGGGCATGACATGAAAAAATCTGGGGGAGAGGATTGAAACTCCAGCACAAGGCCAAATCTGATCGTGTCTCTGACCCAGGAATCAGATGTTGAGGAGTTCCATTGGTCCACAAATAACTGAAGGCATCCGCCAATAGGAGTCAGGTCCAGGGAGTTATCTTGGATGCTGAAAAGACCTGTTTCCTGCTCCCCGAAAGGATCTCTTGGATTGACCACCCCTTCTGCTCCTATCCCAGTAGTCGGACCTGTCTGGCTACTGCCCTGGTCTGAATGATGGGGGTCTTTGGTATCTGGGTGAAAAGGGTCCCTGGTAAAAGGGCCAAAAGGATCCCCACCAAAAGGACTGAGAGTTTCTAGAATCTGACTTCTGAAAAAGGGAAGGGAGAATTTTCTTTTTGTTTCGGGTTTCAATTAGTAGCAGATCAAAAGAAGGGCCAAACAGTCTGTCTCTCACAATAGGAGATGAAGCCAGCTTGCATTTGTGCTTAAAGTCCACTTGCCAATGTTTTAACCATAGTAAGCATCGTGCTGTGACATGTGAAGTAATGGCCCTGGCTGAAAACTTGACCACATGATAAGTTGCATCAGGTGAAAATTCAGTGGCTGCTGTAAATTTAGCAATATCTTGGTGCACTTGAATGTTGGAATTCAGGACATGTTCCCATAAGAGGCAGAGCCATCTGAGAGAAGAACAGGTAAAGAAGGAGGTGGCTGTGGCTGTGGCTGCTCTGATGGCCCACGCATCAGACTGATGGGCCCTGCGTAAGGTTAGCTCAGCCCTTTTTTCCTCCAGCTTTAATGCCTCCAGGGCTTCACTGGGAATGGAGGACGCTAATCCCACTATAGGTTCATCTACCTTGGGAATATTCAACAATTTTGAGAAATCAGGGGCCAAATTGAAATATTTCCTGTCATATCCAGTGGGGGCCAGGTACGCTGTTGCAGACCTGTTTCTGTACCAGGTCTGAAAACATGGGAGGAACTGGGATCACCTCTGCCTCAACTACTGGTTGGTTGAAAATTAGATCTTCTGGTCCCTCTTCTGAAGGAGCTGGCGTGGTAGAAGGGGTCGACTTGTTCAGGCACGCAATGTTTTTTGCCTTAAGCAAGAGAGATCTGAAAAGTTGTGGGCGGAATAAGCCTGTAAATACAGACTGATCAGGAACAAGCCCTCATCCTCAGACATCCCTCTTTCTAAGGGGTCCACTTCCAACGGGGCTCACTGTCATGGCTTTATCCTGATTCAATCTGTTCCATTTCCTCAATTTGATCCACTTCCTCCTCCTCCTCCTCCACCTCAGTTGGCCCTTGGAGGGGTACTACCTGGGCACAGCGTTGCTCCGACCTGGTCAACGACCTCAGTGATTGGGAATCATAATCAGAGATTACATGATGTTCCCTGGTCAGAACTGCGTGTTGAAGACCTGTTGTGATTCCCTGGCAGATTGCCAGCTCCATCCAGGCCAACATCCTCTCTGGAACTTCCTCTGGAAGAATGTCGTCCTGTTGAAGACTGGCAGCCGTTGGAGTGAATGTAGCTTCGGGAGCCCTTTGCGTGGTCGGTATTCCAGGTAACTGGGCCTGTTGGCTTTGGGAAGCCAAGCTGCGCCTGGATGAGAGGGAGAGATCTAGGGGAGGAAGAGGGAGGGAAGAGGTAGACGGACCTGGACTGGAGGAGGGAAAGTCCTGTGAGGCCCTGTACGCCTCCCGTGTGCACTTATCTATCTGCTTTTCTAATGCTTTATGGCGGATGTTGGCATCCCTTTCTGAATCTTTAGAATTCCCTTTAGCCTGCTTAGGTTTGTGCTGAGATTTGTCTTTGACCTTCAAGGATAAGGCCTGACAGTGCTACCACCTGCCATTTCGATTGAAGGAATTACAGCATGCTTGTTATTCAATGCAATACTGTGAAGGTGGTTGGCACGCCCAGGGGCCTGATCTAAGGACAGACCAGTTGCCCTGATGATGTTTTTATTCCCCCTTTTTCTCTCTTTTTTTAAAAATACCTATCTATAATGAGTCATATCTCAGTGATATTTTATTGATATTAAAATATGATACCGAATAATTTTATTATTATTATATTATAACAATAATATTATATATATATATATAATATCTTGTTACATATATCTTGTTATATGTCTTGTTATATATATATATATATATATATATATATATATATATATATATTGTTATATATATATATTGTTATATATATATGTATAGTTTTATATATACATTGTTTTGTTGTTGTTATATAATCACTAATATATATAGCTATATGTATATGAATATCAATTGAATAGCACGAGGCTAAAATGTTGAAAACCAAACAGCCAAATTGAGAATGCCTAAAGGCCCAAATTGATAAAGGTAGAGGCCTTCAACAGCTTCCCTGCACAAGCGACACAGGCCTAGGTGCTCACTGTTGTGCCACTCACTGTTGATTGGGCTGTGAAATGTAGGAAGAGCCTCGAATGTACAAAAAAACCAGACGAGGGTATAATGATCCCAAGTGTTCCTGAGAGAAACCTCTGCTCGGGACAGAAAGTACCTTATGCAGCATGAAATGAAATACAGTCAGCATGGCCACGAGGTCTTTGTAAGAAAAAATGGCCTCCAGCTATTAACTTTTTTGGCATGCTCCCCAGCAGCAAACTCCCACCGTGTGAAGGAGTAGCCTCTGAGGTCTCTTCCTATAAGGCTAAACGGTGGGGAAGGGTGGAACGCACTAAGCATTTGAATCTTCCACCCCCAGGCGGCGTTCAGAGGGGGGAAGAAAAGCGATATGACTCCGTTGTGAGCAAACAGCTCATGCCACTGTTCAGAAGAAAGAAACTCTGCGGCTATCTGTCGGAATGACAGGGGTAGAAAGAGCGGTTGTGGGGAGGAGTGCGGAGAAGCGCTGAAGCCTCCCTCAGTTTTGGGGCGCGAATCAGCGCTTCCCTGTAATGCGAGCGATCTCTGACTGCCTGATGTTAAAGAGCCAACGTCAAGAGATTGCAATGTGATTAGAAGGCTAAAGAGTTCTAAAGACAAGCTGATCAATTTTCAAATCTGATAGCAAAGAAATGAATTTTCCTGTTTCGGCCAAGGAAGAATCACAAGCACTGCCTATCCCTCACAAGGCTGAGCCAAAACTGGGGAACTCTGGGGAGGAGTCCCATGGAGGAGGATCATTCCAGAAATTAAGCCCAGCCTAGACATGCAGAGACTGAATGTCTCACTACTGGATGCTCTGAACAGCTCATAGGAGAACAAGGATCTTTATGTCGAGTGAAGGAGGGTAAAAGAGGCATGATAAAGGCCTGGAAAACCATTCAATAACAAAGAACTTTTTTTTAGTCTTTTTCATGAGGCTAGAACTTGAGATCATCCACTGCAACTAAATGCAGGGAGATTCAGGACTAAGTATTTTTTCACATAAATATACTACAGAGTTTGCTGCCAGCAGCTATGGTAAAAATAGAGAACTGGAACAGGCTTAAAAGTGGATTGTCCAAATTAATGAGAGATCAGGCAATCAAAAGCTACTATGGCAGAGAAAGGTTTACTGTCAAGGAGGAAGCCAGATTCACTTAACAATGGTATTGTAACTTAAAACAACTGTGGCTAAGCAGGTTGTAAAAATGAAGCAAAACTCACTTAACGATCTTGCTTAGCAATGGAAATTTGGGCCTCAACTGCGGTCATATGTCAAGGACTACATGCAGTCATGGAAAATATCGTGTGGAAAATAGGATAATTCAGCTTTTAAATGAAATAGTTACATGTCTTTACTATGAACACAGTTTGGAAACCTGATTTAGAGATACAGGACCAGCTTTGTGGTAACAGGCATTAGAATCAACACAACTTTTTTTTTAATTTTACAAAAACTTCTATTAAATATTAAAAAGATAAATACAAAATATAAAATACAAAACTTTTTGTTAAAAATGAAAAACACTATACACATTACAAATCAATTAGATGCTGCTTACATCGCAAACATTATTCTAATACTTATTTTATATATCTGATTATTACTCATACTTTAACCTCCATTGAAATGGATAAACTTACTCTAAAATTAAAAGGAAAGGAAGACTCTGGGAAAACTGGTACAAATGGATAAACAACAGAAACCAGCGAGTAAATAAATAAGAAAGGAATAGTATAAAGAGGTCGAAACCACAACTTAAGGTGCTGAATTAGGACACAGAAGACTCAGGTTCAAGTCCACTCTCTGTCGGCCATGAAAACTTGGTGACTTTATGACAATTATTCTGCCTTACTTACTACCTTACTTCAGAAAGTGATTGTTATTGTCATGATTAAAAATTACAGGAGCATGTGTTATTTATGCCAATGTGAGATGTTGGGATAAAAACAAGATTGATATTGAACAAATAAACCGTATCAATTTATAATAGCAAGCTCCTTTTACATTCTCCCATGAACAATATTGGACTCCAATGCCATTAACTTTGATCACTTTTGGATGGGGCCGCTGAGAATTGTAATCTCAATGGTTAGAACAGCAGCAAAATAACTTGGGAAGTCCAAATAACAGGGGTCCCTAACCTCTGATCCAAGGACCGGCACCAGTCAAGTGCATGCCAAAAACTGGGCCACACAAACAAGCAAAGCCCCATCTGTGGGATGCAAACAGCATATAAAACCACACACACCCCTCCAGTCCAAGGAAAAATTTCTCTTCATGGAACTGGTCTCCGGTGCCGCAAAAGATTGGGAGGCACTGCTGTAGGAAACAGAATGCCACAAAACAACACTATAGAAAATGTTTTATTTCTACAACCTGCAAAGTAAATATTTTAACAGCACATTAATATTTATTGGGTTACTGCACAGAGGTCAAAGTTAAACCCACAAGTCAGGTTTAACTCTTAATCAGTCAAAGCAGTTTTCTTGATGGTATTATAGAACTGGTTTATCACTATCTTCTTTTCTGGGATATTTTTTCTACTTTTCAAGCTAGTCTAGGCCAGTGGTGGGATTCAAAATTTTTTACTACCGGTTCTGTGAGCGTGGCTTGGTGGGCGTGGCAGGGGAAGGATACTGTAAAATCTCTAGTCAGAGGCGGTATTTGCCGATTCTTCGAACTACTCAAAATTTCCGCTACTGGTTCTTCAGAACTGGTCCGAACCTGCTGAATACCACCTCTGGTCTAGACCCTTAACATTTCAGATGAGTACAAAGCAAGATTAACCTTCACACTATCAAATTTGCACAAGTCTACAAATAAATCACTTCAATTTCTCTTATTTTAAACCACCTAGAGTAAGGGTTATTTGGGGCCTTTTTTCAATATTTAGATTGGGCTGCAAATAGTCAACCTAATTTGGGGGATAAGGAGATAACAGAACTTATTCCAGAATTTTAAAAAATGGCTGAACATTTAAAAAAAAACCTCAGGGAAAACAACTGACTTCTGATGTTGTTTGAACAGACTAGGGAACAATACAATCATGGACACAAGATATCAACCTCAAGTACAGTAGATGGGTCATATTCTATGCTAGAAATAAATAGGCAAGAGAGTGATATCTATTTGGATAAAATCCTTCTGATTGTGGCTGTTATATTTTTATTCCCATTATGAGAAATATCATACAGTTCTTGTCCCACATCTCAGAAAAGAAAAGGTGGAATTGCAAAAGATACATGTTACTACTAAGATAATCCAGAAGTAGAGTGTCCTCTCTAAACAATGGTATAGTGTTTAGGCCCTTTCAATTTCGGGAAAAAAATACAATATTAATGGAATAGGTTTTGTCTCCTCTACCAATTAGATTTAGTCAAAGAAGTTAGATAGTAGGCAAGAACAGAGATAACACCAGTATAGTTTAGACACTTTCAATATATGGAATTTACTAAATGAAAATAAATTGTTCTGCTGATTTTTAAACGATGATCAATCTAAGTTTGATAATTAGCAGGTAACCGCAACACTTTTTCACTTCAATGTGTCTCAACAAAGAGAATTTAACACTTCTAAGCAAACCAACCGAAAATGCAATAAACATGTTAATTTTTAAAATGTCACTTGATTATGACTCAGAAGCAGGCCACTCTGGGGGAGAAGGTGGCATATTTGGAATTACGAAGACAGGTTAAGTACACTTATCGAGTATTTTAAAGATGGATTGGCTGTCACAATCAGCACATTGGGATATAAGGCACCACATTAATAGAAGTTAAATTTAGCCTCTGCCATCACTTCCTTCTACCATACTGGATTATTTGTGGAGGCCAAACTACATTGTTGCAAATAAAGGCTAGACATTAGTACTCTTCTGAATATCATTTCTCAGTTTATTATTACAGGAAAAATTTTAAAATATAGCTGGGAAAGGAGCAAAGTTTCTTGATTCACTATGTTGCCTACTGTAGGTCTGGGTTGCTTTTCACTCAACATATTTTTGAGACATTAGCTACTCTATATTACCATAGCTCCACACATCAAAAGAGTAAGATATAGCCATAAAGTTGCATGCTCTTTTCACAACACTCATCCTATAGCCTGGCTTTAAAACCAGCTTATTTACTTTAAAACTTTAATGCCAAAGTCTAGAATCTGTATTATACAAGCACATCTGAATTAAATGGTTCTATTTTCAACCATTTAAAAAATATTTACTGAAGATTAATTACAATTTAGGATTCAAATATAATAGTGAACAGCAGCTACTAAAACTTGAAATGTAACAATTATAATCTGTCCCAGATATGCTGGGAGAAGTTGGTTAGACAAATACTTCTAAATTTTGCAAAGGCCCTTTGAACTTTTCTAATCTACAGTTTGTCCCTTCTTCTGAATGTGTTTCCTATGCTTAAAGATAAAAGCTCTAAAATAAAATCCGTCAACCAACTAGTTTCTTCAATGGAGCCCAAGAAAAGCAATATTTAAGGGGCCCTTGGTGTTCTGAGCTTGGTTGTTTTCTTGCATATGTTTCATGACCCGAACTATATCATATCTAGGGTTGGGACTGGTTCGGGCGAACCGGTAGCTCCAAGGATCAGCTGTGAGCGAACTGTTCACTCCAATGATCAGCTGTTGGGCTCACCCGCCAGTCCAGTCTTTGCTTTATATCTTGGTTTTCAAGCTCAGCTGATTCGCACAGCACAGCAGATTGACACGCATCAGCTGTTTAACACAGATTGTTGCAGAAGGTCAGTAGCAAATGCTCTGCGTGTGCGCAAAGCGCATGTTGCACAGGTTTAATTGCACCCCTGGTCACATTATCACTGCTAATGAAAATGCTGTCTAGCACTGATGATGTGACCTAGTCTGGGTCATGAAATGTCTGCATTTCAGACAACTCTCTGCAAGTTCAGAGATCATCAATTAGGACCCCTCATTTCAACCCTGAGCTACAAATATTCTCCTTTATTGAAAGCAACAAAGAACTCATTTTTCTTGCAAAAAAATTAATGGATTTTTCAACTGGACATCTATCTGCTCATTACCATAAATGCAAAGTGTAAATTAGTTACACTACAAGGCCAAGTCAGTTTCTCTGACATTTTCTATATGAAGCAATCATATTTGTACAGTGTTTTTTTACAAAAACAAAAGCACTACAGCCAAGGTGTTGACAAGTTTTTAGAATTATATGGCTTATAATATATCCAAACTCTTCTATCCATAAACACACTTCCACAAAGCAGTAATTTCAAACCATTCTAACAGAAACTCAACCTCCATTATGATTCAGCCTGAACTTTATGATTTTCATTAAGGGCCTTTTATATGTCCTGCCACTAATCCAAATATATTTCATGGAAATATAATAGGAATCCTCTCAGAGCTGTTTTATTTAGTTATGCAACTTGTACAAAAGTGTTTACCCTGTTCTTCGCATGGTGGCAGCATATTTTCTCTTTCTATTTAGTCAGCTTTTGCTACTTGGGGATCATTTGTGCTGCTACTTTTTAGATGCTTGCTCTTTTAAAAGAAAACTTATTTTTTTTAAAAAACTGTTTTCCATTTATATTTATCCTTCTATTTATAAATTTTCTTTCATGATTTATTCTTGCTGGTGGCCACTTGAATTGACAATAATGGGAAAATGCAATGAGAACCCAATAAATAAATACAAATTTCACATAATAGTAATTTAGTCTTTTCTTCATAAATCAAGAAAATGCAAACAAAAGTTGACTATTTGGACACAGAATTTGGACACAGAAATGTGAGTGGAAGGGTTGAAGGATTTTGCTACTTCTTTCCTTCTTAAAGGATTAAAGGACATTAAAATTGTTAGGGTTTGTTTTCAAAATATGAACTCGTATTGAAGAGCTACATTACAGATGGAGCTATGTTTCTATCATCAATATAAAAGAAAAGAACTCGGTCATTTCTTCGCAATCGCAGAACTTAAAATTCAGCAACAAGATTGCAGGGGGCTTTTGAGAAAAAAAACATCAATTCCACAACTGAGCAAATCTGGAGCATTTTAGCCTTGGGGGCCACAGATTAATCACACATATACCGGTAACTCCTGAATTTATAATCACAATTGAGACCGGAACTTCCATTGCTAAGTGGTGAATCATGTCCAATTTTAGGACTTCTGCCTCAGTCATTAAGTGAATGGCACATCACATCACATAATCATTAAGGAAATCCAGTTTGGTCCCCAATGGTGATCATGTGACCCTGGTACACTAAATCTGTAGTAAATAAATGCCAGTTGTCACATGCCCAAATTTTTAATCACATGACTATGATGGCAACATTGTTACCCTTGGTAAATGCAAGGACCAGTTTTAAGTCCAGTTTTTCAGTGCTATTACAATTCTGGCCATTAAATCAATATAAAACTTGTATCAAAGTCTACCTGTACCTAAAAATCCATTCTCATACACTGCAGACCTATTTCTTGCAATGTTAAAAGCATAATTCTAAATTTACAATATCGATACACCTTAAGGTATTCACATTGTTTGCATATACAACATTTTAACCATAATGCTTACTGCAGTTGCTTTTACTTTACACAGTAAAGCAGCACCAACAATAAAGGACAACAAAAATGGTGAGCATCGATAATACATTTAAAGATGAAACCAACCTACCTTTCCAGAACTGTAACAAACTGTTTTTGGAGTGATTTTCCAAAAATAGTTAAAAATACAATGCTACAAAATTTAGATATTTGTGTATTTTGGCTTTATTATGGTCTTGGTTATACTATACCGAATTGCATTTTTTATTTACACAATACACTTATCAGGAATATTTAATTTCTTAATATAGACAGGTTATAAAAAACAAAACCTATAACTCTTTTCATGTTTCTCAGATCAAAAATATAGTTGATTATTTAGTGTGGGAAAGCAGAGGGGCCTTTATAATGACTAATGGATGTTTTTAGATATGTGTCTACACCACTAATTAGAGAGCATCCATAATAGCACTTACTATCATTGGGGTGCAAGTAAACAGCAAAGGAATATATTTTCATATAATACTTGTAAAGGAATAGCAGATATAAACTATTAATTTGATCCCACCGTGATTTTAAGACTCAAGGAAAACAATCTAGTTAGAGAAATGATAACAGTGCTTGCCTCCTACCTTTTAATTGGTTATGTTTGCAGATTCAAGATTGGAAGTGAGTAGTACATACAGAAATGCAAGTCAGTCTCAAAAATCCTGCTCAGAGTTGTAACTGGAGCATATGGAACGTTCTGCTATTAAATGAACAAACAAATCAGATTTAGTTGTTGATTTCAGTCTAGTTGATTTTTTTTACAGAAAATTATTAATACAGGGGCCACGCTGGTTACACTAACGTAAACCTTATGTAAATACATACAGAAAGCAGTTCTTCCGTAAAACCACCACATGATATACAATTCAACTGAAACAGCAATTAATTCTACAATTTCTTAATTCCGGAGTCAAGTTCAACTAAATATCAGATTCCTGACTAACAAGACACATTTTGATCCAACTATTAATTTGTCAATTTTCTTAGCCAGAATTTCAGCTTGTTTTTAATGTGTTTCTTTTTTACTATCATTGAGTAAGCAACCAAACATCCAACACAGCAACCATACAGAACTTTATCATACTGAAATCTAAATCTTTTCAGAGTTCAAGCACACTGATGAGCTTCTGAATGATTTCCTGAGAATAGCATGAAAACATACATGTAATTCACATTCATCAGAACAGAGGTCCTATCCAAACTGATTTAAAAGTTGCAAAATAGAATTCTAATAGTCTATTAAAATACTTCTCTCCATGAATGCACAATGTTACTGAAGAAAGTGTTTGGGCCTAAGCTATTATGGGGTGCATTCTTATTTCAGGAAAAAGAGCTATTTTAAACCGACACTGATGTTCATAGCTGTTTGTCTTCTTGGGAAGGGAGCAAAATTGAAATAAAAATAGTTTGAACAGTTCAGTCCACCACAAACTTTGGCAAGAAAAAAGATGTATTCATTATTTAGAAGGATTCTTTTACTAAGTCCAGTGATAGGTTTGACAGCACCAGATGTCATATATGACTTAGGCAGATGTGAATCTAATTTTCCATCATGTGGGAGGCAACTGGGAAGTTATGTAAAATCAGTATATAATTTAAATTCTTGAGTATGTATGACAATTTAAAAGTTAAAATCATTCCTCGACTAAAGAATCTCCAGTGGTTTGATTAAACTCAGAAATAAAACATTTTGGTAGGGAACATTAGCACTTTACAAAATCCTCACATACATCAATCTTTGAGATGTCAATCTTTGAGATGCTTTCCCCAACTTGTCACAATCCAGATGTACAGGGATCTCACTCCCAAAATTACCTGCCAAAGCAGCTATTTGTAAAAGAAAGCACTTTGTTTATACAGATGTTTTTAGAACTGGCATCTTTTAGCTTTTCCTATTATATTCACTGATATACCTTTTCACAATAACACCTAGCAGAGTACTACGTGGGATTTTGCAACACTTCTTAACAAGTTTAATCTTAACACCAATTATAACTTTCACAAGCTCAAGTGTTAAACTGGTTTTAACACCTCTACAATCCTGTACTTGATATGGCAAGGGAAAGGAGACAGCAGTAGAATGAGCGGTTATCTAGGTATTTCAGAAGAATACCATCTTGAAATATTCAGAAGTACCTTTTACACATCTAACCACTTCTAGAACTACTTCAGTTTTATATTAGATACTATAAGCTTCTATCATCCATCTAAAGTCAGTCACCCAACAATATTCCCAACTCCATCTGTTCAGACTCATACAACAAATTAAGAGATTTGTGTTTGAATCTAACATTTATTCATCTGCAACAGGTGAAAAAATGAAACAAGCCATTTGTCTTAATGATTTTCTAGATTATAGAAAGAATTTAAGATAACATGAAAAGGTTAAAAAAAAGAACATCCCAATTTCTGAAAAGGTAAACATTAGGTCAATGACCTTTATAGATTTTAAGAATGCCCACAAACAGGTATTTAAATGTCAGCACAGATATTATTTCCTTACACTTCCCAAAATACTGTATTCTTTTTAAAAAGTCACTCAGCAAATATCCCAGAGAAACTTGTTAAAGTAATGGGATAAGCATATAGCTAAAATCACAGGAAACATAGGTTCCAAAAAGCATCTGTAGGTGGATTGATGTTAGGTTGCTCATAAATGGCCTATACCAGAAAGGTGTAAGTTTGCCAGTGACATCCCATTATTTAAAGTAGTTAAAAAGAAGGGGGGAGGGCACAGAAGAGCTACAAAATGTTCTTTACAGATGTAGGACAACTAAAATTATAGTTCAAGGAAAGAGAAAATACAGTAGGTAAAAAAACACCTGTAACTTCACACATGACTTATTGGGTTCCAAGCTTGTATTGATAGACAACAGAAGGAACATTAGAAGGATGGAGTTTAGAAAGTTAAAATGATCAGTTAAAATCTTCAATAGTACATGCTAATTGCTAAGTAATGAAATAAAGAAATAGTGTCTGGAAATTTGGCTGTTGCAAAAACAGGTTTCTAAATTAGTTCTTATGTCAAGCTCCATACTAGTTATTTGCTTCTGATCAAATCCCTGGAAAAATGAAACACTCTATTCCAAGCCTCAAAGGTTTTAGTTATGTACCATAACCCAAATATACCTGCCATTATTGTGTCATAGCAATTGCCATGTGAACTTGAAAAGCATTTTTGATTATTAAAGAATTAAGGTGGGATTCCCAAATGTTTCACTAGAAATTCTGAATTGTGGTCTTTGTAGGAATACACCTAGAAAAACACAGAAACCAGAGCATTTGGGGTTATTTTCTTCTTTCCCTATCTCCCAACATGTAAACTAACTATTATCTTGTTCTGACTCAAACTTTGTTCCAAGGAAACAAACACGAAACAGAGGTAACAGCAAAATCTTTTAATGATTCTTTACACATTCCGTTCCTTCATGGTTAAAAGGCTGTTTCAAACTAATTGTCTCTGATAAGAACGAGCCTTGCCAAGGTTGTGCAAGGCTGCCAAGAATACCAGATAAAGTTACTAAGAAATATTTCAAACACAGTCTCCAAACACCAACCAAGATGCTCTGAACGTCCACAAGGCTTGAGTGCAAAAACTTCTTTGCTTCCTGCAAAGAACTTTGGTTTTTCAGCTGGCTTTTATCTCTTAAGGGAGGGGCCATTACTTTACAGCCTTACTCCTGAGTCACCCATGCTGCTGCAGCTGCTCTTTCCTTTGAGCAGCCCTGCACGCACACACACTGGGCACAGGCTCCTTGGGGTCCTCTGCATCACTGCTGCCAGCCTCCACAATCTCTGAAGGCAGCACTCCACTCCCTGATGGTCCTGGCCCCATCCCTGCATCACACGCAGGCCCCTCATCTGAGTCCTCGCTCTCTGAGACCTAAGCCATCCGCACCTACTGCTGACAAACCACAACAAATCTGTGTAGACCAGGAGTATCAAACTCGCGTTTGTCACGGCATCATCATGTGACGTATTGTGACTTTTTCCCCCTTTACTAAACTGAGTGTGGGTGTAGCCAACGCATGATGCATCCGTCCTATAGGCCGTGAGTTTGACAACCCTGATTTAGACATAGACCTATTTACATCAGCAAAGCACCATCCACTTTACTGTAACACCAGGTAATAAGCACCTATTTAGTAGGCCTGCAAAACTAAGTTCTAAGATGTAACAAACAAAAACTGTACTACTAAACATAAGAACATTTTTAATCTGTATCGACACTAGTACTATAAAACACTAGTAGTTCTCTTTAGCTAGATTTTGATTGCAAAGTGGAAGTGCTTTCACTAAACCAGTTTATATTCTCTCAATTCTATTCCTCTTCAAAGAGAGGACTTTGATAACATTTCTTCTGCAGGTCCTATATAAACCAATCTGACCAATTGATAACAGTTATAATCCCTCTGCTGGAATTAGCTTCTTGCAATTAAATAAAACATATGCAGAAATGTTTTCAAGCATTTTACCCTGCAAAGAAGAGAACATGCTTGGAATCCCCAAAATATTTGTAATGCTTCATGGCTCAACAGCTCCCCCACCATTCCTGGGCTGACAGTGTAATTCCAATCAAATATTTACTAAGAATAAAGCCCTGCTGAGTTCAATGGGGCTTATTCCAAATATGCATTCTTCAAATTGCAATCCAAATCTCAGCAGCCCTTACTAAAAGTCAGCCGAATCAAGCAAGGCAACTCTGTAAAGCTACAATTGCTTTCTATCTGTATAATTTGGCACATAATATAGAAACACAGCTCTAGTTGTAATCCATTAGATGTTGGAATCCCCACAATTTGACAACAAAGCCTGCTGAGCTAGTAACATGGGCTGATCTTCAAATACTGGCATCATTTTCCAGTTCTTTTCTCTGCAGAAAGGGATAAAACAAACCCACCTGCTGCATTCTTCTACATTCCCTTTTGTTTGGTATTTTATTACATATGCTCGGTTACTTTTTTTAAGAAAAAAAAATAGAAATAGGCTTATGCTTTCTAAAAGATGTTTCTTGTTCTTTTCTTTGCAAGAATGTCATCAGAGTCACAAGTTTTAACTTAATGTGGGAGATAATCCAGTGCACCGAACTGTATAATCTAGACCCCTGGCTGGGGAATTCTGGGAATTCAAGTCTACCAGGCTGAAAGTTGGCAAGATTGGAGACCCCCCAATCAAGACATTAACTTTCACAAAACAAATTCAAAATGCACATTTTGAGACCCTTTTATTTGAACCCAAAATAAAAAGATTCGGTGCCTAGACATTTAAGCAACAAGCATTAAAAAAACAAACCCTGAGGAATAATATTCACATTTAAAAGATCGAACTATTTGGCTCAAACTAAAATATTGAGAAATTCCATTTATGTGCATTCTTAACATGAAAGCAAGGTCAGCAAAGAGTGGGGAAAAATCAGCAGCAGATAAGCAAAGTGATGGATAGTGCCAAATGCATGACTAACTACTAAGGAATTGCTCTGAGAAGAAACCACAGCTCAAATAAAATGTAAACAAAGCTATCACCTGCTCTGATGGCCTGGTAAGCGTTTTAGGTGTGACAAAAAGCCTCTGGCTTATCAGTCAACATACAGTATTCTTGCTCAGAGCCAAAAACCAAGAAAACAGACGAATAAGAAAGGAGTCTCACAATTCATCTCCTAATTAAATGTAGTTGGCAATGTTTCACTACAAAGGAATGGCATTAATGTTCACCCAGAAACCATAACCTAATAATGAATACATACAAAAGGTAAAACGTGACATTGGATTTTGTTCAGGCACTGCAAGGGACAAATTGTGCAGAAGTGAAACAAGCAAACTGGCCCACTTTTCCATCACTAAGTACTATTTCCCAAAATGCTCCCTAACTTAAAAGCATAATACTTAAGTATTTCAGTTTATTCTAATTGGAAGCCCAAACCAGCATTCTTCACCTGGTGGTCTGTAACAAAAATGGACCTAATGAAAAACTATCCTTTTCAAATGTAGGTCTATTTTTATACAATTTCCATCTTTGCTCACCACCATCAATGCAATAAGCCATCTTCTGTGATTCATTCTTTAAAACCAAGGCTGTAGGAGCATTTGAAAGTAATGACTCAGTATCTATTAATCAAGGGACAACAGTTTTAGTCAAGTAATAAGCAAAAGATGATGTTGATCTGCTCAGATAAAAGTTTTTCCCTTTGGTTTGCAATTTAGAATCATTACATACACACGTTCATTCTCATGTTCATTTTGGAATTCTAATTTCATACATTCATGAGGTTCTGCTTACGCTGTTTTTAATCATAACATTCAGCATTTCTTAGGCTACACTTACACAGCCCAGATGGCTTATTTCTTATAACCTTTTACATTATAGGTCTCTACAATTTTTGCTACTTCAAATGTAAACCAATCACTTTATATTAATAGCTTTTCAGATCAATGTCCGCTTTAGATCCAGAATCAACCATTTCTGTTACACTGACAACTGTATTTTGTTTGTACATCACAATGCAGGCTCAATGTTCAATACGGTGGACTCAGTTTGAAAGTATACCTTTACCACACTCAGCAAAACATGAACTTTCAAGATTAATTAAGGAGCAATAATTACTATACACAATTACTATAATTACCAGTTCAGGATGTAGGACAGTCTAATCTTGTGCTGAAATTTTATTTAAGGATGCACAAGGTACAGAGGTCTTAGTCTTTCCCAGAGCCCCAAAATAGGTCAGTGAGTTAAAGAAGAAAAGGGACTAATAAGATAACATTTTTACTAAAAACAGCTAGAAATGACAGGAAAGTAAAAAAATATAATAAAAGCAATTTTTAGTTATTAGTTTGCATAGAACATTGTTTAAAATAAGCATTACAAGAATCTGGTCAATGGCCCAATCCAGTTTGTGTAATTGCCATTCATTTAATGAGATGAAAACCTCTGCCATTTCCAATCAAAAGGCCTAGATATAGCCATAATTTAAACTTACCTAATTTAGAAAATGCAATGGTGTCAATGTTTTTAATATTTATGTATGCACTACAGATTATTTGAGAGGCTTGCATGTGTATGCACCTAGATACCTTTGCATACAGCTAATTGCTAGTTTTGGCCTGCTTCACTTTTTCCTTACTAGTATTCAATTTGCTGCATCTGCATTTAGCTTTCAATTACACTGAATGCTATTATACTTCACTGAGAATAATCTCCACTCTATCAAATCCACCAAGTTGAGAAATTCCCCTCCAGCCTACTTATAAGAACTCATGGTCCAGGATTTTCACTATTTTCAACTAGAGTCATTTCCCCCCTCCTAAAAAAATAAAGACTCATCAACTCCATTTGTGACCTTCAGCAACTCAAGATTCCTTCTAGCATCAATTTGGCTGGAAAACCAATTTGGATTCTACAGTAATTTAGCAAAATGGTATACAGGGAATAAAATAGCTCACACTTGTATTCCCAAAAGTAATTCTGCATACTCATAAGAACCCCACAGGGGGCTGCTTTGGGCCCCTATAACTGCTTCCCCCAGGTTCAATTTTTATTTAAGAAGAATCACTAACCTAACTAACTGAATTGGCAGAATTCAAGTTTCCCAGCAAGATTAATCCAGGTTTATTTCCAATATCTCAACAAATAAATGCAAACGCTGACTATAAGTGTATTGACTTTAAAAAGCTTCAGCTAAACATGGGGTTTACTCCAACACAAGACTTACAATGGTTTGTAGTTTTAACATTAGTCAGCATACCAATATAAAGAATTTTATAACTGGAAGTGCTACAGCCACAATTGCACAACCTGATCAAAGAACTGTGTTGAAACCTACCTGCCTTCCACCCAAATCTATCAAATCTTCCTGGTTCTAGAACATCCTTAACTCTGCTCAGTGCTTTTCTGGAAATTCATTCAGTTCCTTGTCCTAGAGCAGGGGTCTCCAATCTTGGCCAACTTTTAAGGCTTGTGTACTTCAACTCCCAGAATTCCAAGCTGGCTGAGGAATTCTGGGAGTTGAAGTCCACTAGTCTCAAAGTTACTAAGGTTTGAGGCCCTTGTTCTAGAGCAGCATTCCTCCAACCTTGGCCAACTTAAATGTTCATAGACTTCAACTCCCATAAATCCCCAGTTTTGCTGGGAATTCTGGAAACTGAAGTCCATACAAACACAGCTTTAAATAGCCAAGATTGAGAAACCCTGCTTTACAACACATCCTATTCCAAACTAGTGGTAGAGCGCAGTACTGCAGGGATACTCCTGCTGGTTGGCTGCCAGCAGGCAGCTAGAGAGAATCACCCAAGATTGAGTCGGCTTTCTATCCTTCTGAGGTGAGTAAAATGAGGACCCAGTTTGTTTTGGGGACAATTATATGCTGACTCTGTAAATTGCTCAGAGAGAGCTGTAAGGCAGTATATATAAGTAAATGCTATTGCTATCCCAGCTCCTCAAGCTGTGCAGCTGCTAGTCCAACCAACTATGGGCCTGTGAGAGTTACAACCCAGTTTAACTGGCAAAAAGCCCCAAGAAGGCAATACACAAAGAGCATTTTGCAAACATGGCTGTGCCTATGGCTACCTATACATACCACACCCAAGCATGCCTACAGTCCTTGCTTTAGCATAAGACATCTAACACAACATTTTAAGTTTGTTTGGGGTTTTTTTTTGGGGGGGGGGGGGCGGTACTGGAACCCTGGAAAAAGAAAGTATAAAAAGTCAAAACTATGCTGCCGTTAAAAGGGCAACAGCAAGAAACATGTGAAAAACCGACTTTCGTTCCTATCTTGGCTAACTCAGAACCTGCTTCAAGGCGGTGGCAACCCGGTTTCCCTTTCCCACCCCGCAGCCCCCACGAGGCTCTAACCTGATATAAGCCCCCAAAGCGTGAACCCGACTGGATCTCAGACGATCCCTTTTCCAAGCGAGTTGAAAGGCAAGGCAAACCGCTCCCGCGCACGCCTTTTTCACCCCGGCCGACAATCACGCCACACCTGCGCTCCTCGCACCTGCGCAGGGAATTTAGAAGCACGCGGCCGCCACCGCCGCCTTCCCATCGACTGACATCGCGCACACCTGGGCCGGGCTTCCCGCCCACGGCACCCCGCCCGCCTCTTCGTTCCCCTTGCAAGCCGGGCAAGCGCTCTTCCTCGAGTGCAAAAAAATAAAATAAAATAAAAAATAAAAAATGATCGCGGCTTGCAACGAGCCATCTGGGGGGTTGTTGTTTCTTTCTTTGTTCTTACGACTTTCATTCCCTAGCAAGTGGCTCTTGGTTGTTGTTGTTGTTGTTTTTGCAAAGCCCTTAAAAGTCTTCAGGGATTATTTATCATCATCATCATTATTATTATTTTATTTTATTTTGCTTTTTTTTTTTCCCTTAGCAAATTTGCTCTTGGTTTTGCAAACCCCTCAAAAGTCTCCCGGGATTTATTTATTTATTTTTTTGTACACAACAACTACCCAGGCGGGAAGCGCCGCTCGGTGCAAATCCCGATCTATCCTCGCCTTGGCCCTCTCCCCACCCCATGCCGAAAAGAGCAAGCCTTGCCCTTCTCCTCCCCTGCCTTCTTTCCGATTAGTTCCCTCGCCCCGAAGGAGCTGCAATTCTGGGGCACCGGCCTTACTTTAGGCTGCCATTCCAACCAGGTGTGTGACTCTTCCGTGCAACTCGGGTGTTTATACAGTGGAGCTTTTTTTGGGGGGGGGGGTCAAAAGGGCGGCCGCTTTTGCTCGGAAAAGCCTACCTGCCCGGGAATTTCTAAATTTGGCTTTAAAAAAAAAAAAAAAAAATAAAGGAAAAGCGCCGGGTAGGAGAGGGACATTGTGCTTTTCAACTTTTTCTTTGCCCTCCCTTGCCCGGGTAGGAAGGCGTCAGCGCCACGCCTAAGAAGTCAACCGATAGTTCCCCCCCCCTCTACACACACACACACACACACACACACACACACAAACTTTGCCGCCAGGTTCAGTGGTAATTCTAAGTGGTAAATCTTACACCTAGTGCGGGAGTTATTCGAGAGTATTATAACGCAAGAGAGAAAGTACCGGGACGCAACGTCTTAAAAATGCAAAATAAAAACACCCTTGAAATGCCGTGTACCCTTTTTGGCACGTGTATAAACCAATTGCAAAGGACCTCACTTGTATTTTCTAAGGGAGGGAGGGGGGGGGGCGGGAAGAAAACGGCAATATTTTAAACATATATTTTAAAAAGGAACTGGTGGGTTTGCACCACCTTTGCAACAGCCGTGGAGGGCTAAAAAGCCAGTTCTACCCGGCCCTCCCCTTTGCAAGAAAAGTCATATCTGACCTTTTTTTTTTTTTTTTTGCAATTTTCAGTGCAAAAAAAAGAAAAGACTTGGCGTTTAAGTCTTTTGCACAAAACGCTAGGCAGGCGCTGGCGGGAAAAAAAAAAAAAGTAGAAAACGGCCCCTCCAAGTCTTCACCAAAAGGTGGCACCCCTGAAATGCGCCTGCGCCGAAATGGCGGAGTCGACTCACAAATTTTAAAACAAAAAAAATTTAAAATCCCCAATACTCCCTTATCAAGACCACCTGCTTCGAGGTTTTCTTAGCATCCTGCGGTAATAAGTTTTAAATCCCAGAAGTCTTAGCTTTCAATTTCCGGTTTTTTTAAAAAAAAAACAGCTTTACTATCCAATAGGGTTTCCTCAAACAATGATTTGCGCGAAGCCTTCATTTATATTGCTGTTTATTTTTCTAACTACGTTTGTGCGGACGTACTGTGTTTTCAGGAATGGGATCTTTGCCTCGAGTAATTCTTCTAAATCCATGGTTTTAAAGTGCCCCTTATTGGGGGAGGGAGGCATCCCTGCTCTTGGTTGTAAATCCAAAAAGTGATCAGAGGAGCAGTTACTTCCAATTGTAAACCATGGAAGGCCACACATGTCATGGGTACTTCTTAAACAAAATCAACTCTATTTACATTAAAGGGGTTAAAATTCAGCCTACAGAGGAGGTTTCAACCACAATAAACTCCCTCATTTTTCTCCAGAATTCCCTTCAAAGGGAACAGGAGTGAGCAGGGTTGCCAATAGGCCCGTGTCAAACATGGCATTTATCCCCTAAATAGAAGGATGTTCGAGGTAGTGTAAAGTCACAGGACTCCCTCGAGTATTTTCTAAGAACAGAGGACTGCAAAATTACAGCAGGCTTACCCTTAGTTATAGGTGCCTAGGATTACATCTTCAAACCAAAGTGCATGCTTACTAAGAAGTTAATCCTAGTAAGTTAACAATTTTACATGAAATGAGCATGCAAGCTCAGTCCTAAACCTGACCAGCCGGGAGGAGACATATTTGGGAGTAGATCCCTTTCAGCTCAGTAGTTCCTTCCTTTACCTAATGAGTAGAATGGAGCTGTGTGTTGATGTTTACCACAAAATTCAGTGTCATTTACATTTTTAAAAGAAAGGAGGGACCCATATGCAGTGAGAAGCCCCTGTTGAATTCCCCACTTACTTCAAAGTAACCTTAGAAAGTGAGCAAGCAGTTCAAGCTGTAATCTACTTTAAAATAATTCTACGGGTCAGCTCGATGACTATGGAATAAAGTCTTTCGAATTAGCAATTTTTTGGCTGTAATCCATAAAGCCTCTTAACTCTGCAGCGCATATAGTTAAAGATTAATGTTAGGCTATGGAGCTCTGTGAGGGAAATCATTTGTGGCTCCCATCCATAAAGCACTTAAGCCGTCATGCCAAAGGGAATGGTGGTGGTTTTCAGATTTGAACAGAAAGTCCTGTTCTCTAAAAGAACAAGGAGGAGAAGGTTTGTTGGCCAAAAATCCCATTGGATCCAAACTGACTTAAATGCTTTCCAGATAGCTGTACTTTTGGTTTTGCAGGGCCGGAGCGAGTGTTGTTCCCTGTATCTCTTAAGGACTTGGGGAATGCACTTGTGATATTTTTCCATAAGAGCTCAGTCTTGTGTCCAGTTTCTGGCATCTCTCAAATCCTGAAAAGCACAATTACAGCCTGGCCACCTTGACGCCCTTCACCAGTTCACCAGATGCACTGGGATCACAACTTCCCAAAACCTGAGAGTCATAGCCCCACCAACTGAAAAGGGTTCCAATGCTCCTTCTTTCTGCAGGAAGTCCCATTGATCTAAATGGGACTTACAACTAGGTAAAGATTTATGGATTCCTCATCATGCCAATGCTGGCCTGGCTCCTTTTAGCTCCAAGAGGCCTAAAGCTCTTGGAAAAGGAACGTGTCTGGATAGAGGTGGCTTTGGAACCATGGTTTTCCTGCTAGCTAGATGAGATTTGCAATCCCTCAACTCTCAAAATAGGGAGGTGAGGAAAGCGGTAATTAATGCAATCTCAAACTGAAGGCTTGAGGGTCATCCATAAAGGGGAAACAGCTCAACACCTACCTTCAAGCTTTCTCATCTGAGCTCTGTCCGTAAGGCACCTGTAAATCCTATCACCCACAACCCCGTTTTCTGTTCTGGGTCTTGGCCAGATCAATCTGATGGCATCGTTGTTTTCCACTTCCCGAAAGTCTCTCACTAGGAAGCTCTTTATGGACAACCTTGTGGGGAGAATTTGGCTGAGTTCTCTATTCCTTCCAGGGGACCTTTACATTCCCTGCTGCAGGGTCATTTAAAGGCTAGTGCCCTTGGGTTCCTAAGTGGTGTGTGGGGGGGGGGGAATCTGCACAGGCCTGCAACCTTTTTAAATTCACAAGCTGGACCCACCAAGGCAGCTTCAGCAATAATGTTCCGCATCACCTTGGCCATATTCGCTTGGCAAATGTTTCAACAGCCCACTTTGTTGAGTAAGGAGGACATACAAGGTCAGGGCACTGATAAGGCATATTTTGTTATGGCTTATGATATGATATTGCGATACTATCAATATTTGATAGAGCTCACTTGATATTTCCCTCCCCACCTAAAATAGTAGAGGTACCTAACCCTCCTCAGACGGTGACCTTTTGGGGCTACACCCCTTTCACAAACAGCTGTATTGGCTTGCTGCGCTCCTCAAGACACCCCATATGAAATACCTATAGGTTGTAAGTGTGGTGCAGATTGAGTTTGCTGCTTCTCTTTTAAGTGGGCCCTCCACTGAGAGTGTAATAACTTTCCAGCATTTCATCACCTGGCCTCCCTGATTGACAACATGGCCTGGAAAAGCCAACATTTCAAACCATTCCTACCAAGTAGCCTATAAAGATGGAAACCATGTCATGTTTCCACTTGTTCAGCTAAAGGCTCATTAAGTAGCACCACCATGTGCAAAGTGAAAATGGGCTTGGCTCTTGGAGGTTGTGTGTGTGTGTGTGTGTGTGTTTGTATGAAAACTGAATAAATCCTTGCCCTCCAGATGATCTCACAAACACCACTCCCATCCTATAGGTGTCTTACGTACTTGAATGCAGCTGGGTGGTAAAACTTATTAACATGGGGTCCTATTTTATTCACACACATGGGGCACGATAGAAGCTTAACCTATCAAGGCATCGTGTGTTCAGGTGTCTAATAATCCTTCTAGTTTGGAATATGTAGGTTGTGCTGGTAAGTCACCTGCCCCCGCAACCCCAGCCCATTGAAATCCTACATGGCTAATTCAATGGCAACTACGTGCTCCTATGCTTCCCTCTTATTTTTTTTAAAGAAACTGGAGAGGAAAAGCAGCTAAGGGCCCCGGACTAAGCACTACAACGGAGACCCTAGCTCTTCCTGTGAAAGAGAGATGGTTGTATGCATGAATTGCACAGTAACGTGCTGGGCATAAATTAAGCGACAACAGCATAGCCTGAGGCTGGTCCTTGATAGAACTGCAACCTCCCGTAATTTCAGCCACAAGAGACTGGCAGATCTCTTCCTTTCAAGCCATCTTGTTCAAATGCCTGGCGTGCTACCTATCCAGAATCACCGCCTTTCTCCGCCACCAACTTCTTTCTTCCAAAAGAAAGAGTCAGGAGCGGGGCGAGGGAGATGAGACAGAGAGGGTTTTTGTGTGACATCTTTCTTTTATTAAACAACAGGAGGCGATGCTTTCTTTTTTTTTTTTTTTTTTTTTCCCCCCCCCCCCCCCCCCCCCCCCCTTCCCCCCCCCCCCAGATGCTGACACCAGGCGAAATGAAAGCAGGGTTTGGAACCGGGAACGCCTCACGCTCTCTCTCTCTCTCTCCCTCTCTCTCTCTCTCTCTCTCTCTCTCTCTCTCTGTGGAATGGTGTCAATTTCACAACCGAAGCATTCATGGGTTGGTACTGGGCTGACTGTACGGACTTTCCGCTTTACACACACACACATCTACATATATATTTATTTATACATTAAATATATATATATATATATGTGTGTGTGTGTGTATGTGTGTGTATATAGATATATGTGTGTGTGTGTGTGTGTGTGTGATTACTCCCAGGGCTGGAAGGCAGCCGCCCCGGCCGCACCCCCCTCCCCAATCAGGACCAAGGACAGCGGCTTGAAGAAATGGCTTTGCCCGCACCTAATGAGGAACACACACCCCAGCAGAGCTCCCGAGCCAAACGCCTTTCGGCTGTATCCAGAACTGAAGCGGGTCTCTCTCTCTCTCTCTCTCTCTCTCTCTCTCTCTCTCCCGCCCCCCCCCCAACCTTCTTCAGAACAAAGAAAATCGTGGCTCCCGGATATAAAAGCTGAACCCTCCCTACAGAGCGCTGTAATTGACATTAGAAGGGTTTTAAAGAGCCTGGTTCTCCCAGCCAGTCCCTTTATACTCGCACATGCATTTAGATATATATGTATTTATATATATATATATATATATTTCACATGCGCACACACATACACGCACACCACCTGGCATATCTGGAGGCATCCGCTTTGAGAGCTAACAAACCGAGGTCTGCAGATTCCCCACCACCACCACCCGCCCCCGTTTCAAGTCCCTGCTACGCGCATCCTTTTTCCGTCTCTCTCTCTCTCGTCTCTGCCTCTGCCTCCCCTTCTTAGCCAAGCCAATGCTATTCGGCTAATACAATTAGAGTTGGAAGCTTAATCCCGTCTGATCTGCAAACCGCCGGTTTAAGCCCTTCACAAGCCCCTTCCTTCCTTCCTTCCTTCCTTCCTTCCATTCAGTCAGTCAGTCAACCACTTACTCACACTCCAGCCGAGCGTTGAGCACTTTCCGCTGATCCAAGGCGAAGGTCAGCGGTTCTGCTTTGAGGCAACTTCACACCTCCAAGCTCGCGAGCTAACACAGTTTCTGCGTGCGGGTTCCTCAATGTGTATGCACACCACACACAACAAAACGTAACACAGAAACTGTACACCGTCTACCCCTTTTGCCACTCTTAAATGGTACGGAGTAGCTAACCCTGTTCAACCGATGGTGCTGAAGCTGCTAGAAACCAGGCGGCAGCCTGTGAGCAATAAACTTAATTGGATCTCATGCACTTTTTATCCTCTCTCAAGGCAGCCCAGTCAACCTGACACCTCCGAAACTTAAAAATCGTCCCTATGTGGCAATAATAATGTGAATAAAATAAAGCACAACTTACCTTGTTTCGCTTCAGGTTTTTTTTTTTTATTATTAAAAAAAAAAAAAACAACAACAAAGAGAATACTGTAGGGTCTCCCAATTAAAAAAATTAAAAAAAAATAAAAAATCAAATGGGTAGGTCTCAAGACAACACCCAAAACCTAAACTGCGGACAGTTGCAAACAGAAGATTTTTTGTTTTTTGTTTTTTAAAAAAAAATGGAGGATTTTTTTTTTTAAATCAACGCTTCTTTTTTTTTTTTTTTTTTCCACTCCCA